>OZ010605.1:73998124-74080624 GCA_963932145.1 Acanthosepion lycidas
GAACTGTCATTTAACTGATAGCACTTTTATAGTATATGGGATGCTCCTAGTAGGGTGATCTTCTGGTCGACTCATATGTTGATGTTACCTAGAACACTGTTAGTAAAACTGTCCATTCCGTTTCTCACAAGGCGCAGAGTTCCGATTACAATTGTTACAGTCTCAGTCTTCATTCGCCACATATTAGGTTGGTGCAAAAATAATGTCGTTTTCGCACATAGTAACATATGTGAGAAAACGGCATTATTTTTGCACCAACCTAATACTATTAATTTCGTTCTCCAGATCCTTGTATTTGGACAATTTCTCGATAATTTTCATGGAGGGGATTCTTTCAGATGGCACTGTTTTGTCAATAAGCATACACCTGAATTTCTTGTCTTTTATGATAATATCCGTTCTCTTGGCTTTTATTTCCCAGTCACTTTGAACTGGCATGTCCCAGAGGATAGTTACATCGTTATTTTGGGTAACTGTTTCTGGTTGGCGCTCATACCATCTCTCAGTGGTTTCGATTTTGTGCTTCTTGCATATCTTCCATTGCACATGTGTCGTTACCTTGTTATGTCTCTGGGTATATTCATTTTTTGCTAGTTTCGGATATCGTGAGAAAATATGGTCGACAGTTTCATCATATTATCTGCAGATCCTGCATTTCGGGTTAGTTCCATCCTTGATTATGTGACAGTGATAGGATCTGGTTGCGAGGCTTTGACCCTAAGCTGCAATAATTAGGCCTTCTGCTTCAGCTTTCAACCCAGAGCTTTTGTAGAGAAACTGAGGCAAGAGATGCAGTTTTTGTGTGTATATATTTAAATGCCATGTTCTATCAGGAAGTCGACGACTATGGCTCTTCACAAGTTCCTGTTTTTCTTGTTTTTTTGTTTTTTGTTTTTTTTTTATCGGCAAATCTCTCTTCTGAAAGATTCTCTAAATGTTTTCCGTTGCTTTCTTCACAGTTTTGCATTCAGGATTATTTTTTCTTAGACTGTCTGGAGATCCGAGTCTACTCTGCTATTTAGCACAGAACTGGGAGGGAAAGAAATATATTTGTTCCTTTTCCAAAGCTAAGAGTTCGTAGAGGAGACTTGACTTGAATTTGAACTCGGTTCGTGAAATCCGCTTTCTGTGCCTATAGCAGACACACGATCCACACATCTTTTATAATAGAAGAATAAAAATTATTTTTTTTGTTTTTGGTAGACCTTGATGCCAAATATTAAAGATACACATCTAAAGACTATGATACCACTTTATTATTATTAGTAGTAGTAGTAGTAGTATTAATAGTAGTAGTAGTAGTTGTAGTAGTAGTAGTAGTAGTAGTAGTAGTAGTAGTAGTATTGTTTAATTGTTATAATGGTGAATAGAAGTACTGATGTACTGATAGTCTTGTAGAGTTATTTTAAACTCGGCCTTAAAGTGACTGAGACTTTTCGCAGAATTCAGGAAGTGGGAAGAAATGAAGCAACATCTGAGCGGACTGCCCACAATTGGTTTAGACATTCTCGAAGAATCGAACCTTCCCCGGGCGTACTGAAGGCAAGAGAAGCGGAGTGTGAAAAAAAAACAACAAATAACTTGATAATAATTTCGATGACGGAACAAGGGCCATGAAGACGGATAGAGTTAATGAAGAGGTAAATGTTGCTTGCAGTAACAAAAGTGGATATATTAAAGGGAAGAGTAACAGAGAAAAACATCGCATAATCCACGTAACGAACCGAGTCTGTATAAATGGTTGGCAGAACAGAGATTAGGAGAGATGGCGAAAATACCAATTTTGCGAAAAGCTACAAAGGATAGTCAATTGTGGAGAGCCCAAATCGCCCATATAAGGCCTAATACATCAATGTCATAGCAAATATCACACGAAAGTCTTGCTGTTTGAGGTTTTGAGTCCTAACATGGAGTTAATTCAATTTATTTACAGTGTTTGAAATCCTCATTTTGCAAATAATAATAATAATAATAATAATAATAATAATGATCGTCATCATTATTGAGTTTTATCACAGCCGGTTAATTAAGTTATCCAACAATTCACAAGAAGGACGTCAGACAAACACTTTCCTCATAATATGCGAAGTGCCCAAAAGAGTCGATCTTTTGTTGATTCCAGATTTGTATGTTATTCTTCAGCTCGTGAAGGAAGTCAGTTTTAATGGGATTGATCCCAATGTTTCAATCACCACTGGAATCACCTTGAGACTCCCTTCCCGCATTCAAAACAACCTGGCCTTGTCAAACTTTAAAATCAGAATAGTTTGTAATTTTCTAAATCTCCCTGTTCGCTATATTTGCATCATTTGGTAGGGCAACATCAATAATATGACAGGTCTTGTTGCCTATATCTAGTACAATAATATCCGGTCGACGATGTTGTATCTGTCTGAAAATCTTAGTCCCAGAATATTGTCGGTATGGTAATTATTTTTTTTTTTTTTATTTCTGATGCATTTCTTTCTGGGTCCCAACCAGAGACCTAAGGTTAGAAATGGTATCATGACATTTTCATTGAGGTGTTTAAAAAATAAATAAAACAGCCAAAGAGTATACACATTTTACATTGATATGCGGGCTATACTTGTGAGAACACCTTTTTTTTCTATTCTTTAAAGTCTACCAAGAATCTTCAATATATTTATCAGAAACTTTTCTAATCAAATTGACAGCTCTAACCACTGGAAATATTGATGTTCTCATTTGTCAATTTTTTTTTAGATTTTCACTTCAAGATCCTAACATTTTGATACTTTTTGAAGATATTCCAAGATGAATTACAATCTGCAGGAATCGCAATGTTAATAAGAAAGTGCATTCTGTTTTTGTGGTCTTTGATTACGATGTCTTGGCGATGAGTTTTGATGGTTCTATCTGTGTGTATTTTAAAGTCCCATAAATTTGTTACATGCCTTATATCAGTAAGCAGCTCTTGGTGGTGTTCATACAAGTTTCTTGCGGTTTCCTTCTCGTAAATGTCATGCCAAGATTTATATACGGAGGATGGTACTAACGCGCAGACTGATACAAAATGGTCAGACGTTTCTGGATATTCAATAGAAAATCTGCATTTCGGGTCAACACATTTTTCATTTTTTTTTTTTTTAGCTTGGTAATTTCTAGTTAGCCAACGTTAGTGTTGTTCATCAAGAATGAAACCTTCGCTTTTTGTTTTTAATCCTGTACTATGTAAAAACTGACGTGTATGTGGTTTGTCTGCATCATCTTATTTGGCACGGGCAGATTATTGGTCATGAAGAGGTTTTTCTACATTTGGCTTATTGAATTTGATTTTGTCTTCTTTTTTAGGGTCTTAATTGCTCCAGTGGATAACTGTTTATTTACTCTTCTTCATCCAATTGAAATTCCCTTTTAAATTTTTTGACTTCCTTTAAGACTGGATTATTATTATTATTATTATTATTATTATATTTGTTTTGTTAATATTATTTCCATTATGATCATTTCTTCATTATAATGAATTTTGTTAAGTAATATTTCGTTGAGTCACTTTTCTCACCGATCACTTTTCATAGACGTATTCTACAGCCTTCGGAAAAAGTTTTCGCAACTCTTGAACTCTATTACCTACCACACTTCGAAGCAAAATCCTTCCAAATCTTACCGATTCTACGGACGCCGTTTATGAATAGCAATTTTCAATTCCAGTCCAAACGTCTGAGGAGACTTAACTCAAGAGATTAAGAAGGCCATTCCATTACACGAGCTTTATTCTTCTTAAGCAATTCTCATATAGTTTTTGACGTACCTTTGATGGTTTTTTTTTTAGATAATCGCCTTCCAAATCTAAGATGTATAGCATAGTGTAAAATATCTTTTCGAAAGAATGGACTGATATTTCATGCAAATCCAATTTTTTTCAATTCTCAATATTTTCCCAGTATCTGCTACGCCAAATCAGATTCGTATAAAATTAAAGAAATAAACTATATACTTGTTTAAATATAAAGAGCTAAAACTGAACCTGTATAAATTTAGACATGTATATATTTATATGATAAATTTATCCTGGTTCAGTTTTAGCTCTTGTTATGACCTAATATATTGCTCTGTTTGATTTTTTTTATTGACGGTATAATATTTATGGAAACTTAATTACATAAATTAAAATAATCTCATAATACACATACCCTCTAATTTCTCTCTGGATTTCTGAGAAAAGCGTTTATCTTTATTTGCATTATTTACATGCGGTCTGCTTTATTATTTACATTATTCGGACTATTGTCCTCATCTTTGTCGCCATATTTATCACAACGTTTCGGCCGTTGTACGCTCCGGCCTTCTTCAGGTGGTTGGAATTTCGAACTGAACCCTTTATTTCGCTCACTGGGATAGACTGTTCTAGTTCCACGTGCCATGTTTGATGGATATCAGTTATCAGTTATCAGTTATCTCCTGCTAATTTCCCTCTGAAAGTTCTCCACTGCCTTAATCGGGTATTGAACTCACACTCTTTGGGTCCTGTCACTGGATCTAACCAACGCCATGTGATAAATATAGCGACAAAGATGAGAACAATAGTCCGAATAATGTAAATAATGTACATAATACCTCATCTCAGAAATATAGACTATGCGGTCTGCTGTTCTCATCTGTGCTGTTATTATTACAAACTTTCGGCAAACTCCGTCCTTCATCAGCTGCTTGTCCATCTGGCTGGCCTTCTGTTTATTTCGAACTGAGCCCTTTATTTAATCTACAGCGCTCGATTTTTATGGTTCAGTAGACCTTTTCCAGGGTCAGCTGAAAAATAACAATCTACTACAAATCATAGTGATTTAGTACGGCTCAGCAAAAGCTCGATGCGTTTCCACTAAATAAATCCAATATGGAAGGCTTTCATGGGGTACGAAAGAGAAGTGACAACAAGGCCTCAGCAGTACCAGCAGCAGCAGTAGAGGTATATTGTTTATTCAGGAGCCATATTTGCCAATAGATACTTCTTGTTATATACGAATCTCGACTGTATTTCAGATCTCATATTGAACAACACTTTATGGTCTGGGATGTTTGAACTCTGCCAATTTGAAGTTTGGCAATTATTCGTATATATATAGAAGAAAATATAGAAAAAGCATGTCCACGTATTCTTGCAGAATGCAGGTATTGTAGGCCGATTAAAGACATTCGAAAAAACAGAATCATAATAAGTTTTGGAAGCAAATGGGTAGGTTTGCGCATGTGCAGATTTATTTATTTATTTATATTTTGTTATTATTATTAAGGGTTCGTAAAAATTATAACACGGTCGTCTCTAGTTTAGGGAAACAAAAGGCGATTATCTCTCTTTGGCTGAGATGAAGTCACATTTGTCACGTGATGGCTTCTTAGTGAGAGCCGCTTAGTGACGTCACTGCATACAGTGAGGTCACTTCATAGAGTGATGAAAATGGCCCGTCCGTCCATCAGCTTCCAGGTGACAAACTGAGCAGTTTCTTTTTTGAACACGGAGGCTGATATTTGTCACCGCCCCTAATGGTGCCGTTTTCTTCTGGGAATATATCTTCACTAGATATAGAAACGATGTTCGGCTTGCAGATTTATGTTGGGGAAAAAATTATGACTGACCCTTTCCTATTTGAGAAAAATATCATAAATCCAGCCTGTTCGAATCTGTCATTCTAAACATGGTTTTTCCAAAATTGCAGCAGAATCATCCGGTAGCTCCAATACGCTGTGGTAATTAGTAAAATAAGACCCAAACTTTTCAAATCTTTTTCACACTGCTTGTGGTTTCGACATGTATTATAGTTTCCCTGTGTGGGGCAAATGTAAATATATATAATTTTGTTCATGACTTAACAATATAAAACTCTCTGAGAACAAAGCATATTTGTCACATTTTCCTTCCCGCTATGTCGTCCTGTCGGAGAAATAAAGTGTTACTATATCGTGGATATAATAATGTACACAATGGGGAGGGCTTTAACCCGTGTGAAATTTAAATTTCTTCCATAGTTCGGAATTATTCCAGTTAGTAATATCGTAATGCATTTTCTGGTATTATTTTCGAAACATACTTCCTTGAACGTTTTCCAAATGTTAGTACCTCTACAAATTTATTATATAAGAGAATCATACATTTCAGATGCATCAAGGATGGTCTTCAGTGGTGCACTGTCTTCCCGACCTCATTCGAAAAAGGGTTAGGCCGCCTCCTTGATAGCGTCGTGCTACGCAACTCGACATTGCAAAAAAAAAAAAAAAATCAGATATGGCTAAGAGTCCGACAGTTCTTAGTGACATACGTCAGTCAACATCAACCAATGAAATAAAAGCTTTTCCACCTTCCCTCCTATATAACCTTGTCTTTTTCATCATCCGGTTTTGATTCGCGCTATTTCCCCGGAGTTCATAACGAAGTAAACAGGACGTCAGTCAACATCAACCAATGAAATAAAAGCTTTTCCACCTTCCCTCCTATATAACCTTGTCTTTTTCATCATCCGGTTTTGAATCGCGCTATTTCCCCGGAGTTCATAACGAAGTAAACAGGACGTCAGTCAACATCAGCCAATGAAATAAAGGTTTTCTCCCTTCCCTCCTATATAGTCTTGTCTTTTGCTTCATCCGGTTTTGAATCGCGCTATTTCCCCGGAGTTCATAACGAAGTAAACAGGACGTCAGTCAACATCAGCCAATGAAATAAAGGTTTTCTCCCTTCCCTCCTATATAACCTTGTCTTTTTCATCATCCGGTTTTGAATCGCGCTATTTCCCCGGAGTTCATAACGAAGTAAACAGGACGTCAGTCAACATCAGCCAATGAAATAAAGGTTTTCTCCCTTCCCTCCTATATAGTCTTGTCTTTTGCTTCATCCGGTTTTGATTCGCGCTATTTCCCCGGAGTTCATAATGAGATAAACTGTACGTCAGTCAACATCAGCCAATGAAATAAAAGATTTTCCCCCTTCCCTCCTATATAGTCTTGTCTTTTGCTTCATCCGGTTTTGATTCGCGCTATTTCCCCGGAGTTCATAACGAGGTAAACTGTGCGTCAGTGAACATCAGCCAATGAAATAAAAGATTTTCCCCCTTCCCTCCTATATAGTCTTGTCTTTTGCTTCATCCGGTTTTGATTCGCGCTATTTCCCCGGAGTTCATAACGAGGTAAACTGTACGTCAGTCAACATCAGCCAATGAAAGAAAAGATTTTCTCCCTTCCCTCCTATATAGTCTTGTCTTTTGCTTCATCCGGTTTTGATTCGCGCTATTTCCCCCGAGTTCATAACGAGGTAAACTGTGCGTCAGTGAACATCAGCCAATGAAATAAAAGATTTTCCCCCTTCCCTCCTATATAGTCTTGTCTTTTGCTTCATCCGGTTTTGATTCGCGCTATTTCCTCGGATGTCATAACGAGGTAAGCTGGACTAGTTCTTGCATAGTTTAATCCAATGTTTCTACGTTTTAAATACTAATTCGATAACTAAACCTTACCATTTATATTAATTTTCATAAAAAGATACATTTATTATTCTTACTATTATATAAATTTTTTTAAGTTTAACCTTATATTCTTAATCAAACGAAATTAGAAATATATGCACGTTCATGCCTCTACACATAAATGTAGTAAATGTAATCTCACAAACACTCATACACGGACATATAAAACCTATCTCCCATTTACATTAATTTTATGAAATAGTTCATTACAAAATTATCTTGTACTGTTATTTGAAATTCGTTACCAGTTTCGTAATTTATCGATATATATATATATATATATATATATATATATATATATGTGTGTGTGTGTGTGTGTGTGTGTTTCTGTGTGTGTGTGTATACACGTCTTTATTATCGTTTACGGTTGGTTTTATGTTCAAATTCGTTGTCGTCTGCATTATTCCTAATGGGATTCCCAACTTTGGTAGCCTTTCGCCATTTTTGTGGCAAATCATCAGACAAGCTGAATTACTTCGGGCCACCAGTCCAGACCTTCAAAATTATTACCCGCCATGCATCATCGCTCTCTTTTCTATCCGATTCCACTGACAAGTTGGAAGTTCCACTCAAACACTTTCTTCCCTAGAATATTTACTTTGTGAAACATACTCCCTAGATAATGTTTCTCCCTTCACTATGATCTGAGACTCTTTAAGTCTTGGGTCAAATGTTATCTATGCGACATATCCTCATACTTTACACTTCTTATTTTCTTTCTTTACACCCTTAAAGAAACTCATTCAGTGACCCTCTACTTTGAGAGTCTCTTGGGGCTTGTATTGAATGAACAATAGTATAAGAAAATGTAATATCTATTGTTTTACATTTTTTCTAATGTATGTTACTGCGATAAAAAAGGTCATTATTGCTAAAAGCTGGAAAAACCTTTTATTCTACCGAAATTTGTGGATAGGTTTGTCTATCTTCCGGTTCATATTCTCCGCCGTCTTTTTAGTAGGAGAGTTTATCGGTTGGTTCCTGTTTAGGATTGAGTTTCCGGTTCCGTATAGTCTTTTTATTCGCGTTCACGTCCAACAACACCTTGTGTCTTCGTAAAATTTTCACCTTGCTTGGGGTGAATTGATTAACAAAATTCTGTACACAATATATCGAAATTTAATATAGAGTTGAGACTGCATTCTTAGGAATGCTCTGATAGATTTTCCTCGACATATGCGTGGCAATAAGCCAGCATTCAAATTCTGTTCTAAGTTTGCATCTTCCGGTAGTAGCAGTCACTTGTAGGCGGAAGTTGATTTTTAGCTTCAACAGCAATATTTTCTGTTTTTTTTTTTTTTGTTTTTTTAATCTTTGCTTAGTCTAAAATTATGAAGAAACGGGAAAATTTATTTAGAAACAAAGAAAAAAGTATTGAGTTAATTCGTAATATCTTCCTTCCTATATATCATTGAATGTTGGAATCCTCGAAGATGGAGAAAAGATTGAAGAAAGAGAAACAAACAAAGTACTAGACTGCTATGTAATATTGTTTCTCTTATATGGCAGTGATTGCTGGACAATCTTCTCGAAGATGAAGAAAAGACTTGAAGCAACAGAAATAAAGAAAAGAGTACTAGACGGTTATGTAATGTCTGTCCGCCTATATAGCAGTGAATGCTCAACAATCTCCCGAAGATTTGAAACAACAGAAGTAAATAAAAGAGTAATGGACTGTTATGTAATATCTGTACTTCTAAATGGCAGTGAATGCTGGACAATCTCCACACAGATGAAGAAAAGACTTAAAGCAATAGAAGCTAAGAAAATAACACTGAGCTGTTACGTAATATCAACTTTCCTAAATGGCAACAGAAGGATGCCGTGAATACCATTGACTGAAGACGTGAACAATGACGACATTTTAACGAAAATGGAAGCAAAAAGGATACTTACACTTTTCATTTTAAAGAGACAATTGAAATTTTAGTGCACATAATGAGGAAATGGAAAATTTATTATTTACGCTAGAGTAAAGAAGCAAAACACCTGCCGCACGAGCCTGTGTAATTGGTTGGAAGGACAGGGATTAGAAGATATAGCAAAAAGACAAACTTTTTGAAGGACAGGAAGTTGTGGAGAACGATGATCGCCAACGTCCTGAAGGGACACAATCCATAAAAGATTTCGTGTACTTCATAGTTCTTAATAACTTTTGTCTTTTTGCCCTCTTGCCCAAAGCCTGATCTGCCATCTATTCACTCAAGGTAGTTTGTGCGTTGCTTTCCTTTGACCATCTTAACTTCAATCATTCCTGTGAGTATCAATTTTTCCAAGCCCTCTTTCCTCATTACGTGACCCAGAAATTTCTCTCCTGGATGTTAAGCATAATTGTCTTTTTTTGTTATCATTGACTGTAGAACTGTAGAACTTCGTCATTGCTCACATGTTGGGTCCAGAGTATTCTCAGTATCCTTCTGTAGAAACACATATTTGTTCCTTCAAGTTTCTTCTTCATGTGTAAGGAGATTGTTTAAAACTCACTGCTATATACAAAGAGTGATATTACATAAAAATTCATTATTCTTTTCTTTGTTTCTAACGTTATAACTGTTTCTTCATATTTCACTTAGCTTTTGGAAGGCATCATTTCGCTATTCGAATGTGTCTTTGGATTTAGGTGTCCTCTATTAATACGCTTCCCAGATATCTCAATTATTGCATCTGTTTGATTTCGGCGTTTCCAGTCTGTAGTTTGCGCGTTGAGCTGTTCTTTTTAATAGCGACTATACACCGAGTCAATGACATTAAAATTAACGAGCATTTCTCCGTTTGTCATATATTTTAAAAAATCTAGAATGAAGAAATTGAAAAACTATTTTAATCGTAAATCAATCAATTGGAATCAAGTGTAAGACCTTACAAATCAGTAAATAAATATTTCAAGGAAGTCAGGTTTTCGGTTCGATTGTTCTGTATTGCGTTAATACAACTATCAAAATAAAATAAATAGCACAAGTTATTGCTAACATATATATTAGGTTGGTGCAAAAATAATGACGTAATATTGTCGTTTTTTGACGTTAAAAATTACGTCCAAAAACGACATTACTACGTCATTATTTTTGCACCAACCTAATATATATGATTGATTCATTAGTCATTTATTCAACATGAACGACTTACAATTTTTTTCGAGAAATTATGATAAATCTGACATGAATAAAAAATATGGAATGATATCGTCATACCTTGATATAAATGAATAGGATTACCGAAGTTAAGCAACATAGAACCTGGTCAATACCAAGATGGGTAACCGCTTACGAATACCAGGTGCTGTAAGCTTGGATGTGCGGCTGGTGTAATAGATAATGGCTCGGAGTTCTTAATCGGAGAGAAGAGTTCTAATTCGCGTTGGTTTAGTTATATTCACTTACGTGCAAATACCTTTTAGAAAAGGCACGAATCCACTGCTTATTCCTCCAGTTATGGGTTATGATATGTCCCGGAAAGGGATATATTTGTTCGAAGTGGCAAAGTGGTGATTGACTACTGTAACCACGTAGGACAATCTAGCAATGGACTGGTCCTCGTCGTAGTGATAGGCAATAGGCGTCGGAAATAGGCGAAGACAATAGGCATAGCTCATGTACATCCCCATCAATCTGTATTTATGGCTGACACCAGCCAATCATATTACTGTAAGGGGAAACCCAGCTGTATGCATATTCATTACATCAAGTTAATTAGTAAGAGCTATATCACTAAACATCTATTATTTCCCCGAAATTTTTTATAATCTGAAAATATTTTCTAAGCCGTAAAAACGAACCAGTCAGTCAGTCAACTGATATAAACGGAGTAGAAAGATTCTAACTTGTAAAAATAAAAAGAAAAAAATAGTGAAGAATTTGCATCACCCTCTCTGATATCATTCCGAATATTATTCCGATATCATTCCAATAATAATAATATCACGTTTCTTCTTCCAATGAAGCCTCGCTTTTCTAATTCTATTTCCAGTTGAATTCGGTAACGCCTTTCCCATGAGGATTCTTCCCAGATCAATACAATCTTAACTTCTTTAAGTCTAGGGTTAACCGTTATCTAGCCTACATATCCTCATAAACTGTGACTCTTGCCTCTTACTCGATAAAGTGAGTGAAATATATTTATAAGCATATATTTTTAACGTGGTAAGCTGGAATTTAGAAGATATATGAAGAACAGAAATAAACAATGAATCCATCCCATATATAATATACACCACCCAAAAGATAGATTTGGGATATATATATATATATATATATATATATATATATATATATATATATATATATATATATATATAGAGAGAGAGAGAGAGAGAGAGAGAGAGAGAGAGATAGAGATAGATAGATAGATATAGGGTAGAGGTTATAGTTGTTCTAACTAAGTGTATATATTAAAAGGAAGAGAGAATCCGCAAACGTTTCTGGGTGTAATGAAGATTTTAAAAAAAATATATATTACGCTTTATTTTCCATAATTTTACAACACTTGTTTCGAGTCTCGCGAAATTCTTCATGCAAAGAGCGGATATTTCTAGATATTATTAAAATGAATTAATTTTCCTTATGTTGATCGATGTCAAACATTCACGATGGTAAACATATATATATATATATATATATATATATATATATATATATATATATATATATATATATAATACCTGAATAACCAGAACCTATCTACCTACATTTCACCTACCGGGTCATCAGGATAATTCTGATTAATGAGGGTTGGGTCGAACGCCATATTATTGATAAAGTGGACACCAGAAAGAATAAAAAATTAGCATGAAGAAAATAAATTCTATTAGCCAAGTAACCGGGCTTTTCATGCCTAGAACCATTAAGTATTTCAGATCTCTGGTTGTGTAATTCATTAGGGTTATTGTAAGAAGCTATAGCTAACTTTTTTGTCCGTACACAGAGGACAATATCTATTGCCTTATATTCACGGCATTTTTTTTTTACTATCTTCCATTTTTATGTATAAAATAATATCTAAGATATAAAGATAAAAATAAAAAAATAATATATATATATATATATATATATATATATATATATACACGGACACACATACATATATATATGTATATGTATGTATGTGTGTGTGTATATATATATATATATATATATATATATATATATATATTAGGTTGGTGCAAAAATAATGACGTAATAATGTCGTTTTTTGACGTTAAAAAATATGTCAAAAAACGACATTATTACGTCATTTTTTGCACCAACCTAATATATATATGTAGAGGGGGAGAGAAAGAAGGATAAATGTTTAATGCTAGCAACTACTCTATATTGACATCTAACCTATAACTTGGGGCTTTCATGCCAACCTGGGTGATATCGCCCACTCGTTTGGTTTGGTTTGTTTTGTTTTGCGGCATATTAGCACCTCAATTAGTTATTTAATACCGACAAAATCTTTACTGCAGGTAATATTTGTTCACAAATACATTGTGGTAATATATTTCCAAAATTGTATTGCTGGTAATATTTTCCTTTTTCAAAAATGTACTGCTGGTAAATATGCATTATGGTAATAAATTTCCCAAAAATGTATTGATGGTATTAAAAATTATTTTTTACACTTTCATAGTGTTTTGATCTCTTTTGATGGTTAACTATTTGCCCATAACTGGAACCCTGACAGGTGCTACCACCCCGGATTGAGGTTGACCTGGAAATGCCAGCAATTAAGTTGTAGTTCTTTGCCTCTTCAAAACCTCCAGATTAAAGATCTTGCTGCCGGATGTAGTTTATCGTCTTCGCCAGGTCCGTCGCCCACTGATGAGCGATTTTAACTGTTAAATAGGCAATGAACAATTGAATGATTGGAAATTTTGATTGGCGATATCGGATTTTGAATGTATAAAAGATATTTCAACGTATTGTATCTGAAAAAAGAAATATCCAAAGGCGATATGCAAAAACATGGTATTAAAAAAAAAAAAGAAAAAAAAAAGAGTTTAAATGGGGATAAGTGGATCACAGTCCAAGACAAGATAAGGTATATTTTAGTATTTTCTACAGTTTAGAAAAAGATCCTTAACATTCAAATAGTTCTTCAGAAAAAAATAAGTTTATTTTCGGATATAAATCAGATAAAAGAAAACCAAGAAAATTAAGTGACCTCAGGATCATTTTTATCCATATATATAAAACAGAGAATGTCTGTGTGTCTATCTGTGTGATACCTTTTCACTCGAGATCCATCCAAACGATTTTGACCAAACTTGGCATATATATTGTACAATGTAAGACATAGGTTCTTAGCGTAAAAAATCGATAATTTAAATAAATCAATAATCGATAAAGCCTATAAAAATCGATAATTTCAACTTTTTTCCTCCAATTTCCTTTAAACTCGGTATATTGGATACTTACATCATGACGAGCTCATTGATACCTCATTTTTATTTCTATGCCACTGTGTCTTGCGAGAAACGAAAAATCAACAGTCATTTAACTAACTTGATAATTGAGTTCACCCATATAGTGAAATCCCGCGTAAATAGCGAAAAATAGCGATTTTTACTGGTTTCTTTGTTATTTTTCGTTGATCTTTCAACCAATTTTCATCAGACTTAACAATTGCTTTATAAATGTATCCCCTTTTACATCCCTGGTAGGAAACTGATAATAATTGTGGTCTGAAGTGATTATTCATGTTGACTGTTTTACCCTTTCATGTCCTCGGCTAATTTTGACTGAATAAATACAGACTACTTCTGTTATATCAGTAGCTGCATTAATTCAAAATGTTTTTAATGAAAGTACTTTAAAGTAATTGAAGATGATAGACTCTTATATCTAAAGATGATGCTGTTTTTTCTCCATTCTAATTGAACGTTTTTTCTGATCGACCAGCTGGGTATGGCTGCTAGTTTACTATAAAATTTGTTTTATTTTTAACACATTGTCCATCGCGGATTTTTAAAAACAGGAAAAGTTCCCGTTAAAGCATAATTTATCTACCACTGTATACTTTTGAGTTTTTACTATACAGGTGGTTGGTGAAAATTTTTCCATGTGAAAATGGGAGATGACTCAAAAAAAAAATTGAGAACCAATGTTTTATCTGTTCTTTTTCCTACGACCGGTCTAGAGATTTCCATCTGCAAAAGTAATATGCTATTAATAATCTTAAAAGCCATTTTTGTCTGAGTAAAACCTTTATAGATTTTAGTAACACCTTATATGAAAATATTGCGTGTGTGCGCTTATGCATGGATGATATGAAAGTACTTAATACTCGTGTCTTTTACTCATCTTAAGTATTCTACATGTTCAAAGAAATCTACGCTTTTACATTTGCCTTTTATTATTAAGACTAAGCTCTTAATAATATCATCAAAAAAGATTTCAACCGACTTCGGCACGTAATGGGAAGTCTTTAATGTTAAGCACTTACCATTAATGCAATTCGAATCTTTCCTGAACTGGCATTTCGGCTTCAGTCACTTTCCCAAGGTTGTAACTTAGCTTCCATATGCCTTTTCTAAAAATATATTTTCAGAGTAATTGTTTTGATGAACATTCCTCGTTGGTACCTCGATTTCACGAATTTAATCGCAGTACTAGATTGGCGGATAGGTCTCATAATTTCAATTTTGAAATTAATAGTTGTAACCATAAGTTCTAAACTGTCAGTTTCTTTTCTCCGACTTCTTGGTTGTGGAAGACTCTTCTGACTTCATGCTTTTCTGTCAACTTCTTTATCTGCTGTGTCCCCTCGGGGCCTATGTGATCATGGGTCTCCACAACTCCCTGTCCCTTTTAGTGCGATCTTCAAAATCTTATTCTTTTATCGTATATTTTTTTTATTATCTTGAAAAAAAAAAATGTGCTTGGATATATAGTCTAGTCAATTTCATTTCGTCTCTTTCGCTTTTTGTTTATATTTTTATTACTTTTGTCATTAAAAAGCCTATTATTGTAATAATAGGCGATCTGATAAAAAATTTAGAAGATTATTTTGCCAAAAACATATTTTTAGACAGATTAAAAAACTAAATAAATAAAATAAAAAGAAAAGATTTATTTTCGACATTATCATTGATTTTCCGAACATTGTTCTGGTATATGAAAAAGTTCATATTCTTCTCCTTCATATATATATATATACGCAAGATTTTATCACTTTAAACGTTATTTTTAGCGGATACTCGTATTTGGGTATAGATTTCTTTACATATATATATATATATATATATATATATATATATATATATATATATAAAAAGACATTTTTATGCTTTATACATTCTTTTTATAGATACAAATATTTAAGTAAATGGTCTGTTTATAATATACAGTATTAAACAACATTTACCGGCCTGAATGTCCGACAAATTTTCACAGAAAATATTCGTCCTCTGACAGGATTCGAACCTGTATCCTATACGGAACCGTCATTTAGCTTGACGTGCCTTTAATGACATAGAGACTAAAATTAACAATGAGGCTAGTATTTTAATTAATAAATTTAATTTAGGTAATCGAGTAGAGAAAATAAACCTAAACACTTGCTTTATCACCATAAAAGATCATAAAAGTAATTTTATTAATAATCCTGAATATAGACTTATAAACCCTTCCAAGACAGAATTAGGTAAAATAAGTAAAATAATTATGTAGGATATATGTAAATCCCTTAGAACTTTCCTTAATATTAACCAATGGCAATCTACTAAGGATTGCATTAAATGGTTTGAAAATTACAACAAAAATAAAAAATGTTCATTCATTAGGTATGATATTAAGGAATACTATCCATCTATTTCAGAGCAAACACTAAATGAAGCCCTCAGTTTAGCCAAAGAATACATTCAAATTTCTGATGATAAAATAAACTTAATTAGACATTGTAGAAAAACATTGCTATTCCACGATAATACTTTATGGATAAAAAAAGGTAATATTAACGGTTTTGACAATCCAATTGGAGCGTATGACGGAGAAGAGGTGTGCGAGATAGTAGGGTGCCTGCTGCTCCATAGACTATAGACTTAATGAATATATAGACTTTAATAACCATGGGTTGTACCGCGACGACGGTTTAATCATAGTGGACAATAGTATCCCCCAAAAATGTGACAATATCCGTAAAAAACTGCACTGGTTTTTTAAAAAATTCGGATTCAATCTCGACATAGAAACTAATTTGAAAATTACCAATTATCTAGATATTACATTGAATTTACTAAATGGCACAATATCCCCATATAAAAAAGAAAACCAAGAACCCCAATATTTAAACACGAAATTCAATCACCCAGCCCATATCATAAGAAATATACATAAAAATATTGGGCATAGACTTTCCATTAATTCCTCCAATAGGGACATTTTTGAGGCCAATAAAACTAATTATGAGGAAGCCCTATTTAAGAGTGGATATAAAAATAAATTAGACTATATTAATATAAATGACCACAATAGAACTCAGAGTAAACGTAATAATAGACAAAGAAAGATTTTGTGGTTTAACCCTCCGTTTAATTTAGAGGTAAAAACTAAAATTGGCAAGATATTTTTTGATGTATTAGAGCAACATTTCCAAAAAAAAACTGAGTTACATAAAATATTTAACAAAAACAATGTTAAACTTAGTTATTGTTGCATGCCGAACGTAGGAACTATAATAAATGGATTAAATAAGAAAAAAACTAGGAATAATCCACGCAGTAATTCCCCTCCTTGTAATTGTAGAAACAAAAATATCTGTCTATTACAGGGAAAATGCCAACAAGAATGCGTAATTTACCAAGTGAAAATTTACAAAAATAGCGAGGATACTAACCCTAAAACATACATAGGTGCTACTCAGAACAATTTAAAAAAAAAGATATTATAATCATATGAGTAGTTTCAAAAACGAAAAAATTAAGCATAGTACCACGCTATCTACCTATGTAGGGAGAACCAAACAAGAAGATAATGTAGACCCCATCCATAAATGGGAAATACTAAAAAAATGTCCCAGATATAAAGCAGGCCATAAATTTTGTAAATTATGTGCAGAGGAGAAATTAGCCATAGCTTTATTTGATCAACCTAGCCAATTATTAAACTCTAAAACTAAAATCCTTAACGTATGTAGACACAAAAAATCTTGGTTACTTATTTAGACGGTTTCCACCTTAGATTTTTATTTTTTTTACTCCCCCCTCCCCCTTTTTGTTGAATAAATAAATTTTAACCCCCTCCATCTACTTAGTTTGTGGTTCTTCGGTCACGTGGTGTCGTTTTAATTATCGCCTATAAATATGTGTTTCTCTTTACCTCGTTAGCCATAGTTTCCCTGACGATCCGTTTAGGTGAAACCTAGGTAGGTTTGTCTGGCTCACTATATATATATATATATATATATATATATATATATATATATATATATATATATATATACCCTCTCATGGGTTGAGCACTTTGAAAGAAAATGAATTTTTCTGTTGCTGCTAATTAACGCTAAAAGCTCTTCGCTATGAATTGAGCACTCTGGTAGAAGGTAATGCTTATATCTCGTATATTATGTGTTAAATTTGCTTTTCACAACTGATGGGCTTAGGGTTTCGATCCCGGCTCTTGGAGCAATCTAGTCTAGTCCAACTGACGTGCTGTCATATATATATATATATATATATATATATATATATATATACACAAACACTCAGTTGGGGAAAACAAATATATATACGCATACAAATTTTTATATCGAACTATTGAATATACTTTTCATATAAGTAACTGTGCACAGTTGCATAATAACTAAATATGCATACAAAACAGAAAAATATTGATTTAATAGAAATAAATCCTTTTTATCCATTTTAATGGGTGAAAAAAGTATTCGTACAGTAGAAAAAAGAATACATAATCTTCATTTAATACTTTGTAGAATAGCCATATTCCCTTCTGCAGCATCCAACCTCTTCTTGTAGTTCTCAATGATTTGTAAATTTTAATTGGAATTTTGATCCATTCTTCTTCGCATAAGGTCTTCAGATTCGTGATATTTGTTGGAACTCCGGACTGGATCTGAATTTTCAAATAACGCCACAGATTCTCGATTGGGTTTAAATGTGGGCACTGACTTAGCCATTTCAGGATATTTACATTATTTTCCACAAGCCATTTCTTCGTAGATTTTGCAGTGTGCTTTGGAATATTATCTTGTTGGAAGACCCAATTAAAAGGAACTTCAAAATTTTCAACCAAAATCATTCAATTTGCTTTCAAAATATTTTGATATGCAGCGGTAAATTTTCCATTTAGATTCTTTTTCTTTTCCCCTCAATAATCTTTGTTATTAAATATGCCATATTGCCATAACAGAAAATCTTCCAAGGATGGTTAAACGTTGTAAGAACATGGACACAAATTTACTGTGGATGAACGATTACAGTACTTTCTAAGCATTTTCGTTTCAGTGAATTATTTTCCATTTTAATTAAAAAATTTATGTTAAAACTGTAGAAAGTCTAGTCTCGATGAGCAACCAATGCGTTTAATGTGCTGTTTTTTAAAATGTCTCTTTTGTGTCCATATACGCTTTTAGTCAAACATCTTGAGGTTTCTCCAATATATTCTTTCTGGCAATCCATGCAGCGACAAAATAAATTCCTCTTTTAGGTTTTGGCTTGTTGTTTTGCTTTGTATTGATTTAGTCTTTTATTGTTTAAGAGGTTATATTGAGTCTCGATACATTTCTTTTCATTATATTTTTGATAGAGTTGGTGGGAAGAAAAATATATCTTTTGGTTCGTTAGGTTTGCCAGGAGGGACCCCTTTTCAATTTTGACATACTTTATGAGCCTTTTGTTTCACATTGAATATGAAATAGGGTTCTTAAGAGTCTTGAAAGTATTTTCAACATATTTCTCCTCTTTGTGTAAATACTGAGGGCTGCAAATTCTAAGTGTTCTTAAATAGAATCAATTTTAAGAATAGAACCTTAAATAGAATCAATTTTAATTTAATCAATGTTTATACTGGATTTTATTTTGTTATGATGTGAATAGCAATTTATCAGATCATTTTTGTTCGTTCATTTTCGGCGGAGATCGAGTTTTAAGGTGCTGCCAACTTCGGGTAGCATGATATCTAGGAAAGGTAAAATCTTACTTTCTTTCATTAAGTGTGTAACCTCTATTTTATGTTCGAATTTATTTAGTCTATCTACAAGATCAGCTTAGTCAGTTTCATTTTATCTATCTATCTATCTATATACATTTTTATGTTTATTCATTCTTTTTATAGATGGTATTTATCAATCCACCCACGGGGATCGAATGTGGCACAAGGCCTTTTTAATGTGGGTATCTCTGAGCCCGTAGACCCAGCCAAAAATAACCATCCAAACCCGCCGAGGCGGGCCAGTTCCGTCAACCTCCCTCAACGAAACCCTACCCTTCGGCGGAGCTTCGTCCTGGTTCCTCTCCGCAAGCAGAGCGTTCGACAGACACCCGACCCGGCAGCTCACAAAGCGCAGATACTACACTTTGATCCTAGCCACAGGGCAGAGCGGATATTCTTTTTATAGATAGAAATATTTAAGTAAATGCTCTGTTTATAATAAACAGTATTTGCCGGTCTGACTGTCCGAGAAATTCTTCATAGAAAATATTCGTCCTCCGACAGGATTCGAACCTGTATCCTATACGGAACCGTCATTTAGCCTGACGTGCTCTTAACCGATCGAGCCACAGAGAATCGTTCGATTAGCCTTTAAACTTCAATCTTCCATGAATCTCTGACGTAAATGCATATCTACTCAAAGCGTATCCAAATGTAAATAAATGATGTCACACATTATAAAAAGAATGTATAAACATAAAAATGTCTTAAAAATAATTGTCGGACTTTGTCCATTTCATAATGTGTGACGTCATTTGTTTACATTTGGATACGCCATGAGCAGTTATGAACGTACGTGAGAGACAGTATAAAATTGTCCATATCGCCCATTGTCCCAAGTCGTTTTGGTCACTTCGTTGGCCATTTTCAAAGGGTTTCGTTTTGTTGTTGTTAGTTTCTTTCCATGTTTTGACTGTTTGAGATATATTATTTGTTTGTGTGTTTTTTTTTTAATTCTAGCAGGATCATTAATTCCAAGTCATCGTGCGTTGGGCATGGCTGGAATTGCAGTGGGGGACATTCTATTTTTAAAAGATTTTCAGAACACCGCTACCATTGTCAAACAAGGTGAGGTTAATGATGGGGAGAGGTATTTGATATACAGGGCATCTTTTATGATGAGATATTTTCGTAAATTTGATTTACATAGAACTCTAGTGTATTCGACTACAATTATTCTTAAAGGTTCTTATAGAGTGTGAGTAGTGAGATTTTTTATGCTGGTCTGCTCTGATAAGTGACATGTAAGGCGTCTATTCAAGGAGGTGGTAGTATGGCCAATATAGGTAACTGAGTCAGGAGAAGACGCAGTCTTGTTCTGAGAATTTAAAATGATACACTATATGTGACAATGGACGATATGGGTATGTTTTAAGTGCTCACTCATTCCCACTAAACGGAAAAATGTAAGTACGCTGGGAAAACTAAATAAAAAATAATAAAATTTCCCTTGTGCGTCATATTTAACAAAAGATTTTTAAAAGAAAGATTTCTGCCCAAATATACATTATATATATATATATATATATATATATATATATATATATATATATATGTATGTATACAAATGTAAAAAAAAAACAAAAATAAAATTGCAACATTCAAAACAGGGCTCAATACCAGAGTAGAGCAATAAATACTTATTATACATTTTTACATGAGAACATGTAAGTTGCCTTACTTTTTTTGTCTATTCTCTTGGTAGTAAGATTTATTTCTTATGCTTTCTTTTGCCTTTCCTTTCTTTCCTCTTCTTTTTTCTTTTATTGATTTCTTATTTTCATTCCTTTTTCTTTATAAAAATCCTTGCATGGAAAATTTTCCCAAAACGGAAAATGAAGTGATGTTTCATAAATTGAATTTTCAATAAGATCGTTTATAACCATCATTGTTAACTACCTGATGAGCAGTTTTATTAAACGTCGAAACAAAATGTACAATTTTTGGTAGTGGTGACTTACATGTTTTAATGTAACAGTGTATAATATATATATATATATATATATATATATATATATATATATATATATATGTGTGTGTGTGTATGTGTGTATGTGTCTGTGTGTGTCTGTGTGTGTGTTAGATAGATATAAATATAGATATAGATAGATAGATAGAGAAAGAGAGAGAGAGAAAGAACCGGAAAAAGGTTTTGGAAATTTTAACATGTTATAATAAAAATCTATTAAGAAAGAACTCACTTATGGATATTTCGCATCGTCTTTCCTACAGATGAAATATTGGCCCTGTTGATATATATATATATATATATATATATATATATATATATATATATATATATATATATATAATTTTATATTTTGTCATAAAGGTTCTGAATGAGAGAAAGATAGGCGAGGCGCCCCCAAAAGTGACTTTTCAATTGCTTTCCAGTCACCTCTATTAAACCTAGCCAGATACAGCGTTTTGAAATGGCAAAATGTCTATAATGAAAATTTATTACAAAATGAAGGCATTTCACCGCTATGAATTATGAGCCAACCAAGAAAAGAAGTGCCAAGGTTGAATGGTAGGAAACTGGGCATAGAATTAATTTATAATCTCATCTATCCGAGTTGTTTAAAGTGCATTTCAGAATTTAATTGGAAAAACCAACTCAAAGGGAAGTTTGCAGCCGACTCGTATAAACCTCGTAAGTTACGTTGTTTCACAAACCAAAAATTGTCTGTAATGAAAATTTATTACTAAATTTTCATCTCAAGAAGTTAATATGAATTCTTAATATTTCGTGTCGTTTCCTTGAATAATTGTTTCAAAATGCCCGGAAGGAAATGTCTACAAATTGTTCACTATTTTTGCAGACATTTCGTTTTGGTGAATTATTTTCTATTTTAATTGGAGTAACATTTTTCTATGTCAAAATTGGGATCAGTCTCATCTCTGAGCAATTAGTGCGTTTAATTTGCTGTTTTTTTTTTTTAAATATATCTTTTATGTCCATATACACTTTTAGTGAAACTTTTTAAGGTTTCTCCAATATACTCTTTCTGGAAATCCTTGCAGCGATAGAACAAATTCCTCCTTTAAGTTTTGGTTTGTTTTGTTTTGTATTGATCAAGTCTTTTAGTATTTTAGATGTTATAATGAATCTGGATACATTCTTTCGATTGTATTTTTGATAGAGATGGTGGATAGAAAAATATATCTTTTGGTTCGTTAGGTTTGTTAGGAGAGGCCGCTTTTCTATTTTGAAATATTTTATAAGCCTTTTCTTTCGCATTGAATATGAAATAAGGTATTGGAGGGTCTTAAAAGTATTTTCAATCTATTTCTCCTCTTTGTGTAAATACTCAGGGCTGCAAATTCTGAATGTTCTTAAGTTTCAAAAACAAAATATTGTCTATAATGAAAAATTATTACTAACTTTTCTTGTCAAGAAGTTAATATGAATTTTTAATACTTCGTGTGGTTTTCATGAATCATTTCTTCAATGTGCTCGAAAAGGGATGCGTACATATCGTTCACCATCTTCGCAGACATGAGATACCATTCTCTGTGCCTGATTTCTTACAGATATTCAAGATTATGGAAATAATCATCGTGATCACTTTTTGTCTTTATTACAGTTCCCGTTTAACCTAAGTTCTGATCTGGCTAATCTTCATCTGCCAGATTCTATTGTTTTTCATCTGTAGCATGGAGACAAATATGCCGAGAAATATCAGTTTCACCCAAGTCTGGTATAGGATGATTCATCAGTAACTGATAGTATTCGGTATTATTGCATTTCTGATAAATTCCTGGGATACGCTTTTTACATGCGGACTATTTTCCTTATCTTTGTTGTTGTTATCACAACGTTTCAGCTGTTGTGCTCTCCGGCATTCATCAGGTGCATGAGGTTTGATCAAAAAGTATCGGAACTGCTGCTTTAAAAAGAAAACTATAGTACTTATGAATTCGGCATTTTATACCCTTCGAAGTAGTTCTGAAGCACACACTTTATCCAAAGCCGTTTCCATTGATGGAAGCATTTTTTTTAATAGCAAATATCTACCTCGTCGCATTCTCTTGGATTTCTTCGACGTCTTGAAATATTGTTCCTTTTAAGTGGTATTTGATTGCTGAAGAGGAAAATCTCGACTGACGCGAGATCTAGGGAATACGTTGTGGAATGTCGTCCTTGGTCCAAAAACTGCTGCACAAACCATGTTCACTGATGGTTCCTTTTCATTTGTGGTGCGGTGAGACGACCACACTCTACACACTTTCCTTTTAGGCACCGCTATAAACAACAGAAGTGAGCGAGTACGTTATAACTTAGTGTGCATGCGCAACAGAGTTCAAGGTCAGTATCCGTCAAGCGGCTTCACTCTGCGTACAGATATCTCTGTTACCATAGCAACATTCCCGATACTTTTTTATCAGATCTTGTATTTCGATCCGGGTAACCTATAGGGACTGCCGAAGTGAACCCTTTATTAAATCTACGGGCGTAGACTGTTCTTGATCCACTGCCCATGTCTAGGGATATCTCATCTGGTTCTTTTAATACTGATCACTTATTCTTTTTGTTCCCACGGTGCCAAGTACACGGTTTCAAAAACGAAGGCGTTAGTTAGATCCAGTGACAGGACCCAAAGTGTGTGAGTTCAATACCTGGTTAAGGCAGCGGAGAACATTCAGTGCGGAATTAACAGGAGATAAATGACATCCATTAGACATGGCACGTGGAACTAGAACAGTCTACCCCAGTGAGCGAAATAAAGGGTTCAGTTCGACATCCCAACCACCTGAAGAAGGCGGAAGCGTACAACGTCCGAAACGTTGTGATAAACATGGCGACAAAGATGAGGACAATAGTCCGAATATTGTAAATAGTGATGGTTATTTTACTAAGAATATGTATTATTGGTAATTTTTATATAAAAATGTATGACTGGTATTTTTACTATAAAAATGTATTTTGGGTGGTCACTATTTGCCCATAGCTGGAACCGTAACAGGTGCTACTTCCCCGGATCTGGTTGGACTTGGGAACAACAGCAATTAGGGGGTGGTTCCACGCTCCGCAAATCCTCCAATCTCCTGATCAGAGGCGTTGCTGCTGGATGTAGTTTATCGTCATACCCAGGGCTACAACAAAGATGAGGACAATAGTCCGCATGTAAATAGTGTAAATAACTTTTTTCATAAATTCTTATGCATAACGACAAAGCATAAACCCCATACCCACAAACTTCAATGTTATCGTCGTGAAGCGTAGGTCGTTTTGCTTTCTTGTAAGCCTTTTGAATAATTTTTGCTTCTTAAATTTAAACCTCTTCGTTAATTCCATCGCTACATGTGGTCTTATGCCAAGGATCTACGTAACATGCTTCTTCGACCTAATTAATCATTCTTTGAAATGCAAAAAGCATTTGAAAGCAAGATTAATTGGATTCGATTAATAATCGTTTTCTTTGAGTGAATATACCATTTCAGTCCATGTTCTCGAATGTACATCGTAGTAATTACTGAAACTAAGTCTGACTTAGTTATATTCATCCATCAATTATCTTACCGTCTTCTGTGGCAGTGCTTTTGCTTTTCTGGTTAGTTTCTGGATACCGTTTCCGAATACAATTTCTGCTGCAAAATTCGAGGGCGACAACGTGTTGACTGATCCAAAATACTTCCTTACTCGTAATTCGAGAGGACATTTGAAATGCCGCTTCTGGAAATTCGAGTTCCTTAACTAAATATACTTGGACATCTCCACGATTATTATCCTGGTTTTGTTTAATTTCAATCCTTCAATTTTACCGATGCAAGAATTCCATGTAAAGGTTTTCGCAAGTTAAAAAAAAAATTGCCTACACATTAAGCAGGATAGAGCGGAGAAGGCGAGTTGTTCCAGTGTTATTGCGTATGTGAGTTCGATTCTTACTGAATACGCCATATTTATTTATTGATGATTCGTTTTATACATCGGCTTATCAACCATAAGCAGATTATTTAAAAATCATTATTAATTATGAAAATAAAAATTCAGTATTCATTATAAAAATAAAATTCTTGTATTAATTATTAAAATAAAAATTACACCTTATTTATAATTTATAAAAATAAATTTAAAAATTTCAGTATTAATTATAAGAATAAAAGTCCTGGAATAATTATAAAAATAAAAATTCGCTATAATTTTATAAAAATAAAAATTCCGTATTGATCATAGAAATAAAAATTCGGTATTAATTATTAGAATACAAATCCGGCCTTAATTATAAAAATAAAATTAAAAATTCGCTATTAATTATAAAAATAAAAAT
Organism: Acanthosepion lycidas; assembly: GCA_963932145.1. Taxonomy (NCBI): domain Eukaryota; kingdom Metazoa; phylum Mollusca; class Cephalopoda; order Sepiida; family Sepiidae; genus Acanthosepion; species Acanthosepion lycidas. Next base: position 74,024,018 of record OZ010605.1, read on the forward strand.
TCTGTATTTATTTTTAAAATAAAAATTCAGTACTAATTATAGGAATAAAAAATCAGTATTAATTATGAAATTAAAAATACGCTATTAATTATAAAAATAAAAATCATGTATTTATTTTTAAAATAAAAATTCCGTACCAATTATAGGAATAAAAAATCGGTATTTATTATAAAATTAAAAATACGCTATTAATTATAAAAATAAAAATTCCGTATTTATTTTTAAAATGAAAATTCGATCATACTTATGAGAATAAAAAATCGGTATAAATTATAAAATTAAAAATTAGCTATTAATTATAAAAATTATGTATTTATTTTAAAAATAATTTCGTACTAATTATAAGAATAAAAAATCGGAATAAATTATAAAATTAAAAATTAATTATAGGTTTCTGAAAACGCGTTATTAATTATATGTTCATAAAGATTTCGGTATGAATTATCGGTTTCTCCCTATAATCCATTAACACCTATTATTTTGTGGATTGTATTTATGGATTATGTAGAATCATCCAATTTTCATTTGAACAGTCCTACCGCAGCTACTATTATTACACTGAATTGTTTTTTTTTTTAATTGTTTCCCTTCAACATCCCCCACACCGAAAACAGATTTTTAACAACAAAAAAATCAAAGAAAGCTAATACCCCTAAATAAATTGTGAAAATTCTCAATCAACATCCAGCTAACTTACTGCTTTGGAATGTCATTGCATCTATCTATATACGTATTCTGTCGCTTTATTTTTACAAATTTTTGTCCTGTTGCTGTTCAAGATGACGGGAAATTATTCTGTGTTTTCTCTCCTGTCTTCTGCACGGCATAATTATTTATTTTCTATATGATATTTTATGTCTATATTACATTTCTTTATCTGGGTGTTTTTTTTTTAATTTACAGGAAGAATATAGATATAACCGAAGTGATTGCTGCTGTAATTTTCATGAATCCTTGTCTTCTATTCATAAAGATACATAATTAAAGAGCACAATAATGAAGGAACCAGCTTCACTTGTCATTCGGTGGGCAAGTCTAGCTTGTTATCTAACAGGCTACAAGGGTCATCATAGTCACTTAAGAAACTTGAAAAACAGCTGGTTCCTTGTACTGCTTTAGAAGATACATGACTCAATCTATCATAATCTATCTTTTCGTCAGTTATGTGCCATAAACGCTTAGGCGATTAAGTATAAAAAATAACTGGTTCCTTGTACTGCTTTAGAAGATACATGACTCAATCTATCATAATCTATCTTTTCGTCAGTTATGTGCCATAAACGCTTAGGCGATTAAGTATAAAAAATAACTGGTTCCTTGTACAGTTCGAGAAGATACATGACACAATCTATCATTATCTATCTTTCAGTCAGTTAAGTGCAATGAACGGTTAGGCGATCAAGTATAAAAAATAACTGGTTCCTCGTAGTGCTTTAGAAGATACATGCCTCAATCTACATAATATAAATTTCAGACAGTATTGAGCAATGAACGCTTAGGTGATCAAGTACAAAAAATAACTGGTTCCTTGTACTGCTTTAGAAGATACATCACTCCATCTATCAAAATCTAACTTTGAGTCAGTTATGTGCCATGAACGCTTAGGCGATCAAGTATAAAAAATAACTGGTAGCTAGTACTGATTTAGAATATACATGACTCCATCTATCATAATCTATCTTTCATTCAGTTATGTGTCATGAACGCTGAGGCGACAATGTATAAAAAATAACTCTTTACTTGTACTGCTTTAGAAGATACATGACTCAATCTAATATAATCTATATTTCTCTCAGTTATGTGCCATGAACGCTTCGGCGATCAAGTATAAAAAATAACTGGTTCCTTGTACTGCTTTAGAAGTTACATGACTCAATCTATCATAATCTATCTTTCAGTCAGTTATGTGCCATGAACACTTAAGCGATCAAGTATATCTTTAGATATATGACTGACAAGCAGATTTTTTCTTGCAGTAGGTTGCCATTTCTTCTTGCGGTTGACCAGTTGCCATCCAAGTATCCGGTCTCTCCTGCTATTTACTCCAAGCTTGAGACTAAGAGGATTCATACTTTTCCCAAGGGTATTAGCACGTAAGTTCATGCATTGGATGCAACTGGATTTCGAACTCGGCTCTCCGATTTCTCAATTCGAGCCGCTATCCATTACTCCACCGTACCCCCCCGTCTATCTTTACAAGAGTCAAATCACACAAAAAAATCGAGGTTTGCTACAATATCTGAGCTAGAGCCGCACAATCCTTACTTTCCAGGCTCAACATTGTTGAAAACCGTTTACGCGGCTTTTTGGGTGGTAAATGGTTTTCTACCCTACTGTTCTTTTCCAACAGACGCAACGCCTTTAGCTGTTCACTCGCTATTTTCACGGCAAAAGTTCTCATGAGTTTTCCTTCCACCAGTTTATACTTTTATGCTAAGACCTACCATGCTAGAATCTTAAGGGTGAAGTGAAGATTATTAGGATTCTGGACTTAAAAAATCATTATCAGTTTTCCATCTCCTAATAATCTTCACTACGCCCTTCCAATTCGTATCACTTTGCATTTCAGATCAGGCACCAGATTCGTTCTCACGGTGTAGCTTCTTCCAGTCGAAAGTTTGTCGCTTAGTGTATGGAAAATAACTATTTGGCCAGATCGTTACCCACGAAATAAAACCATGAAACGAGATTGTAGCAATCGGCAGATTTTATTCTTTTGTGAGCTTTCAGCATCAATCGTTATCTGTTGAGATGTTGAGTGTTTCCGCGTGCCTGTATTGAAATAAGGACAAACACATACGTAGGGAAAAATACTGGTATATCCGAAGAGGTATTTGCAACAGAGAGATTAGTAGTCAAACGAACGCAGGTTAGTCAGTAACAATAAGAATGAATATAAAGTCCAACTGTATCTTCCGGTAGAGAGACGGAAGTGTGATGGTCACCTGACCTCTCCAGAACTCTATAGAACTGTCCTATTAGTAGTAGAGAGATCAGTCCATTCTGATGAGAAGGTGGGTGCGCCCCAACATTATCTATACTCAATATTCTAATAATCTCTACTTACTTCCATTTCTTCCGCCCATACAACCCATCTCATTCAGTAATCTTCTGCCTTGAGTGGTTTTGAGACTTGTATTGGGGAATATTTTTAAAAAGGATAGTATATGAATGTGAGGGTAGTGCTACGGTTATCGTTGTGCAAAGTGGAACTGGCGATCTGAGTTCAAGCTCCCATCTTTTGCTTTCAATTTTACACAAATGTTCTTGAGATCAGATTATTCATCCATTTCTTCACCATTCCCGACTATAGGATAAATAGGGGCTCGTCATTAGGGTCTTTTGAGTTGTGGTGATGTTAGTGGTGGTGGTGGTGCAGATGGTGGTGGTGGTGGCATAGTAGAAACTTTTAAATCGAGGGCGGCCTTTAATTCATAGGCGGCCTTTAAGTTGAAGACGTCCTTTAAATCGGGGGTGGTTTTTAAGTTATAGGCGGTCTTTAAGTCATAGGCGGCCTTTAAGTTGATGGCATCCTTTAAATCTGGGGTGAACTTTAAGTTAGAGGCCGCCTTTAAGTCATAGGCTGTTTTTAAGTTGAAGGCAGCCTTTAACTCATAGGCGACTTTTAAGTCATAGGCGGTCTTTGAATTATAGGCGGCCTTTAAGTCATAATTTAATTGGAGGCAGCTTTTGAGTCAAGCGGACGCAAATAACAATTTGCACACAAAAAGTAGTTCCTACCGTTTTCACGGGGGACATAAATGATTTTCTGGTAGCAATAACCAGCAACCCCACTTTCCATTCAGCGATGGGGTTCTCTCGTCTTGAGTAGCAGCCGGTCTAGGAAAAGGACTACTCTGAATTCAAAAACCTCAAAGATGGTAACGAGAACTCATCCGTTGTTTTTCCCATAAAGCCATGCCTATTCTTGGATAATAAAGAAAGGAACTCTATGGAGAATCATGTTCTGGCATGAAAAAATCTGGTACAAGATAAACAGCCTTGGAGCACCAATAAAGATCGAATTATTTATATGATCGAGTTAATCTGTAGGATAAATATTTAGATCATTTGAGTCTATCACATGACATACGAGCGCTTATTGAATATCGAAATTGTTGGTTTATTGAAAACTGAACTCACTTATTAGCTTAGTCTGGCATAAGGCTAATGTAGCAGTAATCTCCGTAAAAAAGAAGAACCCACTATATTCAATGAGACTAAGCTGGGGCCTTAACATCAAAATGAAATTAAGTATTTCACTGCTATGAATTATGAGTCAAACAACCAAGAAAGAAAAAAGTTAAATGGTACGAAACTACGTTTAGAGTGAATTTATTATCTCTTCTGTCCATTCGCGTTAGTTTAGTGGTATCACTTATCTGTCCTGCAGGAGACCGGGGTTTGATTCCCTGCTGGCGAGATGGAATCTCGCTGGCACTTTAGGCAATTCGACTTAGCGTAATGATTAGCAATCTTGTCTCGCTAGATCAGTTACGACTGAATAGTGAATACGATCCTAACTAGATGCTCCATACATTTGGCCTTGTACCACGTCTAATCTATGCTTAGAAAATCATCTGGGTACCTTAACGTGGTGTAACGGCGATCAAGATTCACAGTATATCAATTTCCGGCTGAATAGTTAGCTCGATCCTCACCGAATGCTCCATAATTTCGGCCTTGTGCCACATCTAAGCAAGACTTAATAACCCACGTGTGCACCACGATGGGGTATGGTTGTTAGCAAGCTTGTCTCGCTAAATCACTTACGACTGAATCGGAAGTTCGTCTACACTGTGTGATCCGAACTTTCGGTCTTTTGCCACATCTAAGCTACGTTTTTGAAAATCACCTTTCAGCATCTCAACGTGATGTAATTGTTATCAAACTAGTCTCGATAGATTAATTATAGCTGAGTAGTGAGGTCGATTTTCACTGAGTGCTCCATACTTTAGGCGCCTTGTGCCACATCTAAGCTATGCTTAATACATCGCTATAATATCTTCCATCCAACGATATGTTGCTTATTGAGCATTTCATAGATTAACTTAAATACAGTAAACGCTTACCACGAGTGGATCTTGAGTCTTGTAATGGCTGGACCTCTGGAACTACAATGGATATAGTTATTTATTAAATAGACCTTAGTTTAGAACAAGGCTTTAACTGATCTTGAGTATTCTGATCGCTCAGTTCCATAGTGGCATTCAGTCAACACTTTTCGTTGAAATATACGCGGAAAGGAACGTCTATGTAGATATCACTAAATAAACATCATGGATTAAGAAGCGACATACTTTGTGGCCCGATTCTGTACCTGGTGGCTATGAGGGTACCTTTTCATGTTAACCTTCTGATGTATTTGTCACTTGTCATCCTCCGGTGTTACACTCTTAGGGTTAGCCTAAACATATTAGAATCCCTACATTAGAAAAAAAAAGGTTCTTTATTGACATTAAATTCAATTCAAACTGTATGATATTTCCTGACAAGAATTTTACCCTACATTAGTTTGGAACAAGACAATCGTCGTGGGGCTTACATTAAGTATTGTAGACAAGCGTGAGACTAACTTAATACTAATCGCGCTAGACTTCGTGCCATTTACTTGCAGTCATGAATCGTTAATTGAAACATGCCTGCCTGTTTCAAATCGTGTACATTCTCGACCTTTTGATGTTAACTTTATTCTTAGTTTTCCACCTGCGAAATGCTTTTAGATATTTTTTAGACATTTTCTCTTATTATCTGGAATGATAAACTTGTTTTTAGTTTTATATTTGTTATTTTATTTTATCCATTTATCAATTTCTTTAAATTTTTTTTCAAAGGAAGACATTGAAGCAGAAAGTTGTAACTACGCGAAAAACACAATAAACATGAGAATGGTGAATTTCTACAGACATTTCGGTGCTGTATCTTGTCTATTAGAGATTTCAATCGAGTTTGGCTCTTGTAGTGGCTTCAGATTTTTGTGAATTTATTGACACACAGATTTATTTATTTATTATTTGTGTTGAGTATCTTATGGCGGCGTTGTTTTTTTTTTAAGACAAGAGAAATGAGCCTCGCTTTCGACCTCCTTGGTATTTTGTTTGCTTGAGCAAGAAAGAAAGAAATAGAGTAAATGATTACTCATTTTCTTTCTGTTGTAAATATTTCTTTCTTTTTTTCTTTTCCTACTTGTCTTCTTTCCTTCACCGCCTCATCCGTTTTAGGCTGCAGTTTTTTTCTTTTCTCATTTTCCGTTTTCCTTTCTTTTCTTCTGAGTTAGTATTGTTCATTCTTTTTTATTCTTTTATCCATTACATTCGTCATCATTACCGTGACATTACCTTCATTCTGTTTCTTTCTTCAATTTTGACATGATCTCCCTTTCTCTCTCACTTCATCTCGCTCCTGTTTTTCATTTATCTTTTCTCTCTAGTTCTATTGTATCACTCCTTATTTCCCCCTCTCTCTCATTCTCCATCTCATTCTTTTTCCCCCGCCTTTCTATTTACTTCCTTTAACACGTCACACTGCCTTTCTCGCCCACCTTTCTAACTCTCTATTCCACTCCCATCCTTTCTGCCTATTTGCTTCCCGCCTACTTTTATTCTGTTCCTTTATTTCCAATTTTTTTTTATCCCTTTCTTTACCTGACTTTTTCTCTGTCTCTCTCTCTCTCTTTCTCCGTTCTTGCCTTCTTCCATTCGCTATTAAATCATCTTCGAATATATATCCTTTTATATCACATTTCCTCCTTTTCTCTTTTTAACTTAATTCCTTTCCTTCCTCTTCTCCGATTCACACTCATCCTATAATGTGAACCTTTCGCCCTGTTCACACTCCTCCATAGTCTTTGGAATAGTAGTAGAGGTCTACCCTTCTTTCCTGTTTAGGGTTTAGTTCCCAGTTCCTTTTAAAGTCTACTTCTACTCTATATTCTATATATAAAAGTGTATTTTAATGTCTCCGCCTAAACTCGAGTTTTATTTGCTATTTATTTATTCATTTATTTATTATTCTCAATAGGAGTAGATAGATTTGCCTTTCGCCCGGTTCACACTCCTCCATAGTCTTTTGAACAGGAGTAGAGGTTTATCCCTCCTTTCCTCTTTAGGATTGGGTTTCCAGTTCCTTTTAAAATCTACTTCTACTCTATACTTTTAATGTCTTTGCCTAAACTATGGAATTTTATTCACTATTTATTTATTATTCTCAATAGGAGTAGATAGGTTCACCTTTCGCCCGGTTCACACTCCTCCCAGGTCTTTTGAACTGGTTTATCACTTGTATCATGTTTAAGATTGGATTTCCTGTTCCTACTAAAACTTTTGCATTCTCTTCCATTCCCAGAACCCCTTGCGTCATAATCATTATCGCCTTGCTAGGATGAATTGAGTAAAAAAAAAAATTAGTGTCTATCAATAGAATGTTCGCTCTACGTCGCTCGTAAATATATAATAGCTGTCAACTCGTTGGATGTGTATAACCATCAGCCCAGAGTTGGTGAATTTAGAGTTTGCTTTTTCCTAGACCACTTGACAACCATGGCTATAATACTAATTAATCCATAGCTGGGGGATAAATGATGGATTCATACCTTTCTGAAGGGTATTTTTGCGAAAGTGAATGTAATGAACGACTGGTCCGGGGCCAATAACATTGACAGCATGCTCACATTGACAAACATGAAGATGACATGTCTATATTTCTGAGATGAGGTACAAGTTACCATGTCACACAGTGCCATTAAATAACCCATAGAGGTGTTGATATGCCGCTAAAGAAAATCAAAACAAATAAATCCGAACTCCATCGGAAATAAGTTTAATGGGTAACATAACAAAACATTTTAGAATTATTATGAACAGATTTGCTAGCGGGATTAGACAAGAAGTATGGCAACACAGTTTGTCCTTCTCTAACTTACTAGAAAAAAAAGAAATGATATTTTCATGTTGAAAATGTTATCAGCAAAATACAAATACAGAAAGACAAATGCTTATGTTTCACAGAAAGGTTTTTGATAGAGGGTGATACAAAGAGCTGCTTGAAATCCGGGAAAAGCTTGGTTTTGGAGTAATCTATAACCTCTACGAGGTTCAAAGAGCCTATAAGTATAGAGAACGAATTCAGAGAATAGAAACATAGAAAGAGAAATAAGACAAAGATGCAGGAATTCAAATATATGGATTGTGTAGCAACAATATGACGCTGAAATCTGAAGGCTCATCGGAACAACAAACTTTCAGAAACTAAGCAAAGTATTAAGAGATATGGAAAATTCGTTATTAGCAAATAGTATTGAATTTCTATATGATATAAAATCTTCTATGTGGCAGTGAATTCTGAACAATCCCTTCACAGATGAAAAAGAAACTTATAGTAACAGCGTTGTTTTTTTTTTCTGCCGACGAAATCTCAAACCAACAGAGCATGTGAACAACGAAAAAATCTTTAGAGAAATAAGAACTACAAGGAACTACTTATTCTTACAATCTGAAAGAGACAGTTGAAATATGAAGGACAAATAATGAGGAAAGAGAGTGTCGGAAATTTGACACACTCAAGACATAATGAAACTAAGAGAAACAGAGGAAAAAGAAGCAAATATATGGACAAAGATGGTAAGATGCCAAAATATATTGAGAGAACGAAAGACAAGAAGTTGAAGAGAGTCGCATCCTGAAGAAGTGTAGGGATTCTGTCATTCAGGTTTTCAGTTAAATTCTGTAGGTAGTTGGTACAAAGAAAAAGATATGGCTTAAAAAATCTTTGGTCGTTAGCGAAGATTCACTGACTGACTGTGCTGTTATTGTTGATGATTTGTTTGAAGTTCCTGACACATGTTTCTTTCACTAAAAACTGAGGAGGTGGGAAGGCTGTGTAGTCACGTCTTCTCTCGTGTTTGGACCATTTAGAGATGCTCGCATCTCTGTTGCTGAAAGTCGAAATCTCTGGGGTTTTATAATAAGTTTTTTTTTTCCCGAAAGTAGTATTGAGAAAAATAGGTTTTTACTTTTCTCTGATTGGTCAGATATTTGACTTGGTGATATTAATTAATTTCTAACCAATAGACACATTGATTTAAACGTTGAGTCTTGTATCTTGGAATATTTTTGTAATGTCTGTAAATATTGTTTGTTATTGGATACAAAATAAAGATTGAGCGTGGTTTAATATATTTAAGGCTTATTTTGTTCTACGCCATGTAAAACTCAATGGGTTATTTGATGCCGAAAAGATTTTTAGGATAGGTTCGTATGAATAGAATATGTACTCTTTGTAAATCTGTTTGTAGATCAGGTTTTATTGATATATTTTTTTAAACAGGCTTTGTTGTCAAATGTTTTTAAGGATTACACACCAAGGGTTTACAGAGAGTGAAACAAAAGTAAACATCCGTGATAGAGGGAAGGATGAAGAGAAGGACAAGGAATTGGATCAAGGAATCTGAAGATCTCGATTGACATTGCATTTGAATATTTAAAGATTATAGCTATCAGGAATGCAAGTAAGAGGAATGAAGTTCCAAACACAGAAAGTGCGAGACATGAAGCTGTTGGAGTAGAAGAGACGGTTACATTTAATAGTTTCGACAATGAAAGGGTGGAGCTGAGATGCCAACCTAGTAGCACGCTTAAATTCATGCAATTTGGAAACCAGGAAAAGTAGCTCGTCGGAGCAGTTACGGTGGAATTATTTGTAGAAAAGACAGAGGGAAGCGACAGTACGTCTGTGAGAAAGTGACTGTAGGCAAGATGCCAGATCAGGACCAGTCACATTGCATATCCGTCTCTGGATTTTGTGGAGAACCTTGAGACGAACAGCGAGGGCTTCACACCATGTATGACAGCAGTATTCCATGTAATGTATTACTAGTAATATTTTTTTAAAATGTATTGCTGGTAATATTTTTTTCAAAAATATTTTGCTTGTATTTTTATTATAAAAATCTATTTTATACTTTCATAGTGTTTTGCGTCCATATTTTAATATGGTGGGTAAGTTTGTTGGAAATTGGGTTTATTCTCTGTAGAAGCAACGAAAAGGACGAAAATACACCCTAATATTTCTTTCTCTATTTTCTTTATATTTTTTTCTCCCGTCGAATTTATCACTCTATTGGCAATATTTAACCTTTCTGGACTCAAATAAAAAGGATGAGTCAAATGGTTATTACCTTGACACCACGATTACACCGTTTTTTTGATCCTTGGGCAATGTTTATTTTCAAGATTATGAAAATATAAGTATAAGATATTTATTATTTACCATTGTATATAGAAATACATTTGCAAAGAAACCTTGTTAGTCAACAATCATAAGGTGGTCCAAAAGTCTTGTCACCCTCTACCAAAAAGTATTGAGAACAATAGACGGCCAAGTCATACAGTAATTTTACGACATTTTTATGTTTATACATTCTTTTTTTATAGATACAAATATTTAAGTAAATGCTCTGTTTATAATAAACAGTATTAAACAACATTTAGCGGCCCGAATGTCCGAGAAATTGTTATAAAAAATATGCGTCCTCCGACGGGAATCGAACCTGTATTCTCTACGGAACCGTCATACAGCCAGACGTTCTTTTACCGATTGAGCCACAGAGGAGCGTTCGGTAGATTTTACTGTTTTTAAACTACAATTTTACATGATTTTCTCACGTACATTCGTATCTGCTCGATGGGTATCCAAATGTAAACAAATGACGTCACACATTATGAAATGAACAAGGTCCGATAATTATTTTAAGACATTTTTATGTTAATACATTCTTTTTTTAATGGATAATTTTTTTCAAATGTCTTAAAATAATTGTCGGACTTGGCCCACTTCATAATGTTTGACGTCATACATTAATAGAAAGCACATCTACTGGATTCAGTTTATTCACTTTCATTGAGTCTGTCACGCTTCGAGAAGGTCTGTACGAACACCATCAATTTCGTGGCACAAAATGACGCGACGCCGTGTCCTGTGTCGTATTTTACGAAGCTATGTTTTGTTGATTGCTGCAAAGGCCCTCCTAACGGCGTCTTTCAACTGACGTGTATTCTGGCATCGTTCATGTGAAACTCTCTCCATGATAATTACCCCATAAACCAATTGAAATATAAATGTATATATTGTGGTGGCGACAAGACTTTCGGAGCAAGAAGTATGTATAAAATTCTGTGACCTCCGTTCATCTGACCATCCGTCACACCTAAAATAATCACACGTTGAGCGATCGAAAGAAAATTTTGGCGAGAAGAGCAAACAGGTAACGGGATACAAATATGGTTGGTTTTATTAGGGTACGTGAATTTTCATTGATTATTTTAGAAAATTTAAAGGTTCTATTATTTTACATGCAAAAAAGAATTTAAAGATTAAAATAACTAATACTTATTTAATAAAAAAATGACATATTGTTTGTTTTTTTTGTATATCTTTTCTTTAAGTTTTTATATACAAGAATCCAATTTCTAATTGGAGAAGTATAAACAAATCACGAGGCCAAAAACTTCAAAATGTCAGCGTGTAGCAAAAAAAAAAAAAAAAAAAAAAAAAAAACTAGTTCATAAAAATTAGAAAATTATTAGAATATGCCAACCAACCTCAATGCTATATTTATCGTAAGAATTACAGACATTCTGTAATTAAACACATAGAAAACTTTATCCATCCAATGAATAGGGAGATACACACTCGAAATCTTGTTTGTCGTCCCGTTTAAAATCTAAAATTAAAAGCATCTTTAGTTTAGACGAAAACGTTATCTCTAATTGTTTTGGCGAATTTGTATCGTGAGAGCAAATGGATAAAATGTCCGGAAAATGGATTCAGTTAATCATTATGTTTATTTAGGTTTTCTTGTTCAGACATTTTTTCTAAATTTATGAATAAAAACTTTTTTTTTTCATATTTATTTCACTGTAAACTAGTAAATAATAAATATTTCATTATAGTTTCTTCACATATTTTTATAATCTTGTAAATATAAAATTATTCTTGTAAATAAGCAATCTAATAAATAGTGTTTAACATCTTTGCTGTCAGTTCTCAAGAATAAAGAAAATGCATTAATCCACTTTCATACTTTTGGATTTTATTAAGATACTAATCACTGTTTTTTCAAACCATAAACATTGCCAAGGGAGTAAAAGAAGCGGTGTAATAGCGGTGTCAAAGGAATAACCGTTCGTTTTCTGTGGACACAGATATTCATATATATCTATACTAAACTACCTGTGACCCGTTGGGTCAACTTTGTTATCTTTTCTGTTTACATTTAGTCTCATGAAAATTTTGTGAAAGTAGAGAAATTTTTAAAGTACAAATTTTAAATTTATTGCAGTTGTTTTCAACATTAAAAAAAATGTCTGTTTGAAGAAAGTTGAACAATAAGAGCTTGGAATGTCAAGATTGAGAGTGTCGGGATTCGATAAAATAACATAAAATATTGTTGCAGAGTTGCGAGTAATTCGGCCGTTTAGCATAATCAAATGATTTTCATTGAAAAAATAAAATTGAGTACAAAAGACAACGTAGTTTCAACAAATAAACATTAATTTAATACAACGACAAGAATACAAGGAGTTGATGATAGATTGGAAAGTAATGTCTTTTTGTTTGGGTTAATAAAGTTCTGAAATAAAATATAAATTCTCTATGTGTACGTATGTGAGAAATAATGAAATGTTGTCATATGTGTGTTTGTGTGAAAAAGTCAACACGTATGTGCGTGTGGTTTATAGTAAAGGATACAAGAGATAGAATTTGTTTCTTACTGTGGAACGGGTGTTACCGCAGTCTGAAGCGTTCTCTCTAAAGTTTGTCAGGGCTGTCGCTTTTAGCATGAGGTCGTGAAGTTCACAAGCGAGAGTGACGTGGACCCTAATGGCAGCTGTGCGTATCCTGTTTGGGGCCGGATTTCGTGTTTTATACACTTTCTCATAAGAAAATCGGTTCCATCCCCCACTTCCTACATTATAATAAATTTACATCTTTCATTTACCAACTCCCTCTCCTTCTCTCCCTCTCTCGCTATATATATATATATATATATATATATATATATATATATATATATATATATATATTGAGTATACTTTGGTAGCATGTTTTCATTAAAACATGTCTCATTGAATAATTTGGACAAGTTTTGGATACTCATTTTCCATAGTATCCTCTAATATTCACGGACAAGCTTCTTAGTATCCTTATTAAAGGAAGAGAGAAAATTACCATTCTAAAAAGACTCATAAACCCTAATATATCACTCACCAATCCAAGTAAAAAATAAAATTAATTATGTACTATACTAAATTTAATACAATCAACCTAGTTGTCCAAAACAACTCTTCTCCGTCAACTAACGTCTTACAACAGATCAACATTGTATATCAATTTAAATGTCGTTTGGTTAATATGTATGTTAATACGTATGCTGGTTTTGCAACAACGACGACAACGAGAAGGCTTACGTTTCATTTGAACGATCATAGTTCAATCTCAGCACATTTAAGAAACCCTCATGTCCACATTCACAGTTTAGACAGATATTAGTCGAAAATACATCAGTGTTTCATCAAGATAATAAGCAAAAAATTAAAATTCTGGAAATTCATTATATAAGAGAATTGAAACCCCAAATAAATAAATAAATCTACTACGAGTGTAGCAACAAAGTTCTTAATATATATGAAAATGGTCTCAGATGAGATTGAAAGTACTTTGGGATATAAAAATTATTTAAAAGAAAATTTTGAAATTTTTCTTGATCAATTTTCTAGAGCAAACCCAAAAAATGAATCCGTAGATTTGAAATGATTAAAACTAAATTAAGCAGACATAATAGATTATTTAACCAAACATGCTGGAATGAAAATATGCTTTCTCTCTCTCTCTCTCTCTCTCTCTCTCTATATATATATATATATATATATATATATATATATATATATATATATATATAATAGGAGATAAGCCAATCACGCTACCTTAGTTTAAAAATCTTGGCCTATATCGCCTGAGGATACCGAAAGGTTGAAACCAAAGTAGCGTGATTGGCTTTCCTCTGCATTTATTCTAATTTAAAAGCTCTACATGTTAATTTTTTTTTAATTTTCTTATTTTACGTTTCTGGCTTAATTCAATTCTGACCAATAACCGTTTTATAATATTATATATTTATGTGTGTGTGTGTGTGTGTGTGTGTGTGTGTGTGCACGCGCGTGTTTGTGTGTTTCATTGATATCTAATTTGCACAGCAATCTCTCTTATATGAAGATTACAGTGAAGGTGACGATATTAGAGCCTTGTCAATCATCAATGAAATCTGTATTTGTAGGGTGGTTGCTGCCTAAATACACAAAAGCCAACAAGAACAGTACTAACTCAGCAAGAATCACAGTACCTTGTCAATGATCCTCACTCAAACTATATTCAATTTCCCGTATATAATTTCCGTCTTATGGATTGAGTTGTATTTATAATTGATCTCTTTAGCTCTAAGTTGAAATGATATTCCCTGATCCTGTTGTAACCTCCTGATCCAGTTTTTGCTCTCTACCCTTCCATAATTTTTAAAGTTAGTCACTTTTCTCTTGATGGATTTTGAATGGACTTTGAAGATGGAATCCAGAGTATGAATTTTGGTACTATCACTGAAAGCCTGAATGTTTTTTCCTCTCACCATTGATCATTTGTCTGAAAGAAAATCAGTTTAACCTGTTCTCTTTTTAGCTGAATAGCTCAAAGGATTTTTCATTGATCTTTACGACAAATAGCGTCAAGATGGCTCAGTGCCTTTTCTGAAAACTGGAAAAAAGAGACCCAAACTAATATTCCATGGTTATAATTTATTACATTGGAATCATAATCACGATAAAATTCATTACGATTACGATTCCAATGTAATAAATTAAAACCGTGGAATATTAGTGTTTGTGCCTTTTATATTATAATCTTACTCTGTCCTGTACATTACGTTCTACCTGGCTTCTATCCTATTGGAGATATATATATATATATATATTGACCACTGATATTATATATGTGTGTGTGTGTGTGCGATAGGATGAGAGGAAGAGGAGGGCGAGAAACATATTTCCTTTCTAATTTTCCCAGAAACATTAAAAATAATAATAAAAAAAAAAAAAGAAAAGTGAGCTAAAAATACAGTTGCCTCAAACGAACACACGATTTTCAGGATTTCTTTGTCGCCTGGAAGCCTCGGAGAACGGACAAGTTTCTATAATAAGAACATGACTAAAACAGACAAAGCAGATCGGTTACTTTGACCCGGCGATCACAAAAGATGCTAGTCACGATGTCTCTTGGATCAAATGGACAAAAGCCGAGGATTAAGAAATTGTTCGTCTTTTCTAAATCTCGATTTCCAACAAATACGTAAGTTGAGACTGGAAGGTTAGCCCACTTTTTTTAAAATCAAGTGTATGGTTATTATAATATTTGGGGAAAATGGATCTAGCCGAAACCTTTTTAGCGCACCCTAATGATATACAGAGTTGGAACAAAAGTGTGTAGCATTTTACAATAAATGGTGTCTTAGCATATGATTTCGTTTCACAGGTGACTGATATTTATAAATATAAGGTGACATTTTAACTTGTCTTTCCATATGATTCACGTATTGACAGGAATATATTTAATGAATTTATTTAAAAGGTGAAAATGAAGGAAAATAAGACGTATTTTCATCATTTGATCTTTTATACCAGGGAGTAAATTATCTTTTAACCATGAGTGTAGACAAACTTTTTTACGAGGAGTAAATGAACTTTTATTCCCTGGAGTAAATAAACATTTATTCCCCGGAGTAAATGATCTTTTATTCCCGAGAGTAAGGGATCTTTTATTCCCGAGAGTAAGGGATCTTTTATTCCGGAATAAAAGAAAATTTAATCTGGGACGAAAAAGACAACGTTATTCAAACAGCAAAAAAGATGTATCGCCTATGAAGATATTCTCTTAATGAGAAGAACTCCAATAAAGATGATAGGAACTGGGGGATGGAATAATGAAGCTGCCTCAAGATAGTTGGATGGTGTTGGAACAAAATGGCCCATATGTACCATATCTAAATGTTGTCTTTGAAATTCACTTAAAAACATCACGGATCTTTGTTCCGACACAATACATTCATTTTAGGCTGGAAAGATCTGCAGCAGACAGTTGTCAATGGGTCGAAGTTTTTGGTCCAATAGTTGCCAAAAAAATTAGGTTAGATTCTGATTTCAAATTCGTTATCTTCACCATAATGGAATTTAATATATAAAATAAACCAACCAATAATTAACTATTAAATCAGTAGATATGACATCTTGCCCAAAATGTGTTATTTTTTTTTTAATCTGGCGCAGTTGACAAGATATTTCACGAAGAATATTTTTTCTGGGTTTTCTAACTCTAGCAGTGAATCGGGTTCTGATTAAAACGTTTTATCCCGCGATAAAGGCGGTATAAGCAATGATTGTCCCTCAGCGTCTGGCAAAAACGTGTCTTTTTTCTGGCATTCCTTATTCTAGCAGTGAATCTAATTCATTGCTTCTTCTTATTCTGCTAGACACTAGGATGTTCATTACTCCTATTTGTAGACAAAGATGAATATGTAGCGATATAAGTGCCGGCCGATATCTTGTTAAATGAAAACATCTGAGGGGTGTTTCAGAAATTGTTTCAGAGAGTTGTTGTCTTGATGATTATCTGCTAAGTGAAGAGGACCTTAGAAGAGCCATGTCAAACGATCCTGATAAAGAGGGTTATTGAGTGAAGCCAAACTTTGGGTCCTTGTTAAATTACTTTTTTAGACAAAGTTGACAAGACAAACAACGCTGTTCCCTATAAGGGAATGGTCAACAGCAGCCAAAAGCAGAAAGACCCACAGACAGTGGATAGAGTGGAACGAGAGACCGCTCGCCCCGATGAGAAAAGGACGACACTGTATCTCATATATTTTCATATCTGCGTAGATTTGAGAAAATAAAATAAACTCTCTCTCAAGATCAAATAAGTACAAATAATAAACAAATACCTCGTCATATTTGTTTTAATGTGTTCTTCCCATACGTTCTTCCCATTAACGACGAATTCAAAAGAAGGCCGCACCAAGCATAATTTTAAATTGTTACTGGAATTAATTCAATATTTTAAAAAAAAATATATATATATATTTATCAGCGTACATTAACACACCATTATATTATAGTCGATTGAAAGATTGCATTCATATTTTTTTACAAATGAGAGAAATGTCGAGTTCAGTTCACAGAAATTCTGTCATTTTACAATATAATAACGATTCTCATTGTGCTGTCAGGAAGCGTTGAATAAGTAAAAGATAGAAAATTTATTGCACTCTTATTCATCCGCCTGAACTCTAACCTACGGTTGACTATTTGTTAAAGCAACCCGACTGGTCCGTTGTAGACAAAAACTTTAATGAAACATAATTCATTTGAAGAAGCATTCAATGAATATTATGCAGAAAGGGAGGTAAAAACTTCCGACCAAGATGGAATAGTGTGATAAAATATATGATTTCAAATGAATTCATTCGATATATTATTTGAATATGCAAAAACCTAAGCGGTAGATAGAGAGAAAATGGTCATAGATAGATAGATAGATAGATAGATAGATAGATAGATAGATAGATAGATAATGAGCAGGCAGAGATAGATAGATAGATAGATAGATAGATAGATAGATAGATAGATAGATAGATAGATAGATAGATAGATATGAATAGAGATAGATAGATAGATACATACATACATACATAATGAGCAGGCAGACATAGATAATGAGCAATGTAGAGATAGACTGAGATAGTGTTGTGGAGTAAATAATAGACTTCCGATAAAACAAATGAACTAGGCAAAACGCCTTAAATAAAGAAAAGTACATTTTGCTTTTGTGAACATGATAACTGACAACTAGAAATTATAAACACGCTTGTTTAATATCTGTCTATATTTCTGAGATGAGGTATTATGTACATTATTTACTCAAGGACACATGGCACAGTGGATAAAGGCTTTGGTTAGATCCAGTGACATGACCAAAGAGTGTGAGTTCAATACCCGGTTAAGGCAGTGGAGAACTTTCAGAGGGAAATTAGCAGGAGATAACTGATAACTGACATCCATTAAACATGGCATGTGGAACTAGAACAGTCGACCTAGTGAGCAAAATAAAGGTTTCAATTCAACATTCCAAACACCTGAAGAAGGCCGGAGCGTACAACGGCCGAAACGTTGTGATAAATATGGCGATAAAGATGAGGACAATAGTCCGAATAATGTAAATAATGTACGCTTGTTTAATTCATTATTTTCTTCTTTTTTTTTTTTTTGATGTGTGCAAAATAGAAAAAATAGGGAAATAAATATTCCTTAAATATTGAAGAATTATTAGCACAAGTTTTCAAAAGACAAAAACAGCAACAACAACAACAGCTGTTGTTGGTACTCCAGAAACAAAAACGAAATTTAAATGAAATAATACGGAAGAAAACGAAACATTCGCAGAGTTCTTTCACTTCTGAAGTGGTGGCAAATTCCATAGTTGAATTTACGTACAATTCAGATGATGGAAATACCTTTTCTGGTACTTTTTGAAGATACAAGCAAATTTCATGAAAAACTGCAGCGACTGGGAAGACGAGAAATAAAAACACTGAAAAATACTTTAATTTTGTACTACCGAAAGAACAGGAGAAATTTATTTTGAAGAAACAGTAAACATTCTGGCTAAATTTTTAGGCAATAAAAGTTCGTTATCCAAAATTCATTGGAAGAGTATGAATCTAGAAAAAAAAGAAGATGAAGATTTTGTTGCATATGGTGGAATCGTTAACGAGCAGTGTGAAATTAAACGGACACCGAATATGTGTAAAGGGTTAATTTTCCTTCAAGGGTTAACGGCGAAAAAAACACTCAGAAATATACATGCTAGAATTCTAACAAAACTTGAAGAGAGCAAAGACTAACACCATCAGAAATATCAGGAGAATATTAAAGAATCTTAAATCTGAGAGGTGGTGAGGAAGAAATTGAAGAAAAAGAATGTGTATACATACAAGCTTAATTCATTTTTCAGTTTAAGAATTCAAAGCGCTACAAGTGTGGAAAAAAAGACATAAAAAGTCACACTGTAAAACAAAAGGAAGGAAATGTTCTCAGAAAAAAAATTATACACAGCATTGCGACGGAAAAATAATTACAGAAAACCAATGAAAATTTGTGTATGTAAAAATGTATAATGTGGATGAAAAAATGTAACTAGAAACTGGTAGTGATATCACAATAATCAACAAAGCCACATTGAAAGCAAACGAAAAACCTAAATTAAAAAGAATTTCTAAAATCGCACGTGGCGTGCCGGCTAAGAAATTATTTTTTATTAGTGAAATTATTCATAACATTTCACTTCGCAATGATAAAGTGTGTAAAAATTAAGGCTTATGTGTTACAAATTACTACAAACTTATTCGGTACTGACTGGATGGAATTATTTGAGTTGCGGTATTTACTTATAAATATTTATTGCACAATATAAGTGGTCAAACTACCAGTTTAGAAAAAAAAGTGTGAAAATCTAAAGGAGGAACTGAAAAAATGTTTTCCGGCTGTTTTGTCAGATGAGTTGAATCTGTTTTCCAAAGTAAAAGCGAAACTTCAAGTGAAAAAAAAGGATCGACGCCAGTGATTAAACTGAAACATAGTGTACCGTTCGCAGCATTGGATCAAGTCAGTGAAGAATTAGATAGACTTGAAAAAAATAGGTGTAAATGAAAAGATTAACCATTCAAAATGGCCAGCACCAACAGTGTATGTAAAGAAAAATAATAATAAAATTCGTGTTTGTGCTGATTTTTCGACAGGGTTAAACAAATATTTAGAATCCTATAACTAGTTCAGAGAAGGCTTTTGCGAATTTAAACAGTGGAAAAGGTTTTCGAAATTAGATTTTTCTGAAGCGTATTTGAAAATGCAGGTTGAAAAAGAAGGTTCAGAGTTAATAATTACAAATACGCATGAGGGAACTGTATCGGTTCAACCAACTTCCTTTTAGGATAAAAGATATTTTTCAACAAGTTATGGATAATGTTTGCAGATTTTGATTTCGCAGTTGTCTATCTGGATAATATATTAATTCAAAGTTTATCTAAGGAACAACATATCCGGCATGAGAAAAGAGTTTTTGAGAAAATACGAGACCACAGGTTTGAAATCAATAAGGAAAAGTGAGAATTGTTTTTGCCTAAAATTATGTACCTAGGACAAATCATTGACAAAAAAATGGTCATCAACCAGACGCATTGAGGGCAAGTTCAGTTAAGAATATACTTCTTCCAGCAAACGTTACTAGGTTGCAATCATTTTTACGACTAGTAAACTATTATCAAATCTATATAACTAATATGCTGAATGTGAGAGCTCCAATGAACGATTTGCTTTAAAAAGTTGTAAAATGGAGCTGGACTGATAAGTGTCATAGGCGTTTGAAGATATCGAGAAAATACTAAAGACAGATTTTATTATTAGCGCACTATGATCCAGAAGCAGAAATCGTTTTAATTTAGGATGCTAGTGACTATGGTATAGGAGCAGTCTACATAAATATGATGGCGGTAACAATGAAAGCCGTCGCTCATAATTCGCGTTCGCTACTACCAACAGGAAAAAAAAACTACCACCAGATGGAAAAAGAGGTATTCACAAATTTATAGAAATTTATTTATCTATTATCAATTTATGATTCGAAAAAAAGAATTCCTACGCATACAGTGAATAGATTACAACGAAGGGGTAACATTTTATTAAATTACGATTTCAAGATAGAATACCAAAAATTAGCACAAATTGATAACAAAAAATACTGAACCGTTTAAGGACACTGTTATTGCAGAATTAAAAAGTAAAATGGAAATTAAAAATGTACTATGCAATTTAGTACTCAAACTACTAGATGAAATACACGCAAAAGCAAAATAAGAAATTTTTATATCGAAAATATAAAATCGACTAAAAGAAAGTAAAAAAAAGTTAATTTTTAGAACGCAATCCAGACTTGAACTCTTATTCGTTATGCTTTCACAAAGAGTAATAATATCTATAATATTAGAAAAGCAGATATTAAATGAATTTCATGGTAAACATCAGTTAAATGATACATTTTAGATGCATCAAGGGTGGTCTTTAGTGATGCACTGTTCTCATCACCGACTTCGGGTTTTGCATCATATCGGATCCAGCTTGATTCTAGACGAGTCAGGCCGCCTTCTTGAAAGCGTCGTGCTACGCACCGTGACATTGCAGTATTCCTATACCTAGTAAGGCTGAACTTTGACCGTTATGGATGTTTATTGCGTTTTTATACACAATTATGGCACAAGGCCGAAAAGGAGGGAGGGATTAGGGCTGATCGTCACTAACTATCTTATACCTAGCTAATCTGATTCACGACCCATTCACGCATTACAATTTGCCCATTCACCACAAGAACTCGTCCGTCACCAATCAATCCTCCATACACCATAATACCGCATTCTCTCAAGGGGAGGGGCCTACAAAACGCGCGCCATACCATCAAAATATAATGATTATATATTTGTGCTTAAAAATTTATGGATGTATAAAATGAGAGGGAGATGAACCCAATAAGAAACTAAAATTTAAACACAAAAGAAACTAAACATAACTGATGTTAGGGCCCGTCCAACCCTCAGAAAAGAGTTGACCGCTGTTGTATTCTGCCCATTGGACAAAATCAAGAAGCTCTCTCGCTAAGGGAGTAGGAAATGTGAAAATATAGACGGACAGGGGAAACAAAAAGCTGACCCAGTTGAGATCAAAAAGAGGCCAAAACAAACTGGGAGGTTGGGAATCTCAACTTCTATCATAACCAAAGAGGCTACCAGGAAGAGGCCAGGAACAACTTTTACTCACATTAACTAGGTACACAAAAGCTTGTCTAACCTAACCAAGGGGAGGACTCGACAGGAAACCACCCCGATGTGACATAGGTTGACCTAAAAGAGCAAATCAAGGCTAGCATCGTTCAAACGAACCAAGCTCGCCTTTTTCACCCACCTTGATTTCGACCGTTCTTATTGACATGTGTTAGTCAGTGTCAACCAATGAAAACAGGGCTTTTCACGCTATATAGTGTTACGTTTAACAGAATCAGATGTTTGATAAATCAACGATGTTCTTGATTTGATCTTTTTCTTAATTCTCGATTACGGTAGTGTTTTTGTTTTGTTTTTGTTTTTTTTTAAGATAAAGGTTACCACGGACTTTTTCTACACTCACTAAGTTCAGAAAAGAAAGATCATGTCCACACATGAGAAAAACAGATAAAAATAAAAAAACGAAAGAGAAGAGGCTTCTCAGTTATTTTTAACGAAACATGTATCAGAAAGGCATTGATGCCCAAATACACACATATATGTGTGTGTATGCGTAATTTTCTTTTTAGGCTTTTTAATTGATTCTTTTGCATTGTTACTTAATTTTCTTTGCGTGTTTATCACTGGACAAAGCAATCAGAGGTATACTTAATGAAAAAATTAAAGCAAAGGGGAAGTTCTGTTTAACTAACTAAACAAGTTGTAAAATATTTACTGAGCAACTTTTTTTTTTTACAGGATTAACTAAATGAACAGTTTTTAATAAATAAGTTGGAAGATGTCGGGATTGCTTTTTCAGCTGACGAGTTGCAAAAATTCTAATCAGAAAAGAAGGTAATTATGGAGACAAAAAGTAAGGGAAAATCTTTCACAAAACAACAGGTGTGAAAACTTATAGGCGGTAATTTAGTGGTACCTAGGCTTAACGAGGATCAACAGAATCAAACCAAAAACAATCAACATCAATAAAATGATATATACATATATATATATATATATATATATATATATATATATATATATATATATATATATATATATATATTAGGTTGGTGCAAAAATAATGTCGTTTTCTCACACATGTTACTATGTGATAAAACGACATTATTTTTGCACCAACCTAATATATATATATATATATATATATATATATATATATATATATATTATAATTATAATTATTTATTTAAAAATATGATTCCTCCGCTACATAAGAATTCTCACGTTTCAAAAACAACAGCTGAAAACTTCATTATAATTATTAGAATTAAATTGAATTTAAAGTATGAAGCTCTGTTTCATCTTCAAGCGGAAATTTTGGAATAACTAATCTTGAAATTTACGTGTCTTTATAAGCATAATCATTATGAAAATTAAAGTACTATGGAAACGGCTAGAGCAATTATTTAAATAAGGGGCGTAAATATTTTTTTAAATAAATAATTATAATTTAGGCTCTACTTTTGTATCGAGCACTGTTTTTGAAAAACAAAAACACAAACACGAAAGAACTTCGGATTATTTACCTAACGAGTTCTTTCCTATTTTCTATATATTTGCGCGCGCGCGCACACACACACACACACACACACACATATATATATATATATATATATATATATATATATATATATATATATATATATATATATATATGTATATATATAAATGGTGGTACTCGTTTGGAAAAAAACTTGGATAGCTCAACTTGCAGTAGAACAAATCGGTACCCGAGGAAAAATGGGGAATGAAAAAGGAAAGAACTAAGAACATTAAAACAAGTCGAAAACAATCGTCCAGTGTTTAAGCTTCAAGTCCGAAGAAGAAAAAAAATACCAAAACGAGTAAAACGACAACTACCTGAAGTGCTCAATACACTAAATAGAGCTAAACCTAAGATAATCTTAAGGAACCAGGTAAACCTACCTAGGTTTCACCTAAATGGATCTTCAAGCCGTACCCTGAAGATTCGTTTAGGTGAAACCTAGGTAGGTTTGCCTAGCTCCTTAAGATTATCTTATATATATATATATATATATATATATATATATATATATATATATATATATATATATATATATATATATATAATTCCAACCACATCAAAAACTATTAAGGACATGATCAGAACCCAAATTAACCGTAATAATAATAATAATTCAGCATATATATATATATATATATATCCAATGCGCCTTCGGATTTCGGAGTAATTTCGGCGTGATCTGTTAAAACATTTCCCAGATATTTAAACTGCCTTACTTATTCTATATTGACATCTTCAAAATTCGTGACTAGCATCTTGGTCTTTTTCTTTCGCTGGCAACTATTGATGAGAATCCATTTTCCTGAAAAGCTGTTTTAAGAGAAATATTTTTTGAAATTTAAAACGAATGTAATTTTAGATGTTCGACTAATGAATGCCAAATGTTTCCGCACCCAGAAAAGGTTAATCTTCACAATGGCATTGCCGTTGTCTATTTATGAGTTGGAATTAGGCGTTCTTTCAAGTCGGAAACAGCCAAACATACAAATTTGAAAACAGAATGTATGGATGTCAGTAAGAGAAAAAAACGAAAGATGTATGGTTTGGTTTGGCTTGGTTTACGGCATATCAACCTCAATGGGTTATTTAATGCTGATAAGATTTTTAGGATAGATTCGTATGAATAGAATATGTATTCTTTGATTTAGATTGGTTTGGTTTATTTTGTTTTATGGCATATCAACCTCAATGGGTTATTTAATGCTGATAAGATTTTTATTGCTGCTAATTTTTTTTTTCAAAAATATATTGCTGTAATTTTTTTCAAAAAATGGATTGCTGGTAATACTTTTTTTCTTCAAAAATGTATTGCAAGTAATGTGATACTATTTGTCGTTTCCGCGGTAAAAACGGAAGAAAGTTTTAACATATAACAAAGTGTTATGTACTGAAAAACATTGAAAGGAGAAGGGTTAATACCAAAAACTCGTAGGAAGAATTGAGGATTTAATTTACAAATAAACGACTTGAATAGTATGTCGAGCAGTTTGAACAATGGAAAACTGACTCAGACTTACGGGACACTATTGATTGACACAGCTGCAAATGCGAGGTGGAGAGCGAAAAACTAAATTTCGTAAACAACTGATTTTGGAACTGAGTATTCCTGGACGAAGGTGGTCGAGGTAGCAGGCGGAGATAAGACATCAAGGAGGATGGAGGAACCACCCACGCTCACTGAAGAGGTGGGTGAGAGATGATAATAAAAGAGAGGGTGGTGAGAGGGAATTCCCCATATCTATGACGTAAGCCGGGGGGAGGGATTCACCGAAATGCTCCTAATATTTCCTCTCCTAACATCTCTTGGCATCCCGCTCTCACCCTTTCACTTTTGAAACTGTTAAATGTAGCCGTCTCTTCTATGGCAATAGCTTCATATCTCGCACCTCTCGCCTGTAGAACTCCCTTCCCTATTCCTGTTTCCCTGGTAGCTATAATCTCCAAGTGTAATGTCAATCGACATCTCCAGTTGCCTTGATCTACCCACTATCCTTCTCCTCATCCTTCTCCTCATCCTTTCCTCTATCACTCCTATCTGCTCTCGCTCCAAATCTTCTGTAACCCCTTGCGTGCTAGTGGCTTCCCGCCTTGCTTGGAGTGAAATGCTTTAAAAAAAAACACGCCGTACCCCTATGCCACTTTGGGTGAATGTCCATAAATACGAATGGGCGAAGCGAATTAGGTAGAAGAGGGGGGTAGAATGGACGGAGAAGAGACTAGAGACAAGAGAAAGGCCCACGTAATTATTAGGTAAGTGCAAAAAATAATGTCGTTTTCTCACATATTAACATATGTGAGAAAACGACATTATTTTTGCACCAACCTAATATCTGCCGACGGAAGCATCAAATTTCAGCCTTGTGCCAAACTTTACCAAGGCAACAAACTGAACTTTACCAAGTCAACAACGATAGTATCACTTCTGATTTAGATGCGGGTCGGACAGACAATTATTGCATATGAAATCTGATATAATCATTTATTGCACAAAAGACAGCTATAAACAGCATTCACTTTTTGTTCAATTTATTCGAGAGTTATTTTTTTCCTTTACGTATTCGCCCTGCTCGGACCCGTCCAACGTGAATGTAGCTGCGACGATTTGATCTTGCCCTCTTAATGCTCAAATGGGATAGGGCAGGTCTGAGATCGAAGCGCTCTTCATGGATAAGCCGCAGTATTGGAAGTCCTCGACTACCACGGAGGGTGTTCTATGATTACAGTAATACTTTTGACAAAAATGTATTGGTGGCAAAAATGTATTATTGGTAATAATTTTTTTCTTCAAAATTTCATTGCGGGTTATAATTTTTTTTACTAAAATGTGTTTCTGGTATTAAAACCTATTTTTACAATTTCGTAGTGTTTTGACTCCAGTTTGGGGATTAACTATTTGCCCATAGCTGGAACGCTAACAAGTTCTACCACCCCGGGTAAGGGTGGACCTGGGAATACCAGCAATTAAGAGGTGGTTCCATGCTCCTTAAAACCTCATGATCAGAGGCATTGCTGTCGGATGTAGTTTATCGTCATACCCAAGACACGAATGTAATTTATCGTTTTACCCAAGACACGGATGTAGTTTATCGCCATACCCAAGACACGAATGTACTTTATCATCATACCCATGACACGGAAGTAGTTTATCGCCATACCCAAGACACGGATGTAGTTTATCATCATACCCAAGACACGGATGTAGTTTATCGCCATACCCAAGACGCGAATGTAGTTTATCGTCATACCCAAGACACGGATGTAGTTTATCGTCATAACCAAGACACGAATGTAGTTTATCGTCATACCCAAGACACAGATGATCAGAGGCATTGCTGCTGTATGTACTTTATCGTCATACCCAAGACACGAATGTAGTTTAACGTTTTACCCAAGACACGGATTAAGTTTATCGCCATACCCAAGACACGAATGTAGTTTATCGTTTTACCCAAGACACGGATGTAGTTTATCGCCATGCCCAAGACATAGATGTAGTTTAACGTTTTACCCAAGACACGGATGTAGTTTATCGCCATACCCAAGACACAGATGTACTTTATCGTCATACCCAAGGCACGGATGTAGTTTATCGTCATACCCAAGACACGAATATAGCTTATCGTCATACCCAAGACACGGATGATCAGAGGCATTGTTGCCGTATGTATTTTATCGTTATACCCAGGAAGGACGAAAATCAAATAAGTACGGAAGTTCTTTCTTAAATGGAATCCTTAATCAGACGTTTTTAGTAAAAACTATGAAACAATTCCCAGATATTTAAACTTCTGTACTTTATTTTGACATCTCCAATTCGTAGATCATATCTTTCGTTTTTTCTGTTATTGACATCCATACATTTTGTTTTACAATTTGTAATTTTCATGTTGGGCTGTTCATTTTCCTGACAACCATTCATTGTTTTCTCATAATTGATTTTTAGTACTTCCTTCCCGTCTTCTTAATTATATTGTCTAAGATGTTCTGCATCTTTTCTCCCGTGTCTGCCATCAACAGAATATTATCTGCTTGCCTTGTCAAGATTGTGTCCACTAATAATAAATCCTGATAAGGTCTCCAGCTCGCTTAGGATTTCTTCGCTGTCCTTTTTCTTCTTTGAGCTGTGTCCCTTCGAGACGTTGATGTCAAACGCTCTTCAGAATTTACCCTCCTTTTTTGCTCTTAATTATTTTTTTCTTAGTGTTATCTCTCCTAAAGCCTGCTCTAACATCCATTTACTCAAGCTCGTTTTATAGATTATGAATTGTTTTCCTCTTGCCCTCATTCTGCCCTCCGAGTATGCAATTTTCTAAGCCTACTTTCCTCTTTAGGATTCCAAGAAATATCAACTGTCGCTTTCTAGTGTCCTTTTTGTTTTCATTTTCTCGGAAAACTTCGTCGTTGAATGGTATTGTCAGCCTGGACCGAAATTGATGCCCATTACTATTCGCGCGTGTACTTGCTCAATTCATTGTTTTTACTATGTATACTTGCTCTATTCATTTTCTATACGTGTGTATACTAGCTCAATTTATTTTCAAATTGTGGGTGTACTAGCTCAATTCATTTTCTATTTGTATATGTACTTGTTGAACTTATTTTCTATTTGTGTGTGTACTTTCTCAATTCATGTCCTATTCGTGTGTGTACTTGCTCAATTCATGTTCTATTCGTGTGTGTACTTGCTCAATTCATGTCCTATTCGTGTGTGTACTTGCTCAATTCATTTACAATTAGTATATGTACTTATTTCATTTTCTATTCGTGTGTTTACTTGCTCAATTCATTTCCATCTTGTTCAATTCATTTTCTATACGTATAAGTTATGTATTCTAACTTCGTTCCCAAAGAGCTGTAGTTTTCATAGCAGTTCAACCGAACGTTGTACATCTGCTAATATTCATCTAAAAAAGTTACTCATGTAAAAGTGAAAAAAAATAATCTGCTACTCTTAACAATAATGCAAAATTGCTGTTATCTCTATTACTACTACTATTACTACAAAAAAAAACCAATAATAATGACTACATTCTACGCAGCCGTGTACTCAGTGTTATGACATAAAAAGACATCAGAGGAGAAGCCATGTTAATATATTCTCCCCACTACACCGAAAAGAGAAATTTTACCTTTATTTTTTTATGTTTGTGAACCGTAGGAAAATTTCAATGCAAAAAGCAGTTAACAATGCGCCCCACTCCCGCGCCTCAAAAAAAAAAAAGGAAGAAAATTCTAGACTTTCTTATGAACAAAATCAAAATCACAAACAAAAATGATTTTTTCTTTCCACAAAGTGATATTCTTTGTTAAATAATTCCAGTAAAAAAAAATTCTTCCCCGAATACCGTCTCAGTGGAGGCTTACGCAATTTTAAGAATAACGATTTTTACAGTAACGAGAAAAGAAAAAAACATAGCCGACTAAAAGTAGCTAAGGCTATCATTGTAGGAGTAATTTTATATAAATATGAAGGTTTATATAATGGTTTTGTAAGCGCAGCTTAGATGTGGTACAAGGCTGAAAGTATGGGTCACCCACAGAGGATTGAACTTGCTATTCGACCGTAACTGATCTAGCGAGACAGGCTTACTAACCACTGCACCTCGTCGAAATGCCCAAAACAATTTGCGAAGCGTAGCTTAGATGTGGTACAAGGCTGAAAGTATGGGTCACCCACAGAGGATTGAACTTGCTATTCGACCGTAACTGATCTAGCGAGACAGGCTTACTAACCACTGCACCTCGTCGAAATGCCCAAAACAATTTGCGAAGCGTAGCTTAGATGTGGTACAAGGCTGAAAGTATGGGTCACCCACAGAGGATTGAACTTGCTATTCGACCGTAACTGATCTAGCGAGACAGGCTTACTAACCACTGCACCTCGTCGAAATGCCCAAAACAATTTGCGAAGCGTAGCTTAGATGTGGTACAAGGCTGAAAGTATGGGTCACCCACAGAGGATTGAACTTGCTATCCGACCGTCACTGATCTAGCGAGACAGGCTTACTAACCACTGCACCTCGTCGAAATGCCCAAAACAATTTGCGAAGCGTAGCTTAGATGTGGTACAAGGCTGAAAGTATGGGTCACCCACAGAGGATTGAACTTGCTATTCGACCGTCACTGATCTAGCGAGACAGGCTTACTAACCACTGCACCTCGTCGAAATGCCCAAAACAATTTGCGAAGCGTAGCTTAGATGTGGTACAAGGCTGAAAGTATGGGTCACCCACAGAGGATTGAACTTGCTATCCGACCGTCACTGATCTAGCGAGACAGGCTTACTAACCACTGCACCTCGTCGAAATGCCCAAAACAATTTGCGAAGCGTAGCTTAGATGTGGTACAAGGCTGAAAGTATGGGTCACCCACAGAGGATTGAACTTGCTATTCGACCGTAACTGATCCATCGAGACAGGCTTACTAACCACTGCACCTCGTCGAAATGCCCAAAACAATTTGCGAAGCGTAGCTTAGATGTGGTACAAGGCTGAAAGTATGGGTCACCCACAAAGGATTGAACTTGCTATTCGACCGTAACTGATCTAGCGAGACAGGCTTACTAACCACTGCACCTCGTCGAAATGCCCAAAACAATTTGCGAAGCGTAGCTTAGATGTGGCACAAGGCCGAAATTATTGGCATCCATTGAGAATCGAACTCACTACTTAATTGTAATTAAGAGTTGAAAGTTTATATGTGTGTCCACTCGAAACGCTGAAAGTTAATCAAATATATATAAAAATTGATTATCAATCTGTATATGTGTGTATTATCTAAATATTTAAATATTATCTAAAAATATTATCTAAATATTATCTAAATATTATCTAAAAATGTTATCTAAAAATACGAATATATAAAAATAAAATATTATCTAAATATTATCTAAAGATTATCTAAAATGTTATCTAAATATTATTTAAAAATATCTAAAAATAAAAATAATATATGAAAATAAAATATTATCTAAAAATATTATCTAAATATTATCTAAAGATTCTCTAAAAATATTATCTAAAGATTCTCTAAAAATAAAAAATAAGAATATATAAAAATAAAATATTATCTAAAAATATTATCTAAAGATTCTCTAAAAATATTATCTAAAAATAAAAAATAAGAATATATAAAAATAAAATATTATCTAAAAATATTATCTAAATATTATCTAAAGATTCTCTAAAAATATTATCTAAAGATTCTCTAAAAATATTATCTAAAAATAAAAAATAAGAATATATAAAAATAAAATATTATCTAAAAATATTATCTAAAGATTTTCTAAAAATATTATCGAAAAATAAAAAATAAGAATATATAAAAATAAAATATTATCTAAAAATATTATCTAAAGATTTTCTAAAAATATTATCGAAAAATAAAAAATAAGAATATATAAAAATAAAATATTATCTAAAAATATTATCTAAATATTATCTAAAAATGTGGCATGAAATATAGTTTTACCATTAATATTTTGCAGCAAGTGTATTGTATGAGGACAACATACCGGTGTTTTTCTTTTCTGGAGAAACATTTATACATTTATATTGTATTAGAAAAAATTTCTGGGACGACACAATAAAGAAACCTTTTTAGTATAGGCTTATTTCTCTTTTGACAAAAACTTTATGCTTCAAGTAGAAAATATGGTCGAATCGATTAGGATAAGGATCATTACGTGCCTTGTTCTCTAAAAGATTCCCCCTTTATATAATTTTCTTGATTTCAGCTGTTTTAGGAAATTCTTTGCAGTTTATTTTGTACATTCCTTCAATTTTCGACTTGCTATGATTTAATTTGTAAATAAATCCCTTATTTTTCATGAAGTAGTTGTAACATATTATATCAAATTGAGATTAATTTCTTTTCAAATGAATTAGTTACAGGCTTGTTACGTGCCTATTTTTCCCAGGGTATGTTTTGTTCTTTATTTGTTGGTTTTTGTGGATTTAGTAATCTTTTCTCTTCGTCTTATATATGAGTTAATTATGAATCCAAAGAACATGAAAGCCTTTTCAATACATTTTTTTCGTGTTCATAATGTCTTCTGGCAAATGCTAAGTGTTCATAAGCAGAAAGCTATGATTATTCCGTAGTTTATTTTTATTGTGAGTAGATATTTATGAGACCATTTTTGTTAGTGGATTGTCCGGCTGATGCTTAGTTTAGATTACCGGCGATTGACTCTTTGTTCAAGCACCTAGACTGCTTCCTTAGAGACAGGAATTTCATCAATTATGATAAAATTGAAGAAGCTTTCAATGAAAATTCTTTAGAAATGGAATAGACGACTTCCGGCCAAGTTGATTAAATATATGACTTCATATAAATTCGTTCAGTATATTATTCGAATAATTCAGTGTTTCTTGACCATTTCTTTCTTGTCGCCCATTTTTAGTGTCAGAAAATGTCAGGCCCCATAAGCATAAATAGAAAGTCAATGCAACAGGGAATACAGTTTATTTAAAAAGCAAAATGGGGTATAATATATAAATTTTGACTAATGACTACACTGCTCTTGGTGTTTATATATCAGCTTGTCAAAATGAACTTCCAAGGATTTTGTTAAAATGTTCAGTTCAAAGAATTCTCATCATCCGTCAGTAAAACCCAATCTCTTACCCTTATCTGTCTGCGTAGAAATTTCCCAGCATTCACTGCCATATACGAGGACAGATATAACATAACAGACCAGCATTCTTTTCTTTAGTTCTAACGAAACATTCTATTTTCTTAATACTTTACTTAGTGAATACAAACTTCACTATTCCAATGCGCCTTCGGATTGCGAAGCCATATTTTCTGTTAGAGCACTTCCAAGATATTTGAATTTCTATAGATTTTAATATCCTGGCCAAAAAGATTGTGGTTTTCAACTCCAAAGACAAAGGTATAGAAGACAACCAGTAATCACTATCACTGATCTTGGCATTAACGATAAACTGGAATTACTAGTGCAAGAGATGGAGGAAGAAATTTTCTTTAATCACCCAATACGAGTTGAAGTACACATTAGAAGGAACCAGAAACCAATTTATATGGAGAAAATAACGGTTAACCCTAGATTAGAAGTGTTAATTGTATTGGCCAGGAAAACATCCTTTTGGGTCTTGTTTCTAAAAAGTAGTGGTTTGTTGGAAAAAGCTGTTCGAATCGAAATTTCTTATTATTTAAATAGATTAGAGAAGGCGACGACAAAGTTTGGTTTGCAATGCATTGCAAAAAAAAAAACAAAAAAAAACGAGCTATAAGTCTTCAACTATGAAGCTTATATGAAAGCGAAAGTAAAAGTAAGAAGTGGACAAATATTGAAGACGGTTGGCACCTTCAAGCAGCGAATATTATGGTTCCAATGTTCTGAAAAAGATTTGGTTTTAAGAAAAGTTCTTGTCTGGACTGTATATGAAACTGAAAAAGGTATGGAGCTCCCAACTCCTCTAAAGATTAAAAATTAGATTTTTTCTTGCAACTGTGGAATCTGGCTTGCTCTCTAGAGCAGAGACATTGACTATGAGTAGACCTATGAAGAAACAGCTGGATAGGTGTTGCTCTTGAATACTCAGGATGTTACTTAATGTGTCCTGGAGTAGTCACACATCAGATACTGTACTATATAGTGAGCTACCAAAGGCAGCATCAAAAGTGCAGCAAAAGATGGGTGTGTCTTTTAAGATATTGTATCAGTTATGATGAAGTTGCCAAGCAAGGGAAGGGACGAGAATAGATAAAAAAAAGATCCACATTTGTAGACACACTTCTAGAGAACTCAGTAATGGATATGTCGTCTTCTTCTCTTCCTCCTACTCCACTTCTTCTTCTTCTTCTTCTTCTTCTTCTTCTTCTTCATTACCCCGGGAGTATCTATTATAAATTGAACTCATCCCACTAAGACACAAAAATTCTTCTTCCTTTATATACCCTGTCCCTTCAGGACGTAAACGACAATGTCTCTCCACATCTTCCTGTACCTTGTAGCTATTTACTATTTGTCGCGAACCGTGTTCTACTATCCATTTAATCAAGTTCAACAATTATGCTACACGGTGATTTCATCTGTCCTTCTTTCCCTCACTCTGCCCTGCGAGTATCAGGTTTTCCAAGCTCTCTTTCCTCATTACGAGCCTCCATCTGCCTCTTCCTGGTGTTAAGTATAAGTTTCTTTTTGTTTCTATTTTTTCCAAAGCATCGCTGCTGCTCACATGTTTGGTCCATGGTATCCTCAGCATGTTTCTGTAGAAACAAAACTCTTCTTCATATTTGAGAAGTTTGTCCAGCTTTCACTACCATATAGGAGAACAAATATCACGTAATATATTCATACTCTGTTTTAAAGATTTTTTTGTCTCTTAATACTCTGCTTAGCTTTTGGAAGGCATCTTTGGCCAAAAGAATTAGAAAACAGAAACATATTAATTAAGGAGCGAGAACAATAGAGGTGTAATCAGGAAAACAATACATAACGATCATCATTGCATTTAAAGTTTTGAAGATCAAAGTTGACTGGAAAACAAGAAACCAGAAGAGAATTCCACAAGGGAGAAGTGTGAGAAAAGTAGCTGTTAGCATAGAACTTAGGGGTGCATCTATTAAATTCAACTGTGAATTAATGAGACAGCTTGGCTTATCTTGTACTGCATTTAAATTCATAAATTCTAGAGACTATGACGAAGAACTCATCCGAAAAATTACCATGAAAATATTTATTTAAAAAAAAAGGCAGAGAAAGCAACTTTACGGTGGTGTGAAAGTGACTGAAACTGAGACGCCAGGTCAGGAGAAATAATATTGCTTATTCGTCTTTGGATTTTATCAAGAATCTATAAATCTATAGCAGGAGCACCGGACCATATGTGGCAGC
The DNA here is from genome assembly GCA_963932145.1 of Acanthosepion lycidas. Classification (NCBI taxonomy): domain Eukaryota; kingdom Metazoa; phylum Mollusca; class Cephalopoda; order Sepiida; family Sepiidae; genus Acanthosepion; species Acanthosepion lycidas. The sequence goes on from OZ010605.1 coordinate 74,058,350, forward strand.
AATATTCTAAGCATGGTCTTATAGACACGTAAGATACGAGGGAATACTAATAACAATAACTTCCTATAAAAACAAGAAAATTATTTTATATCACCAACATTTATTGAAGCCATTCTTAAAGAATCTAACCTATGTTTTGGCCAAAACAAATTACATGTACGTAAAAACATCCCTAAATCATATTGCGAAAAATCACCAAACAGAATGTCTGCTAGACATATACACACATACGAATATACATCATCATCTGAGTCACATATAGGCAAAATAGAATTATTATACATTTGCATAATGTCGTAGAGTAGCTGAATACCCCTGCGAGATGGACGTATCTAAGACTATTTAAACAACGCTTTCTTTTACTGAGTGAGAGGAGTTAACGATCAACTGTTTATTACATTAGTCTGTGTTCTCATCTGTGTAGCATATTATTCTCCAGAATAAACTACTACTTATTTTTATATATGTATCAACCTTTCCTATTTACGACACAGAAATCTCAATGTATGTTTGTTGGCAGATCTATCAAAATCCGAGATGTCATATTTTTTTTTTTAATTTAAAATCAAATTAATGTTTTCTCAGCCTAGATCCACGTTAAAAACCGGTCTTCTGCACCATCCGCCTTGTTAACGATTAACTGTTTATTACATTAGTTTGTGTTCTCAACCGTGTACAATATTATTCTCCAGAATAAACTACTTCTTATTTTCTATGTGTGTCAACCTTTCCTATTTACAACACAGCAATCTCCATATCTGTTTGTTGGCAGATCTGTCAAAATCCGAGATTTTATATTTTTTTAAAATTGAAAATCAGATTAATGTTTTCTCAACCTTTCTGGTTAAAGTTAATATCTCTGTTGTGGAGTAGCTGAACACCCCCATAAGATGAGCTGGTCTAAGACTATTTAAACAATACTCATTTTTACTGAATGAGAGGAGTTAACGATTAACTGTTTATTACATAAGTCTGTGTTCTGATCCGTGTACTATATTATTTTCCAGAATAAACTACTACTTATTTTTTATGTGTCAACCTTTCCTATTTAAGACACAACAATGTTTATGTCTATTTGATGGCAGATTTCATTTCTCAATGATGACAGTTGATTCCACAAAAGATCAGAAGTCTTTTTAAGCATTCCTCGAATCTCTTGTGTCCTCTTGTTTCAAAGGCAAGAGAAATGTTTACTAGATAAGAATGTTTATGGAAGGAAACTGCAATAAAGGAAGATTGAGATTACATCTGAGCTCAGGACTCTTTTTTGTTTCTAATGAAATTTTCCTGTTTCTTAATACTTTGCTTAGCTTTTGCACAAGTACCTATTTAATAAATCTATGTGCACAAATGAAGATTGTATTCATGTGAGCAAGAGGAGGAAAATTTTTTTGCTTTACAATTTTTTGATGTTTTCTTTACAGCAAATATTTCAGTTTGCCAAGTTATTCTACTTATTAAGAGCAATGAAACATTTACAAATTGGTGTATTTCAGACGTATACTTTTTTTAACAGTGTTAAAAATATCTGTCAAAATCCGAGACGTTATATTTTTTTTTTAAATTGAAAATCAGATTAATATTTTCTCACCTTGCATGTTAAAGTTAATATCTCTGTTGTGGAATAGATGGACACCTTCACAAGATGGTCTGGTCTAAGACTATTTACCACTCTCTTTTACTGAGCGAGAGGAGTTAACGATTAATTGTTTATTACATTAATCTGTGTTCTCAACTGTGTACAATATTATTCTCCAGAATAAACTACTTCTTGTTTTCTATATGTGGGTTAACCTTTCCTATTTACGACAAAACACACACAAGCAATATTTATGGGGTTAGGGTTAGAATCAGTTAATTTCTTGAAACTTCGGATGGACGCGTGATCTCTCCTTGAATTCGGAACGCCATGAATTATATTAACTTTTGTTTAAAAAGTCAAATGTACGTAAAATATAATTAACCAATGAAAATCAAACAACACAAAAGTAAAGTTAGCAGAATGTCTTCCTTCTTTTTCCCTGTATCTCATTCGCTGATGAAGCTTTAATAAAAATGAAACATGTTAGATAAACCTTTAATATTTGTTCTTTATCTTTATCTTATCCTTCTTGTTCTATGTGCTGTGTCTCTTCAAGTCGTTAACGATCATAGCTCTCCACAATTTCCTGTCCTTTGTAACTTTTAAGAAATTCTTTCCTTTATCTCTCCCCTAACCTTAATCCACCATCTATTTATTCAAGCTCGGTAGCTAGGTTATGCGTTGTTTTCCTATACCCCTGTTGCTTTCCATCCGTTCTGTGAGTATCAAATTTTGCAAGCCCTCTTTCCTCACAATGTTCCCTAGAAAGTTCAACTCTCTCTTTCTGGTTTTATTTTTTAAATTACTTTTCTGTATTATTACCTTGATCCGAACACGGATCTTTGGCGTCTGTAGGAGGAGAGACACAACAGTTTCAACCACGAAACAATCCTGTTTTTTTTTTTTTTTATAATATTCTATTGTGAGTAGGATAACGTAATGAAAAATTTGACTGGTTTTCCCTTAGAGATGATAGAATTGAAGACAATGTTGAAGACCTTTCAGCTTTGGACAAAATTCGATTTGCTGAAATAAATTAATTTGAAGCTCTATCAAAGAGCAGCAAATGACAGACAAAATTAAAAAGACGAGGAGTAAAACGTATTCTAAACCTTTTTAAGCTAATGAAATGTCGCAAACAAATCGTTTTAACACATTTTTTTTTGTTTTGTTAATCTACGTACAAATTGTAAGTGCCAGATTATTACTTAGGGAATGGTGATTAAGAAAATTGGCTTGTTTGGTTATAAAATTCCCTCATTACAAGGTGCAATTTTGACACTTGATTTAAAAAGGTTCAGGGTGTAATGTCCAGAGAAGTATCCACACAGGAGCTTGTTTCCCAGAGTAGCAGTTATCGAAAGAAAATGCTATCTGAGTGGAACAGATTCTTTTTTTTAAAGTGGGATTTCTTCCTTACAAATGGAATACGAAGGAAATGTGGATGATTGCGTAGAGGTAAAATGGTGAGCCTTAGCTTAAAAAATGTTAGAACTAAAAATGTCCTCTCATCTGAACATTTGCCATGGAAATAGCGATAGTATAGTGATCTGTTGAAAAGAGGTCTTAAAGTAAACAAAAAAGTCATCCTCAAGAATACCGATTAATGCAAAAGTTTTCAGGGGCTCTTTTTGCAAAAGGCTACATAAATTTTAGACGTGTCCTTAGAAATTACCTAAGTTTTTATTCGTTGTGGCGCACATCCTTCACAAGCTTTCTGAAAATTCGGAAGGCAGAAAATGTATCAGAGGAAACTAATATTAGACAGCATTTAAATAATTGTCTCTTTTTTCTTGATTAGCATAGACAAAAATTTGGAAAGCAGTCACTGAGAATTAACAAAATGGATTAATTAGAAAATCCACAGCAAATAATATTTTGGCCATATCCAGGAGAGAATTTAAGATTTCAATTGAAACAGAATGCATTTGAGAAAATACGAGGGTGGGCTGAAAACTTCATGGGCTATGAGGAAATGCTGCTCGAGCTGTAAAATCTTACATGCATTGATTTAAAATTTTATTAATAAATGTATTGTTTCTTTCCAGGTAAACTGACATCTGTCTGTTCAAAGATGTCTTCAAATGTAGACACGTCACTTGAAAATGGACAAAATTTGGTATCGTGATACCTGCAGAAAAAAGTGTTTAGCCCCCAAGAACATTCATATTGACATGGTTGCTACATTAGGGGATGACATCCCAGGTTTATCAACAATGCAAAGGTGGGTAGCTGAAATTAGGAGAGGAAGGGAGAATCATGAAGCTGACCTGAGGTCTGACCGTCCTGCAACTGCCATCACCGAGGCAAACATTGCTAGTCTTCCCCACATGGTGATGGATGAGAGGCGATTGACTATAAATCTAATAGCCAAGACTATTAGCATATCCTGGGAGAGAGTTGAGAATATTCTGCACAATGAAATTGTCATGACGAGGGTTCCTGCTTTGAGGGTGGCACGTCTCCTGACACCTGATCAAAAGCGCACCAAGCTGATTACATCACAGGAAATCTGATTTTTTTTAAAGCATTCAATCCCAAGCAAGGTGGGAAGCCACTAGCATGCAAGGGGTTAGAGTTGGAGCGAGAACAAAGAGAAGTGATAGAGGAAAGGATGAAGAGACGGTTAGGGGATAGATCAGGGCATCTGGAGACGTCGATTGACGTTATATTTGAATAGTTGGAGATTATAGCTATAAGGAAAACAAGAAATGGGGAGAAGTGCGAGACATGAAGCTATTGGAGTAGAAGAGACGGATCATTTAACAATTTCGACAGTGAAAGGGTGAGAGCGAGATGCCAGCCTAGTTGAACGCTTAAATTCATGAAGTCTGGGAACTAGCGAAAGCAGCTCATTGGAGCACTTACCGTGAAAATATTTGTAAAAAATACAGAGGGAGTCAACAGCACGTCTGTGAGAGAGCGGCTGCAGACAAGATGCCAGATCAGGGCCAATTACATTGCAAATCCGTCTTTAGATTTTATCAAGGACCTTGAGACAATTGGAAGGGGCTCCAGATCATAAATGGCAGAAATATTCCATATATTGAGACAGATCCATTTGGTTTCTTTGAGTTTTCGGTTCATCACTTTGAGCGAGAGACAAAGGGACAATCCACGCAGTAGAAACAATTCTCCTCACCTGCCCCAAAGAAGACCAAAGTCGTTTCCCCTGCCGAGAAGGTGATGGCCTCAATTCTTATGGTGGTGTGATGCAAAAGGCATTTATATGTCAATTGACTTATTCAAAACAACCTTCAATGGAGAATATTATTCGAACTTGCTGAGGCAATTACAAAAGTTTATCAAAACCAAACAACCAGGAAAACTAAAGAAAGAAGTCTTGCTTCATTTGGAAAATAATCCAGCACACAGGGCCTTGGTTTCAATGGCTGCTAAGCGTCATTGTGCCTTTGAACTAGTTGTACACCATCTCTATTCTTATGGTTTGACTATCAACTCTTCATCAACATGAAAAAAACAATTGCCTGAGAACAAGTAATTCAATGATGATGATGTTATCTTTGCTGTTGATGACTTTTTTGGCCAGATGAACAGTCTTCTTTGAACAGTTACATGTCAGTTTACGTGAAAACAAACAATGCATTTATTAACGAGAAGAGATGACATTAAGACATGCATGATTTCACAGCTCGAGCATCAAACCTTCATAATCATAATAATAATATTTCCTTTTTGTATTTAGCGGGATTTAAAGAGATTCCTCTTTTTTTAGAAATTACTGCATCTTGGACAGATTTTATTGTATGGATGGCTGCAATGAGCAAATCGCTATTTTTAATGGCGAGAGAAAATACGTTTTCTTGAAAGTCAGTCAGTGATATTGTTGCATAACAAAACGTGACATAGTTTTAAAACTGGGACTAAACAAACAATGATAAAGTGGCAGAGGAAATTTTTCCTCATGCCGCAGCCACACAAGGCCTGAAACCATTGTAGTGGATGTTTTAATTATAATGGGTAAATACTTGTTGAGAATAGGCTGCGTGAAAATTAACGATTTCCACTACCATTAACAATCTCTATATTCATACATAGAATAAGATACAAAACTCAACGGAATGATTTCAAAACATAACAATTAGATTTATTAATGTTTGATGTACAAGCATGCGAACCGAAAAGGTAGGACAGGGTCGTGTCTCTTTGATTTGGTAATAGTTGTACCGGAGTTCATATTAAGAAGAAGTAATATTGAACTTGTAATTTAGAAGAATAAAGTTTGGAATTGTGAGTTCTAAAATTGGTAAAAGTTCAGAAGTGATTTCAGAGGTTGATGAGTGAGTGTATTGGAATTGTTTCGTGTTAAATAAATTTAACTTTGTAACTTCAAAAGTATGAGTGACGTGGAGTAGTTTAGCAATTGGTTATCCGTCACGAAGCTCACTGATAAACTTGTGTTCGTGCATCGTATTTATTTACATTCCTGGTCACGTTCGATGCTCGCGGACACATTTCAAGATTTTTGGCGGTATTTTGTGTTTAAACATGTGTGCGTAGGTGTTGTTATGAATTTGAGATATATTGACCAATCAGAAGTGATTATTGTAAAACTTGCGTCTGGAGCCTGGATTGTGTTTAGCTTGCACAAAAATTTATAACTAACATGAAAATGTAAATTAGAAATGTTTTTAACATTTCTTGTCTAATGAGGATGTAGTGCACTCAGTAATTGGTTCTGATCCACTGGCATATAGAGGTTAAGCTCTATACCATCAATTAGTTTAATAACAGGATCATTTTCGTTTGTCATTCCAGTCTGAATTCCCAGATTTGATTGATGGATTCGTTTGCGGCGGCTTATCAACCTTTTGCGGGTTTTTTAAAATCAGAATATATTTTTTAGAATGCAAGAATTTTTTTTAGATAATAATGGTTTGGTGTTATACAAGTTTGACTATTTAACCCATAAGTGGGGGAAGAGGTCAATTCATACTCTTCCCAACGCAATTTGCGCGGAATATAACGAAACCAACTAGAATTGGAGAGTCGGTTCTCTGATTAACATTCCCGAACCATTATACATTACACAATCTGCACATCCAAGCTTACAACACTTAGTATTCCCAAGCCGTTACTCGTCTAGTCACTGACCAATCTCGATGCTTAACTTCAGTAATCGTATCTTATGGGAACCGGAGTTTCAATGTGATATGCCTGTAAGGCTGCCCAAAGACTTGAAAGATAGCATAAAATTATAGTAAAGTATGACAAATATATTAATGAGCGAATAATGATGAGATGGATTTATATAAATAAAAAGATTTAGCAAGTAAATGATATTTGCTTTATATAATCTCTATGCATCTTGTGATGAATATTTTATATATTTTTTTCAAGGACCCTATACATTGATCGCAGTTTTATATTTACGCATGGACTATCTCTGATACTGCTCAATTTTTTAACCATAAATATAGCTCAACAAATATATATATATATATATATATATATATATATATATATATATATATATATATATATATATATGTATATATAACCCTTTATTCTACATTCAAAATCATCACTTGATAAGACACCAGAAGTGTTGAAACAAAATGGCTATTTCTGTAGTGATTTTATAATATATTTATGTTATAATTATTGAATAAATAATTATATATATATATATATATAGAGAGAGAGAGAGAGAGAGAAAGCGAGAGAGAAAGAGAGAGAGAGTGTGTGGTGGGCTAATTATCGCCAGGTTATATTTTTATTTCGCGAATGCGATTTTTTGTTTTTTATTTTATCGATAGCACAGTATAGTAAGGCCATTTCGGCACCGTCTGTTAGAAAAAAAGAGTACCAATTCAATCCGCCAGAAATTCGGAAACGGTAAACCTCCAATCCGGACATTTCCGCATTTAGGCGTCAATCTAAGAACAGTGCAGAGGATTCGGAAAGAGGCAGATGAGGCTAATAGTGATTGCCAAGCTGTTTGGAGTGATCACTAGTGATGCTGACGTAATGCTATCATTCATTTTCCCACATGGACCTCAAACTCAATACAGAGGACTACATCAAATGCCTTGAGGAGGTATTTCTGCTTTGGGTGAAGAGGGAGCTACTGGAAGACTCTCTGGCTGGTAACAGGACTCTGCACCATGCCACAGAAACAGGAGTACACATGGCTGTCAGGCAATTTCTGCGAACACATCACTCCTTATATCTGGCCACCTCGCTGCTCAGACTGCAAAATTTGTGGGGGGGGCTTTGAGCGAAAAACATACAAAACTCCTTCTAACACAAAAATGTACTGTAGGCAAGGATTATGGCAGCATTCATCAACTTAAAGCAACTGCCTAGAAGAGTTTCAGGTGATTCCGAAGTCGTCTGGAGACCGTGGTTGAATGCAATAGCAATTTCATTGAATAAATTAACTCTTTAGTATTTCAAGACATTTTTGTGAAATTATAAGCTGTATACATTGACTGATAAACTCCTACAACAACAACAAAAAAAATTCTCAAATTGCCATATTAGTAAAGAATGCACTCTCTTAAATTTTCAAAAAAATTCAACCTTAGAGTTGCGACTGCATGCTCCAAAATTTTGTATCCGTTAACAATAACACATTAAAAAAAAACATATTTCGATTCGCATTATATTTTTCGTCTCGGATGCTACCTGAATTTTACCAAAAACAAAATAATTTCTATGCCTGAAGATGACTGAATGTACAGTCGAAAGTAATTGCGTATTAAAGAAAGACATTATACAGCTTATAATTTTTAAAAACAAGGAGCATAACATTCATTGAGTGATTCGTACGTTAATGCACCTTTAAAATTTCTTAAGCAAAAAGATTTCGCCATTTTATATCATTAATTTTACTAATCTACTCTTTTTTTTATGAATGATTCATTGTAATATAAATTGAACTGCACCACATATTTGATATATATATATATATAACATAGTATAGAGTATAGTATAGAAGTGAGTAGAAATCATTTTTCTTTATTTTAAAGAAAATATGCCTGTAGATAGTAATCGAACGCCCACCCACCACACACACACACACACACACACACATATATATATATATATATATATATATATATATATGTGTGTGTGTGTGTGTGAAAAGTGTGTGTATATAAATATAAATATATATATATATGTATAATTATTTATATATTATATGCGCGGTACTTATTAGAAAGCGCTCAATATCAGAGATAGAGCTAACATATATGGTTGGATAGATGTGAGCTTGTGACCCTGCGTTTCACGCTTTAGCGATCGTCAGACAAACTGATTCTATATTATATATATATATATATATATATATATATATATATATATATATATATATATATATATATATGTAGGTTCGATTACTGTCTACAGGCAGATTTTCTTTAATATATATATATATTTGTTCTTGTTTTTACTTCTCAATAATAAGAGGACAACGAAAATAGAGATGTAATCCGAAAAAATGCTATGAGAAATGTGTTATTGTTTTGGAACGTGCTGTCGCAACGCTGAGTTTGAATTTAAATTTTAAGGTTGTGCGTTTTTGTACAAATATAGCAATAAGAGAATTCTTTTTTACTGGTAGATTTTCCGTGAATATGGCATGAACTATATTGTTCAATAATTACAGTAATGTAATAATTCTCAGAAATGTGTTATAGTTTTGGAACGTGTGGTCGCACAACTTTAAAATTTAAATTCAAACTGGAATTTATAAACGGGGATCATATTCATATACAGATTCGGGTTGATGTATCTTATTTATATAGTTTGCGACGATGTATTCTCGCCATTTAAATCATTAACCTCTATATTTGTTTTTTGTATGAATGATTCATGAATTTATAAATTATATTTGCACCTTTTAATTGAAATACTTATATATATATATATATATATATATATATATATATATATATATATATATATATTAAGGCATTGCTATATATAATTATTCTACATTTGGCACAATCAATTGATAAGACATCAGAAGTGTTGAAACAAAATGGCTATTTTTGTACTGATTTTATAACATATTTATGTTAAAATTTTTTAATAGATTATATTTGCTCTACTCTGTATTGAGCACTCTTTTTAGTATTTGTTCGTTATTGGAATTTATTCCGTATACATCAATCCTATACTTGGGTATATATACATACATACATACACACACACACACATACACACACACACACACACACACACATATATATATATATATATATATATATATATATAATTGATGTCAGGTGATAACAAATTTAGTATAGGATATAAATAAATTGAACAGCCAATAGGCTGAGGTAGAAATAGTTTTGCGCAACACAGCAATTTGCTAAAAAAAAATAAAACATTAACCTGTAAAATCGTGTTATGTTCTTAAATAGCCTCGTCAGACCGAGGCTTTTATATGGATATCATGCATGACGTCAAACCCGTACAAAAATATCTAAACTATCATCTGTATACAACCGCTCTCTCAAATTAATGGTTTAAAATGATTTTGAGCAAGTGAAAACTGTTGGTCATGGCTAAGACCGCACTTTTTCAAACCTTGTGGACTGGCGCTACAGAATCACAAACAAGTAACTTTACCCAATAAGAGAAGGAAGAGGCTATTTTTCTGGTCGCAGTAAAATAGACCACCAGATTACAGTTGTGGTATTTTATCATTATGAAGGCGGGTAATGTTAAAAATAACAACACACAGATTTAACACAGAAGTTTATTTATTTTCACTATCAATTGTTAAGACAATTTAAAATCATTTATTTATCATCAATCATTAAAAGAAATATAGAAGTCTCTGAATATTTTAAACACTTCAGGCATATAAGTTTTTGCAAATCCCAAACTTGCCCTTGGGTATGGTTCTCTTGCCAATACATTTTAGGTGCACCCAGTGAAGACAACAGTCACAGACCACAGAATCAACGTTGTTCAAATCCGGCCTACCCAGCTCACACGATCACTCTTTTAGACAAATGCGTATAGCTAGTGGATTGGCAACTTTTCTGTTCCTCTTCTAGTTCTGCGAATATGTTCTTCGTACTAAAACAAAATTTTATATTTATTGGCAAAAAAGCATTGGTGTCTATTTTACTGAGACCGGCAAAATATCCTTGGTGTCTATTTTACCGGAGCCAACAAAATAGCCCTGTAGTATATTTTACCGTGAACGGCAAAATAGCCTTGGTGTCTATTTTACCGGGACCGGTAAAATAGCCCTGGTGTATATTTTATAGGGACCGGCAAAATAGCCCTGGTGTATATTTTACAGGGACCGGCAAAATAGCCCTGGTGTCTATTTTACAGGGACCGGTAAAATAGCCCTGGTGTCTATTTTACAGGGACCGGTAAAATAGCCCTGGTGTCTGTTTGACAGGGACAGGCAAAATAGCCCTGGTGTCTATTTTACAGGGACCGGTAAAATAGCCCTGGTGTCTATTTTACCGTGAACGGCAAAATAGCCCTGGTGTCTATTTTATAGGGACCGGCAAAAAAGCCCTGGTGTCTATTTTACAGGGAACGGCAAAATAGCCCTGGTGTCTATTTTACAGGGACCGGTAAAATAGCCCTGCTGTCTATTTTACCGGAGCCAACAAAATAGCCCTGGAGTATATTTTACCGGGAACGGCAAAATAGCCCTGGTGTCTATTTTACCGGGAACGGCAAAATAGCCTTGGTGTCTATTTTACCGGAGCCAACCAAATAGCGAATGACATATATATATATATATATATATATATATATATATATATACAATAATTATCATGCTCTACTGGGTATCGAGTTTTTTAAAATAAATTCTAAAGAACTTTGGATTATAAGTCTGCACTTTCTTTTTATTATTATTATTATTATTATTATTATTATATATACATATATATATATGTGTGTGTGTGTGTCTGTGTCTGTGCGTCTGTGTGTGTTTGTCTACCATTTTAAATGGACAAACAATTTAAATTTTTTAAAATTGATCATTTTACCTTCAGTGAAGCGATATGTTGTGTGCTAGTTGTCATTATTTTAATGCAATTGGCTATTTGTCGGTAATAGTTAAACAAACAAATATACATTTAAGCTTATTTTACTGTTCTCAGTAAATTAGATCCCCAGGCTAGATTGGCTTATATATTATTTAATATTATGAAGGCAGTTAATGTTAAAAATAACAACATATTTAACACGGATGTATTTATTTTTTTTAAATTTTAAGACAATTTAAAATCTTTTCCACTATCAATTGTTAAAACACAAGTTAAAATCATTTATTCATCATCAATCATTAAAAGAAATATAGAAATCTCTGAATATTTTAAACACTTCAGGCATAACAGTCTCTGCAAATCCAAAACATGCCCTTGGGCATGGTTCTCTTGCCAATACATTTCAGGTGCGCCCAGTGAAGACAACAGGCACAGACCACAGAATCAATGTTTTTTCAAATCCTGCCTACACAGTTCACACAACCACTGTACGGACGATCTCAAATATAATATATTCTTAGTTCTAAAACACTGTTGATATTTACCGGCTAAATAGCCTTTGCGCCTATTTTTGCTGGGAGCTATTCGATAACAGAAACGACATGACCTGTTGACCTTCAACAGCAGCAACAACTAAAATGGTTGGCACATATAACCTGAAGGGAAAATAATCACATAATCATGATGCAGACGTTCCACACTACTCCAAACAAAAGGTTAGGAAGGAAACCCCAATCGATACTAGAAAGGGTTATAACAGCTACTGGACTTGGAAACGTATTTTTTCTAAAAAAAATATTTTAAGAGAAAGATTTTATAAATTTCCACCGAAACCAGCACTGGATGCTCGGTCAATAAATGCCGATTGTTTCCTTATAAGGAAACTGTTAATATTATGATTACCATTTGGCAATTTAATCCTAGTAAAGACACTGTGCCGTAATGTAAATATTAACGATTTACTAACTTTAGATTAGACATGGCCCAAGACCGTAAGTATGGAGCTCCCAAGTAAGCATCGAACTTACTAAGTGATCTAGCGAAGCAGATTTGTTAAATATTACACCAGGTCTAAGTGCCCAAAAAATGATTTTCTAAGCGTAGCGTGCAACCTAGTGAGGATCGAACTCCCTACTCCGTCGTAATTGATCTATTTAGATAAGCTTGTTAACCATTACACCACGTCGAAGTCGATTAATTAGGCTTTGCTTATATGTGGCACAAGGCTGAAGTTATTGAGCACCCAGTGAGAATCGAACTCACTGCTCAGTCGTAATTGGAACATGCTTGTTAACCAGGACACCATTTCGAAGTGCTTAAAAATGATTCATCACGTTGAAACACCGATTCCTTTATGATCACCAAAGTTAAGCAACGTCAGCTCAGGTCAGTACCTAGTTGGCTGACTGCTTGTAAATGCGATGTGCGGGTGGCGTAATGGGCTTACAGCTACAGTACATTGAAACACCGGTTCTTGTACAACGACCGAAGTTAAGCAAGGTTGAGCCTGATCAGTTCCTAGATTGACCGCTTGAGAATTCCAGATGCTGTAAGGTTGGATGTGCCATTAATGAGCTTATGGCCACATTACCCTGAAACACCTGTCCCCGTATGATCGCCGAAGTTACGTTGCTTAATTTCGCTGATCGTATAAGAAACCAAAATGATGAAAAAGAATTTTATATCTTGTTATTTCTTTAAAAAAAAATGATCTTAACTATAAATTTTATTTGGTGAAACTTCAAGATTTTAATATCTTTAAAATTCAAGCGTCCTACGAGGCTGGCATCCCGCTCTCACCTTTTCACTGTTGAAACGGTTAAATGTAGCCGTCTCTTCTACTCCAATAGCTTCATATTTCGTACTTCTCGCCCGTGGAATTCCCTTCCCTTTTCCTATTTCCCTGAAAGCTATAATCTCCAACTATTCAAATGTAATGTCAATCGACATCTGCAGTTGCCGTGATCTATTTGCTATCCTTCTCCTCATCCTTTCCTATATCCCTCCTATCTGCTCTCGCTCCAAATCCTCTGTAACCCCTTGTGTGCTAGTGGCTTCCAACTTTGCTTGGGGTGAAATGCTTAAAAATAAAAATAAAAATCTGAAACAGTAGTTACAGAGACTGAGGAAGGACTCTTTGGATAGCGCGCCAATGAAGGAATTATTTCAGCAAGTTGATATTAATATCTCTGGTTAGTCAACAATTCTGATGGCAAAATGGCGTGAATGTTGCAATGATTTTAATTGAATTTCCACAGTTTATAATGCGGTAGAAATACACTAAATGAATATAAACTGTTTGGGAAGGAGAAAAGAACTTAAGATAATCAAAATGTTTTAATTTTATGATTATACGTTTTCTCCGATAGTGGACGCCATTTTTTTAGGTTCAGCTTGAGAAAAATGTCTTCCTAAAAATCGTTATGCTAATTGCTTTTCAACAGCTTTAAAAGATTCATGACTTTTGTCTGACAAGATGATGTAAACATGATATTTATAATAAAAGCTGCCTGCGCATTTATTTGGTTGTAGCTACAGATTTGTAAGAAACTGTTTGCGTGTTTATACTTTGCTTTTGTAACGATTTAAAAGCAAAATAAGAACTGGTTTGTTAATGCAGGATTTATGATCAATATGGCGCTTTTTTTGCTTCTTTTTTGCTTATTATTGTGACTCAGCATCACAGAAATTGTCAGGAATGATACTCGAATAAAAATGAATATATTTAGAAAAATATCTCACTTAGGCTCAGCTTAATCGAATGCAATCGCATAAGTTTGGAACAATCAATGATCGAATTCAGTAAAGCTTTAACGGCATACAAGAATAACCTGAAAAGTGTAGCCACATTCATATAAACGCACACATCTCTACCCACTGACTGTAACCAGCTGCACCCGAACTACAAACAGGTTGAAAAGGCCATTACAAATATAATTCGTCGTGACATATCACTCAATTACCCCAGCAAACATCGTTTTCTTCTTCTTCTTCTTCCACTTCTTCTTCTTCTTCTTCTTCTTCTTCTTCTTCTTCTTCTGTCATGTCCCTTCAGAACGTTGGCGATCATTGCTCTCCACCATTTCCGCTTGCAGCCATATCCCGTTTTAAGACCGGTTCTCGTACGATAACCGCCATGACATATCACTCAGTTACCCTAGCAAACACCTTCTTCTTCTTCTGTCATGTCCCTTCAGAACGTTGGCGATCATTGCTCTCCCCCATTTCCGCTTGCAGCCATATCCCGTTTTAAGACCGGTTCTCGTACGATAACCGCCATGGTTTATCACTCAGTTACCCCAGCAAACGGCTTCTTCTTCTTCTTCTTTTGTCATGTCTCTTTAGGACGTTGGCGATCATTGCTCTCCACCATTTCGGCTTGCAGCCATATCCTGATTTAACACCGGTTCACGTACGATAACCGCCATGACATATCACTCAATTACCCCAGCAAACACCTTCTTTTACTTCTTCTTCTTCTTTTGTCATGTCTCTTTAAGACGTTGGCGATGATTGCTCTCCACCATTTCGGCTTGCAACCATATCCCGTTACAACACAGATTCTCGTACGATCACCATATTTAAGCAACATCATTACCTAGATAGTTGGCAGCTTTTGAATACCAGGTGGTTTAGACTTCAATATACCAGGTATTTAATAGATAACGGCTCGGAATTAGAAATCAGAGAGCCGAGTTCCAATTCCAGTCGGGTTCGTTATATTCAATTACGCGAAAATTGCGTTTCCAACTATATATCTTGCATTATATTTCCATTCTTCAGTTGTATTATCATTATATCTGTATTATTATAGGTAATGCCACTAAGACTCAAGGGGTTACTGAGATTGGATGAGAATGAAAAGACTTTAGAAAGAACCGGAAACATATTCCAAAAAGGAAACAAGGTTTAAGCCATTACCCTGTTCAAATGACTGGGGAGGTGTGTGAACCGGTCAATAAGAAAACCTAAAGAATTATTGAACTTATTTTTAATGCAATATTTTTATTGCTTCAAACGTTATCTTCAGTAGATTTCCGTGTTTAATATAAACCTTCTCTAAACTTTTAACTTTCTGTCCTGGAATAACAAGGTGCCTGATAGGTTTCACGTACGATTTCATTTTCAAGTCTTTTTTCACTGGACTTTTTTCTTTGGACTGTCAGAACTGAAAACCCGCTCTCACATGCCAATGGTCTGATGGGTTGAGTTGGATCTTTTCCAATTGATCTCTTTAGCTCTAATTTGAAATAATGATACCTCTTCCTGTTGTAACCTCCTGATCCAGTTTGACTCTCTACTGTTCCCTTTTTTTTAAACTTATTCATCGTTCTCTTGACCGTTCATGAATGGACTTTGAAAATGGAAGCCAGAATATGAAAGTTGGTATCATTACTGAAGGCCTGAATGATCTATTTTCTCTCATCAAGGCTCATTTGTGAAGACAGTGTGTCTGACACAAAACACTAACAATCTTTTCTATTTCTAGCTGAATAACTCAAAGGGTTTTTCATTGATTCTTACATCAAATGGTTTCAAGATAGCTAAACGTGTTATCTGAAAACCTGGAAAAAAGAAACTCAATTAGTTAGTGCTTCTTTTAGATATTCGACATTTTGTGGGGTGAACAATTATGGTGTTACGCGATTTATACAATTCATATTGTTACAACCGGTATATATATATATATATATATATATATATATATATATATATATATATATATATATATATATATATATACGTTTTCTAAAATCCGTTTTGGCAATAAAACATCTGATTTTTTTTAGAGGGAACAGTTTCCTGGTCAGCGTAGAAATTTTCAGTAACCGACGAGTTTAATGGCGCAGAAGTTAGAATCACCGAACCGTGACCATATTCCGGTTGATTATCGTCCGTTCGATTTGCACTTGAAAAAAGGGATGAATTGATTTTCCTTTCGGTATTTATTAAATAGCAGAACAGATTGTGGTCTGCTGCCTTGGGCTTGCAATTAATACAGGGAGAAGGAAAAGTTCGCGTCCGAGGAAGGCTGCTTGGAGACTTCAGGAAACACTTTGAACAATTCTCTGTTGACAGGTTTTCCTAAAAGTGTGATTGGTTCTACACAAATTTTCACGGATATAGTCAAATTATGAGTGGGTAATCAAGCAGGTCATATATATATATATATATATATATATATGTGTGTGTGTGTGTGTGTGTGTGTATAATTATTTATTTAAAAATATGATTCCAACACGCTACAAAAGTGTTCTCATGTTTCAAAACAAGAGCCGAATACTTCAATATAATTATTTGAATTAAATTGAATTAAAATATTAAGCTCTGTTGCATTTTCAAGCAAAATTTTTTTGGAATAACTTATTTCTGAAATTTACGCGTTTTAAAAGCATATTTATTATTGAAATCAAAATTTCTATGGTAACGGCTAGAGCAATTGTTTAAAGAAAAGGGGCGTAAGGTGTTAATAATTTGTATCAATATCTCAGTTACATTCAAGGAGGTCAAAGCCGGGTAAGGTTTGGGTGTCTAAATTTAAAGCGGAAGATGACATCGTCTAGTCTGGTTAAGTGTCTATGGAGATTTATTTATGTTTTTATTTTATTTTTTATATTATTTTTTATTTTATTCTGAAAGGGTTTTGTGTATATAAAAACTGTCGTAAGTCGCTAACATTTGTTTTTTGACGACTTCATAAAGATATATATATATATATATATATATATATATATATATATATATATATATATATATATATATATATATATTATACAGCTAGTTCTGGTGGTCATAAAGAAATTGTTCGATGTAAAATGACAGCGCTAAAGTTTATATTATGAATAAATATATGCTTCTTCCTTACAGTTTAGTGTAATCTTGGGTTGAACCAGACGGTGAGAATATATATATATATATATATATATATATATATATATATATATAGAACACCGGATTACTGTTCTTTCTTTATATATATATATATATATATATATATAATAAAAATATAGTATTAAAGGTATGCTATACTTATAGGTAAAAGGGATCAAGAGATAGAGCCGAAGTAACTGTAAAATTCGACAGCAAAGTCAACAACAAGAAGCGACAGACTGTTTCATGTCTGAACTCACTCGAAAGTGGTCGTGATTATGAAACAGAGCTCTTTATAAAATAAATAAAATTTATATTAATAATAGATATATATTTGTTCCTCAACGTTTGGTGCAACTCTCCCTCTTTATAGATATTTCTCTGTTGTGTGTGTGTATATATATATATATATATATATATATATATATATATATATATATAGTGGACTCTCCTATGGTGAACGATAAATGAGGGCCAGCATTGGATGGTGCGTTTCGTTTTTGTTATGTGAACTTACGCATAATAACATAATGGACTATTCCATACGTAATAAATACTGCTCCTCAAGAGGAAGCAGAGAGTTCAGCCCGAAGTCGGGCGACCGGCTGATCGACTGATCGGTTGAACTCTCTGTCTACGGGCGGGGAGGAACCCGAAAGACGCTACGCCGAAGGGCGGAGTCTCTTTCGGGGTGGTAGACCGACCCTGAACCCGTTTATACGGGTTCAAAGGGCATATTTTTGCCCGAGCCCACTGGCTCGGAAACCCCACGTTAAACCGGCCTTGTGCCACATGATGCCCTCGTGGGGGGGGGGTGACTAAATACCGTTCAGTCCGAAGTCGGGCGACCAGCTGATCGGCTGATCGGTTGAACTCTCTGCCAACGGGCGGGGAGGAACCCGAAGGAGGCTACGCCGAAGGGCGGAGTCTCTTTCGGCGAGTTAAACCGACCCTGAACCCGTTTATACGGGTTCAAAGGGCATATTTTTGCCCAAGCCCACGGGCTCGGAAACCCCACGTTAAACCGGCCTTGTGCCACATGATGCCCTCGTGGGGGTAGGGGTAATAAATACCGTTCAGTCCGAAGTCGGGCGACCGGCTGATCGGTTGAACTCTCCGCCTTCGGGCGGGGAGGAACCCGAACGAGGCTACGCCGAAGGGCGGAGTCTCTTTCGGGAAGGTAAACCGACCCTGAACCCGTGTATACGGGTTCAAAGGGCATGTTTTTGGCCGAGCAGACGGGTTCGGAGATCCAACGTTAAACCGGCCTTGTGCCACATGATGCCCTCGTGGGGGAGTGATTAAATACTGTTCAATCTGAAGTCTGGAATGAGGTCCGTCAGTCAGAGCGAGCGAGTCAGTCAGTGAGACAGTCGAGTCAGAGGCAGTCCGAAACAGAATCGCGTTCAGACAATTACTACTAAACCTGATTGTTCGTACTAACACTTTCTACTTCTCTGTATATATTCCTGTTTGTAATATATCTGTGTTATTCCATATCCGTGTTCGAGTTCTTCTTTATTGGTTCTCCCTTGGAATATCACCGTCGTACAAGGAACCGGACCACAACAGTTTTACACTTGCATGGCTGTAGGGGCCAGTAAAGAAAAGAATTATTTCATTTGTATTTTCTTTAGTGTGATATTATCCCAGCCTTGCATCTGGCGTCAAAGACTCACTCATATATGTTAATATATATTCTTTTTAATATAAAAGGAAGAATATTAAATACATTTCCAAAAAAGTAAAAAGATAAAACAATGTAAGTTTTTTAATATATAAATAATTTTGAAATAGTTTTATGTAGTTTTTCTTTTTAATATAAATTTATAAATATATTTCTTAATATTGAAGTAATAGTGAATTTGTAATATGAGATAAAAAAAAAATCTTCACTAATTTTTTCTTTACTTTTTCATTTTATCCATTTTTCTTCCCTTCTTTTCCTCTGCCGTGTTTTAAAATTTACTTTAGGTCTGGTTTCTTTTGATTTGATTTTATCTTATTACCTTGATCGGTTTGAATATACTTGCGAGTAAATCTTAATTCATAAGGTAAAATGATCATAACTATGAGTTAATTTTAATATAATATATATATATATATATATATATATATATATATATATATATATATATATTGATTGATTTAAAATATGTTTTTTCGCTACACTTCTAACTATGTTTCAAATAAGAACACCAGATTATATATTTACTGTGCTTTCTTTATATATATATATATATATATATATATATATATATATATATATATATATATATATAGAGGGTTGGTACTGATAGAATAAAATTCCAATAAAGAAAAACACTATATTTAAAAGAATGCTCAATACCGAGTAGAGCAAATAATACTTATATATCTATATCTTATCAACACCATCACTTGATAAGACACTTGTAGTGCTGAAACAAAATTGTCATTTTTGTAGTGATGTTATAATATACATATGTTATAATTTGGAATATATATATATATATATATATATATATATATATATATATATATATATATATATATATATATTTATGTTTCATGGAATAATTTAGACAAGTTTTATCTACTTAACTTCAGTTGGATGCTTTAGTACATTGGAATCGTAATCAAAGCGAATATTTTTTGAGTAAACCAAACATTTCACTTGAGGATGAAACAGAACTTGATACTTTCACTTTAATAATATTGAAGTTTTGGGCTCTTGTTTTTGAAACATAAGAACTCTTATGTAGCGACGGAATCATATTTTTAAAAAAGTAATTATAATATATATATATATATATATATATATATATATATATATAGAGAGAGAGAGAGAGATAGATAGATAGATAGATAGATAGATAGATAGATAGATAATATTAGTGGTAAATATACACATACATATGCAAAATTGTGTGTCTATGTCACCACCAAATGTATCCTTTCCGGTTACATCTTTAATGTATTAGACATCTGACAACATTCATATTTCTCTGACTTAAACCATCTTTGACTGCCGTCTCTAAAACTTCTCTCTGTTAAATTTTAATCTCCCACCTTCTCTCGTCTGTTATCCCTCTCTATAGCTCTAACATTCGTCCTACACTCACATACTTACCTCTAAATTTTATTTTTTTTCCGGAGTTGTTTTTTCTGTTTTATTTTTGAATTTGTAGGTCTGATGAATTGGATCGTATTTACGATTCCAATGGAATAAATTATGACCATGGAATATTAGTGTTTAAGCCTTTTTATTATATATATATATATATATATATATATATATATATATATATATATATAGTTTGGTAGTGATTTAATGACCTCATTTAGATATCCAACATCTAATTTGTTTCTCTTTTCTTATCTTTTCAGACTGTCTGCGAAGTGTTCGGGTTTTTCTTCAATCTACTTTCAGTGGCTTCAAATCTTTCTGTCGTAGCAATCGCCGTCGATCGCTACTCAGCCATCATCCACTGTCTTCGCTACTCCTCCTGGTCTCCTTTAAAATACGCTGGAAGCATTATCGCTTGGATATGGATCCAAGCCATCAGTTCGGCTACGCTTCCCCTCTTCGGAGTCGGTGATTATTTTGCCAATCAGTTTCTCTGTGTTACCGTCTGGTCTAATGTCTTCTACAGCGTCTTCATGTGTCTTTTAAACTTTATAGTGCCACTTCTCCTAATGTTCTTTTGCTACGTGACAATCATAAAAGTAGCACGGAGGCACGCGACACGAATTACAGCTGTGCAGACGCGTGCCCGGCAGTTCTCAGACATTGATATGACGGGTCCCGTAGCGGCGGCCATTGCGCATCCATTACGCCGCCTGTCTATGATTAGCTTCCCGACAGCAACCAACATGGAGTATGATGGAATAGATGTAGTGACGCCTACAGCTGCTGCTGCTGATGTCGAACCAGACCAGTACAGTGACATGGATAACTATTCCCCCATTAATTTTCCTGTGCCGGGCTTTCGGCGTGACATACGGACGGGGATTCGTCTTATGGGAGTCATTTTGGCCTACGTTATATTCTGGATTACCTACGTCTACATTAAAGTCGCAAATACAGGGGTTGGAAATTTGATGTATCTCGAACCTCTAGCCGTGTGGATGGGTCTTTTATCATGCGTTTGCAACCCGTTTATGTATGCGATCATTAGCAAGAGATTCCGATTGGCAGTCAAGAGACTATTTCGGAGAAGAAGGTTTGGCAAAGGTCGTTCCCCTTTACAAAGAAACAACCATTTCCAACGTCATGTCCAGCGGAAAAGATCTGCATCTTCCTGCAGCGACCCGACGTCGGAAAAGCCAAAATCAGCACACAGAATGCCTTCATTGCAGTCGCTTACAGTTTTAAGTCATTTTCCGAACAGGATGAGTAGCTCGAGGAAGCTGAACAAAGTAGTAAAAAGCAGTCAGTTTCTGGAAGTGCCGAAAGCACACGCAAGCAGATCTCAGGTGAGCGGTGCTGAGGCTAACGAAGTCAATTCAAGCGCTGCTGCTCTCAGCACTAACGCTAATGGAATAGCTCTGGCAGTAGCACCGGAACCAAGGAACGGCCATGTTGGAAGATGGCTGAAACTCAAACCGGAAATGGCAACAGAGAAAATTAAAAAAGATACAGAAATCGATCCTTCTGTATTTAGTAAAAAAAACAAAGCTAATATTAAAATTAAAGTAGATTTGGTTGGGACATGACTTAATATTTATCTCGGTAAAGGAAGTAAGAAAAATTAAAAGTTATAATAATTTACCAACGAAAGATACATATATATTTACAGATATATAGGTATATATGTGTGTGTATACTATATAAGTGTGTGC
>OZ010605.1:74083124-74093124 GCA_963932145.1 Acanthosepion lycidas
CCCAAAAAATCTCGCTTGAAGATGGAACAGAGCTTAGTACTTTAATTCAATTTAATTCAAATAATTATATTGGTTTTCGGCTCTAGGTTTTGAAACATGAGAACTCTTATGTATCGTGTTGGAATCATATTTTTAAATAAATAATTATATTTATGCTCTACTTTTGTATCGAGCACTATTTTTTAAAAATAATAACTAAAATACTAAAGAACTTTGGATTATTTACCTAACGAGTTCTTTCTGATTTTCTATATATTTTTCACACACACACACACACACACACACACACATATATATATATATATATATATGGAACTATAAATCTGATTTTACACTACATCGGAAAATCATCCCCAGTAAACAGGAAGAAGCAGAGAGAAATCGCCCTAATATTTCTGTTTCTTTCTTTCTTTTTAACGATTAACCCAATACGAGGAAGTAAATTCACTAAGACACAAGGGGTTGGTGAGCGTGAAAGAATTTGTAGGAACAGAAATTATTAAGGGGCGAGAACAACAGAAGAGTAATCAAGAAGACAGTAGATAACGATTGGCGTTTCATTAAAATTTTTAAAGATCAAAGTTGGCTGGAAAGCATGAAGGCAGAAGAGAGTTCTACAAGCAGGAAGTGCGTGAAAAGAAACTGTTAGCATAGAAGTTTTAGTTACATCGAGCCAATTCAACTGTAAATTGATAAGACCTTACTCCCAATATAATACTGCGCTTATATTCATAAAGTCTAGGTACCATGGGGAAGAGCTCATCCGAACGATTACTGTAAAATTATCGATAGAAAAGGCACATGAGAACTACATGGAGGTGGGAAAATACCTGAAGCCGAGAAGCCAGGTCAGGACCAATAATATTGCCGATTCTTCTTATTGATTATATCAAGAATCTCTAGATATAGAGCAGGAGCTCTCAGCCATATGTGGCTTCAATATTTAAAGCATCGACATATAAATATTTAAGATAGGTTCCAGAGAGAAAAACTATCTAGTACGACACAGTGAACCAATTTCTTAGCAGCAAACCAAGCAATGCATTCTATATAATCTTTCCACTTGATGTCAACCGAGAATGTTAGCCCGAAACGGCACAACC
This sequence comes from Acanthosepion lycidas, assembly GCA_963932145.1. Lineage (NCBI taxonomy): Eukaryota > Metazoa > Mollusca > Cephalopoda > Sepiida > Sepiidae > Acanthosepion > Acanthosepion lycidas. Next base: position 74,084,228 of record OZ010605.1, read on the forward strand.
TGTCATTCTCCTGGGGGTTAGCATCAGCCATGCTCATAGGAGGCACAAAGGGGTCTCTCATATGATTAAATAGAGAGAAATTTCGTTTTTTTTTTTTGTTTTTTTTTTTGTTGTTTTTTTGGTGAGGGGCGTTAAAAGGAATAATGCAATTCTTCTTCCGCTTAACAGCAGGTTGTAGGTCATTTTTTAGATCAACGTTTAAACTGACATTATCGACCTGGTCAAGACTTACAATCGTGTTACCTAATATAGATTAGATAATCTCTTTCATTTGTATTTCGGCTTTCTACGATAACATTCCTCATGCTTAATCCAAAATAAAATATTAATACGTTTTATTTAATAATAGTCCTGAATTATGTAAATATCCATATTTTCAATTTGTATATACCAAGGAGAAGCCGAAAATTCAAACGAAAATGTAAAATTATTATTCTTAAGGAATAAAAACGTAATGCTATGTTGAGAATAACTATTCTAGTCGATTCAGCTTTTATTATCAACTAGCCTAGGAACCTCCCTTTCTAGGTATGTAAAAGTTATAAGAATTTAGAAATGATGAAATTATTTTCTATTTAGTCGACACCTTAATTCGACATAATCTTTCTTCGTATACGCAACCGATTTCCGTAGTTTGTTTATATTTGTTTTGCGCACAGTTTTTCTTTTATTTTACAATCACCATTCTGTATGATTCCTTCAAATAAAGACACTCTTAAAGGACCTTAGCGAACCCGAACTATTTAAAATTTCGAATACGTCACAGTATGCATGCTAGAAAAAGAAAAAAAAATCTGAAAAGCGTACCGTACTCCGCTTAAGTTTTAACTAAGGCTTAATTAGACGATGTCAAATAGCAATTGCAACGAAAGGCAAAATTAAACTTAATTTTTTAATAAAGATTTTTTTTTTTTTAAACCTTTAACTTTGTTCGATATTTAAATTTCAAATTCCTGATGCTAAGTATAAATGTATATTTTTGCCATTGTCTCCAGAACTTCGACGTTGCTCACATGTTTAGTCCATGGTATTCTCAGCATCCTTTGGTAGAACCACATTTCTGTAGCTTCAAGAACACATGTAAAACATTTATACTTATATGAATATGTATATGAATAAAGCGCAGTGTACGTATGTCCGTCCGTCCGTCCGATTTTCGATCTCGGCGGATCATAAACAACCTGAAGTAACAGGTAGTAACTACTGTAATTACACGCGATTAAAAATTAAACAAATAACTATTATACAAAGTCTTGGATCGTGATTGTTTAAGCTTTTTTCGAACGGCATCGAAATATATAAAATAAACCAATAAAGTGAAAATTTAAAAAATTATTTGTACTGGATTTCAGTATGGAAAAATTCCAGAATTTTTACCTGATTTATTTTTTTTTATATATATTTACTGTCTAGAAAACTTTAGTACTTTAGTCTTAATTAGAAATATAAATTCTGTAAAGTGACAATTAAAGCTATCTGAAACTGGATGCTTAGTACTCCTGAAATAGCTATCAGGTATAACTTCTCACTAGCTCATTTAGCGACGAGTTCGTTTAAACGGAGACTGGTCGTTAAGTGAGGAAGTGCTGTATTTCTATATTTACTAGAATATTATTATCAGTGGCAAAGCTTGGTTTATCAGCACATCGAGCAAGGTAAGTTTTGTGCTAAATAACCCAATGCCACTACTCTACAATACCCAAATGTTAACCCTGCCCCTAAGCAGATGTAGTGTATTTTAAGAAAATTCAGCTGTAATTAAAGTATTTTAATTTCTATACACTCAAATTTATTTGAAATCCTGGTTTTAATTAGTGTAGATTTTTCCCAAAGCGTACTGTAATCTATAGGATGCTCCGAAAGTCTTGTCGCCCCATACGGAAAAGTAATAAAAACAATAGAAGAACAAGTAATACAGTCATACAAAGAATATGTACTGGATTCAGTTTATTCCTTTTCATTAACACTGTCACACATCGAGAAGGTCGGTATGAACACCATCGTTTTCATGGCACAAAATGATGCGGCGCCATGTCCTGTGGGATATTTTACTTTTATTTAAGTTGCTGTGCTTTGTTGATTGTTGCAAAGACTCTCTGAACGGCGTCCTTCAGTTGATGAGTATTCTGGTATCGTTCATGTGAAACTCTCTCCTTGATAATAACCCCACAGAGCGTTGAAATAGAAAATTATATTATGTAGGGGTGACATGACTTTCGGACCACCCTTTAAATGTCTCTCACTTAACAGTATTGATAGTCGATTATTCTCGTTTAATGTAGTTCAATGATACAATTTGATTTATTTAAGCTCTGAAATTTTGTCTCCAAGAATTTAGTGCCCTGGATGTGTAGGCAATATAATGGCTAGCGGTTTGGAACAAGAAAGTGAGTTCACTAAATACACTTTCGCAATTTAGCTTCGGAAAAGGTATGAACACTTCTGGTCCAAGCTATGCTATTTATTCCATAGAACCGACTAGCTCTCTAACCTGTCTAGAAGAAGGAAAACGCTTAATTTAAAAGTTTATGAACCTAAACCTGCTTAAAAATTGTCAGACCAGGTGTGAGGATATTACGACTGTAAAAATGTATTATTTCAACAGCTACGGGTGATCAGAATGAAGGGAGATTAAAGCTGTTGAAATCATCCGACACTGGACCTCAAGGAAGGTGTCAAGTATTTCGCCACCAGGGTTACCTACCTGGTACCTCCATCTATGCCACGCCACTGATTATTATTATTATTATTATTACTACTACTACTTCTACTACTACTACTACTATTATTATTATTATTAGGACGTTATGGACGCAACAGATTTCGTAAATCTCGTGAAACGTTGATGAAAAAAAGTACGTTTTTTAGTTACTTTCATTCTTGTGTAATTGTATAAGAGTACAAATATTTTTATACTGTTACCATATATGTACAATATGTATATATAGTTGTGTCTATATAGTATTTATATTTCGTATATGCTTCTGTAAATGGATTTCCCCTCCGACTTTGGCAATAAAAACACAAACAATAAGCAAATGTAAAAGTTATTCAATAAACGTCTCTGTTCGCACTTCAGTCTTCTTTTAGATGAAGATGCTTATTCAATATAAAGGACTCCTGTCTGAGTTAGAATCTGGCATTATTATTTACTTAAATTCATGAGATGAATATCTAAGTCTTCTATCTAAATGAATAAACAGAAAATTCTTTACTCAGTGGTCGTCAGCAAAAGAGGGTAACCCAAATTTGATGCTACATATTAGGACCGTTAGAATCAAACAGGGACAGAAATGCAATTATAACGGACGATGAAAAATGCGGCACAGAAGTCTGGGTGCGCAGAGGTATAGCTAATGATGCCTTCCGAAACTAAACAGAAACACGGCGCATGAGTGCCACACACATTGACCAAGAGAAAGAAACTCCAGCGCTCATCCGCTACCGTCAGTTTAATCGCGTGCAATTGGTTCTCATCGAAATGAATTGGTCGGCCATAGAGTGGACAGTCTGTGAGTTTGAACTTCCCCTAATTGAAACAGGAAAAATCGTTTCTGCGCCATTCTGTCGGTAGTGAAGTCATCTCCATAGAAAATAAATATCTCTAGAAGCTTATGACTTTGATTAAAAGCAAACATTAGATATTGAACATGCTTGTACTTGTCTGGTTGGCATTTCATCTCAAAAGAGTGTTTAATCTGAAAAACAAAATTTCAATAAGGTTAAACAACAGTTTCACATGATGACCAGAGTTACTAAGAAGCAAAATTGCTACGCAAGATTATTATTCGAGATCATTTGCAGAACATCAGGAAAAAATGAACGAATGTTATATCCGTCTAAATAAATAAACGGCAAATTCAATCCGTCTGTCCGTCTGTGTGTTTGAAACTCCTCGCACGCGTGACATACTTGCTCTGAATATACATATAGCTTTTTCGAATCAAGATGATCCCTGGATTAAAAATCTGCTCTTCATTTGGTGCTTGAACATCCAACATTGGGATTTGTGTACGAATGACGTGGGAATAGTTAAAAATTCCAATTTTAAAATAACTTTAAAAAAAATAGTGATTTTAAAAGTGTTTAATTTATATTAAGATTAAAGTTAATTGTGAATTTTTTTTTGTTTTGAATTCAGTTTAAAATATGTCCAAAACTATATTATTTGATGAAATCAATTTTATTTCTTCAAAATGCCAAGGAATCAGAATTTAAAGCAAGATTTCTTGATGTGAGTTTTTCAATTTCCCCAGGTTTTGTGATTTGAAGAAGGCAACTCAATTAAAGTTCCACGGAGTTTGTGATTTGAAAAACTGTTTTTGGTCTGAACTGGAATTTCGGACTTTTGGCCCAAACAGGTCTTTTGGCTGGAACTGGACTTATAGTCCGAATCAGAGTTAGTGAGTCTTTGAAGTTCCATGGAGTGAATTGAGGAATTCAAAGTTATTAGGTTGGTGCAAAAATAATGACGTAATAATGTCGTTTTTTGACGTCAAAAAACGACATTATTATGTCATTATTTTTGCACCAACCTAATATTTCTTGAAAACTATCATTGCAGCCCTATGTTGGGCAAAGAATCAAGAAGCTATATATATATATATATATATATATATATATATATACAGTGACACGCATAAGTATTGGATACATGTTATTTTCTATTATAACTCTAGTTTATGTTCGCCATTTTGCCTGATATTTGGTAAGTAATATCTCGTAAAGTTGTTTTAGTTGTATATGGAAGGAAAATTAAAAACTCATGGTTGAATCCATTTTTTTTTATCATGGCGAACATAAACTAGAGTTATAACAGAAAATAACATGTATCCAATACTTATGCGCGTTGGGGTGTAGAGAAATGCGATAAATTCCTGAGCAAAAGACGCCTACATAACCAGAACATCCAGACCTGAAAACTCCTACCTGACACACAAAGGTGAAATGTATAATTTCTTCACTTCTTTACGGAATTCATATCATATTAAAACGCATATATATATATATATATATATATATATATATATATATTACAAAATTTATTAGATGCTACAAAGTACATGAAATTCTAGATATCCAACGGACTGAAGGGACACGGTGCATAGAAGAAGGGTTGGAAGTAAAAAACGGGAAAATTTTGTTAGAAACAAAGAAAAGATTACTGAACTGTTATATATTATCAGTCCTTATATATTACAGTGGATGCTGTACAATCTTCTCACAGATTAATAAAATCTTGAAGTAATAGAAATGTTATTCTATAGAGGTATACTGAGATTACCAAAAAATGAACCTGAGAGAAATAAGGAAATTTTAAAGAAAGTGGATGCAAAAAGGACATTTAAATTTAGAAGACAGTTGAAATATTTTGACACCTAATGCGGAAAGAAGGCTTAAAAGATTTGACTTTCACAGGACATATTTTGTTCTGGGCATGACGATTAACTACATCCGCCTGCAAGTCCTCTGATTGGGAGGTTTTGAGTGGTGTGGAACCACCACTTAATTACTGTTGTTCCAAGGTCCACCCTGACCCGGTGTTGTAGCAACTGTTAGGGTTCAAGCTATGTGCAAATAGTTAACCCCTAAACTGGAGCCAAAACGCAATGAAAGTATAAAAATACATTTTTATAGTAAAGAGTACCATCAACACATTTTCATACCAAATAAAAATAGCAACGATATATTTTTTTAAATAAACAAATATATTACCAGCAATTGTAAAAGAAATTACTAATGCTCTCAAGAAATTTAAATTTCGGCATTAAATGACCCATGAGGAGTTGATATGCCGTTAAACAAACAGAATATATTTGAAAGAAGAGAGAGAGGCGAAAACAATTCATAACCTGAGCTTATGTAAATGGCTAGAAGAACAGGGATAAGAAATAGACATTAAGAGCTATAAAAGACAGAAAATTGTTGAGAGCCCTGATCGCTCACGCCCTGAAGCGACACGGGAGATAGCAGAATTTTTTTTAATTATTTTGGGTCCTTTTCTTGTGGGAAGATGAATCTCCTCCCAAATTTGGCATGGACAGCAAAAGTTAAAAGATTTTTCGAAAGAATGGGCTGATATTTTAGCAAACCCTTTTCTCTTAACCCTGACCAATTTCTCCGTATCTACTGTACTGCTTAAAAACAGCGATACCTACACTATATATGCAAGGTTTATAGCACAATATATACCGGGTGTAACGGCAAAATTGTCGAAATCGTGTAACAGCATGGCATAATTGTCCAGCCCACAAAATGTTTAATATATAAAAAAACCTCTAAACTAATTGAGTTTCTTTCCAGGTTTTCTGATAAGACGTTTCGACAATTTGATACCATCTGTCGTAAGAATCACTGAAAAACCCTTTGAGACATTCAGCAAGAAAGAGAACAGGTTAAAATCGTTTTGTGTTAGTCCCACTCTCTTCCAAACTGAGAAATGGTGAGAGGAAAAATATCATTCAGGCTTTCAGTAATGATACCAAGATTCATACTCTGGCTTCCATCTTCAAAGTCCATTCAAGAACCATTAAGAGAATGGTGAATAAGTTAAAAAGAGGGAACAGTACAGAGGAAAACTGAATCAGGAGGTCACGGCAGGAAGAGGGATCATCATTTCAACTTAGAGCTAAATACATTCTTACTTTTCAAAGTAGAGTCCAATAGTGTTATGAAAACATCGAATAATTCCAGTAAGATATCTTTAATCATTTCTAAGATAAAACGTCTCAAAGCTTAATCTAACTATTGAACAATTTTGCTGTTACAAAGGTATATGAGATACGTGAACATCCAAAACCAAGCAGAATATGTGTCCCATATCTGCCAAGTTTGTGTTAGAAATTTTCTAGTTTAAACAACTATATCCGTTTATATAATCTCTTGCGCTGGTCGATATCTCAATATCTACGGTACGTAAGATGATATTGTTACAAATTCATGGCGGTCGTCTTCGAGTATAGAATCCAGAGGTTGGCAGTGAATATTTCGGAGACAGTAGGAAAGCGTAGTTCAGGTTCGCAGTGGATATCGTAGCAAAGTAGCCTGTTAAGTTGGTACTGGTCCTTCTTGACGGTAAACAAAGATGGCCGCCTTTATACACGACGGATACAATGTCCTGCGGCTTCTGATTGGTTAACCTTCTATTGGTAGACTATAAAGGAAGTTAAGTCATCTGGATTGTCTCACTAGTCATAAACCCCAAAAAAACCGTAACAGATATTTCCTCCACAACGCTTTTTTTTTGTTTTGCCAGTGATAGTAATTTTTATTACGTCGTTTCTCGTGTTCTTTTATCTACAGATTTAACCTTGTTGTATATGCTACAAAAAGTTCAATTCTGACGTCTGACCTAATAATCAGTCGACTGATCCCAAAAGTTACCGAATGCTTAACGAGCCTTTTACCCGTTTTTCTTCAATAGTGACTTCTTTGTGTGTGTGTGTGTGTGTGCGTGTGTGTGTGTATTTTTGTGTGTGTAAACCGTCCGTGAAATCTTTCTCATTTCAATATTTAGCAAATCGTGTAATCTCTTCCAATACTCTTCCGTAACTTTCTTCAATAATTGTAGTCACCATTTTTGCTGAGATCTTCCTTGAGCAACCCTAGATTTCAAATGCTAATACGCTACCAATTTCTTTCCAGTTTCGAGCGGATTTTCGAAATGTTCTCAGTCCAACCAAGATGAGAAACAAGAAACGTACACATCATTCAATATATTTACCAGTTCTGTGCTTCTTACTTTATTTTTCACTCAATACAATATCCAAGAGCGAAGAATGTTACTGATTAGGTTTGTTTTATGGACGAAAGAATTGTAGATGACGAGGCTATGTAGGATAGACAAAGTTGACCCTAGACTTAAAGAGGTTAAGATGTTAGTGGTCGGGGAAGTATTGTCAGTAAGCAGCGTCTCTTGAAAAGGTTCTTTCCGAATGTGACTTGTCACATTAATGCTTCTAAAACACTTCTAAAAGAAAGTTGATAATTAAAATACTGCACGAATTCTACTGCATAACCTTCAACCCCATGTAAAGGTTTGAAAGTAGAAATTATTCAATTGGAGCAAAGTCTAAGGGAGACGGTTGGACGATCTTTGCAGTTAAATTGGGAATTCTTATAAATATCCAACATTTTGTAAGCCTTGTGAGAGAGTGAATTAGTAGGTGCATTGTCCTGTTAAATTAGAGCATTTTTCTTTGTATCCTTTCACAAATAATATCCTATTTACTTACGGCATTAAATCCACTGTTTAAAAACAAGGACAAATAAACAAATATATGTACCCACTAGATATAAAGTTTCCAATTATGATATGACACACAAACATTCATAAAAATAAGCCAATTGCTAACGAAATACATACACCATATCTGCCAACATTGAGACAGAAATTTTAAAAAAATGACAAGTTTAAACGACCATATCCATTCAAAGCACAGTTGAATTACACAAAGATGTCTTGCGATGGTCATATTGCGCTAATATATATATATATATATATATATATATATATATATATATATATATATATATATGTCTGTGCGTGTATGTGTGTGATTGAATAAATTACAAACATATGTCTGCTTATTTTTATCATAATCCTTTCATATTCATGAATATTTTTTACAATTGAATAAAGCAAGAAATGCACCATAACAGTGACAATAACCTATTTCGCTTTTCCATCTCTTTCTGAGATCATCATCAGAGTTACAACTGGTAAGGCAAAAACTATGTATAGCTATCCATTACTGATTTTTTCCCCTTTTTGTGTTTAAATGCTACGGATAGTGATACATTATAGAATTAAGAATTAGAATTAGAATTTAGTCACAATTTTCCTGATTCTCTTTAACGCTTTATCTCTCTTTAATATATATATATATATATATATA
>OZ010605.1:74098124-74203124 GCA_963932145.1 Acanthosepion lycidas
TCCTCAATGTGTTGCTATACTAAGCTGATCTAAAATATTTAAATTATACATTATATAATGTTGATAACGCCTATTGTGTACATATATTTAAAAAGCTAAACTCATAGAAAACTGTTAGTGTAGTGTAGTTGGTCCTCATTGGGAACTCCATCAATGTCTTATATTAAGCTAATCTAGAATATCCACAACAGTGAGCTTATATAATGTTGAAAACGCCTGCTGTCTACAGATAGTTAAGCTAATCTCATTTGTCGCTATTAGTGTAGCGAAGTCTATCCTCATTGAGGTCTTCACCAACATATATACAGGAATAAACGTGATATAAAGTTAACAATGCTTGTCGTGTAGCGATGGTACGAAATGAATCCCTCAGACCATTGCTAATTGAGCATAGTCGTTCCTTATTGGGGACTCTACTAATGGTTTTATGCTGTACTAAGCCAATCTATAGCAATTAAATGAATATATAAAGTGTGCTTGTTGATATTAAATTTATAGCGCCTACTTTCACAGATCACCGCTGGTATGGCGTAATCAGTTCTCCCTGAGGACTGTATTAATATTTTCTTTTACTCAATTTAGATTAATCTAAAGAAATATCTACAAATACATTTTCGCTCATATGAGAATTATAATGCCTACCGTGTAACAATTGCAAGAAAACAAATCTCACAGATATCCACTACTCGAGCGTAGTCTATCCTCATTGGGAACTTTACTAATATGGTTCTTTGCTACGCATAAGTGATGAGATATCTACAGAAGCGTGCTTGCTGATATGACATTTGTGTCGCCAGTCTTGCAACGGATCACTGCTCGTATAGTGTAGTCGAACCTCATTGGGACTTCACTAGACGTATTTACAGACTTGTTTATGTGTGTTTGTAGGATTCATAATAATATCTGCAAGATAATGAAACAAAGTGGAAAATTTATTAATGACGCATTTCGCCCTCAGGTTAGAATGAAAGAAAGATAAAAGTGTATATAAGTAAAAATGCCTTGGGATCTCTCAGGATAAATGAGAATCATAAATCTGCAATCTATCCTGACCTCGCATCTCGACTTCAGTCATTTTTTCACCGACGTAGCGTGGCTTCACGACAAATATTTTCATTCTCTGCCGAGCTTTTTTCTCTGATGTCCCGACTGCATGAATTTAAGCGTGCTACTTGATTAGCATCAAGATCCTGCCTATTTACTGTTGAAATAGTTAAACGCAGCCGATACTTTTACTTTTCTCCCGCTTGTGGAGCTCGCTTCCCTGATAAATACAATCTTCAAAAATGTAAATACAACGTCAATCGCCATCTTCTATCTTCTTGAATATTCTGTCCTTTCCTGAATCATATATCTCACTTTCACTGCATGTAACCCACTGCGTACTAATGGCATTCTCGCCTTGCTTCGGTAAAATGATTAATACACCCCCCCCACACACATATATATATATATATATATGTAAGCAAATATATGGATATAGAATCCGACAGTATGAAGAAAAATATACGGGAAAAAACAAACAAAAATCCTTATATGCAATAATGCCGTTTTAATGTTAATATGTCGACGTCGGACGTTTCGGTCAATAAACCATCTTTTAAAACTAAACGTTGATCGCATAAACTTTTAGTTATCTGTTTGGATATGTCTTGTTCTTGTGTCCATCGTTTTTGTCATGCTAAGTTTGATAATGTTATTTATATTTTATATTTTATATTGAATATGTCCTGAAGATGCTTTATTGACCGAAACGTCCGACGTCGACATATTAACATTAAAACGGCATTATTGCATATAAGGATTTTTGTTTGTTTTTTCCCGTATATTTTTCTTCATATATATATATATATATATATATATATATATATATATATATATATATATATATATATATATATATATATATATATATATGGTAGGTTTGCCTGGTTCTTTAGGTTCGTAGTTAGATTTGCTCTACTTAGAGTACTGAGCACTTTGCTTAGTTATTTTTACTTTAGATTTTTTTTTTCTTTGGACTCCGTGGTTGGATTCTGGTCGATTGTTTTCGCCTGAATTACATGTTTTTAGTTCTTTCTTTTTTTATTCCTTATTTTTCCTTGGGTATTGATTTGTTTATTTACAAGCCAAAACACCTAAGGTTTTTTCCGGGCAAGTATAATTACTTATATTTATAAGATTATCTGTTATTTAATCGGTTCTGTCCTGGCATCTCGACTTCAGTCACTTTATCACCGACGTGACGTGGCTTTCTCTTTTCTACAAATATTTTCATGCTACCTGCTCTGACGAACATTTTCCCCGTTGCCCCGACTCCACGAATTTAATCGTCCTACTAGATTAGCATCTCGATCCCACCCTTTTACCGTCGATATAGTTAAATGTAATCACCACTTATACACCAACCCTATCTTTTCTCGCACTACCCACCTGTGGAACTCACTTCCGTTTACTTGCTTCCCTGATAATTACAATCTTCAAAAATGTAAATGTAACGTCAATCGCCATCTTCTATCTTCTTGAATCTCGTTCATCTTTTGTCCTTTCCTCAATCCTCTCTATACCCAGTCTCTTCTCTCACTTTCACTCCCTGTAAACCATTTGCGTGGAGTGAAATGATTAAAAAAATACATTACCTTATCACCTCCAATGTCCAAACCCAAGAGAGACTTGTTTATATTAACCGTATTAAGATCATTTGCATAATATAGCGTCCGCGATCTCAACTGGGCATTTCAAGAGAGATATTGTGCCAAAATAAGGCAGATTTCTTAGAAAAGTTAGCGCCTCCTGTAGGAAAGATGGTAGCAATTGAGATTTGCATCTTCACGATTTTGATACCCGTGTTGACTTTGTGCCAAACTTGGCCATACTTTGTAGATATCACAGCGTTTCTGTAATTTTCACAGAAATCTTCAGATGGTGCGTAATATTATGGCCAAAAACGATCGGAGAAAATCGACCTTTTCTGATCAAATGATTGATACTCATTTTTTTTTTTTAATCGGGAGCTATTCCTTGACCGATCGAAAGAAGCTTTGGAAGTATTCTCTGAAACGTATTCATTCACTTTCATGTGAAACTATACAATTATATATATATATATATATACATATATATATGTGTGTGTGTGTGTGTGTGTGTGTGTTATTATTATTATTATTAAGAGGAAAGAACAAAGGATTTTTCTTATTATAAAATTATATTTTTAATCCTTTGTAGAAACCATGAAATTTTGGTTAACAATATTTTTCTTTCGTCAGTGGGGTGACTATAAATTAATATGAAAATTTTTAGCGTGTTTTTGCAGTGAAAAACACGTTGATTTGGAAATTCCTTCAAAAATCAATTTTCGGATTTTAATGAAACTTTCAAATGAACTAAATTATATTAGAAACGTTTCTTTGTTTAGATAATCTGAGTAAAAATAATGTTTTTACATCTGTTACTCCCCACTTATTTAATTCTATGAGATTTTTTTAAATTCATTTTGTAGGGCTGAAGTTTTATATTAGTTATAAGGACAACTCCTTGGAGAATTCAAATCATCATTCGTTTTTGTAAAACGGGACCGAAAATTCGCACTGAATCGTAAAATAAAAAATGAAATAAAACTACGACATAATTTTAATCTTAAGAAAAAATTTTCGATGAATAATAAGTTTTCATTTTTTCTTAATTTTAATTATAATAATTTATAAAGTTTTAATTCTGTATTCGTTTGTAGCAGTTCGGTGATGGCTATAAAGCTATATTTACTACTAATAAAGGGAAATGCTTACTACAATTCAGCGACCCTCAGTATTTTCCCTCCGATTTTTTTTGACTTATTCTGATCATGCTCTTATAGAGCGAAACGATGACAACAGAATAAATTTTTTAAACATCCAACAGTTTGTTTTTTTTTATAAATTCCATCTTACATATGAATACATCTGTAGACATGTCAAAATACATACATTTGTATGTATATGTTCACGCACACACGCACATATATTTCACAAGTATGCATGAATACAGATTTGTGTGGGGGGTATTTATTTCTACGTACTTATAACGATATTTGTAGATGTATACCAGTGTAGAAATAGAAATTTTGTAAACAGATACGCACACACACGCGCGCACACACAACACAACACAACACAACACAGCACAAACGCACACACACACATACAACACAAGACAGCACTCACAACACAGCACATACACACACGCACACACAACACAGCACACACACACACAACACAGCACACACAGCACAGCACACACACGCACACGCAACACAGCACACTCACATACGCGCGCACACACAACACAACACAGCACGCACACACACACACACACGCACATCTATATTAGGAAAATGAATGACAAAGTGGAAAAGAATTTCGTTTGACGCATTTTGTCCTTTAGGATTTAATCGGACTAATGTGATGCTTAGGTTGATGTGATTATAAATGCACACTAAGAAAAGGGAACGCTGAAATATTAAACTTATTTTTATAATAGGTGTTTGGGTATATACTGTAACCCAGGGGTGGGCAACTACGGCCCGCGGGCCACATGAAGCCCGCCAAAAGAATCCATTCAGCCCGCCAAATGTTAGTAAATTTGAAAGAGAAAGTTATCAAGCATCGCCAGTTAATTGTTACAAGCAACTTGACGCCCAATTTTAACAAACTGGTAAATGAATGTAATCAGAGACATTATTCTCATAGAGTCATTGCGATCCTTCTATTGCTGAGTTACTTTCTTTTTCAAATAAATCTCTTTCATGTGAAGTTAATACTTCAAAATATCTATATTTCTTCTTTAAACTGAATTAGTTTGCTTTCAAACAAATCTATTTCATGTGAAGTTTCTACTTTGAATCTAAATTAATTTTTTTCTTTAAATTTAGTTACTTTATATGCGTTTTATTAGAAGTTTCTACTTAAAAATATTAGTAAGAATTGTTTTGTTTTTTTATTATTTCTGTACGTAGAGTTAATTTGTTTTTCAAATAAATATGTTTTCTACTTTATAATATTAATTAATAAAAATATTTTTTTCTTAAAATAGGGTTATTTTGTCTTTCAAATGTTTCATGTAAATCTTCACCTTAAAAATACTTAATATTTTTTAAAGTAATTTTTGAGTTATTTCGTCTTTCAAATAAATGTGTTTCATGTGAATCTTCTACAGTACTTTAGAATATGAATTAAAAAAAAATTTCATTTTTTTTCTTTAAAAGCCTTTTTTGTCTATTTTAAATATTAATTATTTTTGGGATTATATTTTATGCGGCCCAATAAAAATGTGAATTTTTTGAATATGGCCCTTGCAGTGAAAAGTTTGCCCCACTTTTGGTGTAGTCAATTTCATTTAGTTTCTTTTTGCTTATTTATCACTTTTGTTTTTAAGTATCCCAATTTTTTTCCACTTCATCATTAGTTTTCCTAATATTGTTCTGGCATATAAAAATCTATATATGTTTCTCATATATATATATATATATATATATATATATATATACATTTTACAGAAAACGAAAATATTGAATCATGTTGAATGTTTGATAACTGATCTCAGTAATCTCTGGGCAGCAAATAGAAAACAAAAATACAAATTATTATCATTATTTTTATTATATTTAAAAATTATATTTAATTGTTTTTACTTTTCTTACACTTATCTATGCCAAAATTATACAGCACTTACCAAATTCTATTTCACGCGACTTAATGTTTCTAAAACTCATTAAAACTGTTCCTATATATGTCTTTTAAAGGATTCTGATTTTTAATATCTTTTTTTTTAATGTATGTATGCAGTAGCCAATTAACTGCGAATGACGTGAATTTCGGTCTCACCGGTTACCTGGCTCAGCTGTTGCAGTTAATAGGTTAAATGATATTAAATTTCTTGTGTGAAGAGTTATTATTTACATTATTTACATTCGGATTTTGAGTTCAATCCCTGGAAGAGGTAGTACAGATTATATCAAAGCATGTTGAGCAAATAGCTGAGAAGTATTAGGTTAGTGAAAAAATAATGACGTAAATGTCGTTTTTTGACGTTAAAAAATACGTCAAAAAACGACATTATTACGTCATTATTTTTGCACCAACCTAATATCAAAAAGAACAAGGCGTGTTATCCGTAGACATTGACAGTGGAACGAGAACAATCACCACTCGTTCGAATTTCTTTGAGGCTTACTGGGATCGATATACATCTGAAGAAGGCTGGAGTGTGTAACGCCTGAAACGTTGTAATAATATCAACAAAGATGTGGCTGTTAGTCTGAATGTAAACAATGTATATAATCATTTTACATGTTATTAATTTTTATTGTAATCTTATATTTTTATTATTAAAAGAAACTCGGCAATTATAGAATTGACCATCTTCTTTCAAGGCTGCATAAAAAATACAAAAAAAATAATATACGAAAATGTATTTTATAATCCTTGCAATCCCAAATCTTTCTGATATAATATTTTATTGTTACTGAAAAAAATAAAATTAACTCTATTTCCTTGACTAGGAATTATCAATTTTTTCCCTTTTCTTTCCTAACGAAAATTTAACTTTGATTTTTCCTCATCTTATTAAAAACCCTTGAAAAAAAATCTAAGAAAAAAAAAACAAATCCCAAAGAGAAAAGGAATTCTCCCCAAATGTACACAAATTCATTATTAAAAAAAAAAAAGAGGTTTTGCATTTTTAATAACACTTCAATAAATCATTTATTTTTTATTAAGAATGTTACAGAAATAAAAACAACTGTTATTATTATTGTATTAATTTGAACAAAATTGTCTCCACACACAAAATGCACATAGATTTTAATGAGATCATATGAACTGTTACCTTTTTTTAACGTTTTAATATTACCGAAAGGTTACATTGAATTCTGTTGGAAGAAGTAAACATTCTGAAAATATTTGTGTATTATCTGTGTCCCTGTAAAATATCAAAGCCATTAAAGACTATGTCAGAGGAACAAAAAAAAAAGAAGAGGTAATGTAAGGGGAAGTAACTCTCAATGACGTCCCTTGCTCTTCACTGTTGTCATGTCAACCTCAAATCGTGAGTGTATTACAATTATTTTATATTAAAAAATTCGTTGTTTTTTTTCTTTAATGTTATAAATTAAAATGGCGTTTTAGTTGTTTATTTTTATTCTGCTTTCCTTGTAAATTCATTACAGAAAAAAAAAAGAAGCAACAAAGATAACGATATTCTTCTTTTGAAAAAATATTTCTTGATAAAAAGATTTGCATTATTTTTCAGACGTACCGAAAGGTGAGTATACGTCATTACTATCATTCCTATTCTTTCTTTCTTCCGATCTTGGCTTATTCATATCTCTCTCTCTATCTATCTATCTATCTATATATATATATATATATATATATATATATATATATATATATATATATACTTGTCAGCTGTCAGTATACCACATAACACCCTTGTGCACTTAGCCTTGGAGCAGGTAGAATGGAGATCAACGTGTTTTAGTAGACTCAGCTGTTTTCAATCTACTTGTCTGAATCATCTTCATGGAAGCGAGAGTAAGATCCAAAAGGTCAGCCAATCTAACAGTGATCACATCCCACAATCCTCACTCTTGCTCCATATGTGGCCTCCTTTGTAAATCACTAGCTGGTCCTAAGATTATCGCACAGAATTTCATAACTGAATCAACTAAGCTGTCAGATCCTCATACGTCGAAACCGACGAAAGAGAGTCCATTATATATATATATATATATATATATATATATATATATATATATATATATATATATATTAAAGGCGACTGACAATGTACCGCGGTTATGCTTTTCTATTTAATTTTTCTTCCGTTTGTAAAGTGTTCTCTTTTCTCGATACAAAGTGTATAAAAACTTTCCAAAATGTTTGTATATCTGTTTGTATATTTCGTCTATGCTTTTAACCGTTATCAAGGACGACGTTTATTCCTTTTATTTATAAATGAATGTGTTTTTTTATGTGTGGCTTTGAAGTTATGGAAATGTTTTATTTTCCAAACATGGTCAGCACATTGTGACTGTGTTCATAGTTGGCTTTTCATTTGTTATTATTAGTCTTTCCATTATTTTTAATCACTTTTACATGTGGATGAAGTTATATTTGTATTTTCTACTAGTATGTTACGGATGGAATTTAGTAGATTTCCGTGTGTGTTTAAATGAGTCCTAAAATGATTTTTGAACGGGTAGGAGTAGCGTGAATCGTTTAGATAGGCATGTAGTAGTATGGCCAATATAATTATTTGAGTTTGGTTTGATCAGGAATACAGTTTCTTAAGGGGCATTTGAACTCTCAAATAATAGAGGTTATCTGTAATTCTGATTTTGCAGTTATTATCTGTTTTAAATTTTTGTAATAGATAATTTAATTTTCTTGATCTAGTGGACACTTTTTTAAAACACTTTGTATCCGGAAAAAAGAAAATACTTGTACGAACATAAGATAAATAGAAAAGCTTAATCGTACTACCTTGTCAGTCGTCTTTAGCGAAACTTTTACACACACACACACACATATATATATATATATATATATAATGGTTTTTCCATTTCTATCTATCTTTCTTTCTTGGCTTGTTCATATGTACGTATGTATATATTTCTATCTCTCTTTCTCTCTCTCTCTCGATATATATATATATATATATATATATATATATATATATATATATATATATATATATATATATATGTATTGGTTTGTTTTATCTATCTTGGCCTGTTCATATCTAGTTATCTATCTAAGGCTGTTCATTATTTATCTATCATGGCTTGTTCATAAGTTTAAGAACGCATATATATATATGTATGTATATATATATGTAGAGAGAGATACATACATATGTATCTCTCTCTCTCTCTCTCTATATATATATATATATATACACACACACACACACATATATATATGTGTGTGTGTGTGTGTGTGTGTGTGTGTATATATATATATATATATGTATATATATATGTAGAGAGAGATACATACATATGTATCTCTCTCTCTCTCTCTCTATATATATATATATATACACACACACACACACACACACACACATATATATATATATATATATATATATATATATATATATATATATATATATTATGGTTAAAAACGATCGGAGAAAATCGATCTTTTCTGATTAATGAGTGATACTGATTTTTTTAATCGTTGACCGATTGAAAGAAGCTTTGGAGGTATTCTCTGAAACGTATTCATCCATTTTCATATGAAACTATACAGTTTTACATACATACATACACACACACACACACACGTGCACACACACACATATATATATATATATATATATATATATATATATATATATATACATGCTTCTTTATTTCTATTTACCTATCTATCGATCTTGACTTGTTCGTATCAATTTCTCAGTCCGTTCATTATATATCTGTCCATCAATGTCATGGTTAATGATGCATTTAATATATTTTGACTGTTATGATTGCCTTTACAAGTAAGCAGATGTTCCGCACCTATTCACTTCTTCGCTTTCATTTTTGTCAATACTTTTGGTATATTGTAGATTTCACCTCCTTCCATTATACATTACGTGTGACTTGTATATATATATATATATATATATATATATATATATATATATATATATATATATATATATATATATAT
Source organism: Acanthosepion lycidas (assembly GCA_963932145.1). Taxonomy (NCBI): domain Eukaryota; kingdom Metazoa; phylum Mollusca; class Cephalopoda; order Sepiida; family Sepiidae; genus Acanthosepion; species Acanthosepion lycidas. The sequence goes on from OZ010605.1 coordinate 74,107,826, forward strand.
ATATATATGTGTATGTGTGTGTTCTCCAAGAGAAATCGAACATGTCCGCTGTCCGAACCACCATTAAACTTGGCGTGCTATGAGTGTTCAACCACAAAGAGTAAAATAGTTAAAAGTAGTAATTCGAGCTTTGCTTTATCGGAAATTCTTTGTGGCCGAACGGTCATGGCACGGCAGGCTTAATGGTGGATGTAGGTTCAATTCCTGTCGGAGAACGGATATTTTCTACGAGATTTTTTCGATCATTCAGGCCAGTAAATGTAATTGATAATGTTTAAATAAAGAACAGAGCATTTACTTAAAAATGTCTATCCGTAAAAAATAACTTATAAATAAACACATTAAATATATATATGTGTATAAAAATCAGATATAAATAAATTATATATGTAAAAAAAATATGAATGAAGACAAAAGGAAATTCTTTTCTTTACGACCGCGTTTTGTTTTATCTTGATAAAGTTTCCATTGTCCATTACGCGTGACTCTTTGAAAATGCTGAAAATCATGGTGACCAAAATCGATTATTTGATTTTATCAGACTCTCGCTAAAATTTAATTTTACAGATAAAAAAAAGTTATTAATTCTTCAGAAAAGTAAATTGTTGCAACGAATATTCGTAATGTTCGTTGTAGTAGAGACTTTGTAATCGCAGATACAATTCTATAATTGACTGTAGAGAGATACTGGTGTCGCATTAATAGTAGTTGGTCGAGGTTTTTCCCGCATCAAGTTGCCATTTCTTTCTATCCAAGCATATAGAACCCGGCCCGTACTATTTACCCATAGCTGTAGGGAGAAGAAGAGTATTCATACCTTTCCCAAGTGTATTAGCACGTAAGTAAATATAATGGATTCACCTGGAATTCGGACTCAGCTCTCCCATTCCTCAATTCGAACCGCTTTTCATTACCACCGGGCCTCCCTGCTCAATAATACTCGTTCGAATAGTAATCCATATAATGATCCGAATAGAGAAATAATACAGTGAATAAAGTAGAGAATAACGGTCCGTATAATAATAGAGGATAGAATAGAAATAACGATCAATCTAGACGTCACGCGACTTCCTACTTATGTGTTTCCTCTATGGCCACGTGATCTACTTAATTCAATAATGGGGTCGCCTGTGTTTGCTTACTGACAGTCTATGTTCAAAACTCAATTGTCGAAAGCGACACTTTATTCTTATACTAGCAGCATGGCCCGGCGTTGCCCGTGCTTGATTAAAAAATCGTACGACTCATAGAGCCATCGCTACCACTTGACTTAAAATATTTTTGCCCTTCCTTGCCTTTAAAGGAGTGCCCTTTGCCCTGCTGATGTTACTACGATTAAAGCAATAGTGTTGACAAATTCGAATATGTCCCTGGTAGCAGGGATAAAAAAAAGCCGAATTTCAATGGCCCTGCACCCATTCCAGAATTTGAGGTTAAATGTTTTCTTCCACTCCACTACACACACTGACCTGTTTCTTCCCGCGCATAGCATCACCTTAAATTAATCTGCATTTAGGAAATACCCAACCGGAAAAAACATTTTTAAGGGTTGACCGATTGTCGATTTGCACTCTGTTTGGGGGGTGCTCAAAGTTGAAACTTCACATGGTGACTCCCAATGGCCTCCTCATAAATCCGGTCGATTTTCGCTAAAAACCGACATGCGGTTCAGGCGCAATCTGAGCGTATCGGTGTTTGGGTTATATCGATTTTCAGCGCTGTTTAGGGGGTTAGTGGCCATGAAACTTCTGGATAACATTTCTAATGATAGACTTTAAGAGGGTGTCAAATTTGGTTGAAATGCGATCATTCCTTCTGTAAGCAGATTTTTTCGATTATCGATTTTTTCGATTATCGATTTTTTCGGAACCTGAGTCCGAACTCAAAAATCGGCCTCCGTCATGTCCTTACGGCAGCCATTTGTAAACTTGTGGTGAAAACCGCATCGAAATCGGGTGAGAAATGCGGCCTGGGCGAGGTAAAAACGCCCACGACAGACAACATGAGAAATATAGATTATCGATTTTTTCGGAACCTGAGTCCGAACTCAAAAATCGGCCTCCGTCATGTCCTTACGGCAGCCATTTGCAAACTTGTGGTGAAAACCGCATCGAAATCGGGTGAGAAATGCAGCCTGGGCGAGGTAACAACGCCCACGACAGACACCCAGACAGACAACAAGAGAAATATAGATAGTAGATAGATAGATAACAAAATTAAGAATATCAACATATATGAAATGAGTTCAGGCCGTATCACTACTTCTTGTGCGGGTTACATATCTGGGATAATTGGAGAATGTGATAATTTGTCCCTTTCTATTTCTTTTGTTTAGGATTAATATTTGCTGCTCCAGGTCTTTTTCTTTTCACATTTGCACCAATTTCTAATGAATATTGCACCATTAGTCTGGAAATCTTCAACTTTTTGCCAATTTGTATTTGAAACTGGTATTCTTTGAATAACATTTTAACTTGTTCTTTCATCTAAATCATTAGCTGCTTTGATTTTGTCATTTTGGGAAAATTACTTCAAAATTAAAAATATAAATAAAAAAAACAACTACAAAAATACTGTCGTAATGGCACAATCTTTTCTTTTTCAGAGACAGTTACATAAGTTTTGACTGTTACATTAGTCAGTGTTGAGTTAACATTTAAAAACCGTATTAACATTTAACTGAGTCGAAAATTTTACTTATCTCAAAACTTCTACTGAGGGCTTCATGGTGAAAAGCAAAATGTTTCTCATACAAAATACTAGCAGTATAACCCATCTTCGACTTGGCGTTTCATTACTGTGAATTTTTGCCGTTCAATTGAAGCAGTTTAAATTTAGTCATCCCCTCTCGAAAATCAATATTAGTAACAACAATTGGGTGTGGTCCTGAAAAGGCTGTTTTTGTGTTCTCAATCTTGCAAAGAACTCCTTCCATGGGTCGTCATAATAATGATATACGGTCATTTTTATTTATAATATAATTTTTTTCATAATGCTAATAATCATTTGCGTTAGGATTTCATCTCTCTAAATTGATTGCACGCTGTTTTTTTTTTGCAGACATTAAATTTTGCTTTTGATTTTTGTGCAAAAAGTAAATAATCAGTTCTTTCGATTTTATACCTTCAAGGTTGTAACTTTTTCCAGCCAATTTGGGCTCAAAACCGGCACTGAAGAATTATCTAACAAATGCAAAAAATCATAGAAATTAGATGAAAACTGTGGAAACAACATCCGATCACGCACACAGACATTCATATAAACACACATTTTGAGAATTGTTGATATAGATTCGTAATTTAGTAAAATGTATTGTGAAAAGACGAATCCAGATTTGGTAGTAAGAGGTTCTTGGATAAAGACTGAAAAATAAAAACAAATAAATTTTAGTAACTGAAATTTTAACTTTCACTTTTAAAAAATTTTATATAGGAATAAAGTGCCACTGCCAACATTTGAGTTCGAACATAGATCGCCAGTGAGCAAACAGGCGATCCCATTATTGAATTTAAGTGGATCACGTAACCATGGAAGAAACGCATAACTAGGTACTAGTGTGGTGTCTATACGATCGCCATTTCTAGTCTATCCTCTATTACTATTCTTTCTTTCTCTTTATGTGCCATGTCCTTTCTGGATGTAGTCGATCATCGTTCTCGCCCTCCCACTATCCCTAGTAGATCTCAACAAGTTCCTTCCCTCTGCTTCCTCCCCCCAACCAATTCCACGTTCGTCCATCCACTTGCTTAAGCCCGCTGGGTATGTCATGCGTTGTTTTTCCTTGTTTCTCTTTCCTTCTTTTCAACCCGTGAGTATCAGATTCTTCTGGCCCTCCTTCCTCGTTATTTGTCCCAGAAACTTCAACTGCCTCTTCCTGATATTTAATATAATCCTCCTCCTTGCATGCAACCTCTCTAAGACCACATCGTTGCTCACACGCTCGATCCATGATATGCTTCTGTAGAACCACATCACTCTCGCTTCGAGTCTCTTCTTCATGAGGAAATCGTCCAACATTCGCTGGACAGATGTCACGTAACAGTTCAGTATTCTTTTCCTTGTTACCAAAGAAACCCTCCTGTCTCGCAGTATTCTACCCAGCTTTTGGAATATGTCTTTGGCTAACCCAATACGTCTACGGATCTCAGTGTCGCACTTACCGTCTTCTGTCAAGACGCTTACGGATCGCTATTGTCTACTCTATTCACTGTACTATTTCACTATACTGATCACTATACGTATTAGTATTCATATCACTATGCGGTGGTTATTTTTCGAGAGAATACTATTTGTAAGAGTGATATTCGAAGGTGTCTGATACCAGGATTGTTTAACGGCGATACTATAGTTTCATCTGCGATTGCAAAGTCTCTACATTGAACATTACGAAAGTGACAACAAGTGTTCGTTCACATCACAAAAAATCAAACTTGTATTTTTTAAGGAAATGCAAGATCGCCCCAAGCATTTTGCCTGTGGCGTATATTGTCGCTAAGTAATAATATTTAGGTATTTAAAACAACATGCCTGACCGCGTACTCAATTCCGGAAAATCCTTGTTGGAAACACAACTATACTTAAACATGAAAACAATAACCAAAAACTAAAAATTCTTGAAGCTATATGCATAAAACTGTTTAACCTAACCCGAACAAAAGAAACTGCGAAATCTCCACAAATAAATGACTATAATTAATAATAGAAGCCATTGGTTTATACCAACGGATTCCCATACTTAATACTTCTCGTTTTCATCCTCGCGTGGTCAAGTGTGACGTCACGAGCTGCGACGCAATTTTCGCTTGCGCCTCTCGTATACACGTTTTAGTCGTTGCTTTGAAATTTTTCATGCAACAAAAACAGACTATCATTATTGTTTCGTCCGTGTATTGGTTGATATATTGAAATGTAATCGTCATCTTTGATAATAGCTTATGTAAGCCGTAAGCTTAGATGGGATTTAAACATTTATCAATATGGTGATATCCTTTCGTCTTTCAATGATAATGTTATTAAGCTTATCAGACAATGTGAAAGGAACTTACTTAAATTAAATAGACAAAACTTGTCTATATTATTTATTGAAACATGCATCAATGAAGTAATAATATATCGCGGTTGTTTATATCTCCAGGTCCATTCTGCCATTTCTAATACCCCCCACACATATATATATACACACACACATATATATATATACACATATACACACACACACGCACACTCACACACACACACACATACATATATATATATATATATGTGCGTGTGTGTGTATATATACACACACATGTATATATATATTTATATATATATATATATATATATATATATATATATATATATATATATATATGTGTGTGTGTGTGTGTGTGTTCTCCAAGAGAAATCGAACATGTCCGCTGTCCGAACCACCATTAAACTTGGCGTGCTATGAGTGTTCAACCACAAAGAGTAAAAAAGTTAAAAGCAGTAATTCGAGCTTTGCCTAATCGCACATTCTTTGTGGCTGAACGGTCATAGCACGCCAGTCTTAATGGTGGATACAGTTTCGATTCCGCTCGGAGAACGCATATTTTCTACGAGATTTCTCGATCATTCATTAAATAAATACATTAAATATATATATGTGTGTGTGTGTAATAAAATCAGATATATGTAAAATAACAATATGAATAAAAACAAAAGGAACACTTTTCTTTAACACCGCATTTTATTTTACCCTGATAAAGTTATCCTTTTGTCTTAATATATATATATATATATATGTATATATATATATATAGATATAGATATAGATATAGATATATATATATAGAGAGAGAGAGAGAGAAAACGAAAGAGAGAGAGAGTGCACCACAAAAATGTATACACACTTTAGAAAAGAAAAGCTTTTTTCCTTCGTAGTTTTATCAAATAGCGATAACACGATAATTTCTCGACAAATGGCAGTATTCACTTTTATAATTATATTTACACACGCTCTGTCTCTGATATTGAGCACTTTATCCCATAAATATAGCGCACCTTAAAACTATATTTCTGCATATATTAGGTTGGCGCAAAAATAATGTCGTTTTCTCACATATGTTACTATGTGAGAAAACGACATTATTTTGCACCAATCTAATATATATATATATATATATATATATATTGTAACATACAACGTGTGTTATCACATGCGATAGCCTGTCGTCATCAACCGCCAACCAGGGGTGATCTCACGGTTTCGGTGGCTATGGCGGGACCGCCACCCCTGGCGCCACCAGCAGCATTTGCCACCAGGCCGGGTATGAAGATAAGCTAACTAATTGTTCCTTTAAGTAAAATCTATCTGCAATGAAAGCTTCTTGAACGCGTTTGCCGTTATTGACGCGCTCGTAAAAGTCGTTATAGACGACCACGCAAATATCTCACTTGCGCATGTTAGGTCGTGATGTTACGCGCATTTTATTTGCTTGTCTTGCTCTCGACCAAATCCAACTTGACGCGTGTTGAACAGTTTTTTGAAGGCGATGCGAACGGAAGGAAATGACCGAATGTCCCAGAAACCCACAACACCCAATCTCAATAGGCATCACGTGACACGTCCAACCATTTTCCATACACTCGGCACGTAGTGACTCGTACCGGCTTTTCTTTAGTTCGTGCGCCTCCACCCTGTTCTCCTCCCAAGGGACTGTTAGTTCTATTATGAAGACAGTCTTTTTAGAGTCGGACCACAACACAATGTCGGGACGCTTGTCTGTCTGTGCGATGTGTATTGGAAATTTTAAGGATATCATTAGATCCACTGAAACCTTCGTATCACTGGCACCACTCAGCAGCTTTATATTGGGGGTTGTTTGCTTTTTCTTTGCAGGGCATTCCTTAAGGAATTCAATCTTAGTTTCCTTGGTTGCCACAAGCTGTTGATTTGCTGTCTCACATTGTGTTCTTATTAGATCCCTTATCACCTCTAATACCTTGTTGTGCCGCCACGTGTACATATGGAGCGATTGTGGACAAGCAGAAAGCACATGACGCAAGGTACCTCGGTCTTTTTGACACGAAAAACAGAGATCTGTATCTGTGTATCCCCACATTTTCAGGTTTGTTTCATTTGGGAGAAGATCGTATGTAGATCGAAGAAGGAAAGATATCGCCAATGGTTCCAACGCAATTAATGAATTCCACGAAAGTTTAATGGTTTCGATATCATTCCATGTTGCCCATTTGCACTGTTTCGCTTGAGTAATAGCAGTAGCTATTCTATGCTCCTCTTCGAACATTTTGATTTCTTCAACTACCATACGCCTTTTTCCCTTTGCATTCTCCTTGGAGAAGTATTTGTGTGTCGTGTTACCCAATCCAGCCCTATTATTCTGAATCACGCCCATGATGTCTCTGACTCGCAGGCTGGTTTCTGCTTCTTGTGTGGCCTCTGCAGCTGACCACTTTGTACCAGATTTAATCTCTGGATGCACCTTCTGTGTGCAATCATCAGCTGAGACTCTCATCATCATATGAAGGCGTACCTTCCCAACCTTGAATTCCTCCATCAATGAATGTATAGGGAGCTGCAGATGTCCGGAGCTGGTATATAGCCCTACTTTCGAAAAACAAGGAGGAACTCCAAGCCACTTACGCAAGTACTTATTGATCACTTGCTCAATGCGCTCAATTCGAGATAATGTAATTTCATACATTTTCAGAGGTCACAAAAGGCGGGGTAATAGACCATCTTGATAGCACCACGCCTTCATTTTGCCCGGCATATAGGTTCTATCGATCGAAATTAGTTCCTTTAGAGCTGATTTATGAACCTCCGTACCCCGATGTCGATCAGTCAGTGGGATTGTATACAGCCGTCCGAGGCTCTTTACTGGCATTTCCCTAACTGTTGGTATCGTGTCATCACCAATTTTGAAGTGAATCTCCTTAAGAGATCCCCTAACTAATGACAGGCTTCGACTTTTCTTGGGCTTTACCTTCATTCTCGCCCATATGAAAAGATCGTGATACTTTTCTAACAGGTAATTGGCAGCAATTTTAGAAGAGACGAGAATTGTGATATCATCCATAAAAGCCCTAAAAGAAGGAAGGACTAGCTGTTCTTCAGTCATCACTCCTTTGGCTGTGGTTGATGCGCCTCGTAAAATCAATTCCATGGCCAAAACGAAAAGAAGCAGGGAAATCACACAGCCCATCATGATACAAATCTCAAGTGGTTGCCACTTGGTAGTATAATTTTTAACGGTGAATTTCATGAAAGCCGAGTCGAAATACTTCATTATGATTTCCCTAATCTTGCCAGGTAAATTGAAAAAGTCAAGAGCCATTCCTATTAATTGATGTGGGACTGACCCATATGCATTGGCAATCATCAAGCCATACTACATGGAGTTCTGTTTTACTTCTTTTGGCTGATAGTATGGAGTTCCATATCATTTGTGCATGCTCCAGACAACCAGGGAAGCCAGGTCTCCCAGCCTTCTGGACAGATGTGTTGATGTAATCATTTCCTATAAGAAAATCTGTCATGCGACAAGCGAGGATTCCAAAAAATATTTTCCTTTTACATTAAGGAGGAATATGGGGCGAAAATTGGAAATGCCTTTTGAATCCATCCCTTTACGTATCCAAATTCCATCAGCCAAACACCATTCTTGTGGTACAATATTCTGCTTCCAAACCCGCTGAAGGAGGATAGTAAGTTTCCTAAGAACGCATGGGCAGTTTTTATATAGTTTATATGATATCCCATTCATTCCAGGGGCACTACCAGCGCGTGCCTTTCGGACAAAATCTCGGACTTGACTTAATTTTATCCCACTATCATCAAACATAACTGTGGGATTTTGAGTTCTTGGTAAATCTTTTATAAGAGGGATTGGTATATCTCGCATATTATCTGAATACGTCATCTGCAAGTGATTCTCCAACTCCTCCTGTGGGATATCAAGCTTGCCGCTCTTTGCTTCCACGAAGAGTTTTTTAGCAAAAGCATGCGGATTTTTCAAGAAAGATCTCCGAGACTGCCGCTTTTTCTTCCGACGCTTCCTTTGATTTTCAGCTCTGGATATCACTAGAATCTTCCTTCTGATATCGTTCATGAGTTCTTGAAGGCTTGCCCTCTCATGAATTGGAGCTTCTGTAAAATGGCGCTTCAGTAATCTTTGTTCTGATCGTAACTTTCCTTTCTAGATTTGTCGTCGATTTGGTCGTTTTTCCTCTTTTTTATCTTTCTTTTCCACTACTGGTCCAAACCATTCAAAGCAAACGTTGTATATTATTCTACAAAAGGAACTGATCTGTTGCCCTATCGAACCCTTAAGATTGTTATTAAGGATAAAAGAAAGCTCTTTGTCAAGATTTGTCCAAACAGCCTTACTGTTACGTTTGGGCCATTGGATTCTTGGTTTACTTAGGATTTCTCCAGGGTGCTGGATATATATATATATATTAGAGGAGGCACAGTGGAGTAGTGGATATCGGCTTGGATTGAGGAATCGGAGAGCCAGTCGAATCCATTACATTCATTTACGTGCTAATACCCTTGGGAAAGGTATGAATCCTCCTCTTCTCCCTCCAGCTATGGGTAAAATAGCAGTACAGACTGGGTTAAATAGAATCCATCCTTGGATGGCAACTGGTCTAGGAGAACGACAACTCTGAATTCAAAACCTGCGGATGGTCGTTTGGGAACCTTGTGGCATTCGGTGCACCAGGTCTCTGTATTCGTCCCTCCAAAAAGTGTGGATGGTCCTACACGAGGCCTTCACCACTATAATCAAATCTCATGTGCCGGTGTCGGGCTGTGGGTTTCCTGGAAACTGATCTGCTTGACCCTCATACATCGAATCTCGACGGGAGAGTCGATCATATATATATATATATATATATATATGAATAGTAAGACAAATTGTAAGAAATTTCTAAATACAGTTTTTTGATATATAAAGTTATATAACGTTGTATCATATATATATATATATATATATATATATATATATATATATATATATATATATATATATATATATATGGTGTAAGACATTCCACTGAGTGAATCCCATCCTTTAAGCTAGAACAGCATGAACCAAGTGGATGCTCTTAAGCTGCAGGTAATACATCCGTATTTTCCAACGAAGGCTAACGGTTCCATCATTTCCAGTGAGCTTACAGCGCGGCTGGATCCAAACCAAATTATGTCTAAAGGGTGCTTAACTCACCTCTGGATAGTTGGCTATTGATCTCATGAAAGGATTCGTCTCCTTTTGAGAGTCAACACACATGTCCTGAATATTGTATTTAAGCAAAAAACACTCAGTCACCGCTCAGTGTTAATCAGTGTACACCTTTATATTTAAATAGGTTCTAACCCTGATATTAATCGCTTTTACCGTTAAATATATAACACCTTAAAACTATATTTTATCATATATATACATATATATATATATATATATATATATATATATATATATATATATATATATAAATTTTCTGTTAGACGATTTAGACAATTTTGCTGTTATATATATATATATATATATATATATATATATATATATATAATGGATATAACAGCAAAATTGTCTAAATCGTCTAACTATATATATATATATATATATATATATATATATATATATATATATATATATATATGTATATATATAACAGCAAAATTGTCTAAATCGTCTAACAGAAAAAAAAATATATATATATATATGATAAAATATAGTTTTAAGGTGTGATATATTTAGACGACTTAGACAATTTTGCTGTTATATCCATTATATATATACATACATACATACATACATATATATATATATATATATATATATATATATATATATATATATATATATATAATGGATATAACAGCAAAATTGTCTAAATCGTCTAACACCAACATTGGCGGTTCAGATTGAGGAATCAGAGAGCCGAGTTCCCGTCGAATCTATTACATTCACTTAAGTGCTAATACCCTTGGGAAAGATATTAATTCTCTTATTCTCTTTGTAGCTATGGGTAAATAGCAGGACAGACCGGGTTCTATAGCCTTAGATGGCAACTGGTCTAGGTGAAGGACAATTCTCAATTCAAAACCTGAGGATGGTCGTTTGGGGACCTTGTGGTAGGTATTGCATCAGGTCTCTGTATTCAGCCCTTCAAAAAGTGTGGATGGTTCTGCATACAGCCTTCACCGCTATAATCAAAATCATATATGCTGGTGTCTGGGCTGTCAGTTCCTTGGAACTGAGCTGCTTGAGTATGACGGGAGAGCCCACCATATATATATATATATATATATATATATATATATATATATATATATATATATATATTGGATAACGATATATACATTTTTATATATCAAGAACAATTTAGGTAATATGTGGATGACAAAGTGGAGAAAAGTTTTCCTGTGATGCATTTCGTCTTTCAGAACTTTATTGGACTGAATATATTTATGTTGGAGCGTCTACATATAAATAAGAGACCCTGAGAATTCTAAATTTTAAATTCTTGTTCTTTTTTTAATGTATTTTAGGTATATAATCTTGTTGATTTCTTTTCATTTCCATCTTGATTTTGATTTTTTGCTCAGGCTTCCACAAAAAATTTAGGAGTAAATGTCTATACTACTGTAGATATTAAAGATAGGCAGGATTAAGTCCGAGTCATGGTATTAAATAGCCTCTTGAAATCAAGATTACCATCTGGATCAAGAATAGTGCCAAATTCCTAGGGAAAACTCTAAACTGCTTTCTCTGATCAATGATTAAAAAAAAGGACTTCGTGCTAATGAAGTCTCTAGCTCTTAACAAGTACCATCCTTCTTCGAACCCTGTGATCTGGTGCTACACAATCACAGACACACTACTGTACCAAATAGCAGAAATCCCCTCACTCGAAGACTATCAACAACAGCAATTACTAAAATGGATAACACATGTAACCCGAAGAGAAAACAATAACGTAATTAAGATATTAACATTACACATCCTTAATTCTGTGAAGGGTAGTAGCGATGGTTTTGAGAAACCTATTTTTTTGAATTTTTTTGAATAATTGTTTTAAGAGAAAGACATCGTAAATTTATAAACCGATAGTAGCAATGGCTGTTTGGTCATCGAATGATGAATGTTTTCTTATAAGGAACTCGCTAATGTTACTATTACAATCAAAAATGAGAACAGATACTACACTTTGATCACAGTCCGATGACCAGATAATGAAGAGTCCGTCAGTTATGTGCCATACGTGACACACGCTTAGGCGATTATGTTTCTTTCGATACCTGACTGACGAGGCAGTTTTTTCCCGCAGTAGGTTGCCATTTCTTTCTGCAGTAGAGCAGTTGCCATCCAAGGATATAGAAAACGGTTTGTTCTGCTAATCACTCATATCTGAAGGCAAAAGAAAAGGATTCCCAAGGGTATTAGCACGTAAATGAATGTAATGGATTCGACTGGAATTCGAACTCGGCTCTCCGGGCCGCTATCCTTTACTCTCCTAGTGTAACTCTAATTGCACTGGATGCTCGGTCAACGAATGCGGATTGCTTCCCTATAAGTAAAGGGTTAATATTGCAATTACCACTAGAAGTGAGATGAACAGATACTACACTTTGATTCCATTCCGATGAGCATGGAATGAAGAAATGCGTAACCCCGGTAATATTGGCTGCTCGGTCAATGAATGCCGAATGTTTCCATATATGGAAACGGCTAATATTGCAATTACCATTGGAAATGAAGAGAACATATACTATATTTTGATCCCAGCCCGATAACCAGAGAATTAAGGAAACAGTAAGTCTAGTAGCATTAGCTTCTCGGGCAATGAATGCCGGATTTTTACCTAGAAAGAAACGGCTAATATTACAATTACCATGAGAAATCGGATGAACATATACCATACTTTGATCCCAATTGGTATGGAGTGAAGAAATGTGTAATCCCAGTAGCATTGACTGCTCGGTCAATGAATGCCAAATGTTTCTATATATGGAAACGGTTAATATTACAATTGCCATTAGAAGTGAGGTGAACATATACTATACTTTGATCACAGCCCGATGGGTATGGAGTAAAGAAATGCATAACTCGAATAGCATTGGCTATTCAGACTATAAATGCCGTATGCTTCCATACATGGAAACTGCTGATATTATTACCATTGCCATAAACACATTTTAGTCTGTTTCTCTGCCATCCATATTAAAAGCAGACATAGCCAATGTAGAAGTAGTGAGTGGCGTTTTGTCTTAGCTTACTACCAGTAATCGATAAATGTTGGAATTTTTATTTAATTTTTTTCTATGCTGCATTTTGACGTAGTATTCACGTCCATTTCTATTTTACATTGTTCTCTAAAAATGGCCACTGTTTACAGTTTTGTTTCTGCCAGTGTGAGTTTATTTTCGCCGTAAGCTTGATGTTTTATTTGTGTGTGTGTGTGTGTGTGTCAACATGGCCGTGCGGTTACTCAGAATACTCTATAAATTTTCTCCTTCAAAGAATAACGTGAACAATATCAATTTTTTTTTTTATTTTTAGTCGATACGAACCGGGTATAAAAGTTAAAAAAATGTGACATTGAGGTTAATTTTACCAGCTACAAATGTTAAAATGTCAGTGAATATCATCCTGAGAGAATTGTTTTAAGAATTTCGTTGGTACCAACCAAAGAAATTCTTAAAACAATTGTCTTGGGATGATATTCACTTGGCTGATTTTCGGGATGATATTCACTTGGCTGATTTTGTTTGGCGGCATATCAACCTCTATGGGTTATTTATGCCGGAATCTAAATATCCCGAACAGTTTTACGCTTTCATCTACAGATATGTTGTACATTATTTTATGCTTTCAGGGTAAAGGTATGTTTTTTAGATATATAGTTTGTATATCATAAAATGTATCGTTGGTCATTTTAGTATAAAAATGTGTTAGGTTGGTGCAAAAATAATGACGTAATAATGTCGTTTTTTGACGTTAAAAAATACGTCAAAAATAACATTATTACGTCATTATTTTTGCACCAACCTAATATTATATTTTTTCTAATGTTTCACTGATTGTCATTTTGCTATAAAAATATATTAGTCATTTTATTATAAAAAGGTACTGTTCATTTCTGTTTGGGAGTTCACTCCTTATCCATAGCCTTACATGTTCTACGAACCCGAGTCAAAGTGGACATGTATTTAAGAAGTGATTTAAAACCTCCAATCTCCCATTAAGAGGCTTTGCTACCGGATGTATTTATCATCATACCCAAGACATTCAGAATTTCGTTGACAAAGTTAGGGGCTTGTATTTTATATGATTTGGTATTATATGCGAGTAATAATAATAATAATAATAATAATAATAATCATGCAACATTTTTTGATTTCTCAATACAATATTTACATTCTTCACCCGCTGGTTCAACTGTTGAGATCTGATGTTATTATCAAAACATATATATAAATAAAAGAAATCAAACTTCTCTATCTAAATATTTTTGGCATCTGAAGGAAATAAACAGGACACCTAAAGTAAAATGGAAAATTATAAATAGGACTAGAACTTGTAAAACTTGGGATGACCCATGCCCTTTGTGCCTCCATGAGAAACTGCACATTATTAAGTTTCTAAATAATAAAAATCTATTAAACAATAGCCATGAGTTAACGGTTTTACCGACATCATCAAATTTATGCATTGAATAATTAGCTTAAAAACAAACATACAATAAAATAACTTTTATAATCCATAGCCCCAATAAATAGTTTAAATACCCTACAAAAAAAGATAACCCTTTATGACGTCGTCAAAAAACAAATGTTACGGAAGTTTTTATATACACAAAACCCTTTCATAAGGAAATAAAATAAAAAATAAATCAATCTCCATAGACACGTAAACCAGACTAGGCGAAAACATCTTTTTTAAGATCCGTTTTAAATTTAGACACCACCACCTTACCCTGACTTGACATCTATGAAAGAAACTCTATACTGATACAAATTATTAACACCAAACCCCCCTACCTATTTTAAACAATTCACCCTGGCTGTTACCATGGAAATTTTGATTTCAATTATGAATATACTATTAAAACACGTAAATTTCAGAAATAAGTTATTCAAAAAAAAATTCGCTTGAAGATGGAACAGAGCTTACTTTAACTCAATTTAATTCAAATAACTATATTGAAGTTTTCGGCTCTTTTTTTTAAATATGAGAACTCTTATGTAGCATGTTGGAATCATATTTTTAAATAAATAATTATATATATACACACACGCACACACACACACACACACACACACATATATATATATATATATATATATATATATAATGGATATAACAGCAAAATTGTCTAAATCGTCTAACAGCAACACACACACACACACACATATATATATATAATGGATATAACAGTAAAATTGTCTAAATCGTCTAACAGATACATACATATATATATATATATATATATATAAATATATATATATATATATATATATATATATATATATATATATAATGGATATAACATCAAAATTGTCTAAATCGTCTCACAGCAAATTTCTTGGATATGAGATAAAGCTGACGAATTAGAATGATACAGTCGTCATTAAAAGATAACATTTATTTTTAAAATAACAAAAGGAAAGATTCATTCTATATCTACCACAGAGGAATGTGGGTCACTTCCTGGTAAGTTGACGTCCACTTTAAACAAATTCTACTTTGATTTTGTTTCACCTCCAACCAAATCTTGCAAAGCCAAATTGCGATATGGAATAGATGACTGGAGCAGGTTTTGGTGAAATTGGAAGTTTCTAGTCTTGTACCTGCACGTTAGCGGCGAATTTAGTCATCAACGCCATCACTATACAGGACGTGATCAGAAAAGAAGAAATCAAATTCTTGAATACGACATAAAACTGACGACATGAAGCCTTTGTCATTACAAGATAACATTTATTTTTAAAATAACAAAAGCAAAGATTCATTCCATGTGTTGCTCAGAGGAAGGTCTTGAAATCAAGTGTGTGGGTCACTTCCTGGCAAGTTGTCGTCCACCTTAAACAAATTCACGCCATTGGTATCTTCTACTTTGATTTTGTTTCACTTTCAACCAAGATAACATTTATTTTTAAAATTACAAAAGGAAAGCTTCGTTCCATGTGTAACTCAGCCGAATCAATTTACACTATTTACATTCGGACTATTCTCTTAATCTTTGTTCTTCTTATCACAACATTCAGGTCGTTGTACTCTCCGGCCTTCATCAGGTGTATATCGATCCGGGTAACTTGAACTGAACCCTTTATTTAATCTACACGGGTAGACTATTCTCGTTCCACTGCCCATATCTAGGGATATCTTGTCTATTTCTGATTTTTAGTATTGCTCAGTTATCGCATTTTTCCACTGAGTCCAAGTACACATTGCCACGCCCAGGGATTGGTCTCACAATGACTATGTCACCAAATTTACGAATCAATGGTTTAAGCCACTAGTCTACTGTCCCGCCTACGGAAGGCACAACAGCTAAAATGGTGTGATTAAAACAACAAAGATGATAAAAATAATCTGATTGTAAATAATGTAAATAATGATAACTCCCCATCCCATAAATTCTGACGGAAATGATCAATACAAATAGATAGGAATCAGGAGCCCAATAAACCGGACATATGGAAGAAGATAAAATAGAAAAATAAAGGTTAATCACTGGCGCATTGTGACCCTTTAATGCGAGGATAGAGCAAAAGGAAGAGGTAGCAATATGACTCAAGGTGAGGTCTTGTCATCTACCGCACAACTCGACACGGAATATTCACTTTCGATACCTATCATTAACTGGAGTCAACTTCAAAGTACAATAAGAAGAGGCTCAGACTGAGTGAAAGTGACGAGAGAAAGATTAATTATTTTTTAGACGAAGATGACAGGACAAAGAAAACTGTTGTCTATAAAGCTGACAATCTTGGGAAAAGGAAAACAAAAGGAACGAAGTGGGACACCAAGAATGACATAAACGACGACCGCTGAACTACGCACCTCCCTCTCACTACAGCCTCACATTCGTTCACTTATGGTAGTAAGTTACTAACTAAGAATAAAATATGGTTTACTGCTAGAAATTGTTTTGTTCTGCACTCGTGAGTAATAATCTGGGCAGGGTAATTTTTAAGTCATAAGCGTTTAACTACAAGAAACTATACCCTGTCAACGAACCTGGTGTCTGGTCTGGCAACACAACGAAGAAGAGAAAATAACCAACTATGTGTTATGGGATCTTACCGATAATAATAATAGTAATAATAATAATAATAATAATAATAATGGACTATTCCATACTTAATAAATACTACGCCTCAGGAGTAGGCACAGAGTCAGTGAGTCAGTAGTTCAAGTCGTCAAGAGTCGAGTGAGAGGCAGTCCGAAACAGAGTCGCGTTCAGACAATTACTGCAAGACATTGGAATAGTGATACTGGTCTAGACTACATTGTTCTCTCTACTAAACCTGATTGTTCATACTAACACTTCTACTTCTCTGTTTGTAATATATCTGTGTTATTCCATACCTGCTGTTGGATTTGTTTTTCTTTTTATTGGTTCTAGCTTGGACTATCACCGTGGTACAAGGAACCGGGCCATAACACTATGACACATTGAAGTTTGAAATATGGCTTTGAAAGTTGAAGAAGGTCACATTCATATAAATTGCCATTGGTGAACTTGGTACGGTTACTGACAGAATGGGGGCATGGAAAAAGAAAAGTGGCGGTCAGTACCCAGTGGAACTGATGTATAAACGGTAATGGCAATACTAGCTGTTTCCTTATAAAGAAACATTTGGCATTCATTGATCGAGCAGCCAGAGTCACTGTCGTTTGAAACTTATAAAATCTTTTTCTTAAAATATTTTTTCAGGAAAATAGTTTTTTTCAAGTTCATGAGCTTTTATCGCTCTTTTGAGTGTTGACAAGAAAAGTGTCCTATGTTGTGTATCCCCGATTCGTCTTGGAAGAACTTTTGAAAGAATCCTGTTGTGTTATTCATGTCAGTTGTTTTTATTATGTTTTTAAACCTTCTCTTAAATACGTATACTGATGCTGAATTTCTAGTTTCTGTAGGTAGCGTTTTCCCTATGATCTCTGCTGACCAATCCGGTCCCTATGCCGCTCTCCCCAGAATTGTTGCCCTCAGTGTCCGCCATAGTTTCGTAGCCAAGATCAACGCTGTCAGACTGAAGAGTAAGTACACGGTCGTCTTTAGGTCTGAAATAGAAAAACAAACCTCTTAAGTTAAGAATAATCTGAAATGTGATGAATATTCAGAAGAAAACTGCATGACATCTAACGGTGTGGCTGTGATCCGCTATCTATGGATAAATTACCAGATATTAAGATCTTTTCTGAAAAAAAAAACAGATAGATAGATAGAAAGAAACAGAATGAGATAGGTATAAATAGGTATGAACAAAATTAAATAGATTTGAAGAGACTGTAATAGATAGATAGATAGATAGATAGATAGATAGATAGATAGATAGATAGATAGATAGATAAGGAACAGACTGTCATAGATAGATAGATAGATAGATAGATAGATAGATAGATAACAGATAAGGAACAGACTGTCATAGATAGATAGATAGATAGATAGATAGATAGATATGGACAAAATGAAACAGAATTGAAGAGACTGTAACAGACAGATAGATAGATAGATACATAGATATGGATAAAATGAAATAGATTTAAAGAGACTGTAAGAAATAGACAGATAGATAAATGGATAGATGTGTTTTTACGGCTTATCAACATATTACAGGTTATTTAAACCAATAAAATATTTTAGATCGTAACGGTTTACGGGAGACAGTAATGATTTAATGATACAAATTCTTCTAATTAACCTATTGTTGAGGTGGCGTCATGCAAATGGTATTTGAGCGTAAGTGAACATAAACCCAAATAGAATTCGAAATCGGCTCTTCGATTTCCAATTCCGAGCCGTTATCAGTTACACCACCTGCACATCCAGGCTTACAGTACCTGTTATTTCCAGCGGTCACTCATCTAGGTATGGATCAGGCTTAACATTAGTTAACTTCGGTGTTCGTGCGAGAACCGGTTTTCAACGTAATATGGCTGTAATGCTAGATAGATAGATAGATAGATAGATAGATAGATAGATAGATAGATAGATAGATAGATAGATAATGATCAGATTGGGATACATAGATAGATAGATAGATAATGATCAGATTGGGATACATAGCTAGCTAGCTAGCTAGCTAGCTAGCTAGCTAGATAGATAGATAGATAGATAGATAGATAGATAATCAGATTGGGATATATAGATAGATAGCTAGCTAGCTAGCTAGCTAGATAGATAGATAGATAGATAGATAGATAGATAGATAGATAATGATCAGATTGGGATACATAGCTAGCTAGCTAGCTAGCTAGATAAATAGATAGATAGATAGATAGATAGATAGATAGATAGATAGATAGATAGATAGATAGATAGATAGATAATGATCAGATTGGGATACATAGCTAGCTAGCTAGCTAGATAGATAGATAGATAGATAGATAGATAGATAATGATCAGATTGGGATACATAGCTAGCTAGCTAGCTAGCTAGCTAGCTTTCTCTACATCTCTTTGACGTCTTATTAATACGGAACAATAACAAATTAGATTTTAAAGTTTATCGTAAACTCACTAACAAAAACGGTCTAATTCATTTCTATTCCAACCACAAACAAAAAATAAAACCAGGATTAGTCAAAGGATTCTATCTCAGAGCGAGCCTTCAGGATACTGAAGTGAAAAAGAGAAATATAACGAGAAAATATTTCGACTTCATTCTCAACGCAAGAAAACGAGCTTACAATATCCACAAATTCCAAAAGCAGAACACTACCCATACAACTTCTAACAACAACATAAAATTCATAATCCTCTTTATATCAATTATATTTTATACATATATATATATATATATATTTAACTAATATATTAATTATATATTAATATATTAATTATATATATATATATATATATATATATATATATTTTGAACAATAAAAAAATATTAAAAAATTAAAATCTTCAGACACACTGAGTTGTAGATTTATATTCTTTCGTTTTTTTATTATTATTCCATTTAGATTCCTCGACTAGTTTCGACCAAAATGGCCATCATCGGGAGAAGAAATATTTCTGCTTGCTGGTAGCAGTGAACTACAGAAATGAATGTCTTGATGGAGAAAATGAACTTTTGTCTGTAGTTTTCATTTGTTTTTTTTATTTTTTTATCTTTTTAACATGAATCTTTTAACATTCCTTGTGTTGGTCAAACAGTCTCTTTTAAGTTGTTATTTGAGATAAGAGCTGGATAGATACATGCTGCTATGAATTCTCTGGTCAGTTTGACAGTTTTATTGGGCCTGGTGAGCGGATGTGTCTCTGTTTAGTGTTTGTGTGTATGTTATTTGGTTCTTAGGGAGTGAGTGAGTAGGATGTGTGTAAGCGTCTGTATTGCTGTGGGTGGGTGTTATCATTTGGCTCATTGGGGAGTGAGTGAGTATGATGTGTGTAAGTGTGTATATTCGTGTGGGTGTGTGTATAAGTGTATAAGTGTGAGGCCTCAACACCTCCGTAAGCATGTCTGTCTTGTGTGGATGAGAAATGTGGGTAGGTTTTGATTTGTTGATTTATATATTGCTACTATCTGTATTGTTAAATTTATGGTTTAGCCCGGCTGGATATTTGGTTTTTAGACGTTGTATCCACTTATTTTCATGGGACTCTAAAATCTTTCTAATGTTATCTGCTCTGAACTTTTCTATTCTCTCAATTATAGTGAATTTGGCATGGGTTTTGAAATCGTGTTTTTCCAGGCGGAAATTTTGTTCTACAGGTAATAATTTTTCATGGGGAGTCGACTTAATTCGATTACGATAATTATTAATTCTGTAGTGAAAGGGCCATTCAGATTTTCCTACATATTCTTTCTGGCATAGTGTGCATTCTAGGAGGTAAATTATGTTATGACTTCTACAGTTATAATCGTGGTAGATTTTGAAAGTAGATTTAGTGACTGAGCTAGTGAATGAATTCGTGTTTTTAATATGGTTGCAACATAAACTTCTTTTGTCGTTACATGGTTGGGAAAATCCTGTTGTTTTTGTTCTTAGTTTATTACGGATTACCTTGTCCCCTGAAATGTGGTTACTACCTATGATTTCTTTTAGGTTCTTAGGTCTATGATATGCAAGAAGGCCAGGTTCCTTAAACAATTTTTTTAGGTCTGGTTTGAGATGTAGTATTTCCCAGCGACGTTTGATTATCTGGGATAGTGGAGGCAGAGTGGGATTGAAAGTAGTTACTAGAGAGATGCGGCTAGATTCATTTTTAATCTTGTACATTAGGGTGTCTTCTCTAGGTGTGGAAATTGCTTTATTTATTTCTTCCCTGATTAGGTGTTGTTTATAGCCACGTGTTGTGAATTGATGCTCCAGATTTTCAATGTGTTTATTTAATTCTTCATTGTTGGAACATATCCTTCTGAGTCTAAGTGCTGGTGAATAGGGAAGGTTCTCTTTGAGGTGTTTAGGGTGGGAAGACTTAAAGTGTAGATAGTTGTGGTATATATATATATATATATATATATATATATATATATATATATATTATAATACACTTTTTCTATTAAACTTGTTATTAAATTATACTATGAACTTTATCCCTACTTCCAAGACATTCGGAGATATAATTTTGAAGAAAAATAAATCCAACAGCAATTGAGAACCCGGTACTTAACAGATTGTTTACAATGTAAAAGGCTTTATGTCGGTGAGACATCACAAGATCTAAAAGATATTTACGTTTAGACAAACAATCAGACTCTTTCGTAATACACAGGAACAAAACTTTGATTTTACTAATGTTATCCTAATTAAAAAAGGACATTATTTACTTCGAAGACCTACTAATAATAATATTACCAACTATAAACACACTTCAAAAACATTATATTGTGTTACCAACATTTATTATTCATTCTTAAAGAATATAATTTTTATCTAAATGAAACGGTAAGTACGTGAAAACGTTCCCAAATAATCATGCTTAGAACCAAGATAATCTCTACTAATATAAGACACGCACGCGCACTTACGAATATACATTATCATCTGAATATACATTATCATCTGAATACAATATAGACAAACTAGAATTATTATAGACTTGTATACCTGAAGCAATTTTTACAATTTTTCAGGTTCACTTGGAATTTGTTGATTTCTTGAAACTTTGAATGGATCCGTTGTGTTTCCCAAATTACATTAATTTTAGTTTAAACAGTCGAATGCACGTGATACGTGATTAATACATGAAAAATCAAACAAAATCAAAAATAAATCCCAGAATTCCTTTCTTCTGTTTCTCCATATCACACTCTCTGATGAAGCTTTAATATAAACTGAAACATGATAGATTGATAAACGTTTCCTATTTCTTCTTTATTTTATCATTCTATCGTATTCCGATTCATATTTGATCCCAAATAGAGATGTAGGGAGATAGGCAAAGAAAGAAAATGTGAAATATAGATTCTCTTTATCGTCTCTCTTCACAGATACATATCTATATGTATCATACAGATCTATATTTGTATTCAAGTAAAAGCACCCAATAACCGGGGTATAACGTATGTAAATCTTATATATAAAGTATAGATTTTGTGCGTGCGTGTGTCCAAGCAACTTCTCCGCTCGCACTGGTCCGATCTCTATGATTTATAGCCCATTCAAAAGCCCTAGAAAAGTTAGGCATAGTGAATGAATTTCGTTAAGCTCAGATTCAGGGTTGCCAGATTATGCGAGGTTAAATTATATATTAATATATTATATTAGGCATTATCGTTGCTTTCATGATTCAAGGGCAGTAACTCTTATTTTCATTTTGTATCCAAAATTGCAGCTAGCTTAAAAACCGTCGCTGTTTAAGCTAGCTCATGTAGAGGGTTCTTAGTTTAACCATCATCATAATAGCTTGGGAAGAGTAGATGCAATAGGCATCAATAAACCAAAGAATAAATCAAAACTGATCCCTGATTTTAAGTATTGAAATTAATGTTTAAGCTTATCTTTTAAAAGTTCAAGGATAATTGTTCTGCTGCCACTTAATTTAAAGACGATACATTTAGCCATTTTCAAGATTGAAATATATTAACTGTTGACTAAAAATAAATTGCTGTATGTATGTATGAATGTTTCATTTTCAAAACACGGTCAAGATATTGTGTGCATGTTCATAGTTGATATTACTGAGTGTTGGTTTTTGTTTTTATTAATAAGTTTTCCATTATTTTTAGTAATTTTTACATGTAGAGGATGCTGTTATATTTGTATTATCAATATATATATATATGTGTGTGTGTGTGTGTTTAGGCAGCAATCCTTTCATTTCACATTTCATTGAATACGACACAACAAGGTACTTTGATTTAGTGTTTTATACAATTTCTCATGCGATCTAATAATTATTATATCACATGAGAAATTGTATAAAAAATTAAATCACATTCAATGATATATATATATATATATATATCTCTCTCTCTCTCTCTCTCTCTCTCTCTCTCTCTCTATATCTATCTATCTCATTTCAGCCCTAAGGAAAAATTATATATGTATTTATTAAAGACATTTTTATGTTTAACGTTATAGATACAAGTATTTTAGTAAATGCTCTGTTTATAATAAACAGTATTAAATAACATTTACCGGCCTGAATGTCCGAGAAATTTTCATAGAAAATATTCGTTCTTTGACAGGATTCGAACCTGCATCCTATACGGAACCGTCATTTACGCTGACGTGCCTTACCGTTAGGCTACAAAGAAGCGTTCGGTAGACAAGGTCGAATTGTCGGACTTTGTCCATTTCGTAATATATGACGTCATTTGTTTACATTTGATACGCCATGAGCAGTTATGAATATTCGAGATTCATGGAAGATTGAGTTTATAAGCAGTAAATTCGACCTTGTCTACCGAACGCTTCTTTGTAGCCTAACGGTAAGGCACGTCAGCGTAAATGACGGTTCCGTATAGGATGCAGGTTCGAATCCTGTCAAAGAACGAATATTTTCTATGAAAATTTCTCGGACATTCAGGCCGGTAAATGTTATTTAATACTGTTTATTATAAACAGAGCATTTACTAAAATACTTGTATCTATAACGTTAAACATAAAAATGTCTTTAATAAATAAATTGTCGGACTTTGTCCATTTCGTAATATATGACGTCATTTGTTTACATTTGATACGCCATGAGCAGTTATGAATATTCGAGATTCATGGAAGATTGAGTTTATAAGCAGTAATTTCGACCTTGTCTACCGAACGCTTCTTATTTGTATTTGCGATAGAAATAATCTGCAATAAATGTTATAAAGTTTAACGTACCTAATTTTAATTAGAGCTAAAATAACTAATGTGATCTCAGGCATTACTGTAAATCAGTTGGCAAATGTTTTCCGTGAACTGTAAAATCGTATTACCCTTTGTATTGCTAATGATGGAGGATATGTGGAAACTTAAATAAAATTTCAATAAAACCTTTAAAAAATATAGATTTAGTTCTTTCTAATCCTTTTTACAAATTATTTCTATCGCATATACGAATTTAATAAAGTTATAATTTTTTAAAGTGCACACGAACTTTATGGACAACCTGTATTTGTTTAGATGAGTGTGGTTATGTATATGTATGGATGTGTGTAAGGTTTTATATATATATGTTTATGTGCACATAATATATAGTGTACATATGTGTATGTCTATGTGTATATGTGTGCAAGTGTATAAGTATGAATGGGTGTATGTGCATGGCTATATATATATATATAATGTGCACACGTATATTTATGTATGTGCGAGCAAATATAGATATGTTGTTGTGTATGTGTGTATCTACGTATGTGTTTTGGGGCATATAAATAGTAGGTCCTTACCAGATTGAATATTCGTTAATTTTTATATGTTTATGTTAAATTTGTAACCTGTAGGCCATCTCTCTCTCTCTCTCTCTCTCTCTCTATATATATATATATATATATATATATATATATATATATATATATATATATATATATATATATATATATATATCTCTGTATCCACACGTTTCCGGTGTCTGTTTTTTAATTTTAATTTAGGTCAGTGAATCGTTAGCGAATTATGCATCAAAAATAATTCATATTTATCTGTATCTCACTCATTTAAACCATTATTTAGTTTCTCTCTTTAAAACTTTTCTCTGTTAAATTTTAACCCCCACCTTCAACTTTAGGCCTTCCTGTTCTTCTTTCTTCTGTTACACCCTCTCTCTAGAGCTTTCATACATTTCCCTCTCACACTTGTTTCCCACTCCCAAACATACACTCTCACTAAAATTTGATTTTTTATACCCGGAGTTATATTAGGTTGGTGCAAAAATAATGTCGTTTTCTTACATGTGAGAAAACGACATTATTTTTGCACCAACCTAATATTCCTCGATTTCTTTTTGAATTTGTAGGTCTGAGGAATTGGATCGTGATTACGAGTCCAATGTAATAAATTATAACCATGGAATATTAGTGTTGAGGCTTTTTTATTATATATATATATATATATAATTTCAGCCCTAAGCTAGGTGATAATGCCACTAGTACAGAGGAGTTTACAGGGAGTGAAAGAGAATGAGAAGACTTTAGTGGGAAGATGTGAGGAAAGGACATTAATGGAACAGGATTCAAGAAGGCAGAAGATGGCGATATACGTTGCTTTAAAGATTGTAGGTGACAAGGAAACAAGAAGGGAGTGAAGTGTGAGAAAAAATATATATGATCATACAAATTATGCACATATACATGGCATTTCTGTCCGGATCTTATCATCAGTTCCCTTATCGTATCGAAGAAATAAGTAGTGTCCAGTATTAATTGGTCTTGTCTTGTGAAGTGGTCACTCAGACAATCCAGAATATAAGTTCTGGACATATTCAGAAATTCCGATCGCTTCATTGACAACAAACCAAAAATAGACGTACGAATGTGAATTCATAGATTCTTGTCGAAATGTGTTTGGTTCCCTGAAACTTTAATTATGGGCGAAGTTCTAAGTTAATTAATTATCTGCCGCTCTTACAATTTAAGAAATTCAAGTAGCTTTACTAAAATACTCGCTAGATTAAAATATATTTTTGTCGAATTTCATTTCCCATCAGCCTTTCATTTTCCCAAATATGTTTGTATACATTTTGGGGTTTATTAGATTTAACGTATTATTTAGACATTTCAGTCATGATGTAGTTGTAGGTAAAGTAGTAAGAATTCGTTTTCGTTCCTGGTTTTGTTTATTTCGTTTTGGTTTTGTTTATTTCGTTTTACGGCGTATCAACCTCAATGGATTATTCAATGCCGACAATATTAGTAGGATAAATTCGTATGAATAAAATATATATTCTTTATAAGAAATCAGTTTGTAGGAGATCAGATTTCCTTGTTGCATTTTTGTAAAGAGGTTTTTATCGAGAGTCAAATCTATTTATGGTAATATTTTTTTTTCAAAAATGTATTGCTGATAATATATATATATATATATATATATATATATATATATATATATATATATATATATATATGGTATAAAATGACAATTAGAAAAAAATCTTAGATTTTGCCGACGCGTTTGGTCTTCCGACTTTTTCAAGGCAAAAATGAAATCGAAATATTTTGGTTGTTATAGTTAGATTAAAAAAATCCAAATTTAAAAAGATAGACGCTTCTGTCAAAGTCTTTTTTCTGGTTAATGTAAATTACCTTTATAGTAAGGGATTTTTTTTTTTTTGCTGTTGAAAAAAAGCTTAGACAGAAGTGTCTATCTTTTTAAATTTGGAATTTTTAATGTAACTATAACAACAAAACATTTCGATTTCATTTTTGCCTTAAAAAAGTCGGAAGACGAAACGCGTCGGCAAAATCTTCTTTTTTTTTTTTTCAATTGTCATTTTATACCAATCTGTCTTGTCCACAGAATTGATCTGAGAATTTAACTATATATATATATATATATATATATATATATATATATATATATATATATATATATATATATATGTGTGTGTGTGTGTGTGTATTGCTGGTATCTTTACGATACAAATGTAATTTTATACTTTCATAGTGTTTTGACCACATTTTGGGAGTTAACTATTTGCCCATAGCCGGGACCCTAACAGGTGTTACAACCCCGTGTCATGGTGGACCGTGGAACAATAGCAATTAAGAGTTGGTTCCACACTCCTCAAAACCTCCTGATCAGAAACCTTGCTGCCAGATGTAATTAATCGTCATATCCAAAACATTTTTCATTCCTGCCTTTGGTAATGATCTATACTCTTCTGCTTAAGAGTTTATAATGTACTTGAAAGGTAATTATTGATAGTTTCTCTGCTAGACAAAACCTACATTATTTTGAGAGCTTGTTGCAATCGAATTATATTCGACTTTACTTTTACATCTGAATTTGATTATTGTTCATATTGCTCGATTTAGATATGGAAAGTGTTGGTGAATTGAGATATACACCTGAAGAAGACCTGGCAGTATAACGCCCGAAACATTGTAACAATAATAGAAAGAAAGATGAAGACATTAGTCAAAATGTAAATCTTTATCTATAAAAGGCAGGATGTGTGTGTGTGTGTAACGAATGGTCGGCCGCAATTTTCGACGGATTTGCATCAAATTTTGCATGTACATGCTCCAAGTTAGTGGGAATGCCAAGACCGACTTTGCATTTCCCAACTCCCATCGATAGTGAGAATAATCGATTTTTTCATTCTTCTACGGCACTGTTCATGTAGTTTGCGGCCATTTTGTACTAGCCAGAGAGAGAGAGAGAGCCAATAACTGGCTGCCACGAATAGGCAGGAAGATTCTATTGGCCAGCGTGAGAACCAACAGCTGAGTGACACGAATATTAACTATCATGCTAGCATGCAAAAAAAATCAATAGCTGCATTCGTCACAAGTGGGAAAAATTTAAATCTGCATGGTACGTTACTCCAATTGGTTCATTAGCTTGCTTAAACTCAACGTTGATTCTGATTCTGGGTTGGGTGTGAAAAAGTATTTGTTTTTAACATTCTTTTTTCATTCGGTTTTTCCAGTTACGAGTCGTTTTTTAAAGCTGATCGTTTTGTGTTCATTTTGTCTAGTTCTTTTTTCGTAACAGATTTAATGTTTAGTATAGAGCTTAGAAAAAATTCAGTGTGACATAGGAAAGAAGTAAGGCATGTAGCAACATCAGCACGGCAAAGGGCACTCCTTTAAAGGCAAGGAAGGGCAAAAATATTTTAAGTCAAGTGATAGCGATTGCTGTATAAGTCGTACGATTTTTGAATGAAGCACGGGCAACGCCGGGCCATGCTGCTAGTAATATAAATAAACTTTGAAAATATCTGTTTTACAAACTACCACTTTGTTCTACTGATATCGGATGTGATACTATTAAAATTTGAAACGAGAAATTTGACTGGTGATTATTTGCACAGAATTTAAATTTCAGTGATCTAGTTATATATATTTAATTTTTTCGAGAGTTGTTAACGGAATTCTATACACAAACACACAGAAACACACACACACAAACACACACAGGCACACATACAAACACACGCACATATAATCGTGGCCGAGGGCTTGAGTGTGCTGGCCTTGTTCAAATTGCTGATCACGCTAGATAACACGATCTTTTCCAGAAAATGTAACTAAGATGTGCTCAGCATAGTTGCAGTATAAACCACAAATTGACTCAGTGGGTGTATAACAAACACAAATGTGCCTGAGCGAGCGTCAGCAATAGGGATTGGCTAGACTCCCTAATAGACGGGTATTCTCGGATACGAATGGCCAGCTAGTATATAGTGGTTAGAACATGTTTTCCAACCATGAGACCTGGGTTCAAGTATCACAATGGTCAATTAGTTAGGAAAATGAGTTCATGTTATCAGCCTAGGAAGGCATTCCCATCATGCAACATCTTTGAAAAGTACCTCAATACCATATCACAGACTGACCCTAGCCTTGTGAGTGAAACTGGGTTGATGAAAGTGTTCAAAATTCACAAGTCGTTGTAACCATAGGCTTGAGTGTACTGGCCTTGTTCAAACTGTTAATCATGTTAGATTATGAACTTTAACTAAGATTTTCTCAAAATAGTTGCAGTATAAACCACAGATGGGCTCCGTAGGTGTTGTGCAAACACAAATGTGTGTCAAGCATATTAATCTCATGTCAATTGGTGGATAGCTGAACCAATTGTTTCCCTTTTCCTCGCTACACGCTTGACTTTTGCCCAACTCATTGCTTGGTTCTTGGGATATATTAGCGCCTTTATTAATGCTATAGACAAAAAAAAAGGTCAATTGGCGTACGTAATACACACTTAAGCGCTCATGTCTCGTTCGATTTATAACTGATGTGACAGAAAACTTTCCGTAGTAGGCTGCCCTTCCTGTGTGCTTTAAATTGCCACCCTTACCTATGTTTTATAGTTATCTCTTTTCGGCAACAATTTCGTTCTGTTTTTAATAAAAATAAAATCTATTTCGCTGAAACTATCGTAACCTACTTTAATGACAAGACACGAATTGGAACTTTTTCGCTATTTTTCATGTTTCTTTTTTTATTGACAAATCCTAAGTTGATGAAAGAAAAGTTTTAAAAAATAGTCAAATGTTATGAGATAATTTGACTGATATAACAAAATGGGAAACTCTAAAAGGTTTGTTTCATTAAAATAAATTATATAAAATAGTTCTGTATATAACCCCAGGCAAGCAGACACAACAAATCAACTTTGACATTTATTTTAATATTTTCCTATATAAAGATCGATAGATAGATGGAAAGATAGTAAAATAAATGTAAAATATTGTGATTTGATGCATGAAAATAAAAAGACCTATGGTAAGAAAAAAAAATCATATATATATATATATATATATATATATATATATATATATATATATATATATACAAAACACACAGGTTGTATCAAAAGTACATTTACAAACTTTGAGTGAGTGCGGGTTCCTGAGACCAAAACAAGCTAAAATGTCCATATAAATATGCATCCAAAAGGCCATCGCTGGACCTCAACACAGCAACTCATAGCAAATGTTCAAAATGTCCTCTGCTTGCTTCAAAACACGCATTCAGATCATTGATTGGTGGACCCTTTCAGTTACTCCCACATAGTGTTGAATAGTTTCGCAGACCCCCATGACACGTTGCTTAAGCGTTAAAGTCTGCAGCATAAACCAATTGTTTTAGTTGACCCCACAGATAAAAATCCAAAGAACTGATGTCGGAGGTACGTGCAGGCCACGGAACAGGTTATCCCCTCCTTATCCATCTTTCAATTTCAATGTCAGCCTGTGCATTTCGAATAATGTGAATAAAATGTGCTGGATCCCCATCTTGCCCGAACCATATGTATCTTTGTATTAGCAGGGATACATCCGTTAGCAGGTCTGGAAGTGTGTTCGAAGTAAAGTCCCTGTAGACAGATCCTGTAAGACATACTGTGAGAACATATGGACATACCAGACAGTCACCTAGAATTCTTGATCACACATTAATTGTAAAATGATGTTGCTATCTAGCCTCTATTGTACCATGGGGATTCTGATCTGCCCATGTTGGTTGTATAAATTTGTTATTCCATCTCTTCCAAAAGTTGTCTCGTCGGCAAACAAGACTGAAGACACAAATAAGGTGAGTGATCAAAGTGTAAAAGACCCTGAAATCGTTGCAAATGATACGGTCGGGAGCTGCTCTTGAAGTACTCTCCATGCGGTGTTATGAGATGTAGGACATGCAAGGGCCACTTTGCAGGTAACTCGCTACTAACACGTTAAACGTTGAAAACAGGCGAGCCACAAATTTACATGAAGATATATTTCTTCCAAACATATTAATTGTCCTAAGAATTTTCAAAGGGTTTGTTCTTAATTTCTGCTAATTTCTTTTCACGTCTCTCTCTCTCTCTCTCTCTCTAAATATATATATATATATATATATATATATATATATATATATATATATATATATATATATATATGTATGTATATGTACGGACCCGTCATATAGCCTGACGTGCCTTTTAACCGATTCGGCCACAGAGGATCGTTCGGTTGGCAAGGTCGAATTTTCTGCTTTTAAACTTCAATTTTTCATGAATCTCACACGTACATTCATATCTGCTCATGGCGTATCAAATGTAAACAAATGACGCCACACATTATGAAAGTCCGACAATTATTTTAAGACATTTTACGTTTATACATTCTTTTATAGATATAAATATTTAAGTAAATGCTCTGTTTATATTCGGAGGACGAATATTATATATATATATATATATATATATATATATATATTAAATAAACATTTCATTCATAAACTGGCTTGTTATAGTTAAGGAAAGTTTTACAAATAGATGCCAACTTGATGAAGGGCAAGTAAAATGCAAATTCAAACAATTTTCTGCACTATATAAGAAAATATTCCTAAGAGAAAAATTCTCACACAGCAACTCAGCGCTAAATCTGTCTGGATGCTTACAACCACTTTATGCCATCTGTGACGAATGCATCTATCATCGACGACTTATCTGCACTTGGACAGCTAGAAATAAATTAAACTGTTGAGCTTACGTTCTCTGTATTTATACCGACATTTATAGAAAATAGTTTAGTTTCAAAACATCGATGTACAGATCACAAAAGCAAAGTTTAATAGGACTAATAGTCAGTTTATTTGTTTTCTAGATATAAGAAATCAGGAAATTATATTTACTGACCAAAGACAAAATTATCAAAATTGTGTTACACAGTGTTATTGATTCAGCTATGATATCGCGATTCAATTTCAATTCAAGTAAACTATGAACAAAATGACATAGAATTCAAGTACCATTTATTCATTCTAGGATTGTTCAAGAGAAACCATGAACAAATTTTGAGGTGAGTAATTTTTCACGATTTACACTTATACTCTAAATTACTTTCATGAATATACCTTGTCGGCCTCACACATTTTAACAGATGTTGCCACAGTGTAATTTTTCGCTCTTGTCTTGATAAATTTGCGACAGACAAATGCGTCGGCTGGGTGTGTACAACGATGCCAGCAGTGACGAATGCATCTATTGTCTGTCCTTGCACAGCTAGAAATAAACTAAACCGTCGAGCTTAATCCTTCTGTATTTATACTGCCATCTCTGTTGCCAGTACGTTCTAGAAATTATTGAAATTTTTAGAAACTTCTCGATAGTTCTTGAAACTTCTGGAAAATTTTAGAAAATTCTCCCTCAGCAACTCAGCGCTAAATCTGTCTGGAATGTAATAGAAAATATGTCAGTTTCAAAACATCAACGTACAGGTCACAAAAGCAAAGTTTGATAGGACTAATAGTCAGTTCATTTGCTTTCTAGATATAAGCAATCAGGAAATTATATTTACTGACCAAAGACAAAAAATTTCAAAATTCTGTCAAACAGTTATTGATTAAGCTTGTGATATCTCGATTCAATTTGATTAATTAGAAAGTGGATTTGATAACATATCACTTTTTCTGGTTAGTCCATTTGGTTGGCTTGATCAGATTTCATTCAATGTTATTCTTATTTTCCTTGTCAAATTTCTTAGTACTTTGTTATATTCATCCAGACCAGAATCGCTGATTGGCTAGTTCATTTGTACCAACAAACTGTTTACTGATCTTAGTTTTTTGACGTTAAAAATACGTAAAAAAACACATTATTACGTCATTATTTTTGCACCAACCTAATACTTGATCAATCATTTTATCTGTCCATTCGAACTTAGCCAATCAAATTCATTCTTGTGTTATAAGCTCATTAACTTTAGCCGTGAATATTTCAAATCTCTTTCCCAATTCGTTGGCAATTGTACACCAAAATACTAAAACATTTCTTCATTTCGCGAAGGTTTTTTGAAACAATTTTAGAACAAGCAAGGCAAAAAAGCCACTATGATAAAAGGAGCTAGTGATACTGAAAGAAACAAATATGACAATAAAAGAAGAAGACTGAAAAGGACAAAAGGCATTAAAAAATTTTGAAGATCGTAGTTCACAGGGAAGCAATAAAACCAAAAGAGTGTTCCACAATTGAGAAGTGCGAGGGAAGAAAATATTAAAATAAAATTTACGGTTGCAGCTGGATATTTCAACAGTGAGATTATGAGACCTAGCTGACTATGTAAGCTTTTCTTTTTATGTATCATGTCCCTTCAGGACACAGGTGATCATGGCTCTCCATTTCTCCCTAGCCCTTTGTTGTGTTGTCCAC
This sequence comes from Acanthosepion lycidas, assembly GCA_963932145.1. Lineage (NCBI taxonomy): Eukaryota > Metazoa > Mollusca > Cephalopoda > Sepiida > Sepiidae > Acanthosepion > Acanthosepion lycidas. The sequence goes on from OZ010605.1 coordinate 74,141,287, forward strand.
CCTCTAAAGAGTCTATGTTGGACTATTCCGCCTACTATAAGATTAGTAGGAAAGAAGGCCTTGGGGGAATATTTGAATCGATTGAACGCTGGGTCAACCGACACACACTCACTAGTCATGTAATAGTCTTCTGTTGTACTTACTGTTTAATATATGATGTATCTTCAAAACTTGTTATTTCTTTAACCATTTACTTGGTCACAACACCTTTGTTGCTCTCAATAAGTTTTGTCCCTTTGATACTGCCCCAGCTCCTGTTCTGTCATCCACTTGCTGACTGCTAGGTATGTCAGGTGTTGTTTTCCCTTGTCTCTCTGTCCCTTTATTCAACCTGTGAGTATCAGAATCTCCAAGCCCACCTTTCTCATCACGTGTCCCAAAAATTTCAGCTCCCTCTTCCTGATGTTAAGTATAAGCTTCCTTAATGTTTGTATCCTCGCAAAAACTTCATCGTTGCTCACACGTTCGGTCCATGTTTCTGTAGTATTATTCTGTAGAACCATATTTCCGTCGCCTCGAGTCTCTTTGAGGGGACCGTCCAATATTCGCTGCCGTAAAAGAGGACAGATGTGATGTAGCAGTTCAGTAGTTTTTTCTTTGTTGCCAAATAAATCCTCCTATCTCGTAATCCTCTGTCTAGCTTTTGGAATGGGCCTCTGGCCATCCTAATGCGTCTACGGATCTCAGCATACTGCACTTAAATTCTTGAAGTCAAAGTACGAAAGAAGGAAGCTTATCAGAGCAACTAGCTTGGAAATAATTATAGAAAAGGCACAGGGAAGCTGCGTTACGACGGTGGGAATTGACTGAAGCTGAGATGCCAGGTCAGGATAACGTTGCAGATTCTTATTTGGATATTGTCAAGAATCTCTAGATATATAGCAAAGGCAATAAACCAGATGTAGTGGCAATATTCGATGCACAGACGAATGGTGGACTTATAGATGTGCAAGATATTTATGATGAAAAAACTTGTCTATCACGGCATTTTGCACCGATCACCCTAGTGTCTACACTTATTGACTGATTTAATATTCTCTTTCCACTTCCTGTCAGTCGAAAATATAACAATGGCGCAGTAAGTGTTTCTGTTGTGGCCTGTTTAGGGGCCAGAAAGAAAGAGACGAAAGACGTAGGTAGGTTGAATAAGTATATTGAAGATATATACAAAACAATAGTGTTAGTAATAAGTAGATTAGCACTGTGTCTACTACTCCACTCCACTTCCCCCTATCCTACTCTCGCAGTTTGTATTTATGAGAGGAGGAAGAGTTCATTCTACTGTAGGAGGGTTTACCACAACAGTTTCTCCTGGAGGTTAGAAGGCTCCATGCTGATGGAAGTCGAAAACGGTTCTTTAATATGATTATTAGAAATCAGTTGCTTTTTGGAGCCGTTAAAGTTAGCATGTCACTGGGTCACTGGCCTAGTGGATAAAAGCGTTGGCTCGATTCAGTGACTTCACCCAAAGAATTGTGAGTAAAATACCCGGCCACGACAGTGTTGAACAAAAGATCAGTTATAGGGAGATGACTGAGACATCTGGAAGAGGCATGGCACGTGGAACTAGAACAATCTAACTAGGTGGACGAAATAAAGGGTTCAGTTCGAAATTCCAGTCACCTGAAGAAGGCCGGTGTGTACAACGAACCGAAACGTCGTGAATATGGCAATGAAGATGAGGACAACAGTCCGGACAATGTAGATAATGTAAATGATCACAATACCTTATCTCAGAGATATAAACAGATCCTGAAGAAGACCGGAATGTACAACGGCCGAAACGTTGTGAATATGGCAATCAAGATATATAGGCAATGAAGGAGATAACTGATAACTGACATCCATTAAAACATGGCACGTGGAACTAGAACAGTCTACCCCAGTGAGCGAAATAAAGGGTTAAGTTCGACATTCTAACCAACTGAAGAAGGCCGGAGCGTACAATGGCCGAAACGTTGTAATAAATATGGCGACAAAGATGACGACAATAGTCCGAATAATGTAAATAATGTACATAACGCCTCATCTCAGAAATATAGACAGAATCAGAATGAAATTGAAAAGATTCATGGTATGATGTTTTGAAGTTCCGTAGAGTTTGTGATTTGAAGAACTCAATTTTCGGTCCAAATCAGTCATTTGGCCGGAATTGAACTGAGACATCCGGAAGAGGCATGGAACGTGGAAATAGAACAATCTACCTCGGTGGACGAAATAAAGGGTTCAGTTCGAAATTTCAGTCACCTGAAGAAGGCCGGTGTGTACAACGAACCGAAACGTCGTGAATATGGCAATGAAGATGAGGACAACAGTCCGGACAATGTAGATAATGTAAATGATCACAATACCTCATCTCAGAGATATAAACAGATCCTGAAGAAGACCGGAATGTACTACGGCCGAAATGTTGTGAATATGGCAATGAAGATGAGGATAACAGTCCGAATAATGTAAATAATATAAATAATTATAATACCTCATCTCATAGATATAGACAGATATGCCACTGTCATTACTGCAGAAGGATCGAGAGAAAGTGACCGTTTAAAAAAAATGTTCATTATGTTGCTTTATACGAAATTTGGAATTAAATCAAAGAAATGGTCAGAAACATTATAACCCAGCAAATTGTGCAGACTTTGAGATATTTCTCACAGACGAAACATTTCAAGCCTCTCGCTATCCTTCCGGTCCAATAACTCTGACCCTCAGTGCTAAAACTCAACATGTTACGTACACTGAGACAAACCGCCCTCATTACCTTAATATTCCATTAGAAACTGCCACTCGAACAGCTTCTTCCCGCGAACGGCTATTTGTGGAATCAACAACCTGTTTGAGTAACTCTCTACATTGAGTGGCTCTTCAGTCTTGTACAAATGTAAGAGAGAGTTTGGAGGGTGAAAATTAATTTATCACCCATCAATATTCGGAGATGCTTTTAAACTCTATCAATACTGGAAAAGTGGTGGCTGAGCAACTCCAGCCCAAATCTGACAGCAGTACTCCCTTTTCAGTCTCATCTGACACTTGTAAACGTAGAGGATACCATGAGGATCAGATGCGATACAGGCAAACGATCATTTTAGAGATGGATAGTATGTACGGATTCAACGAGGTCATGGATGAGTTTTAGGTCCAATAGTCTCTCAATGCACGGTCCTTCCGCAGAGAGCAGGGAAATCAATTCATAGTGGCTGGTGGTAGTTTCGGGTCCGATCGGTGGTAGTGGAATATAACTCGTTTGATTTTCGAGGCATTGAATGTAATCAGACACTTCCCCCCTCCCACTGGGAGTTTAGCGTTAGATCGGCACTGAGGGCAGCTTCCAATGTCTTATCGTCAAGAGTTTTAGAGGTGCGCCTGTATATCGTCTTTTCGTCAACGTAGACATTTACAACTGATCTCAGTTTATTCTTAGGTAGATGATTTATGTAAATGAAAAAGAGGATTGTTTCGAGAAGCGACCCAGACGAGACGCCTGTGTTGAGCACCAGGACGTCAGAGGATTGGCAGTTAATAACTATCTTCAGGGATCTACCTGTTAGGAAAAGGTATTGCGTTTTCCTTTTCCTTCCATAGAACCCGACGTTGAATTCAGACTGATACAGTCTTACGATCAAATCACACTAAAAATACCGGTTCTCGTTCGATCTCTAAGTGGGTACTGAGTTCAACACCGAGAAGCAACAGTTTGTTTCCTACTTGAACGCCGTCTTCAGTGATGTCCTGGAGGTTGTGTTTAAGCAAGAAACAGACTGTTGCCCTCCGTTTTGACCTCAGTGCCTACTTTCATATTTACATACGCTCTGTCCTTAATATTGAGCACTTTTACCCATAATTATAGCATACCTTGAAATTATATTATTATGTATAAAATATTCAAGTGTGTGTGTGTGTGCCTTGTATCAGAAATAATTTCACAATACTTACTGCATGTCGACTCGGAGTTTCGTGATTTCTGACACGTCAAGACCCAGATAAGAATTTCATATTCCCTTCACCTTAACTAGTTTCCCTATCAATGCTAAAGAGCGAGTCTACCCTATTTTTTACGAGAATGTGAATTCAGAGTTGCCTTTATCTTAGAATTATTTCCACTTTAGACAAAGGCCCCGTCATCCCTGCCATTTAACCCATAACTTGGGGGAGATGGATTAATTTCTTCTCCACAGGCATAGTGCCAGATGAACAAAACCGACTCGATTGGAATTTGAACTCGGCACGCAAAATCTACTTTACGCTACTCTGTCAGTATATCGAAAATAAATTAATAAGACTGCACTGGCGCATTACCATTTGGTAATTGACTTTGGATCAGTTTTCTTCTTGTTCTTCTTCTACTTCTATATGGCATGTTCATTTATGACAAAGGCAATGGCTCTCTTCAATTTCCTGCCCTTTGTAGCTCTTACTAAATTTTATCATTTTGTTATCTCTCCTAAATCTTGTTTCGTTTACTCAATCTAGCTAGGTTGGTTATGTCTTATTTTTTCTCTTGCCTTTAATACGTCATGTTAGTATCAAATTTTCCAAGCCCCTTTTTCCTGATTATGTTCCCTACAAATTTCATTTGGCACTTTCAGATGTTAAGTATAAGTCCTTTGTGTAAAAGACAGCAATGATTTCAGTCTTCGCTGAGTGCCCATATTTGTGTCGTTGTGTAAAATGAAGCTAATATTAGTAAATATCTATGCATGAATCCTATGAATTTTGAGTACGATGAACAGTTGTTTTTTTCTTTCTCTCGCCATGGCAACATGAAACTCAATGAAACAGATGATAGCTACATTAACAATGGAAAACACATTCAACGTCGTCCTGCGTGGCGACTGCTACTACAACTCTAGCAGTCTTTGTTTAACTAGCAATCAAAAATTTCATGTAACTTCCGAGGTTCAACAAGAAAACAAGGATTCTGATCATTTATTATTTTATGCGCTGTATCGCTCAGGACTCTCCATAACTTCGAATCTAATTATAAATATTACCGTAAATTAACCTAATTGTTCTGATAAGATTTTCTCTTTGATCTCATCATTTTACACTTGAAATTGCTTGATGTTACCGTAAGTTCTATGGTAAGAGTTTCTTCTATCACACTTCTCGCTTGCGGGACAGTCTTCCAGATTCTTGCTTCCCAGTCAAATCTTCAAACATTTAAATACAATATCAATCTTTATCTTCTTAACTCCTGATCTTTTGTTGTTCTCTATCCTTAATAAGGTTTTTCTTTTTCTCATATTCTCTAACACTCAGTGACCTTTTGCGTCTTAGTGCAAAGATATTTTGGGCAAAGACTCTTGGGCAAAGATATTTTTATCCAAACAAGTTACCGCCTCAATTAAGCCCCACATTATTCTGCCATTACAAATTTTGCAGATCAGAATACTAAACATAGAATTCAGTAATTCACTCCAAACGCTTGTTCCCTATGAAAACAAATACATTTGGTAACTCATCTTGAAACAAGACGTATTTATGTATTTCAGAAGGTTGCTGTTTTGAGTGTGAAAGATAAACAAACGTAATATCAAATGACATCTCCTTAGATGGATATTTTAAACAAGTTGGGCTTCTAAAAGTTTTATAATAATATTGGGTGACACATACACATCCTGCTACCAAACCATTATCGTTGATTTCCAATAAAAGAAAAGAACGGTATAATTATGTAAATATCTTTCATACTATTGTAACCTAGGGAGGTTACTGAATAGAATAATCATACGAAAGTTGGTAATAAACGATAATACTGAGGACAAGAACAACACATATAAGATTCGCCAGCGGCGTTTAGAAGTAGTCAACTGCTAGAAGTGAGTCAAGTGAATTCCACAATGAATCTCCAACTGCAGGATATCTACCAACCGCCCACGCAGTCACATGTGACACAAGGGCAAATTTAATGTGGGGTATCCGAGCCAGTAGGATCGGCCAAAAATTCACCGTATATCTCGTATAAAACGCGGTCGGTTAGCTGTTTCCCGAGACGAGACTCTGCCCTTCGACATAGCCCCGTCTGGGGATCCAGGGAGGTAGAGAGTTTGACCAGCATAGCTGGAGAAGAATCTCCAACTGCAGCATATCTACCAACCGCCCCACACAGTCAGATGTGGCATATAAAACGTGGTCGAGTAGCTGTTTCCCTCGTCTGGGTATCCTCTCTGGCCGGAAGCAGAGAGTTTGACCCACACAGCTGGAGACGAATCTCCAACTGCAGAATATCTAGCAATCCCCCCACGCGGTCAGATGTGGCACAAGGTCAAATTTAATGTGGAGAAACCGGATCACGTAGGCTCGGCCAAAATTTCCCCGTAGAACCTGTATAAAACGGGATCGAGTAGCCGTTTCCCCGAGTCGAGACTCTGCACTTCGACATAGCTTCGTTTGGAGATCCTCTCTGCCCGGAAGCAGAGAGTTTGACCAGAACAGGTGGAGACGAATCTCCAACTGCAGACCAACATACAGTATTTACTACTGTATTTATGTGAATGGGAACATACCCATTATCGTCCGTAGGTATGCTACAACACATACACACATATAAACGCACACACAGACACATATACAAACACACACATACATTTTTCAATTGAAATGGCTCAATGTAACCGTATGTTCTATGATAACAGTTTCTTATATAACACTTCTCACTTGAGGCTTCTTGCTCCTCAGTCAACTTTGATCTTCAAAAATGTAAGTGCAACGTCAATCGTTATCTTCTGTCTGTTCTTTTATTATTCTCTCTCCACAATAATCTTTTCTTTTTCTCATATTCTCTAAAACTCAGTACCTCCCCTTGTGGTTTTATTGCCTTGCTTGTGGTGATATTATTAAAAAATAAACTCTTAGCAATGTTTAGTCTCTCTTCTGCCATCCATTTACACAAGCTCAATATGTACAAAAAAAAGCAAACACTTATACAAATTAAAGACTATTACATCTACTACTTTCTGGTAGGAAGCACTATAGTGTTGAGAAGTGTCTGAGAAAAATGTAGCTTTATGACAGAATTTAAATTCGTATAGCTGCTTGGTCTTCATGTTCAAATCACTAATAGTGTCATGATGTATCAGACAAGTTGCCAAAGAAAATAGAAATTGATGTGTATTTATAGGTGGTACTCTCTAATCTCTTTTACGGGCTGCGTATTTTCAGCAATTTGCGATCATATTTATCCACGAATCCAGATCCTTCATAACTCAAAGCTATATCTGTCACCTGTTCTGACATCCGTTTACACAAGCTCGCTGTTTTATTCTGCACCTCTTGACATAATACGTCTTGTGAGTATCAAATTCTCCAAGCCTCTTTATTCATTAGTTGTCCTAGAAATTTTGTGTAATTCTTTGTAATGCTAATTAGAATGTTCATTTTTGTTCCCATTTTCCTTAAACCTTACTCGTTAGTCAGATGTTCCATCAGTGATATACTTGTTTTTTTCTCTGTAGAACTACATCTCTGTTGCTTCAAGTCTCATCTTTATCTATGAAGAAATTGTCCAGCATTCATTACCATATCGGAGGATTGATTTTATATGGCAGTTAAACACTATTTTCTTTGATTGATTGATTCATTCATTCATTTTCTACGAATTACACGCACAGTAAATTTGATTGATTGATTGACAGCGTATCAACCTTTAGCATGTTATTTAAAGCCTGAAAATATTTTTAGATTGTAAGAATGTTTTAGATAATAATGATTTATTCATAGAAGTCTTACTAATTAAACCATAGTTAGTGAACATGAAGTGGATTCATACCTTTTCCAAGCGTATTTGCGCGTAAGTAAATATAACGAACCCGACTGGAACTGGAACACGGCGCACTTAGTTTTCAGCATCTGGTATTCCCGATAGTAGATTTAAAGACATTGCTGGATTATTTCATGCAAAAACCTTTTCTTTTAATACTTGAGATATTGGTCGGATTTATACTTGAGCCTATAGATAGACACAGATAAGATAGCTAGATGCACACACACACACACACACGCATATATATATATATATATATATATATATATATATATATATATATATATATATATATAGAAAGAGATAGATAGATAGATAGATAGATAGATAGATAGATAGATAGATAGATCTGAACAGATTTAGATATTTTGAGAGAGAGGAACAGACTGAGATAAATTTGATAAATTTTGGCCAATATATATCTAATTCTTAATGCCTTCAGAAATAAACATCTCTATTAATCATTTGAGTGTTCCTCCCTTTACTTAGCATCAGCATGGCTGATGCTAACCTCCAGAATGGTGTCACGTTGCTCCTTCTTGGGCTAAGGTTCTCAGCTGACCTGAGGTGGAAAAACTATATTGAATTCATTGCTAGGCTAGCTGCTAAGAAATTTAGTTCCCTGTGTCGTGCGAGAAAATTTTTTTATCTCCAGAATCTATCTTACATATCTATAAGTCTACCATTCATCCATGCTTCGAATATTGCAGTTACATATGGTCCGGTTCTACTGCTATTTACCTTGATGTCCTTGATAAAATCCATAGAAGAATCAGCAATATTATTGGTCATGACCTGTCATCTCGCATTCAGTCACTTTCCCACCTCTGTAAGGTAGACTTTCTCAATTTAAGCGCAGTACTGGACTGGTGTCAAGATGTCATCAATTTACAATTGAGCTGGTCACCATGAATTTTAATAATTGAACCTTTCGGTAGATATATGCTGGGTTTATACTTGAGCCTATAGGTAGACACAGGTAAGATAGCTAGTTACATAGATAGATAAACATGAACAGACTTAGATATTTCGAGAAGAGGTAGATTGGTACCTTTCACAAGGGTATTTGCGCGTAAGCGGATATAATGAACTTAACTGGAATTTGAACTCGGTTCTCCGATTAATAATTCCGATCTGTTATCTATTACACCACCTGCACATCCAAGCTTACTGCATCTGGTATTCCCAAGCGGTCACCCATCTAAGTACTGACCAAACGCGACTTGATTTTGGTGATTGTACAGCAACCGGTTTTTCAATATTTTGCTTCCAAAGAAATTTTCGTGTTTCTTAATACTTTGTTTAGTTTTTGAAAACCATCTTTCGCTGTTCCAGTGCGTGTTGGGAATTGTACCACTATATTTTCCTTGTTTGTTAAAAAACCTCTTTGCCAGATATTAAATTTCTGTGCTTGATACATTTTGACCTTTCCATTTCCAGTCCACATCTTCTTGGTAAAATTAATTAAACCCTTGAAATCCAATACATAAATTAAACACTAATGTCCAAGTGTATCACTTCAGAACAGGTGAGAACGTGACAGAGAAGCATAGAGTTTCTTTTGCATGAAATGAGATTTCATAAAAAATTAGCAGTGAAAGAAAAATAAATAAAAAGAAAGAAGAAAAACGAAAGAAAATGGTAAGAATAAAAATACAAATTTGTCATGTAGTGGTTAACGAGCTAATCTAGTAGTTCTTTACAGCATTGTAGTGAGTTGGATTCTCAATACGTTTTCTACACGTGGTCGTATGAGAGAAAAACCAACGCTTAGTATAAGGACTGTGTAAATGTTCTCAGCACCAACTTTTGTGCGATTGTACGTAAAGTGTCTATCAAGTTTATCTATCAGGTCATCCCATAAGTTCTGTCCGATTTTTAACTTTTTGTTAAAATGAACGAAATTTAAAGAGTATTTTGTAATGTCTAATGGAGCTGAACATTATTTTTATGTTTAGATGCATTTAAACTGATCAAATTTTATTTCAGAGAACAATAAAATTAAATAAAAACCCTGCTAACATGAAAGTACCCAAGAAACATTTGAGGCACATAATGCTTTATGAGTTCAAGAAAGGAAACTCAGCAGCCGAAGCGGCTAGAAACATTCACTCAGTTTATGGAGAGGAAAGTGTGAATGAAAGAACTTGCAGAAGATGGTTTGCAAAATTCAGAGGTGGAGATTTCACCCTTGAAGATGAAGATCGAACCGAACGTCCAGTTGAGTTTGATGAAAAGCTTCTTGAAGCAGCCCTTGAAGAAAATCCTGCTTTATCAGTTGTGGAATTGGCAGTGGTTCTCAGTTCAAACCATACAACTGTTCATCGTCATCTTCAACAACTTAGAAAAGTTCCTAAACTTGGAAAATGGGTGCCTCATGAATTGTCTGAAACAACCTCAAATCCCGAGTTGACATCTGCTCTTCTCTTCATTCTCGCCAGCTTGTTTCACCTTTTTTGGATAGACTTGTGACTGGTGACAAAAAGTGGATCAGTGGCTTGGTAAAAGGGAAGGACCCCAGCCACAGCCGAGAAGAGAACTTCATGGACAAAAGGTTCTTCTTTCAATCTGGTAGGATCGCCAAGGAATAATCCACTTTGAATTCTTACCACCTAATGCAAAAATTAATGCTCAAATATACTGTCAGAAATTAGATCGTTTGAACCAAGCTTTGAGGGAAAAAATAAAGACCTGCTCTAGTGAATCGAAAAGGGGTGATGTTTCATCAGGACAATGCGTGACCCCACATATATATATATATGCAAATACATTTTAGTACCACATAAAAAAACAAGTTTTATGGTAGGGATCATAATTTAATATTTAACGATTTAAATCGAATAAAATAAATATAACCTAAGCCACTTTTCGACCGACACTTCGTCAAAAGTCAATTGTCGGTATTAAAATACTATTGAAGCGTTTTTTTGTTTTTTTTTTCAAATAGAATCTTAAATTCGGAAAGAAGACAAGGATGGTGAGAAATTAGCTCTATCTGGATGGCAGGAATTTTTTTTTTTTTTGCTGGCAAAATTTCGGAAACTTTCTGAAGGACAACTCGTTCATTCTGAAGGAGGAAAGGGGGATGCTGAATCGCTGCAGATTGTCTTTGAGTTTGTCTTTGTAACGTAAGAGTGGCCTTCCAACTGATCTACTTGTTAGAAGCTGACCTAAGTGATGATTTTTTTTTTATATTTTTTTTAAAGCCTGCTATCGCACATCCGACAAAGATATCCTGCCTACCTAAGTTGGATTTTCATTAGGACGGCTTCAGTACCCGTCATGACCAATAACAGAACTTGCCTTTCCAATCTTATACTCAATTTCTTTGTACATTTCAGCATCTTTGGGTACAATAGAGCCAAGATAGGTTAAAGTATGTGTGCGGGGGGCGCGTATATACCGTAACCTTGTGTGTATAAGACGCAGTTTTTCATAGAAAATCGTGACGAGTTATTTCCTCCTAATTACTGAAACCGCAACTAGGGGACGCTCTCCAAAACTATAAATATTCGGCGATATCTTTTCTCACCGTCTTCTTAGTTTATACGACAACAATGTAAATCTCTCGCAGAAGATTGTGTTTTTTCAACCAGGGGAAACGCATAAACAATACATACATACATACATACATATACACACAGGCGTACGTACACACATTCACTCACTACACATACTTTGGACCACAAACTTTCCACATTCATTTGTTACACATACATTATTGTCTGTATCACTTGTAGCTTTTGTTGTTAATACATATTCATTTGTTCATACATATATATCGGTTCTTGTTTCTTTTTTATGTTTTTCTGGTGGACTCATATTCCGAGTCCACCATGTTTGTTGTGGGCATCTCAGGAGACACACGTGTTCATCTCACAACACGTACACCAGCCCGCAACAATCGTGTCCAAAAGGCTGCTACGTCTTATACTTTATTTTAGAACTTAATGCTATTTTTTTTCGTGGATTCAAAAAGGACATGGCGTATTACAAGAAAGGGAAATAAATGTTTCATAATGTTTCTCTAAGTCCCGGACGGTTTCGTATTTTTGTCCGGATTCCGTTGAGTCTAGAAACTTCCGTGAGCTCGGAAATCATTCAAAGGTAAAAAATATTATTTCATTTACGATAAAAAAAAAAAAATAAATAAATAAAATGATGCATAATTTCAAAATCCAAAACATCAAAAACGATTTTTTATTGAAAGTCAATTAATGACGCTTTCCCAATTAATACCTTTAGCAATTTCTTCTAGCAACAAATTGCCGACTTCAATGTTTTCGTAAAGTTGACAAACCACAAATATGTAAACAAAATGTCTGTTTTTTTCTTACATTTTTTTTCTCTTCTTTTTCCACAAGTTTTGGTAATTTTCTTTGCAGGAAAAGCAGTTATGTTTTATACATGAAATACATTATTTCCCTGAATGTCCTTTGCTCTTTTTATCTGCATTTTAATCTAGTGTTCTGTACGCAATGGATTACGATTAAATTGCATTAAAAACGAATAACAAGGTATTACGGTTAAGTTATTTTTCTTGTGTTCATATATATATATATATATATATATATATATATATATATTATTTTATTATATATTATTTTATTATATATATATATATTATTCTTATTATATATATTTATTATTTTTTTATATTATATGGGTGTATATATATATATATATATATATATATATATATATATTATTTTTAGTATGTATATTTTATTATTTTTATTATATATATTTGTTATTTTTTTATTTTTTATACTATAGAGTTATATATATATATATATATATATATATATATATATATATATATATATATATATATATATATATATATATTATTTAAGTTATGTAGAAATTGTCCGAGCGTTTCCAGTTATACTTTTAGCCATTCTCAAGAATGATTTTCCGTCCTGGGTATGACGATAAATTACATCCGCGTCCAGGGTAGGACGATGGACTGCGTCCAGCAGCATGGCCTTTCATCGGGAGGCTTTGAGGAGCTTGGAACCATCTCTTAACTGTTGGGGTCCCAGCTATGGGCAAATAGTTAACCCCGAAACTGAGGTAACGAGCATTATAAAAGTGCAAAAATAGGTTTTAATACCAGCAATACTTTGTAAAAAATTATTACCAGAAATAAATTTTTGAAGAAAAACAACTATTAGCAGCAATATGTTTTTGAAAAAAAAAAAATTACCAGCAATGCATTTTTTAAATAATATTACCAGCAATACTTTTTTTTTTTAAAAATTATATTACCAGCAACACATTTTTTTAAATAATATTAACAACAATACATTTTCGAGGAAAAAATATTACCAGAAATAGATTTTTGACAAAACGAAAAAATTACAAGGAAAAAAAGTTGTCGGCATTAAATGACCCACAGGGGTTTGATATGCCGTAAACCAAACCAAACCAAGAATTATTTTAATTTTACTTTCAACTGAATGTACGGATTTTTGTTATATGTATATATCTTGAGTTATGGGAATGTTTTATTTTCCAAACAAGGTCAGCAAGTTGGTGTTATTGAGTGTTGACTTTATCTTTTTTTAATAATGCTTCTATTATTTTCGCCTTTTTTTACATGTAGATGAGGCTATTATATTTGTCTTGTCAACGATTATGTTGCGGATAGAGTTTTGTAGGTCTCCGTATGTATTTAAATGAGATTTAATTGCGCTATGTTCAGAGAGATGTAACATGAGCCTTCTTGTTAGGGATGTCGTAGTATATCCAATATAATTATATGTATATATATATATATATATATATATATATATATATATATATATAAGTTTGATTATATTCTATCAGACTAATCATTACCTATCTTCATCTAATTATTAACTATCTCGGTATGGTCATTATCTGTCTGTATGTATTTATATCTATCTTATTTATTTCCATCTCTCCTTTACACAATTTTTCTTCTTCTTTTTTCTTTGGTTTACGTGTCTTTATTTTTCTGTGCCTGTCAACAAATCAGCGTTTCTTACTGATTTTATTGTCATGACTATCCTGTCCGGAGTTCTCTCGTGTCAAGCATATTGTAAACTTTCAGGTCAGCCGCCGTCTTTCTACTTTCATGTAATACTATCGTCTGATATTTTCGTTCATGTATTTGATACAAAGAACAGCATAATTTTTCTGTTTTTCATATCGTTTGTCTTTGTACATATTTTATTTATTTATTTATATTTACATTTCTATATGAACTTTCTTTTTTCTTATTGCTTTTCCTTCTTTTGCGCTTCTTTTTTTTTTTTTTAAAAATTACAGTTCTTTCGTGTTCACAGATTTATTAGTCAATAGAATGAAAGCATTCAAACTCAGAACAAAGTAATATTTTTAGACGAATTCACACTGCGCACCGCAGGAACTTGTTATGTCCTGTAACAACGCTGACTCTCTGTACAGCACTCCATGCACTTCTTTAATGCAGTGTGTCCCTTCAGGGTGTTGTATTTCCACAATTTGATGCACTTTGCAGCTCTTAATAAATTTAGTATTTTTCTTCTATCTCCTATACCCTGTTCTGCCACGAATTTACACAATCCCGCTATGTCCGTTGTCACATGTCCTATATATATATATATATATATATATATATATATATATATATATATATATATATATATATTAAGCTCCTTGATTCCTTGGGGAACATAGGGCCTCAAAAATACCTTTTCAATGGACGCGGTTCCGGGCGATCCTCTTCAGTTCGGCCCATGTCGTGTCGGCTGCCTTCACCTCTGCGTCAGTACTTCTATTTTGTCGACCCACTTTTCAATTCCCTTGTGTATTCTATTCAAGGGCCTGTCAGGTGACACTAGAAGCAGGCTTGCGAAGTGTGAGGTCAATCCATCCCAATTTCTGCTTTTTGGTGTCAATCTCGATTGGGGCTTGTCTCGTCCTGTCCAACAGTTGGTCGTTGGAAACGATTTCCGGCCACGTGATATTGAGGATGTTCCTGAGACATCGGTTGATAAATGTCTGAAGTTTGTGGGTGTTGGTCTTAGTGAATCGAAAAGAGGTGATGTTTCATCAGGACAATGCGCGACCCCACACAGCAAGAATCACGTCACAAAAAATCGAAGAACTTGGTTGGGAGAAAATTCCTCATCCACCTTATTCTCCCAATCTTGCTCCTTCATTTGTTTCGTAGCTTACAGAATCATTTGGAAGAAGCAGCTTTTGTAACACAGGAAGAGGTTAAAACTGACATTTGTGAGTTCTTCGATTCAAAGCGAAAAGAATTTTACAGTAATGGAATTAGTAAAAATAAAAAATAAATAAATAAATACTACGTTACTTAAAAATCGAAAAGAGAAAATATACAAGTAAAATAAATTAACCTAAATTCATCCAAGTAAATAAATAAACAAACCAATCCCGATAAAGTTATCATTAGAAAAAACAAATAAAAATAATCAACCCAAATAAACACAAATTAAAAACTGTTCCTGCCAAAATAATAGTTAGAACAAACTACAACAATCAACCCCAAAATCGAATAAATAGCTTTAATTAAATTCTCAGACGAAAACAAAACTATTAAATAAGTGATATAAACAAATTTCTACTACGTTAATAAAAACACCGATTAAAAAAATAAATAAATAAATGAAATAAGAAACAAAAAATAAAAACAAGCAAAATAATTTAACCCAAATAAATAAATAAACGACTTCCGGTAAAATAACCGCCATAATAGACTTCCCACAATGCACCACTGACCCGTATATATATAAATAGCCGAGAAAAATAACAGCACATGTGGTCTGACGATTGCATATAGCATGAAACAGCCTGTCGCCTCTAAGTGTTGACTTCTATGTTCACTTTTATATTTACACACGCTCTATCTCTGATATTGAGCACTTTATGCCATAAATATAGAACACCTTAAGACTATATTTCTTTATATATATATATTTATATATATATATATATATATATATATATATATATATATATATATAACTAAAATACATGCTAAAGAGCCAGCAAAACATACTATTTTAGTTATTCCTGCTCTACTTAGTGTATTGAGCTCTCTATGTTTTCGCCTAACTAGTCACTTGTTTTTTTTTTCGGACTAAAGGCAATGGACGATTTATTTCGCACTGTTCAGAAAGTTTTTTGTTTTGTTTTTTTTATTTCCAATTTTTTCTTTGGGTACCGATTTGTTTTGACATATCTACAGGTTGAGTTATTTTTCCAAACGAGTATTATTATTAGTATATATATATATATATATATATATATATATATATATATATATATATATATATATGTATATATGTATGTGTGTGTGTGTGTAGGGAGAAAGTGAGAGGTAGATAGTGATAACATGCTGAAACATATATATAGAGAGATAAGAACAAAGTTATAGACAGAGAAGGACAGAAATATATATATATATATATATATATATAGAGAGAGAGAGAGTGAGAGAGATGGGGAAGAGAGACAAACAGAAAAAGATAGATAAGAACGTACTGTAATAGATAGATAGATAGATAGATAGATAGATAGATAGATAGATAGATAGCAATCATTATGGCGAATAAAGAGAAATTCAAAAAATTGCCCACAAAAACCTCCCAAACACCCACTCCTCTTCTCAAAACTTTAGTGAAATCACTTAATGTCTGTGCTATAAACGTGCTGAATTTCTATTTATAATGTGGTTTTGCCAGCAAGAAACAACAGACATCACGAATTGTTGCCGCAGGGGATATATAAAATCTTATGATCGATTTCCTAAACTAAATCAAATGTTTTCGAGAATAACGAAGAATTATACCTTATCAGAAAGAATGGAAGGTTTTTAAAAATTAATGATTTCGTACTGTCAAGATGGATTAAGAGTCAGCCTTATATTGTTTATTTCAAATCCTGATATAGAGTTTGGTTATAACATAAGACATATCAGTTTCCCGACCATGTATGTTTTGGTGGTATTGTCTTGTAGTTAAAAAAAAAAGGTCTCACACGAATTAGTTCTCGCTTGGTGGCACTGCATAAGACTATAAAAGGACGGACATAAGCTCTCTTTACCCCTGCTTCTTCTAGAATTCGGTACGTAGAAAACTTCTCCACAGCCCTGTCCTCGCTTTCCAGTTTCGATCGAGTACTAAAAGCGACTCCGTATCCTTGCGTGTGACAAATTATTTTCCACCCTGCAACGCCTCTCTCACAGATGAAATGTTACAAGTTTCTCACAGCTCTATTGCTACTACCATGGAAAGTGCTCAGACGAGCTATATTCCTTAGTTACACCAGTTCAGAGAAGCTACACCAATCGAGAAGCTTCTTCTCAAGAAGTAATGAATGAGAATGCTTTCCCGATCACTACAATCAACGCGTTCATGTCTTGATTTAAAGGCTATATTACCCATATATCCATGTAAAATATGCCTCTTAAACTATAAGCCTCTAGCTTGAGTGCATCTCGAGCCCTGTACATCATGAACCTTACTGTAATAGATTCTGATGAGCGGTGATATTCTCAATGAAGCTTTTTGCCTCGAACACCTTTTGGGTTTAAATCTCACTGAAGACATCAATTGGGACCTGTGTATTCGTGTCATCGCTAAAGATGTTGGATGAATGGTCGGATATTTGTATCGCTCCAGAAAATATCCAACGCCCCCTAATGTGATCTATCTTTATAAGAATCAGTTCAGAACAAGAATATAGAATATTACTGCCGGGTCTCCACTGTGCCGCTTTGACAGAGTTCAAAAGCATTTATGAAGACTTCTGGTTGATGAATTATTCGCCAACTTACAACACCTTCCTCATAGACAAAGGCTTTCTAACCTCTCACTACTCTATCACGATTACTATGGCAAATGTTTGAAAGAATTATATTCCTTAGTTTCACCAGTTCAGACCTTCCACGGCTCGGACCCCTCATCCTATACGCTTTGCAGCGAATCACACCCATTCTCTCCGTATTCCACTGGTGAGAAAAGTAAGTTCTAATCGAGCAGCTTCTTCCCACGATCCTGTAATGAATGAGAATGCCTTCCCGATCACTACAATCTTAACGTGTTCATGTCTAGATTTAACGGCTATATTAACCACATATCCACCTAAAATATGCCTCTTAAACTGTAAACCTCTACCTCGAGTGCATCCCTAGCCCTGTACATCATGAACCTTACAGTAAAAAATTCTGATGAGCAGTGATATTCTCACTGAAGAATTATATTCCTTAGTTTCCCCAGTTCAGACCTTCAAAGCTAGTTCACGGTAAGAAATCATTCCCTTCGTGTCCCTTTTCATAAGAAGCGATTCCACTCAGAGATTCTTCCAAAAAAGTGTTACTTGTTGTCCAACAGCCTCCCAAGCAGATGCTTCCTCGACCACTGTAATCTTAACTTCTTCCATCATCATACTATGCACTTCTTACTTCCTCTGTTCTTGTACAGTGTGAACCTCACTGTAATAAAAAGAGAAAGCTTCCCGTTTGTTACCCAGCCAAGTGTTGCATCTCACAAACGTACGCACTCACAACTCACCGCTAATTCCATAAATGTTTTTCTTCTTCCTTCCAGCTGTGTACACACAAGTAGATCTTCTCTCTTGTTGCATTTAAATTATTTTTTCATGTTCAAATTCCTTTTGAAAATTTTACATTCAATTTCTTTAAATTCTCAAGCACAATCTCATCCAGTACACGCGCGACATATTACATTACTTTCTGCGTGAAATCGGGGTAACTTAACGTTATAGCATCTCGACTACACTCATTTTCCAACCAGCCACCTGGCTTCCCTGTACCTTTTCTATAAATATTTCTATGACAATTATTTAATCGGCTTTCCTCTTTTTTTACCTCTATTGCATGAAGGATCCCCGAGGTTAAGCAACGTTGAGTCTGATCAGGAATACCATGTGCTGTAAGCTTAGATGTGTGGGTGGTGTAATGGATAATGGCTCGGAATTGTTAATCGGAGAGCCGAGTTCCAATTCCAGCTGGGTTAGTTATATTCACTTACGCACTGATACCATTGGGAAAGGCATGAATCCACCTCTTCTCCCCCAGCTTTGGGTTAATTAGTAAAACTTTAAATCATTATTATCTTGCCCCCCCCCCCATTCACCCCAAAAGTAATCTTACAATCTAAAAAAATATTTTCCGGCTTTCAAAAGAAGACACTTCCTCATCTTATACCCTTTTCTATTTTAAGATAGATATATAGATAGATATGAACAGACTGAGATAGATAGATAGATAGATAGATAGATAGATGTTATTGATTAGTTTTATTATTATAATAATTATTAGATAGATATAAACATATTTTTTTAACTTTAGTTTCCCCAATACAAGATCCAAGAGCCACTCAAGCTAGAGGATTATTGAATGAGATTGTTGTAACGGAGGAGGACGGAGGAAGTAAAAAGTATATATTATGATGATATCTAGGATAGATATCGATTGACCCTAGACTTGAAGAGCTTAAGATTATGTTTCTCGGAGGCATTCTCCACAACAAGTAACACAACAAGTAACATTTATTGGAAAGAAACAGTCTGAGTAGAACCACACCTCATAAAAAGGGTCGTGAAGGGATTGATATGATTATTTTTTACCGTGAACTATCTGTGAAGGCCCGAGCCGGTGGAACTAAGGAATGTAACTCCTTGAACATTTACCATAGTAATCGCGATAGAGTAGTGAGAGTTTAGCAATCTTCTATGGGGTTGGAGTTGCAGGGTGGAGAATAATTCACACTATTTACATTATTCTGACTATTGTCATCATCTTTGTCGCCATGTTAATCACAATGTTTCGGCCCTTCAGTATCTGTCTATATTTCTGAGATGAGGTATTATGTACACTATTTACATTATTCGGTCTATTGTCCTCATCTTTGGTGCCATATTTATTACATTGTTTCGGCCTTTCAATATCTTTTTATATTTCTGAGATGAGGTATTATGTACACTATTTACATTGTTTGGACTATTGTCCTCATCTTTGTCGCCATATTTATTACAACGTTTCGGCCTTCTGTATCTGTCTATATTTCTGAGATGAGGTATTATGTACACTATTTACATTATTCTGACTATTGTCCTCATCTTTGGTGCCATATTTATTACATTGTTTCGCCTTTCAGTATCTGTCTATATTTCTGAGATGAGGTATTATGTACACTATTTACATTATTCTGACTATTGTCCTCATCTTTGGTGTCATATTTATTACATTGTTTCGCCTTTCAGTATTTGTCTATATTTCTGAGATGAGGTATTATGTACACTATTTACATTATTCTGACTATTGTCCTCATCTTTGTCGCCATGTTTATCACATTTTGGGCTGTCTGTTTTGCTAACACCATGCATTCTGTCTTTTTTTTCCTTTTTTTACAGGGGTTACAGAGAGTTGAATAAATAGGAGTGATAGAGGAAAGGATGTAGAGAAGGATAGGGGATAGATCAAGGCATCTGGAGACGTCGATTGACATTCCATTTGAATAGTTGGAGATTATAGCTATCAGGGAAACAGGAAGAGGGGAGGAAGTTCCACAGGCGAGAGGTGCGAGACATGAAGATATTGGAGTAGAAAAGACGACTACATTTAACAGTTTCGACAGTAAAAGGGTGTGAGCGAGATGCCAGTCTAGTAGAACTCTTAAATTCATGAAGTTTGGGAACCAGCGAAAGCAGCTCATTGGAGCAGTTACCATGAAAGTATTTGTAAAGAAAGACAGAGAGAGGCGACGGCATGTCTGTGAGAGAGCGACTACAGACGAGATGCCAAAGATTAATATTAATAAAAATATTCTTCTTCTTCTTCTGATGTTTCCCTTCACGACGTGGATGATCATGACTCTCTACAATTTCCTGTCCTTTGTAGGTCTTAATAAATGTTATCTCCCCTAAACCCTTTTCTGCCATTCATCTGAAAAAGCTCGTTGAGTAGATTATGCGCTATTTTCCTCTTTTCCACTTTTCCTCTTGACTTCCATAGCTCCTATGAGTGACAAATTTTCTAAGCCCTCTTTTCTCATGTCCCTTAGAAATTTCAACCGTTTCTTTCTGACTCTAAGTATAAGCGTTCTTTTTGTTTTCATTTTCTCTAAAATATCGTCATTGCTCACATGTTCAGTCCCTTGGATTCTCAGTATCCCTCTGTAGCCTCAAGTTTCTTCTTTATCTGTGATTAGATTGCCCAGCATTCACTACCATATAAGAATACTGCTATTACATAGCAGTTCAGTAATCTTTTCTTTGTTTCTAACGAATTGTTCCTGTTTCTTAATACTTTGCTTAGCTTTTGGAAGGCGTCTTTCGTTATTTCAATGCGCCTTTTCCGTTCTCTGTTAAAACACTTCCTAGATATTTAAAGTTTTGTACTTGAGAAGAAAAGTAAAAATGGAAACAATTATAAATGTTAAATAAGAAAGATTATTTAAAGCTTACATTATTTACATTATACGGAATGCTATCCTCATCTTCATTGCCATATTCACAAAGCTACGCCCGTTGTACGCTCCGGCCTTCTTCAGGTGATTTAAATTTCAAACTGAACTCTTTATTACGTCCATCAGGGTAGATTGTTCTAGTTCCACATGCCATGCCTCTTCCAGATATCTTATTTATTCCCCTTTAACTCAACTCAAGTTTTGGTTCATCACTGATGTAGTCTGGTATCGAATGAGACACATGTCCCAGTGGATCAAAGTGTTGGTTAGATCCAGTGACTAGACACAAAGAGCTGTGAGTTCAATACCAGGCGAGATGCCTACATTTAAACACTTCGAACTGAGTGACGATATCTCGCAAGGAAATTCCTTATATTCAGGCGTTGTACGCTCCGGCCTTCTTCAGGTGGTTGGAATGTCGAATTGAACCCTGGCGTAGAATGTTCTAGTTCCACGTGTCATGTTTTAATGGATGTCACTTGTCAATTATCTCCTGTTAATTCCCTTCTCCGATTTCTCCACTGCTTTATCTGGGTATTGAACACACACTGTCACTGGATCTAATGCCTTTACCACTGTGGCACGTGGAACTAGAACAGTCAACGCCAGTGAGCGAAATAAAGGATTCAGTTCGAGATTCCAAACAGCTGAAGAAAGCAAGAGCGTACAACGGTCGAAACGTTGTAATAAATATGAGTAATAAATATGGCGACAAAGATGAGTACAGTAGTCCGAATAATGTAAATAGTGTACATAAGACCTCATCTCAGAAATATAGACAGATACTGAAGGGCGGAAACGTTGTAATAAATATGGCGACAAAGATGAGGACAATAGTCCGAATAATGAAAATAGTGTACATAATACCTCATCTCAGAAATATAGACGGATACGGAGAATAATTCATCATCCAGAAGGCTGCATAAATACTTTTGAACAATGACGACTGGACCAGATATAGCAGCATTCTTGGTCTAATCTGATTCTTGTAAAGATAGATCACATTAGCTGGCGTTAGATATTTTCTGGGGCGATACAAGTGTCCTACCATTCATGCATCATCTTTAGCGATGACACGAATACACAGGTTCAAACTGATGTCTTCAGTGAGATTTAAATCCAAAAGTTGTTCGAAGGAAAAAGCTTCAGTGGGAATATCACCGCTCTTCAGAATTTTTTTACAGTAAGTTTCTACCTGCACAATGCCCGAGAGGTACTCGAGGTAGAGTGTTACAACATAGTACGAAGCACAGTTTATGCGGATATGTGGAGAATATAACGTTTAAGCCAGTACTTGAACAGTTTAAGATTGCAGTGATCAGGAAAACATCCTCTTGGGAGTCGGTTCCACAGAGCAATAGTTCGAGGGAAGACGCTGCTCGAATGAAAAGGCGGTGGTTCGCTACAATGAGCGTAGCATGTCAGGTCCTAGCCATGAAGCTTAGAACTATGGAAGTAATAAGAGAGACTTGCGACGTTTTGACTGTGAGAGTGGGTCTACAGGGTGGAATATAATTTGTCACCCACACGGACGTGGACAAGATTTTGGGCTCTATGGATACTAGAAAGTGAGGACTTGACAGATCATGACCAAATATGACAGCAGATTGGTTTGCTTTGGTTTGCTTTGGTTTACGGCATATCAACCTCAGTGGGTTATTTAATGCCGACAAAATTTTTGTTGCTAGTAATATTTTTTCCTTCAAAAATCTATTTTTTGTAATATTTTTTCTTAAAAAAATTATTGCTGGTAATAATTTTTTACAAAAAGTATTTCTGGTATTAAAACCTAATGGTGTTTTGACCCCAGTTTGGGGGTTAACTATTTGCTGATAGCTGGGTCCCTAACACGTGCTACTACCCTGGGTCAGGGTGGACCTGGGAATACCAGCAATTAAGAGGTGGTTCTACGCTCCTCAAAACCTCCTGATCATAGGCCTTGCTGTTGGACGTAGTTTATCGTCTTACTCAGGACGCAGATGTAGTTTATCGTCTTATCCAGGACGCGGATGTAGTTTATCGTCTTACCCAGGACGCGGATGTAGTTTATCGTCATACCAAGGACGGTGACAGCAGATTGGATCAAATGTGAATTTGTGTGAGAGAAATAGAGAAACACAGAGAGAGAGAGAGAGAGAGGGAGAGAGAGAGAGAGAGAGAGAGTGAGAAACACATAGGAACAGAGTGTAACAGATATATGGTTAACTAATGGGTAGTAAATTTGATTGATTGACGGTTTATCAACCTTTAGCATGTTATTTAAAGCCAGAAAATATTTTTAGATTGCAGAATTTTTTTCAGATAATAATGATTTGGTAATAGAAGTCTTACTAATTAACCCATAGTGGGGAAGAAAAGATGAATCTATCCCTTTCCCAAGGGTATTTGCGCGTAAGTGAATATAACGAACCCAACTGGAATTGTAACTCGGTTCACCGAGTAACAACTTTGAACCATTATCCATTAAACCACCCACACATCTAAGCTTACAGCATCTGATATTTGAGACAGTAGATTTAACGACATATTAACAATGCTTGGTTATTTCATGCTAAACATTTCTATTATTACTTGAGTTTTTCGGTAGGTATAGGTTGGGTTTATACTTGAGCCTATAGATAGGTAAGATAGCTAGTTACATAGATAGACATGAGCAGACTGAGATAGACTATTTTAATATCGTATTCTGCCGATATCTAATTTTTAATGCCTCCAGAACTAGACATCTTTCTTAATCATCTAAGTGATCCTCTATTTGACTTCCATCAGTATGGCTGATGCTAACCTCCAGAAAAGTGACTCGTTGCACCTTCTTGGGCTAAGTGAAAAGACTAGATTGAATCCATTGCTAGGACAGCAGCTAAGAAAGTTGGTTCACTGTGTCATTCGAGACAATGATTTCTCTCCAAAATCTATCTTGTATATCTATAAGTCTACCATTCGTCCATGCTTCGAATATTGTTGACACATATGGTCCGATTCTCCTGCTATTTACCTTGAGCTCTTTGATAAAATCCAAAGATGAATCAGTATTATTTAGATTATTATTTAGATTGAAAACATTTTTTTCAGATAATAATGATTTAATTAACCCATAGTGCGGAAGAAAAGATGAATCCATCCCTTGCCCAAGGGTATTTGCACTTAAGTGGTTATAACGAACAAAACTGGAATTGGAACTCGGTCATCAGCCAGGTCATGACCTGGCGTCTCGGCTTCAGTCACTTTCCCACCACTGTAAGGTTGCCTTTTCTATAAATACTTTAAGGTAATTGTTCGGATGTATTCCTCTCTATGGTACTTAGATTTTTTAAATTTAAGTGCAGTACTAGACTGGTGTCGAGATCTCATCAATTTACAGTTGAGCTGGTCATATGTAACCGTAAATTTTAGGCTCACAGTTTCTTTTTTCGCACTTCTCCCTCGTGGAACTGCCTTCTGGCTCCATGTTTCCCAGCCAACTTTAATCTGCCAAATATTTGAATACAATGTCAATCGCTATCTAGTGTCCTCCTGATTACTCTTTCCTCTTCCCGCTCATTATTAATGTTTCTGTTCCTATTTCTTCCACACCCTGTAACTCTTTGTGTCTTAGTGGCTTTACTCCCTTGCCTGGAGTGATAATACCGATTAAAAAAAAAAATCTTATAATTTATATAACTATAATAATTCAAAATATTTTTACCCGATTTCCATTCCTCGAAGACATTTATTCATAACTATCTCTCACAGTTACAGTTGAATATATACGGGTGGTGTGTGTGTGTATATATATATATATATATATATATATATATATATATATATATATATATATATATATGTGTGTGTGTGTGTGTGTGTGTGTGTATGTTTAATTCTCTCTCTCTTTTTTTCCTCCCCTCTCATCATCAATGACTCGAAATAAATGTAGCTTGATAAATTTATTTTTCTAAGGAATTTGCTCGACTTGACATTTTTACAACAGCAAATACTGTGAATTGTTCAAATCTCCTAAAGGAATTCCACATTCTTTCGCTTCAGCGTCCATGCCAAGAGCCTTATTTGTTTGGACTAAAAGTAGCCGAGAATGCTTCATTTTGATTGGCTGAAAATCATTGAAGCAGCGCGATCCAGCGTCTTTTCCGTCGTTCCTCATTTGGACTTAATTCTGATTGATGGGAGATTTTCAGTGAAGGATTTATTTTTCGATATCTCTGAAGATGATGGATTTGACCTGAAAAGGATTGTTCGATTTCGGCTTGTTGCTATATTCAGATTGAAGACCTATGTGCCATTTCCGTTCAGGACGTGGACGCTTATTGCTCTCCACATCTTCTCGCCTTTCGTAGCTCTTAGCAATGTTTATCACTGAAACATCCTTACCGCTAACTTTTCTGCTACCAATCACCCAAAATTGTTAAATTACTCGCCGATTATACTTTTGCTTTTAATATGTACAGTGAGTGCCGAATTTTCCAGGCTCTCTTTCCTCATGATATTTTCCAAAATTGTCAACTAAATCTTTAGTATAAGTGTCCATCTTGTTTCTATTTTTCTTTAAAACGTATTCTTTACTCATATAGTTTTTTTAAGCATTTCAAGCCATGCAGGAGTGCCACTAATACGCAGGTGATTAAGGAGAGTGGAAGTAAGAGAAAAAATTGGGTATAGGGGCAATTGCCGAAAGGATAAAATGAAGAACGAGGATCAAGATATCAAAAGATGACGATTGACGTTGCATTTAAATTTTTGAAGATTGTAGTTATCAGGGAAGCAAGTAAGGGGAAGGGAGTTCCACTGTCGGGAAGTGCGAAAGAAGCTGTTAGGGTAGAAGTAGCGGTTACATTTAACTATTTCAACAGAAAAGGGTAGGAACAAGATACCAACCTAGCAGCACACTTAAATTTATTTAGTCGGGGCCCTAGGGAAAATAGCTTGTTCGAGTATTTGCCATGAAAATATTTGTAGAAAAGACAGAGGGAAGCCATGCCAGGTCGGTGAGAAACTGACTAAAATCGAGATGCCACATTAAGACCGACTACATTGCATATCCTTCTTTGGATTTTTTTCGAGGACTTCGAAATGAACAGAAGGGACACCAGGCCATATATGGTAACAGTATTCAATGCATGGATGAATGGTAGATTTGTAGATGTGTAGTATGGATTCAAACGAGAAAAAAACTTTTGGCACGACACAGAAAACCAACTTTCCTTGCATTAGATGCAGCTGTTGATTCAATGTGGTTCTTCCACCTCAAGTCTGTGACGAAAAGCAACAAAGGTTGCTTGAGTTGGAACAACTACATTGTACCTAATTGCATCTAATACAAGGAATGTTGGTTCTCTTTGGCGTTATACCCGAATTAAATAAGCATGCTTTCGTTACCAGTCTTCATTGTTATGATTTTTTTAATTATCAATTTAACTTCATTTTTTGTTGCTTTTTGTCAGAGCACACAAAGCCAATAGACTCTTTATTATGGTTAACATTATATCACTTGTTTTTATTTTGTCGTTTTCGTAATCTCTTTGTAGATTCGGAAATAATAGAAAAAGCTTTCGACGGATCATGATCATTTCTGTCTCACACAGAAAGTAGAAAGACTGAAACTGTCCATTAGTAAAAAAAAAAAAAAAAAAAAAAAAAAAACACTGAAGAAGGTGAGATGAGAGCAAGTATCCAGATGAGTAAGAAACAGAAAGGAAGAAATGCCCGTGGGCGAACAATGTTTAAACATTGAAATCCCATCATGGAACATAGGGACGTCGTGGTCCCTCCAAAACTCTTCCACAGCATATACGATTTCATCATTGCTTCTAAAATGGCGATCACGATGGGATTTGGTTTTAAGAAACAGGAAGAAACCAGATGGAGCTAAGCCTGGAGAGTAGGGAGGATGAGGTGACAATTCAAAACCACAGTGGATGATTCAGCTACTGCAGCCTGAGCAGTTTGAACGGGCCCGTTATCCTGGAACAACAGCGCACCTAAGCTTATCTCTGCGTGTCGTCTTGATTGTTTCTTTCACTTATCTTAATTCTGATGCATAGTAATGCCTATTAATAGTTTTTTTTCCCTTTTCAAGTAGTCTATTATGATTACTCCTTCAGAAGCCCCCCACCTTCAAAGTAGAAGCCACCACCTTGACAACAGACGCTGCTTGCTTGAACTTCTTCGGGGATGGAGCACCAGAGTGTTTCCATTTTTTTTTTTTACTCTTCGATTTAAATTCGAAGAGGTGAAATCGGGTTTCATGTTGAATTACTAATCTGCAGTGGGAACACTCAAGGTCAGTCTGGGAGTGAAACAGAAGTATCTTGGAAATGTCAATCTTTTCCAGCTTCTGCTCTGGTATCGGCATTCTTGGGATCCATCTTGCAGACAGCTTATCCCTAATTTCTCAATATGGACCAAACCAGAACTAATGTCTATGGACTTAGCTATCTGCTGGACAGTAAGACATCTACCATCCAAAACCGTACGTTGAATGGCATCAACTTGTTTATCAGTGGTTGAGTTTTTTGGAAGACCTGACCGGGGATCATCTTCCGTGCTGTCCAGGTACCACTTGAATTTCGCAGCCCAATTCTTCACAGTTGGAAGCGGGGTCCTCTGCAAATGTCTGCACCATGTTCTCGTTAATTTCCTTGGATAACATACCTTTCTTTTGCAGATAATTTACGAGGCTCGGATCCCTGATTTGTCCATTTTTAGATTTATCGCATACCTCTCACCTTTGTATGGGTCTCACCTGAACAGAAATTAAGACAAAAATCTTAAAGTCACATGGCCCAGTGGATAAAAGCGTTAGTTGAATCAAGTGACTTGACCCCAAAAGTTGTGAGTTCAATACCTGGCTACAGCTGAGGTGAACAAAAACTTGAGTTAAAGGGAGATAACTGATACTGGGACATCTGGAAGAGGCATGGCACGTGGAACTAGAATAATTTATCTCGGTCAACGAAATAAAGCATTCAGTTCGTAATTCTATTCATCTGAAGAAAGCCGGAGCGTACAACGACCGAAAAGTCGTGAATAGGACAATGAAGTTGAGGACAACAGACCGAACAAAATGTAAATAGTGTAAATAAATCTGTATGAGATTTTTCTAGTTTTATAAGTCGTGATAGTGTGTTGCCACAACAAAAATATTCAGCTATGGCTCTTTCTGGTTGAAGCTTAGAACTTTTTGAACGACGCTCGTAGATAGATAGATAGATAGATAGATAGATAGATAGATCAACATAGACAGACAGACAGACATGAACAAGCCAAGATAGATAGGTATTAACCAACGTAGATAGATAGATAATGAACCATCCAACACAGATAGATAGATAGATAGATAGATAAGGAACCATCCAACATAGATAGATAGATAGATAGATAGATAGATAGATAGATAGATAGATAGATAGATATAAATCTTTATAAGTAGTGATAGTGTGTTGCCACAATAAAAATTCTGGGTGGGGTTTTGAACATTTTGAACGACCCTCGTAACTGATGATTGTTAACTAATTTTCTTTCTCTGGAAATTAGATTCGTTAATAATAAATCAGGATATTTCATTTGGATCTTTCCAAGAAGCAAAAAGAAAACTAAATACCTTAATTAAATATTGAAAAGAATTCTTCAAATATCGAGAGAAAAATTCAAACACTGTCATTTATTATTTGGGGTGGTGGTAGGGGGATAAAAATTTAATAACAACAATGCAGATTTGGATATGGCAGAAAAGGTTCAGAGGAAGGCTGTTTGTGCAGAGCAAAAGGTTCTGGACGACTAATAGTACTGGAAGAGAAGGCCGTGTGGTGAACATATTGAAAACTTCTTTCATTTGTCTAGACTATATAGTTAGTCAGATATTTACATCTCAAACAATAACACCATATATATATATATATATATATATATATATATATATATATATATATATATATATATATATATATAATATATATATATATATATATATATATATATATATATATATATACAGTGCTGTTCGATAAAAGTGACTCACCTGATTTTTTTTACTTAATGTTCTCTTCTCGATGAAACGAAAGTTGAGCTAAATTCAAAGGATGAACGATCTAAAATCCGAAGAAGAAGCTTTGAAAGCTCTTTGAATTTAGCAGTAAGTACTGTCAAGCATCCCTTTAGTATAATTTTCTGGGGATGCTTTTCTTTTCATTGAACTGGTTTCTTAAAACATATTGAAAAGACCCTCAGGAGTGAGCAGTGCAAGAAAATTTTAGAGTCTTGTCTGCTCCCTTCTGCTGAAAGGGTGCAAATCGACCCCACCAAGATCATTTTTATGCAGGATAATGCTCCCTGTCACAAATCAAAATTGATGAAGGAATACTTTGATGAGAAGCAGGTGAGTGTTATGACATGGGCGCCCCAATCTCCTGACCTAAACCCCATAGAAAACTTATGGAGCATTATAAAGTACAGGCTCTCGAGAAAGCAGTTGAGCAACATGCTCCATAAGTTTTCTATGTGGTTGAGGTCAGGGGATTGGGGTGCCAATGTCATAACAGGTGAGTCACTTTTATCGAACAGTATTGTATATATATATATATATATATATATATATATATATATATATATATATATATATCTGTGTGTGTTTATTTTTACAATGAGATTTAGAGATTTAACAGAATCATATGAGGAGTCCTCTCAAATTAACGCCTCTTATTTTGTTATATTTTCCCAAAATTATATGGAAGGCGAATGTTGGCACTGGTTGAATATTCTCGACAATAATCTGCAGTTATTTCACAGGTTGAATGTCCTCGCCAACAATCTATATTAATTTGACTATGTTGAAGAGAACTATCTGGCAAAATGTTATCAAACAAAAAATTACCTACGAAATAAAAGAGAATGATTGAAATACATTGATGCTTGTTAAACCTTTATGGAGACCAAATCCTGAATATGAGCACAGTTAATGGCAGTCGTCCAGATTATGTTACTCTGCACAGCTTTCCTCTTTGAACTTTTTTCTGCCATATCCAAATTTACATTGCAGTTGGTGCAAGTTTTAGTGAATTCTCTCACAAATGCACACTACACAATCTTGCTTGATTGTGTTCTAGCATGTTCTTATACAAATTATGGCCATCACACTATCATCTCTTCCAATAATAATGGTCGTCCAGATCCTTTGCAAAATCTCCATCATCTTTCCTCTTTGAACTTTTTGCTGTCATATACAAATCTGCATTGCAGCTGGTGGAACTTTTAGTGAATTCTCTCACGAAGGCACACCACACGATCTTATTTGACTCTGTTAAAGCAGACATTAACGTTTTCTTTACAAGTGAATGAATGGGGTTTCTGTACTTGAAAAGAAAAAAAACATAAAACCATAAACAAAACATTTTGACAAGTTTGTAAACATGCTGTTAAAATTTAAAATCTGAGCTGTGATTATGGAATAGTTCCATTTCAAATATATATCTGTATCGTCTTTATAAATATGGTCAAACAACCTCATTCAGGCGCTGTAAGATTGGTTTATATGGTATATCAACCCTTTGTGTCGAAAGCCGAAACATAATTTGGGATTATAAAGACTTTTTCCTAGAGAGTGAATAATGCACTAACAATTATTTTTAGAGAACAAGAATTTTTCACGCTAAAAATGCCATTATTTAAGCCATAGCTGGGGGAGGAATATCGATTGATATTCTTAGATGTATTTGCGCGTAAATGAATGTAATGAACTTGATTGGAATTCGAACTCGGCTCTCCGAATTCTCATTTCGAGTTGATATCCATTACACAACATGCATCTCGGCCACTGGATATTATAAATAGGTTGATGGCATGGCATTGTAATGTCATCGTCACGAAGACCAGTATAGGGGATCAAATCTATTTTACATACATAATGGAATTCACTAATTAATATCAGAGTGAGTGTGTGTGTCTACGGAAGATTTCTTTGAACGTGAATCTTTTCTCGAGAGCATGCGAGAGACTCTCTGTCATTTCCCTCTAGGGTAGAGCGCTTATATAACTTCCTGTCATTCGGTTGCCCCTTAGTTCAACTGCATCGGTCATCCACTGAGGCGCAAATTTGAAGCAATATATATATATATTAAGACATTTTTATGTTTATACATGCTTTTTAAAAAAAATGTCTTAAAATAATTGTCGGCCTTTGTCCATTTCATAATGTATGACGTCATTTATTTACATTTAGATACGCCATGAGCAGATATGAATGTATGTGAAAGATTCATGGAAGATTGAAGTTTAAAAACAGTAAAATCGACCTTGCTAACCGAACACTCCTCTGTGGCCAAATCGGTTAAAGTCACGTCAGGCTATATGACGGTTCCGTATAGGATACAGGTTCGATTCCTGTCAGAGAACGATTAAAAATTCTCGGACATTCAGGCCGGTAAATGTTGTTTAATACTGTTTATTATAAGCAGAGCATTTACTTAAATATTTGTATCTATAAAAAAAGAATATATAAAAATGTCTTACAATAATTGTCGGACTTCGTCTATTTCATAATATATATATATATATATATATATATATATATATATATATATATATATATATATATATATATATATATGAGAGAGATTCAGGAGAGAAAAATTGTCTAGCACGATACGGTGAACAGACCTAGCAGTGGATTCAATATATGTTTTCCATGTCAGCTGAGAATGTTAAAACGAGAAGGCGTAACGTGTCACCTCCAGTGAGGTTAGTATTAGCCATTCTGATAGGAGGTAAGAAGTCGTCTTTCAGGTGATTAATAGAGAGAAGTTTTAGAGGCGTTAAAATTAACAAGCGAGCCATTCCTTGTTTCAGTTAAAAACAGACTGCAGGTCACTTTTTTAGATCAGCGTATGTATTCTCAGCATCCTTCTCCAAACTTGGATCTGTGTCGGTGGTGGCGTGGATAACGGCTCGGGATGAGAAATCGCAGAGCCCAGTTCGAATTTTAGTCGGATTCGTTACCGTCACTAACGCGTAAATACCCTTGGTCGATTATGAATCACAAAGAGACATGATCGCCCAAGCGTGTCACATCTGCTGCTACCAACGAGCATTGGGCCAGCGCACTAGGGTAATAAGCCCATTACTTACATTGAATCTGGAGGAAAGCATACATACAACAAAAGTCATTCGGTGAAAAGAAAGAAAGAAAGAAAGAAAGAAAGAAGGAAAGGGTGAAAAAGAGGGGAAAACGGTAAGAAAGGAAAAAGAAACTAAAAAGAAAGAAAAAAGTAAAGGAAGAAAAGAAAGAAATTTTAATAAATAACAAAGAAAAGGATGACAAACGTAAAGAAAGAAAAGGAAAGAAAGAAAAAGCATAAAAAAAAGAAAGGGGAAGTAAAGAAAGAAAAAGAAGGAAAAAATAAAGAAAGTAAAAAAAAAGAAAGAAAAGAAAGAAAAAACATGGAAGAAGAAAAAATTAACAAAGAAGAAAGTAAAAAAGAATGAAAGAAAAACAAAAGAAAGAAAAAGATAAAAGTTAAGAAGGAAAAAATAACACAGGAGAAAGTAAAAAAAAAAAAAAGAAAAAGGAAGAAAGAAAAAGAATAGAAAGAAAGAAGAACAGAAAAGAAAGAAAAAAGAAAGAAAAAAGAAAAGAAAGAAAAAGAACGAAAGAAAACGTAAAGTAAAATAAAAAAAAAAAGACGTGTTAAACATTTTTAGTTACGCTAATTTAAGCTTGGCCAGTTCCTAGATGGGTGACCACTTGAGAATATTAGGTGTTGTAAGCTTGGATGTATGCGGGTGAGGTAATGGCTCGAGATGAGAAATCGACAAATTCCAGTTGGGTTCATTAAATTCATTTACACATAAATACCGTTCAGCTATCATGAATCAGAAAGAGACATGATCCCCCAAGCGTATCACATCCGCCGCTACCAACAAGTATGGGGCCAACGCGGTAGACCGATTAATCTCCATGCATCTGGGGAAGGCTTGCGTATAACAAAAGACATTCACAAAGTGAGAAGAAAAAGGAGATTTTTTATTATTTTCGACTTTTTTGCATTTTATAACTTGCTGAAATTAAGTATTTTCAATAGTCTTTCGATTTGTCTCTAGCATTGTGGTCATTAAAAAACAAATTTCAGCCGATACATTCTTCGGCTTTCCTGTCAGGTTTTTTCTACTTCATTCATCTTCATTAGAAAAGCATTTTTTTTTAGCCGATATACACTTTGATATGCCTTTCTGTTAATGGTATGAAGTTCTGACAGGCAGCATTTTCATTTTTCTGTAAAGTTTTTTTTTTTCTTTTCTTCCATTTTTATATTTTCAGCACAAAATTTCAGTTAATAAATTCTTCATCATTCGCAATTTGTCGGGTGTTAGACGAAAGTATGAACCGAAATCTTATGTTAAAGGTAACAGACAAAAATGCCATATTCAGACAAATATATGGAATGTCGAAAGGGCTTCAACTCAGAACATCAGAAAATCTAAATATATAGGGTTATCCAAAACAGCAGTAATGGTCACTATTTACATTATTCGGACTATTGTTCTCATCTTTGTTGCCATATTTATCACAACGTTTTGGCTGTTGGTTAGAATATCGAACAGGACCCTTTATTTCGCTCGCCCTCCGTAGACTGTTCTAGTTCCCCGTGCCATGTCTAATGGATGTAATTAGCAGTTATCTCCTGTTCGCCACTGCCTTAACCAGGTATTGAACTCATCTTCATTGCCATATTCACGATCTGGCCTTCTTCAGGTTAATGAACTGAAACCTTTGTTTCATCCACCAGGGTAAATTGTTCTAGTTCCACGTACCATTCCTCTTCCAGATGTTTCAGTGTCAGTTATGTCCCTTTAACTCAAAACTCCAAATTTTTTGATCGCTTCAGCTGTAGCAAGGTATTGAACCCATAATTCTTTGGGTCAAGTCACTGGATTCAAACAACGATTTTATCCACCGGACCATGTGTATTTGAATATGGAAATGAAGATGAGAACGGTTCGAACAATGTAAATAGTGTAAATAATTGCAATACTTCTCTCAGAAATATAGACAGATAAGAAATATAAAATTGAGTATATTGTTCTATGAAGTGTATAAAGATTGTGAGCCAGTCGTAGGAGTCTGTATGAAACTTTAGGTTTCAGAAAGGCACCCTAAATAGCAAAAAGAAACAAAGGCAGCTTAGAGACCGAGAAAATGGCCCTTCGTAATTGAAAAGTTTCATGCGGTCTTGGAATTTATTTGGAACTGAGCGCCTGATTGTCAGGAAGTAACTTGAATCCTAAAGGAGACAGATAAAATGTCTGATGGAAAATGCGAAGAACTAAAGTGATTGCTTTTGTCCTCTGAGTTGCAAATCAGGCGCATGCGCGGAGAAGTGACGTCTTTCCATCTTGTTTTGTTGCTCTTTAGTGAAAATATGTATAGAGTTTAGGAACTGGAATCTGCCATATCTTCTCGTTTCGTCGAATTATTCCATCTGCAATAGGTCGCTCGACTCATCGTTTGTCCAGAATATCGACCTTGTTTTAATATTGAATGCAAATTAATGTAGGATTTATCGATTATGATCATTCTAAAGACAGACGGATACCAACCAAAGACAAATGGTCTGAACAAAACTTATATAAATAGATATGAACAGACAGATAGATATGAATAGAGGGAAATAGATCAATGAGACGAGAAAAAAAGAAAGAAAGAAGTGAATCACCTGACAAAGACAGAAGAAAGAGAATGAATAAAAAGAAGTGAATCAAATAACAAAGACAAAAAGAATGAAGAAAGAAAGAAGTGATCACATGGAAAGAAAGAAAGAAACAAAAAACAAAGAAAGAAGTCTATGAAGAAATAAAGAAAGTCAAAAATAAGAAAAAATGAATTATTGCCTTACCAAAAAGAAAGAATAATGAAAGAGGTAAAGGAATCATACGAAAAAGAAAGAAAGAAAGAAAGAAAGAAAGAAAGAAAGAAAAATGGTGGAAAGTAAAAAAATATATAAAATAAGAAAGAAAATAAAGAAAGCAATGAAACAAATGACAAGAAAAGAAAGAATGATGGGAATCAATTGAGAAAAAAGAAAGAAAGAAAAAAATAAGAAAGAAAAAGAGATAGAAAGAAAGAAAGAAAAAGAGATAGAAAGAAAAAGAAAGAAAGAAAGAAATTAAGAAAAAAGAAAGAAAAAGAGATAGAAAGAAGAAAGAAAGAAAGAAAGAAAGAAAGAAAAAGAGAAAGAAAGAAAGAAAAAAGAAAGAAAGAAAAAGAGATAGAAAGAAAAAGAAAGAAAGAAGGAAAAAGAGAAAGAAAGAAAGAAAGAAAGAAAAATGGTGGAAAGTAAAAAAATATATAAAATAAGAAAGAAAATAAAGAAAGCAATGAAACAAATGACAAGAAAAGAAAGAATGATGGGAATCAATTGAGAAAAAAGAAAGAAAGAAAAAAATAAGAAAGAAAAAGAGATAGAAAGAAAGAAAGAAAAAGAGATAGAAAGAAAAAGAAAGAAAGAAAGAAATTAAGAAAAAAGAAAGAAAAAGAGATAGAAAGAAGAAAGAAAGAAAGAAAGAAAGAAAGAAAGAAAAAGAGAAAGAAAGAAAGAAAAAAGAAAGAAAGAAAAAGAGATAGAAAGAAAAAGAAAGAAAGAAGGAAAAAGAGAAAGAAAGAAAGAAAGAAAGAAAGAAAGAAAAATGGTGGAAAGTAAAAAAATATATAAAATAAGAAAGAAAATAAAGAAAGCAATGAAACAAATGACAAGAAAAGAAAGAATGATGGGAATCAATTGAGAAAAAAGAAAGAAAGAAAAAAATAAGAAAGAAAAAGAGATAGAAAGAAAGAAAGAAAAAGAGATAGAAAGAAAAAGAAAGAAAGAAAGAAATTAAGAAAAAAGAAAGAAAAAGAGATAGAAAGAAGAAAGAAAGAAAGAAAGAAAGAAAGAAAGAAAGAAAGAAAGAAAGAAAGAAAAAGAGAAAGAAAGAAAGAAAAAAGAAAGAAAGAAAAAGAGATTGAAAGAAAAAGAAAGAAAGAAGGAAAAAGAGAAAGAAAGAAAGAAAGAAAGAAAGAAAGAAAGAATGAAAGAAAGAAAGAAAAAAGAAAGAAAGAAAAAGATAACTCACAGGAGAAAAGGAAAAACAAAAGTAACTAACATGACAAATTCAAAATAAAATGTCAAACAAAACAAGAAAAGTACAAAGAATGACAGCCACGTAAAAAGTACAAATAAATAAATAAGACGAAGACGACGACTACGACAAAGCATGTCGGAAGTCTTTTCTTCCTTTTCCCAGACGATTTTAATCCTATCAAAAATCATGCAATGACATATCGACACGCAATGCGTGAGTAGGAGTTCTTAATGCCTACCAAAATGTCTGACTAGGAACGCTTTGTTCACATTTAAAAGTAAAACAATCACGAATCGGAGAAAAATGTATCTGGTTTCGGATATTCCAAGGGAAACAATTCTTTTTTTAATTTTTCTTCTGCCTCGACTTTTCCATATTCATTTTCCTTTTTTCTCTCCATTTTTTCCATTACTTTTGGCTTCTTATCATCGACTATGGCCTTTCTCTTTTGTAGGAAGGATTTTTATTTTTTGGCTTTTCTCATTGATATTATAATTTTCGCTGTAGATAATGCACAAATGTCTTCTCTGAAATAACCAAGTAAGTTGCTGCATGGTTATAAAGTTTTTTGCTCGTCACTTGGTGGGAAAGACATCTCTTGGTCCGTCACATCTCACCCTTCATCAGGGACAGGAGTAGATAGATAGATAGATAGATAGATAGATAGATAGATAGATAGATAGATCAGCTTGAGAGTGAAATTGGGTAGACGTCGATAGCTGTGCAAGCACGAAATCACAAGTCATTGTGACCGAGGGTTTGTTCATGTTGTTGATCACGATATATAACACGCTCTCTCCTAGAAACTGTAACTAAGATCTGCTCAGCATAGTTGCAGTATAAAGCACAGGTGGACTCTGTGGGTGTTGAACAAACAAATGTGCCTGACCGAGCGTCTGCAATAGGGATTGGCTAGCCGCCCTAATAAACGGGTATCCTCGAATAAGTATGGCCAGCCATTATATATATATATATATATATATATATATATATAGAGAGAGAGAGAGAGGGAGAGAGAGAGAGAGAGGCAGAATGACAGACAGACAGAGAGGGAGAGAGAAAGAGAGAGAGAGAGAGAGAAACACAAAAAAGAAGCATCATTATCAAGAAAAATAATAAAGAAAAGAATAATAGAAAATGATTGATCGATATTTTTATACAACCGCTTTATTTTTCCTTGAGAAAAAGGCGATGGTTTTCATAGATATTACGTCAAATTGGACAAAAGCGGAAAGCAGAACAAGTAGGCAAGTACAGACGATAAATCTAAACTTACAAATGGCGTTTCTCTCTCTTCTCCCGACACACACTCGGACGCGCACACACACATACACATTTATATATATATATATATATTGTACAATAAAGTCCAACGTACTTATGTCCGCTCACGACTTCATATATTGAACGCAACTTTTTTCCCTATTTTTATTCGTTGCTTTTCATTAAATCACACTCTATTAATGTTTTCCCTTTTTCTTGGGAAAGGTAACTTAAAATCAA
Source organism: Acanthosepion lycidas (assembly GCA_963932145.1). NCBI lineage: Eukaryota > Metazoa > Mollusca > Cephalopoda > Sepiida > Sepiidae > Acanthosepion > Acanthosepion lycidas. The sequence continues at coordinate 74,179,126 of OZ010605.1, forward strand.
AAATTAATAACCAAAAGTATTGAAATTGTTTCGAATTGTCGGCATTCATTTTGAAAAACGCAAGAATGAACTGTAGAGTTCATTAGCGTCCAAGGAAAACAGACGTCCATTTTGAAAATTGCACTGCGTGATACAGTCTCTTAATATGTAAATAATCTGAAAATGTTATTTTCATGTCTATTAAAAAATTATTTTAAAAGTATTTAAAATAGAACACTCTTATAAAAAAAAACCATACAAATCATATATATATATATATATATATATATATATATATATATATATATATATATATATACACATGACTTGTATGTTTATATATATATATATATATATATATATATATATATATATATATATATATATATATTATACGTTATTTATATAGACACAAATATTTCAGGGACCATCTCCCACTGGCTAGGGAGATCTCTTTTCAATCTCCTGACCATTCATACATGTGTCTCCGTCTATCTCTCCTCAATGCTGTATGCTACCTCTTCTTCCTCCATCGTTCTCCATACTCCCAAGACTGTGGTGTTCTTGATAGCATTTCTGATAATATAGACAAGGCTATCTCTCTTCATTTTTTGCCCATATTTTCGTGTTCGGTGAATTAACGCCCACCATAGCAAGTGGCTTAAAAACTCTATAATTGACCTTTTTGGTATACAAACCCTTAACTTTTTAATTACTCAAACCCTCACGCAAATGGTTGGCTTTCCTAGACGTTTCTCCAATAACCAGGACGGTAAGTCCTCCCTTCTCGATCTCTGTTTTACCTCCATCCCCGAGTCTTGTCGTGCCACGCCGCTAGGCCATCTTGGCAATATTTATCATGCCGTAGTGTTTGTTAACATTTCCTTCTGCTCCTCCCTCAGTAAAGACCCCACCCCACACCATCAGAAAATATTTTCTGTTACTCCTGCCTCAATAGCAAATCTGGCATCGCTGACAAAACTAACCAGGCCGTTGGTCCCGAAAAGGACCTCCAATCTGCTGTTGACTGGGGCAGGAAATGGCTGGCAAACTTTAATACCTCAAAAACAAAACTGCTCCCATATTCCCACCACAGAGAACCATCCCTGCCTCCCATTAAAATGCCTGATGCTCAATTCCACGGGAGCACCTCTTTGCGACTGCTTAGTCTCCCGCAGTCCTCTGACCTGAGGTGGAACAAATACATTGAATCAATAGCTTCATCTACCGCAAGGAAAGTTGGTTCTCTGTGTTGCGCCAGAAATTTTTTCTCACCTAAGTCCAGCCTTCAAATCCATAAATCAACGCTTGCATGGAGTACTACTGCCATATATGATCTGGAGCACCCGCTGTTCGTCTCAAAGTCCTCGATAAAATTCAGAGACGGATATGCAATGTGTTTGATCCGGGTCTGGCATCTCGCCTACAGTCATTTTCTCATAGAGGTACCGTCGCTTCCCTTTCTCTTTTCTACAAATACTTTCACTGTAACTGCTCCGATGAGCTACTTTCGCTGGTCCCAAAACTGCATGAATTTAAACGTGCTACTAGGTTGGCATCTCGGTCCCACCCTTTCGCTATCGAATAATGTGAAATGTAGCCGTCTCTTTTACTTCAATTGCGTCATGTGTCGCACTTCCTGTCTGTAGAACTCCCTTCCTCTTACTTGATTCTTTGACAGTTATAGTCTTTAAATATTCAAATGTAATGTCACTCGACATCTTCAGATGCCTTGATCTAATTTCCGGTTTTCTTATTACCCTTGCTCACACTCTCTGTAACCCCTTGCGTGTTAGTGGCACTTCTGCTTTGCTTGGGGTGAAAAGCTTAAAAAAAATAGATGCTCTGTTTATAATAAACAGTATTAACAACATTTACCGGCCTGAATGTCCGAGAAATTTCATTGAAAATATGCGTTCAGGCCGGTAAATGTTTTTAATACTTGTTATTATAAGCAGAGCATTTACTTAAATATGTGTGTCTATATAAAAAACGTATATATATATATATATATATATATATATATATATATATATATATATATATATTATGAAATGAAGTAAGTCCAACAATTATTTTAATGTATTTATCGTTATATACATTAAAATAATATTTATCGTTAAATACATTAAAATAACTGTCGGACTCGTGTATATATATATATATATATATATATATATATGACGTTACACATTATGAAATGTACCACGTCCGACAATTTCATAAAAAGAAAGAAAGAAATGGAATTCTAGAAAAAGTGATAAAAAAGCATCAATACTCACAAGATGTCCCTACCATGCTTTCATTATAATTTCTAGAAAAGTTTACAAAAGATATAATATTAATAAAAGATATTTTAGAAAAAAAAGTGACAAAATACACCTACTCTCATACGAAGTCCGTACGATGCCGTCATTATAATTTCTAGATAAATTTACATAAAATTTAAAGACGTAATATTAGTAAAAAGAAATTATATATATTAAGAATATATTAAAAACTTACATATATTAAAAATTTAAAGACATAATATTAGTAAAAGAAATTCCAGAAAAGGTCACATGCCCGTACCATACCGTCACTAGAATTTATCAGTGGTAGCTGGAGGGAGAAAAAAAAGGAAGAAAAAAGCATATTCTTTAATGAGAAATTTCGATTGTTTTAAAATTAACGAGAAGAAACGTGACTAGAAATTTTCTGCTGTAATTAGAAATGTTTTCACTTCTTTAAAAAATGCAATTCTGTTTCCCGATTGTGTGTGAAACAAAAGCTCAAATAAAATACAGCAAAATTGACAATTGAATCCTCCTCAATTTTTATCATGTTGGGACATAAAAAACCGATTTGAGAAAAACATAAACTAGAAGATTCGTTCAGCTGTTTGACTTGGAGAAAATAACTGTTTCTTTATCGTTTTTTTTTATGATATTTTATATAATTATTGACACCTATGAGTACGCATGTCATGAAAAGCAATGTTTTAGTGTATGGATGTATGTATGTATGTATCTATCTATCCCATTCTGGGCGCATCTCTCTCTCTCTCTCTATCTATCTGTCTATATATATATGTATCTGTCTACGTATCTATCTATCTATGTTTATATCTATCTACCTTAGTCTGTTCATATCTGTCTATCTCAGCCTGTTCATATCTGTCTATCTCAGCCTGTTCATATCTATGTTAGTTTGTTTCTATCTATCTATCTATCTATGTCTATTCATATCAGTCATGTTCATATCTATCTATCTATCTATCTATCTATCTATCTATCTATCTATCTATCTCTCTCTTTCTCTCTCTCTCTCTCTCTATATATATATATATATATATATATATATATATATAATTGGTAAGAGTATTTTATATAATTATTGACACATGTGAGTACACATGTCATGAAAAGTAATGTTTGAGTGTGTATTATTTATCTATCTCGCGATTTAGCAGTATATATGTATGTGTATATATATATATATATATATATATATATATATATATATATATATATATATATATATATATATATATATATATATAATTGGTGAGCGCATTTGTTCACTGGCCGCAACCAGATGATTCATTGAGAGAGGACGGGGTATTAATAAAAAAATCAAAAACAAAAAACAGGTTTCTCGTGGGGTGTAAAGAGGAATGTGACTCTATTCATATACACTTATGATTTGTGTATGCGAAAATATATTTCTTAGTAACAAATAACCATTCATAACAGTTTTATTAAAAACGATACATTTTCTTTTTGATTGTTAAAGTTCGGATACGAAAAATTGTTGCTAGCTTTGCAAGAAGCAATTTCAATTAACTATTTTCCTTCCAAATGATATTTTCGAGCTCTCCTTACGCGTTTTCATTGTAAACTTGCCAAAAAAAAAAAAAAAAAAAAAAAAAAAAGGAATCTATTTTGATTTTTTTTTTACTTTTCGCTATTAATTGCTTTTCGCTGATACGTTGCATGACCAGGACCACTGAAAACGAACATTGACACAAATTAATGCAATAAGAAATATTTAATTAGCAATAATAATTTTTATAAGGGCATTTATTACTTCTTTTTAGTGCCATGCCCTTTCAAGACGCTGGAGAACAAGGCTCTCCTCTTCTTTCTTTTCTTTGATCTCGGAATTAATATGACGTCAAAGGAAAGATAGTGGGGTAGTTTCTCATTGCCTATCTACAGTTTTGAATTCAGAGTAATCCTTCTTTATGGCTGTTAGTCAAAACGAAACAGCCCAGTGTATCTTGTTATTTAACCCATAGTTAGGAATCTTTTTGTAATTCCATGACACAGTTTTGTGTAAGTTAACTTTGCCGGATGTCACACTAACCATTATAAATTTCTTTTTTTAGCTTTTTTTGTTTTGTTTGTTTTTACATCATTTCATATTTATTTATATTAGGTTTATTATTATTATCAAATTGTGTACGATATATATATATATATATATATATATATATATATATATATATATATATATATATAATAAATTAATTAATTTAGATTTAAAAATCCTGTTTCATGTTCAAGCGAAGTTTATGTTTCATATTCAAGCGAATTTTGGAATCGCATTGCCTATCTAGAGTTCCAAAATTGGCTTGAAGATGAAACAGAACTAAAGCTTTTAATTTAATTATATAATTAAATTTGAAGTTTTTAGCTTCGGTTTTTGAAACATGGTAATTCCTGTCTAGTGAAGGAACCATATTTTTCAATCAGTTAATTTATAATATTTATGTTCTGTAAGTTTACATTGAGCACTATTTTGTAAAAATAAAAATATCAATAAAAACACCGGATTATATATCTTGCTGTTCTTTTTTTTTACTATAACATATATATATATATATATATATATATATATATATATATATATATATATATATACACAGTGCATATCAAAAAATACTTTTACAAACTTTGTGGGTGGGTTCCTGACACCAAAACAAAGTAAAATGTTGACGTAAACCTATGTCGAAAAGGCCATGTAGAATGTGGTTAGGTGGAACAGCGGATCTAGCTCTTCCTCGATTCAGTTTGTAGCATCACAGATCCTGTCTCAGCAACGCGACGACAAACAGCAAGAAAGGTAGGATGACTCGGCTGCCTTCGGTCTGGAAACGCAATCTGATACAGCCTCGCATCCATTGCCATTCGCGCGGGCGTGTGTAATGTAAAAATCACATCTGCCTGCTCACGACACGAATATCTTAATATTGTTAAACGGAACGCCTGTCAGTTAAGACAGTACGACACACGTTAAACGTTGAAGACCAAATAGCCACAAATATACTTTAAACACGAGAAACACCTGGTTAAGGAAAAATGACTATGAATCATTATTTAAGGATGCACACAGATACACATACACACATTTCTTTCTTTCGTTTTGGGATCTGATGAAGCCTTGAAAGGCGAAACACATAATAAAATCTCGTTTCAATGAAACGTTTTCCATATGTCATATATATATATATATATATATATATATATATATATACATATATATGACATATCTATCCATCTATCTATGGTAGTCTGTTCATATCTATTTCTCTCTCTCTCTATATATATAAATATCTTTATATATATAGATACATATATATCTACATATATATATATATATATATATGTGTGTGTGTGTGTGTGTATGTATATAACGATATATAAACACATACCCAAATATATATATATATAATTGGTAAGAGTATTTTCATATAATTATTGACACCTGTGATGATTTAATGTTTGATTGGGTATTATCCATCTCGCTATATATATATATATATATATATATATATATATATATATATATATATATATTCGTTTGTTTAAAATAGGTCTTAGAATCCCGACAAAGTTTTTCAGAAGGGTTGGATGAGGATTTGCCTTGGGTTAATTTCTGAAGAGGCCATATGAATTTCTTACTTTCAAGGTTGATATATAAAATAGGTCATGAAATCACGTCAAAGTTTTTCAGAAGGGTTGGCTAAGGGTTCATTTCAGAAAAGACCATATGAATCTTGAATGAAGATTGCCGAATTCCTTTTAATGCTATTCTATTGATTATTCTGTTTAGCATAATTGTTATTTGTATCGAAATTGAAATCGGTCATCCGAGTTCAAATTTCGGTCTAGTCATATCCCCTTCTCTGTATGCCCTTGAATCTATTTCGCCTCCCTACTTACCGGTTATATAGTAGGGTAGACTGATCTCTCTAGACTTAAATCTAACAACTTTAATAAAACATGCTACGTAAAAGATCACCACAACTTTTGCTTTGACGTCTAAATTAATCGTTTAAAATCTGATAAAAGTTGTTCAAAACAAATTCGAGTTATTGAGGTTTATGTGATCTTGAATATACCTTTAGACAGACTCTAGAATGGATTCCTACAGATCTTAATTGGGATCCTTGCGTGGGTCCCAATTAAAAGCAATGGATCTAGTTGGCTTGAAGCCAGCTCTGTTCCTCTCGTGTCTAATATTGTGTCGGTTCTAAAAACGATAAAACTCCACGTAACATAAATATTTGTATTGGAAAAAAGAGACATTTGCACATGTTTGACTGTCTTTCTCATTATGTGAATTCCTCTTCTTCTCTATCACTCGCCTTCTCCTTTCCTCTCTCTCTGTCTCTATGTTTGTATTTCTATCTATCTACCTTTATTTATAACGAGTCTCTTACGCGTTATGTCTAGTCACTTAAATATCTTACTTGTCGTGTTAATCTTTCGTCATCTCACTAATGTGTCCTTCAAGCTTTATTGACAGTTAAATCCGACGTGTTCACCTCACACTTGTTGAAGCTTTGCCAAACAGAGGAGATCTTCTAATCGTGTAGCAGAACTGATTGACAGATAAGACGATCACCCCAGAATACATATAGCAAAGAAATGACACACACGTAATGGAAAACATGTAACGAAAATAATCGCTATACTAATAACATATTACTTAGGAAGAAGTTTCTGTTAACCACTGTCATAACTTGGGAATAACCTAACCATGTGAGATTATGTTTGGGGGACACGATCCCAGCGTGCGGAAGTGATGGTAAGTGTTGTCCTTAGTTTTGAGTAAAATCAGGTGTAAACAAAACTGTTCGGGATTTTGTGCTAACACAAACTCACAAGTCATCGTGGACAATGGTCACTTCGTGCTGTTCAATTAATGACCCCCACATTATGTGCTCGCTCTCAAAAAATTATAACTAAGATCAGCTCAGATTAGTTGCCGTCTGGAAGTGCTGAAGAAACGCAAATGTTGCTGAGCAAGTGCTCATTGGTACGTTATATAACACGTCTCTTATAATAATTTGATTTATTTTTATCTTTCTTTTTCTTTCTTTCATATACATACCACTTCATTTCCCTATTTTCTCTTTTTTATTCTTGACTTACCCTTTATTTCTTTCTTTCTTTCTTTGTGTTGTAACCTAGAAAGGGTCACTGAATGAGGAATAACCAAAACGATGGTTGGAAATGAAATGGTAATCTTTATAACATCAACAAAATACAATACTCGCCAGCGGCGTGAAGTAGGTAAACCACTGCTAGTGAAGAACTACTAAAGACAGCATATTACCCCCCACTTATACAATAGTGTCTAACATATTTATGAGGATTGGGACATACACATTAGTGTTCATAGGTATGGTATATAACAAGAAGTATGCTTTGAGAATAGAAAAAAAAATCTGTGTTTAAAAGCAATATTCGGGCTTTGCTCGGCCATGAGTTCTCTGTATACTTTATAATATTTATTTCGCGATCGCTAATTAGTCCACGAAATATAGACTAAGAATGTTATGATCAGCTATAGCAGCGTTAATAACATCGATAAATCTATATCACAATATAACATCATTATATTAAACAAATATATTTCCAACAAAGACAACTTTAATTTTTTAAAAATAAATGCAACTGCTGAAAAAATATGATCTGTCCCTTAAACGGTTAATGTATGGCTGATAATATTGTGTACCGAGCTAGCATACATTTCGGTAACGATGCCAAATTTTATTTTGGTTCCACTGTAAATCTTTAGAAATTTCGTTTCTACGATCATCGAATGACTTTAGGCAATATAACATAAATAAACAACACTGCTCTCTTTCTAAACATTTGTGTCAATTAAAGAATGGTGGTAACACACTGATTATTACGTGGGATATTGTAGCCAAAAACCAAATCTTACAATGGGAAAGGCAATAGATGTAATTTATGTGTTTCTAAAAAAAATTGTTTATTTTAAAACACTTAAATAACCCCAGCTTATTAAAAAAAGAGAAATGAATTGATGGTTACATGTAGGCATAGAAATAAGTATCTCCTTAAATACATTGATCCAGATTAATTTTTAATGTAAATTATTTTTTTTTAAAAAAAAAAAAAGAAAAAAAAAAGAACAAGTAATCTCCTATTATCTCAATATAATAAATAAAAAAAATAATGGTCAAAGGGTAGATAATTAAAATGACCAACAAACGAAGGAAAGAAAAATAAGTGATATATAACATATTAGAAAAAGGTAGAAAAGAATTAATAAAGTTTTAAGAGCTAATCTGTTGTAGTGTATTTGAGGACATGTTTATTTTTGTGTCTGCAAGTCGTTATTCATTCTCTCCCTAAGGACACATGGTCTAGTGGATAAAAGTGTTGGTTGCGAGTTCAATACCTGATCAGAGCAGGTAAACTTGGGAGGAAATTAACTGAAACTGCGACACCCAGAAAAGTTATGGAATGTGGATCTAACAACCTACCCACTGACAAAATAAAGGGTTCGGTTCGATCGTATATCACCTGAAGAAGGCCGGAACGCACAATAGCTGAAACGTCGTGATTATGAAAATAAAGATGAGGACAACAGCCCGAAAAATGTAAAAGGGCATTGTAGATGGTTTATTTTTTATAATTTACATTTTTTATAATTTTGTATTTTTTAAATATATTTTTGACTAAAAATATTTCTTTTCAAAGAAAGTTTTTATAAGACGTTAAATAATAAATCTTTATAAAATTAAATAATAAAATAAATATCACATAGTAAGTGGTTCACATATTTTTATAATCTATTAAGTTGGTGCAAAAATAATGTCGTTTTTTGACGTATTTTTTAACGTCAAAAACGACATCATTTTTGCACCAACCTAATATAATCAAGTAAACATTGTCGAGGGATTAAGGTATACAAAATAACAATGGTGTCAAGGGAAGAAAAAAAAAACCGTTTTTTTGACATAAATTCTGAAAAATATTTGAATATATATTCTTCACTTTCTACGAAGACCATGCCTGCGGTTCCAATAGAAATGTTTCCAAATGGGCCCCGTCAATTATATTAGGTTGGTGCAAAAAATGATGTCGTTTTCTCACATATGTTACTACGTGAGAAAACGACATTATTTTTACACCAACCTAATACTTTTACTTCGAATAATACGCTCTTTACCGCTAGAGGACGTCATCAGTGATGTTCTGAATTGGGTCATTGGGCAGTTTCGGGTCTTTCAAACATCATACTCTCCTCACCATATCGACCCCATCAGAGCTGATCAGTCTCTGATGCGCCCCCATCTAAATTAACAGCCAGCAGACACTGACTTATATTAGGTAAACCATACCCCTGTGTCACGCATTTGATTGGAAGTTGACCAACAGCCAATCGCAATGGTGTGAGCTCTCTTTAAATTGTTTACGGTTTTTTTTTGTTTTCCTTTTTTGTGGGGAGGTGGGGATACTCATCGGATACTCGGAAGGTAATTATGTGTTTTCCGGTTTTCTTTTTTTTTTTTTTTTTTCATCCTCCCTCAAGTTTCATCTCCCCAGAGGATAGTTACTGTTAGCAAAAAATAATATATATATATGAAATGAGGAACGGTGGAGTAATGGATAGCGGCTTGGATTGAGGAATCGGAGAGCCGAGTTCGAATTCATTACATTCACTTACGTGCCAATACCCTTGAGAAAGGTGTGAATCCTCTTCTTCTCCCTCCAGCTTTGGGTAAATAACAGAACAGACTAGTTTCTATAGCCTTGGATGGCAACTGGTCTAGGAGAAGGACAACTCTGAATTCAAAACCTGTGGAGGGTCGTTTGGGGACCTTGTGGCACACGGTGCACCAGGTCTCTGAATTCGGCCCTTCAAAAAATGTGGATGGTCCTGCACGAAACCTTCACCACTATAATCAAATCACATGTGGTGTTGTCGGGCTGTCAGTTTCCAGGGAACTGATCTGCTTGACCCTCATACGTCGAATTCGACGGGAGAGTCGACTATATATATATATATATATATATATATATATATAAGAATTAAAAAAAAACGCATCCATAAAATAATTATAGAAATTATTTTTCCATCTTTTTAAAAAATTCGAATTTGTACTAAGGCAGTCGCTCTTTTGTATTGTTGGGTTTAACTAAATTTCGTCCAATACAAGATTTAAACACATTTCTACTTTGGGCGTTTTAGCAACGAGATATAAACTTTATTTAACAATACATCTTAAACTAATACATCGAAGAGACATGCTCCCATATCATGATGCACGATAAAGTACTTTTTTATTTAAATAGTGAAGGCAAAATACTTAGTACGTATAGTGTAAGACATTATTTGGTGCTTGACACCTTTCCTACACATTGTTAAGCAGCCAGAAAGCACAAAAATCAAAATATGATAGCAACAACAAAGATAAGGATAATAGCTCACGTGTAAATAATGTAAATATTAGATAAACGTAGCTTAGCCTAAAACGATTATATGGGTTCCAGTAAGGATCGAACGTATAACTCCGTTGTATTGTTCAACTAGAATTAGCTCGTTAGCTATTACTCTACCTTGAGACAATCTCTAGAGTTAGTGGGTATTCTCGATGTGGACGATAGAACGTATACGGAACCGGAAGTAAGAAAGCTAATTTCCTGTAAGGCATTTAGCATTTTATTAAAAACGCCAACAATCGATTGGATAATAAATCCATTCAATCTATCTGCACTTTGCTTCAGCCGACCGCCGAGACCTGTTCGACCACCTACATTAGTGATGTGAATTCAATGACATATTTCTGTATTTTTAATATTTTATTATTGTTTTTGCAATAAGAACAATACAAAATGTACTTGAAATATCAGCTTACCAAGTCAGGTTTAAAATGCCTTGTGAGGTTACCTGTTCTGCTAAGACGCCGGCTAGACGCCACTCTTGCAGGACTATAAAAGAACCGACATAATCTCTCTCTCTCTCTCTCTCTCATACACACACACAGCAGCGTCAACATGTGTCGACTTCGCTCAGGAAAATTTTCTTCCCCTCGGGCGGTTACTTACTAGATTTTATTGACGCACACATTTCTAATACCAAATACTTAAATGCCCGCACATACAAGTATATTGTCTGTCTGCTTAAACTGTTATTAATTATATAAAATTATGATAGGTTAAGGAACAAACAGGAATCATTTACAGGCAAAGAACCAGATGTGACATGTTATTTACTTTTTTCTTTTTTTAGTTTTTTATTTCATACCCATTTGAGGATGTAGTTCCAAAGTGATAATTGGTTTTATTTAAGGATTTTAGTAACATTAGACATCTACTCATAAACAATACCAAAATACTAGCAAAATCAAATAGTAAAAACAAACATACCTTCAATCTTTCCTGTGTGTATCATATTCCTGAAACACCGTGGCCCTAGAAATTTGAATGATTTTTTATATTAAGTATAAGCGTCATTTTGTTTCCATTTTCTCTAAAACGTTGTCGTTGCTCATATGTAATGTACTGAGACCATCAGTGGATCCTGATTATCATTGACAACATCAGTGGATCCTGATTATCATTGACAGCATCATATATTATCAATGAGACAACCGGGTTTAAGATTAAATCCCCCATCACTTATTAATAATACTGGACACCTGTAGTAAAAAAAAACAAAACAAAACAAAAAATAAAAACTATTTACCGTAAATCCCAGAAAAAAACACATTCGTGGCCTGTATAAGAAACGCCCCATGGCAGAAACTCATATAGTAGAAACTGATATTAAACTCCAAACAACAAATGTTCTGGCCATAAATAAACTTCAACCTCAGACCGCTTCACCCGGGATAAGATATCTTACGCCCCCACCAACCGCTAAGATAAACCGATTCTCATTAACAAGGAGCCTACCAGAGGAGGACTGACATTGAAAATAAATTTAAATCAATGATCCCAGACACAGACACTTAGCGGGCTGATGATAGCCGCGCACTGAACGGCTTGAAATCGACTGTGTCTATGTTGAGGTAATTTTTTTTTTTTTTTTGCTGTAAAAAATACATATGCACTGTTAAAATAAAAACATCGAGCTCTCTTTGGATCAATTTTAATAATTAATATTACTAGGATCCACCCAGATTATATACCAACGGACCGATTAACTGTACTATATATATATATATATATATATATATATATATATATATATATATATATGTGTGTGTGTGTGTGTGTGTGTGTGTGTGTGTGTGCTTGGAAAATAAAAGATTCTTATAACTCTAGATACATACATAAAACAATCCAAGTATTCAGTTAAAAGTAAAAATAAAATCAGCCTTGATAATGGCTGAAAGCATATCCGAAAGCGCTCAGACATGCAGAATATCTTGGCATTTTCTACATAGTTCGTGGTCAGAAATAAAGAAAAAATAATTAAAAAACTTAAACGCAGTAGCTTGTCAGTCGTTTTTAATGAAACCTGTATAAAAGAGGGATTGTTGCCAAAATACACAATTGCACACACACACGCACACACACACACACATATATATATAGGGGGAAATGTATTACAAAGTGGAAAAAGTTTTCTTTTTCGTTTGCCCATTTCGTCATACATTTTCCCACAATATTGTTCTTGATATATAAAAATATATATCATTAGCTCATATATATATATATATATATATATATATATATATATATATATATATATATATATATATAAAGACATGCCTCATTAAATGATTTAGGCAAGTTCTGTTTACTTATTCTTAATAGGACCCTCTCATATTTAGGGACGAGTTTCTTGGTATCTTTATTAAGGGAAGAAATAAAATTACCATGTTGGTATATATATATACATTTTATTCCCGAGTTCTTTAGACATTAACACAGTGTCAACTTCAGGGTCTTGTTTTTGATAAGACAACATTGCTGTGTTCATCTGAACAATTTTTTTTACTTGTGAAGTGAAAAACGCTAAACTTAGTACTATACATTTATTAAATGCTTATTATGTATGCATATAAGTGAAGTAACGTCAATTTATTGAGATGTTTATATATTTAAAAAATATTTCAAGCTATTAGGCGTAACCTAGATATGTTAAAATATCTACTGTAAACATTTTAAAATATTTAAAAAGTATTCATAATTAATTTTAAAGATTGGTTTAAATTTTTAAAAATAGATAGCTTCAAGGATTTTCGTTTATGTTTATTATTTTCATGAAAAATATCAAAGTATTTACGATAAGAAGTTTTCTAAATTGCAAATTTGGACAGGCATGCAATATACGAAAATTTTGAAATGAATATATATATATATATATATATATATATATATATATATATATATATATATATTTATTTCATAATCTGGTTTTTCATATATTACTATTGATTAAGCGCTCCAGATTACAAATTAAAGCAATATACAGTGTAACCCGGATATAAGAGAGTTCTCGGGACCGGAGGAGAAGTATCTTATATCCGGGTTTCTCTTATATCCGGGTTTGGTCTATTTTGTTTAGGTAAGTATAGCTCTAATTTGGGACCAGAGAAAATCTCTCTTATATCCGGGTTACACTGTATATTTTTTTTTACTATTTACTTTGTTTGGACTGTTCTCCTTATCCTTATTGTCAAATTCACGACTTTTCGGCCGTTGTACGCCCCGGTCTTCTTCAGGTGATATTTGCTAGAACCCTTTATTTAACCCATGGGGGCAAATTGTTCTAATTTCACGTGCTGATGGATATCTCAGTTTTTAATTAATTCCCCTTGATCACTCAACTCCCCAATTTTTTGTTCTCTCTGCTCTGGTCGGGGATAGAACTTACAATTCTTTGAGTCAAGACACTTTTGGATCAATCAACTAACGCTTTTATTAGACGGATATATATTTTTGTAAATTTCAAGAAATCACGTCGTATGAGCATATTTTTGTTTTGGCTTCCGTAGGGTGGGGTCAGTTTATAATGAATTTACATAGCAACTTGGACACACCTGCTAGCGCTTATTATATTTTATATTTATTTTTTATATTTGTGATTTGGAATACTTAATCTAGTGTAGAATGGAAAATAACACACGAAGGGAAGTGGAAAAATCAGGCGTGGCTGATCATATATGGAGAGAAAAGGGAGATCACCGCCCTCTGTGGGATCAGGTTGAGATCATAGACAGAGAACATCATTGGAAAATTCGTAAACTTAAGCAATCAGCACATATGCTAGGCCACAAACATCTCCTGAGCCGACCATGCATAGAAATGAATACAATATGGGAACCAGTTATAAGGAATTCCAGAGAAAAGCGATTATAACAACAAAAGTTGCAATATGAGCTCTGGTAAAAGCATGTAATGATAACAGCAAAACATTGCAATATGAGCACTGGTAAAAATGGTAAAAAACAATGTAATATATCAAGCCACTGTAAAATCAGCAGATGACAAAGAAAAAACATATATAGAAATAACTGGAAACAAACAAACTATGCGCACAAAACATTCTTTACAAATAGTAAATACATGATCAGGAAAATGCTTTATAAACATATCAGTAATAAGGAGTGATAGAGAAAACCACTAACAACAAAAATTGCAATATAAGTTCTGGTAAAAACATAAAATGATAACAGCAAAAATTTCAATATGAGCACTGGTAAGAAATAGTCGCTGAAGACATTAGGTTTATAATACCCAGAAATTCATACACACATGGCACAGTGGATAAAGGTGTTATTTAGATCCAGTGACAGGACCCAAAGAGTGTGCGTTCAATACCCGGTTAAGGCAGTGGAGAACTTGGAGAGGGGAATTAACAGGAGATAACTAATAACTGACATCCATTAAACATGGCACGTGGAACTAGAACAGTCTACCCCAGTGAGCGAAATAAAGGGTTTAGTTCGACATTCCAACCACCTGAAGAAGGCCGGAGCGTACAACGGCCGAAACGTTGTAATAAATATGGCGACAAAGATGGGGAAATAATGTAAATAATGAAAATAACTAAAATAATATTATTTCCTGTTGCAACCCCATCACAATTTTTAAAATGGATATTTCATTTCGCTGAAATTTAAAACAAATAAGTCTGAAGCTGTCCAACAATTGCTTATTAAATTTGCCCTTTTCATTAAGGACTTTCCTGGTTCCATCAGCCATTAACTTGCTATCTACGCTGATACAACCATTTACACCTGCTTCGATTCTAAGTCTGATAAATTCGATAAGGTCAAATTGGCAGCTGTTCTCAAAAACGACCTACAGTTTGTTGTTAACTGGGGCAAGGAATGGTTTGTTGATTTTAACGCATCTAAAACAAAACTGCTCTCTATTCATCATCTGCAGGACCCCATTCATCATGGATGATGCCCTGCTAGTTCAGTTGGTTCACTGTGTCGTACTAGACAAGTTTTATCTATAAATAATTAGATATCTATAAGTATTCAATTAGCTCATACTTCGAATATTGCTGACATATAATGTCCGGTGTTTCTGTTATATATTTAGAGATTTTTAATAAAATCCAAAGAAGAATCAGCGATATTATTGGACCTGACTTGGCGTCCCGGCTTCATTCACTTTCCGACAACCGTAGAGTTGATTCTCTGTGCCTTCTCCATAAATACGTTCATGGTAATTGATCGGACTAGCTCTTTGCCATAGTACCAAGATTTTTATAAATTTAAGCGTAGTACTAGATTAGCAACAAGTTCTCATCAATTTACAGTGGAATTGGCGAGATGTAACTAAGTTCTATGCTAGCAGTTTCTTTTCTCGCTTGGGGAGCTCTCTTGCAGCTCCATGCTTTCTGGCCAAATTTGATCCTAAATTTAAATGCAATGTCAAGCGTTATCTATTGTCTTCTTGATTACACTTCTATTGTTCTTGCCCCTTAAAAAATGTTACTTTTTTCTAATTCTTTCACACCCCTTTTATCTCAGTGGCTTTACTGCTTTATATGAGGTAAATTAGATCAATATATATATATATATATATATATATATATATATATACCAGGTGTAACAGCAAAATTGTCCAAATCGTGTAACAGCAAAATTGTTCAATTGTTAGTTTAAGCTTTGTATTTTAGAAATGATTAAAGATATCTTACTGGAATTCTCCGAAGTTGTTATAAAACTATTGGATTCTACTTTGAACATTAAGAATTTATTTAGTTCTAAGTTGAAATGATGATCCCTCTTCCTGTTATGACCTACTGATCCACTTTTCTTCTCTACTGTTCTGTCTTTTTTTTTAAACTTATTCACCGTTCTCTTAATGGTTCTGTAAAGGACTTTGAAGATGGAAGCCAGAGTATGAATACTGGTACCGTTACTGAAGGTTTGAATGATCTTTATCCACTCACTAAAACTCATTTGGGAAGACATAGTGGGGCTGACACAGAACGATTTTAACCTGTTCTCTTTCTAGCTGAATAACTCAAAGGGTTTTTCTGTGATCTTACAACAAATGGTGTCCCGATGTCTAAACGTCATATCTGAAAACCTGAAAAAAAAAAGAATGTTTTTTTTTTGGGGGGGGGAGATATTAAACATTTTGTGGACCATTATCCTATGCTTTGGGACAATTTGGGATCTGGACAATTTTGCTGTTACACGATTTGGACAGTTTTGCTGATACACGATTTGGACAGTTTTGCTGTGTTTTTTTTTGCGGGGGGATATTGAACATTTTGTGGACCATTATCCTATGCTTTGGGACAATTTGGGATTTGGACAATTTTGCTGTTACACGATTTGGACAGTTTTGCTGTGTTTTTTTTTGGGTGGGGTATTGAACATTTTGTGGACCATTATCCTATGCTTTGGGACAATTTGGGATTTCGACAATTTTGCTGTTGCACGATTTGGACAGTTTTGCTGTGTTTTTTTGGGGGGGGGGATATTGAACATTTTGTGGACCATTATCCTATGCTTTGGGACAATTTGGGATTTGGACAATTTTGCTGTTACACGATTTGGACAGTTTTGCTGATACACGATTTGGACAGTTTTAGTGTGTTTTTTTTGGCGGTGGATATTGAACATTTTGCGGACCATTATCCTATGCTTTGGGACAATTTAGGATTTGGACAGTTTTGCTGATACACGATTTGGACAGTTTTGCTGTTACACGCGTTTATATAAGAATGATGGAAGAAAAAACAAGAAGTTTGTTTATTGAAAAGAAAGATGAAGGACGGCAAGAAAAATCGAAGAAATTCAAAAGTAAAAACTAAAATATAAGGAACAAGTATGCAAAAAGAAAAGAAAGAAAGGAAAAGAAAATAGAAATCAAAAGAAGGAAAGATCAAAGAAGAATGAGAAAGAAAGTGAGAAAAGAAAGTGAGAAAAGAAAGAGAAACAATAAGAAGAGCAAAAGGAAGATAAGAAAAGGAAGAAAGAAAAAAGTTGAAAATGAAGGAAAGCGAAAAAGAATTGTAAAAATTGAAAGAAAAAGTTGAGAAAGTAAGAAAAGTGAAAAAGAATAAAAAAAAGAAAGAAGGAGAAAAGAAAACGTGAAAGAGGCGAATAGAAAGGAAAGAATTGAAAATATAGAAAGAAGACAAGAAAGAAAATGAATGAATAAGAGGAAATAGAGAGAAATAAAGAAAGAAAGAAAGAAAGTAGAAAGGAGGAATAAATCAATAAATAAAGAAGAAATAAAGAACGAATGAAAGAAAGAAGAAATAGAAGCAAAATAAAAAAGAAAGTGAATAAGAGGAAAAAAGAAAGATTAGATAAAGAAAGAAAGAAAGAAGAAATAAATAGTAGAAAAGTAAAAAAGAAAGTGAATGAATAAGAGGAAATAGAAAGAGAGAAAGAAAAAATAAAGAAAGAAAGAAAATGAATTAGAGGAAATAGAAAGAAAGAAAGAAGAAATAGTAAAAAAGAGAAAAAAGAAAGAAAGGAAACACAAAAGTAAGCAAGAAAAAGAAAAAGGCTTTTGCAGAAAAGCCAAAAAAAAAAAACTATAAAAGAAAGAATAAATAAAAGATGGAAGACTCAAGAAGAAAAGTAAAGGAAAAGCAAATGGCTGGTGGTAGGAAAAGAAATAAAGAAGAAAGTTTAAACAGTGAAAGGTCAAAAACATTTCCAAAAGTAAAAGCAATCTGCAGAACTGTCGAGTAACACAAAGAAATCTGGCAGTGACATTTTTCTTTAGGCAAGTACATTTGATCTTTCAAAAGCCATCACTTGGTTGCAGGAACGTCAAAACGGCTCGCAGGAAACAATGTGCATTTACATTGTCTCGGTAAAGATGACCCGTTTAAAAATAACTGTTTTTCATTCTTGCGTCGCCCTGCTAAATAATTCATCTTCGTTTCTATTAAACTTATTCTACCTTTAAATCTGAATCGGACGCTCTATAGTCGGAAAGCATATAATATCCGTCAAAAGAGTCACTTGTCTAAAAACAATTACGTTCATCTCATTAAATGATCACAAGAAAAACAAGTTGAATCTTGCAAGAACGTGCAGAGACGTGATATAATAAAATCAAGATGTTGATAACTTCATGCAAAGTAGAGATATGGCTTATCTGTTAAACAGGTGCAAGTATTTGCGAAATGTAGTTTAGTTTGACACAAGACCAAACATGTACAAAACAGTTAAGGAGACTTTACTAACGTAATCTTCTTTCTATTCCCGTCCATTATTTATTTGCTCGTATATCGTAGCAAATTAAGTTTGATAAATATTAAAAAGATGTATTTATGCTATTTACATTGTTCGGACTGTTGTCCTCACCTTTATCGTCATAGTCACGAAGTTTCGGCCATTGCACGCTCCAGACTTCTTCAGGTGACATACGTTGGAATTTCAAACCGAACCCTTTATTTAGTCCACAGGAATAGATTGTTCTAATTCCACGTGCCATGACTTTTCTGGGCACATGGCCTAGTGGATAAAAGCGTTGCTTGAAGTCAGGTTACTGGGAGAGAGAGAGAGAGAGAGAGAGAGAAAGAGAAGAGAAAAATAGAGGGAGAAAGAAAACGGGGAGAAGAACTAAGTGAGAGAGAGAAAGAGAAGAGAAAAATAGAGGGAGAAAGAAAACAGGAAGAAGAACTAAATGAGAGAGAGAAAGAGAGAGGGAGAAGAACCAAGACAGAGGGTAAGAAGAGAAAAATAGAGGGAGAAAGAAAACTGAGAACGGGCAGAAGAACTAAATGAGAGAGAAAGAGAGAGAGAGAGACGGAGAGAGAGAGAGAGAGAGAGAGAAAGAGAAACCCATCAAGTATGTTTCGTGCTGCTTTCCTCTGTCCCTCAAACTGTCTTGTGAGTATCAGATTTCCCAATCCTTCCTTCCTCATTACGCGCCCCAGAAATTTCACCTGTCCTGATGTTCTATATAAGTTTCCTTTTTGTTTCCATTTTCTCCACAACCTCGTTGGTTCTCAGATGTTCGGTCCACGATATCCTCAGCATCTTTCTGTAGAACCACATTTCTTCTGCTTCAAGTTTCTTCTACATCTTCGAGGAAACTGTCCAGTACTCACTGCCATACAGGAGGACAGACATCACGTAACAGCTTAGTACTCTTTTCCTTGTTTCGGGCGATTTTCTTATTTCTTTGTACTTAGCTTTTAGGATGTGCCATTGGCTCTCCCAATACACATTCGGATCCTTTTGTTATGTAACTCATCCAGTAACCAATGTTGACTTGCACTTCACTTGCGAGTATAAGGAAATGACGGCCTGGCATTTTCCTGCAGTTTCCTTATTTAAGGTACAATGGTTGCTGAAAAGTAGAGATAGACCTGCACAAACTGATTCTACTTTTTACGTTTAGTGCCTGGTATAGGAAAGTCAACGAGACGAGAGGGCCACGCCGACTGCCAAAGAAATTTTCATAAAATTAGCCTTCTGTTGCATGAACTGTTTTAAAGGACAAAAGGAAACTATTTCTTGATTCTGCGAAATGTGAGTAGACGGAGATCTAATGAATGATATTCTATAATCTGTTTTAATTAAAATAAATTCTTTTCTATTTTTTGCGAGAGGACCAGTAAACGTCTATAATGGTTTTTTGTTTATTTTAAGCGGCTGTGGGTGTTTAGAAAAGAAGTAATAATGAGATATTAGATAAGACATTTAGAAGGCTTAACAAGAGATCAGATTTTTTTCTCCTGTCAAAATGTTTTCCTGTCAAGTAAAAAAAGATGGAAACCAACACAAGTCAACGAGCCGAGGGGGTCACGCTGATTGCCAAAGTAATTAAAAAAAAAAAATTAGCCTTCTCTTGCATGAACTATTTTAAAGGACTAAAGACACTCTATTCCAATTACAATGGCTGTTTCAATGCAGAGATCGGCTTGCACACACAGAATCCACTTATTCGACACTATGTCTTACTACAGAAATTTAGCAAACTGACAACAAACAGTATTTTTTTTCCAGATTAGCCTGCTCTTACATGAAATGTTTTACAGTGCTGAAGACTTCGTTTTCCATCTATTAGGTTGGTGTAAAAATAATGTCGGATTTTGACGTTAAAAAATACGTCAAAAACCGACATTATTTTTTGCACCAACATAATACCATAGTTGTTTTAAAGTAGGTATCGACTTTCACGCACTGATTCCACTTTTTATACTTAGTCCCCGGCATGGGAAAGTGAACGTACCAAGAGAGCCACACCTATTTCCAAAGTAATTTTTTTTATAAATTAACATTTTCTTAAAGAGCTGAAGAAATTGGCTTGCACACACTCATTAGACACTACTCCAGAAATTCAGCGAACTAAGACGGCAAAATCAACAATAAAGAATTTTTTTAAACAGTTTAGCCTGCTCTTCCATTAACTGTTTTACAGGACTGAAGGCTCCGTATTCAACTTACAATCATTTTATAAAAGTAGAGATCTTCCTTCACATATTGTTTCCACATATTGCCCTGCCTCGGAAAGTCAACGAGCTCAGAGATCTATGCCGATTGCCAAAGTAATTTTTTTTTAAATTAGCCTTCTCTTGCACGGACAATTTTAAAAGTAGTGAAGGTTGCTTATTCCATTTAGAATGGTTGTCTTTCCCACGTAGTGATTGGCTTGCACGCTCTTTAGACACAGTGTCCTACTCCAGAAATTCAGCGAGCTAAGACGGCCAACAAACAGGATTTTTTTGTTTAGAGATTAGCTTACTCTTAGATGAACTATTTTACAGGGTTGTAAGCTCCGAATTTCACCTACAATGGTTGTTTTACAGTAGAGATCATCTTGCACACATTGATTACACTTTGCATGCTTAGTGCCCGGCATAGAAAAGTCAGCGAAATGAATGGGCAACGCCAATTGCCATTTTTCTTTCAAATTAGACTCTTCTTCTTAAAAAGGCTCTCTATTTCACCTATAATGGTTGTTTTAAAGTAGAAATCGGTTTGCATACACTGATGATACTTTTTACGTTTGTGAGCTTGCTTTGGGAAATCAACGAAAGGAGACGGCCAAGCCGACACCAAACTATTTTTTGTCATATAAACCTTTCCGTATGTGAATAGTCTTACAGGGATGAAAGCTTCTTATCCCATTTACAATGGCTGTTTTAAAGTAGAGATCGGATTACGCACACACACACACCCACCCACAGAGTCCACATTTTATACTTGGTTTCCTGCCTCGGAAGTTCAGCGGGTAGAGACGGTCAAGCGGACCCCGCTAGATTATCAGAAAAAATATTTCTCAAGAAAAAGTGTCACTCTTAAAATGGTAATGAAGTCTGATGTGAATGAAAGAGGAAGGTTCATATGAAGATTATGAAAATAAGCATGATAGGTAACAATTGGTTCTTGACTTGGAAGTCATTAAGATTGTAGTGTTCAGGAGAGCATTCACGCGGTAGTCCTTGGAAAAAAAGTTTTGCCTGAGTGTAACCTTTAGCCTTACAGGAAGGAAATGAGTGTCATTCGATTACATTGGTCGTTCTAAAGATCTGATCATTTCATAAGCATTGAGTCCACATTTTACGCTTGCTGCCCTGCCTTTGAATTTTACCAAGCTAAGACTATTAAACTTTTTTCTTTTTGTCAGATTAACTTTCTTTTATATGAATTGTCTTGCAGGACTAAAGGGCTTTACATGCTCTGTTATTTGCCTGTAGTTGGGGACAGACAGAAGGGAATTATAGATGCATGCTTTCCTATAGCATAGCAGCAAGTGAATCAAAATTTGAAGTCAGTTCTCATATTCCATTTTGAAAGTGGTTAATCATTACGCTAACCTCCACCTCTTGGAGATATTTCCCAGAGGGCTATTGGTGATTCAGCTGAAAATACAGTTTATGATATCAACTGCCATATATTGAATATTTTAACCAATAAATATATCGCCTTCGGATTTCAATGTCACATTTTCCATCTCCTGTTAAAATACTTCCTAGACATTTATATTTTTGTACTTCCTTTATTTTGGCATGTCCAATTTCTAATTCAAATGTTGGTGAAGGCAAATCAATGACTGAGCCCGGTAACATCTGGAAAGCTTTTAGACACCTCCTGTCACAAGTAAATGCAATGTGGAAAAACATTATGTAAACTTAATGGATTATAAGATGCCAATCAGTACAAAAATCAGCGACATTCATTTGGTACACCATTAGCACACGCGCGCACACACACACACACACACACATATATATATATATATATATATATATATATATATATATATATATATATATATATGATTCCAACATTTATATATATATCAAAATTAAAATTAGATATTTGTTAAAATTTATGAAAATTATGTTGGTGTTTAAGTTACAAAAGAGATATTTGTTAAAATGTCTACATTTACGCATTAATCCATTTCTTTTGCTTAATAATTTATTTGTTAATATTTATTATATATAATTTTTCTTCCAGGCATAATTTATATTAGGTTGGTGCAGAAATAATGATCTTATAAATTATATATAATGTATATTCCTATTAGTTCACATACCCCAACTCCATCATGACTACCCATTGTTACAACATTATTGTGTTTTTTAGCCATATTTTATTGTTGTAGTATAATCGTGATTGTCTCCAATATTTAATTATATATAATTCTTCTTGAATATTTATGTTGTTTAGTGAAATCTAACACTTTACTTATTATAATATCGGTAATTTATAGATAAAATTTTTTAATGTCTATTTGTATAAAAGTGCAGTTATGTGTGTTTGTGTATCTCTCTCTCTCATATATATATATATATATATATATATATATATATATATATATATATATATATATATATAATGTATATATACATTAAGAAATGGACAAAGTCCGACAATTTATTTATTAAAGACATTTTTATGTTTAGCGTTCTTTTTATAGATACAAGTATTTAAGTAAATGCTCTGTTTATAATAAACAGTATTAATTAACATTTACCGGCCTACAAGAGAGAATGCTGAAAATTTCTAAACACAGACTGGTCATGCCTTACAAAACACATAAAATTGCAGGAATTTAATCTGTTTAAAAAACAAGCAGAATTTTGTTACTAAATAAATTATTCGTCCTTGGACAGGATTCGAACCTGCATCCTATACGGAACTGTCATTTACGCTGACGTGCCTAACCAATTCGGCCACCAAGGATTGTTCAGTAGACAAGGTCGAATATACTCCTTATAAACTTCAATCTTCCATGAAAATATTTCTATGAAAATTTCTCGGACATTCAGGCCGTAAATATTATTTAATACTGTTTATTATAAACCGA
>OZ010605.1:74208124-74323124 GCA_963932145.1 Acanthosepion lycidas
AATTTTCTGTAACCCCCTTGCGTCCTAGTGGCTTCCCGCCTTGCTTGGGGTGAAATGCCTAAAAATATATATATATATATATATATATATATATATATATATATATATATATATATATATATACACACACTCATACACAAATATACATACAAAAGTATATATATATAGGAGATGGGGATATATAAATTTTTATATATCAGAACAGTTTTAGTAAGATTAATAACAAAGTGGAAAGATGTTTTTGGTGTAACATATTTTTCCTTTAGGACAAAATACATTATATTGCTGCAATTATATATGCATATGAATGGGTGGGGAGTATAAAAATGTCAACTTTGGTTATAATTATATATGGCTAGGGGACATTGAAAATATTGGGACAATGAAGTTTTTCACATTTCATTTTTTCTTTGCCATTTTCATTTATTTTCTTTATGCTTATGTTTTTGCCTTTATCACTATTATTATTAAGGATCCCACATTGTGATCATGGAAGATCTGTCAAGAAAAGTGAAATATTGCAAGAATCTGGATGTAAATTTACTGTGGGTGATCTAGTGATTAGAGCACTTTCTATACACTTTCGTCATAATAAATTGTCTTTATATCTCAACCAAAGTAACATTTTTTAAATGAAAACTATGGTCAGACACATTACGGTGAGCAACTAATGCATTGCATGTATTGTTTTGTAAAAGATTCCTTTTATGTCCATATAATCTTTTAATTAATTTCCTTGAGGTTTCAGCTATGTATTCCTTGTGATAATCATTACAGGTGACAGAATAAATTCCCCCTTTAAGTTTTAGCTCATTATTATTTTGTTTTGTATTAAGCCTCTTAGGATTTTAGAAGTAGTTGCAAAAGATTTTATGTTAAGCTTAGATAAATTATTTTCAATTGTAGTTTTGATAAAGCTGGTATTTAGTATAATGTAAATAAAATATATTATTCTGTTGTCGTTTAAGGAAGTGGCTTCTAAGTGCGACAGTAGGAAGAATACATGTATGATGGGCATGACAACCTCTAAGAGGTCATTTATTGAACATCTACATGTATTACACTGCTCTAACATTCCTGCAGCATTCACAAAGAGTGCTGTTCATTGTCCTGCAAGTGGATTCCTGCATAGGTCGAATGCTGGCCTTAAGAAGGCACAAACACAAGTAGGATGTCAAGGGTGAAACATGCAGTTGTGTGGGTTCAACTGCACACACATACATATATATATAAATTAACTGATTTAAACTATGGTTTTTCGCTACACAGTAATAACCATATTTCAAAAACTGAAGCTGAAAACTTCAAATTTAATTATATAATTAAATTAAATACACCCCTACCCTCCCTAAACTTAACCTCTTTTTTGAACGTAACTCATAATTGATACAATAGTAAATAAAAATGAACACGCTACCGCCCCTGTCTGAATGATTGGATTTCTCTGTATCCTTGGAAACAGGAAATTATGAATTTATGTGTGCATTTAAAACTGAGTAAATTTAAAAATAAGTTATTCCAATATTTGCTTGAAGATGAAATGGAAGTAATGCTTTTAATTTAATTATATAATTAAATTTGAAGTTTTTAGCTTCAGTTTTTGAAACATGGTTATTACTGTGTAGTGAAAAAAAACATATTTTAAATCAGTTAATTTATACTATTTATGTTTTGTAACTTTACAATGAGCACTGTTTTGTAAAAATAAAAATAAAAAATATCAATAAGAACACAGTAAATATCAATAAGAACACACTGTTCTTTTATATATATATATAATTAAAATGAAAGATGGTTCATATGTACTTCCTATAATATGCAGATTTAATAGGCTTGTTAACAAAATTTAAGGAATAAGAAACAACAAAATTATAATGTTGGCAAAAAGACATCACCGCTGATCAGATCCTAAACTACCGAGAGTCATGATGAATGGATGTCCCCTTGAGAGGATATTGGGTCTCAAACTCACACTCAAATACATGTGGAACTCCTGTATATGACCCATCACTAAAGATGCAGGTAAAATGATCAGCTCCCTGTATCACTCCAGTAAGTACCTGACTCCACATGCTATCCTCTGCCTTTATAAGATCCAGATCAGGACGAAAATGGAGAACTGTTGTCATATTTGGTTGGGAGCTGGCCAGTCCTCACTTTCCATTCTTGATAGAATTCAAAAGCATCTCGGAGTCCTTGTTGAAGAAGAATTATTTTCCACCCTCCAACCTCTCCCTCACAGGTGGGGATGTGTCAAGCCTCTTACTGCTGTACCATTAATACCATGGGAAGTGCTCATTAAAAAGTACATCCCTTGGTTTTGCCAGGTCTAACCTTCATGGTTAGGACCTGCCATGCCACTTATATAGAAGCAAACCTCCCACATGACCTTATTCCATTCCATCAACAAGAAGTAAGTGTCATTTGAACAGCCTCTTGTCATGAACAACTGCCCTAATGTTTCCCTTGATCACTACAATCTTAACCTGTTTGATTTTATCTTCCCCTCTTATCCATATAACTATCCCTTAATGTACCCTTCAACCTCAAGTGACCCATGCGTGTTGTACAGAGTGAATCATACTGAAAAAATAAGAAGATTAATGATATTGATTATATATATATATATATATATATATATATATATATATATATATATATATATATATATATATATACAGTGCTGTTCGATAAAAGTGACTCACCTGATTTTTTTCACTAAAAATATTTTTTGTCTATTGTTTTGGGGGTTAAAATAATTTTAAATCTTACTTACATAATGTGTCTTTTACTTCTTGATTTATGTCAGATGGTATTAATTTCACTGAATCAGTATATGAACTCAAATACACATAACCAATAAAAGTAATGTTTATAGTTACACACACACACACACACACACATATATAAGAGCACAGTGATTGTTGGTGCTAATAAAACAGAGCTTGATGTAAAATATAAAAAATAAATTTACATTTGTGCCTCATGTCTCGATGAATGTTTCATGCATATAACAATCACCAGGCATAAATTAAAGTCTTTCCACTGTAATACTAACTTATTTATAGACTTCTGGCAAGATAATGGAGCAGGGCATTTACATATGAATAAAATAAATAAATTTATATATATATATATATATATATATATATATATATATATATATATATATATTATAAATTAATAGACTTAAAATATGGTTTTTCGCTACACAGTTCCAACCATGTTTCAAAATTGGAAGCTAAAAGCCCCGAATTTAATTTTGTAATTAAATTAAAGACATTAGCTCCATTTCATCTTCAAGCGAATTTTGGAGTAACTTTAAAAATTACTGGGTTTGTAGCACAACATTTCAGACTATATTTATATATCTATAAGAACACCGGATTATATATCTTACTGTTCTTTCTTTTTATTAATATATATATATATATATATATATATATATATATATATATATGGTTGGATAGATGTGAGCTTGTGACCCTGGGTTTCACGCTTTAGCGATCGTCAGACAAACTGATTAATTTTAAAAAATTTTGGTTTTATGTAGATTGCATGTATTGGTGTTATTGTGGAAGTGGGTGGGGGAAACTTCATCGTTTTTTCATCGTACTGACGCAAACATCGATGTATGCAGACACATATACATACTTGGTCGTCCATCGGGACTCATACATATATAAATATATATAAACATATGTGGGCAGTTTCAGATATGACATATGTATGTATATGGGTGGTGTTGTGTCTATACATACGCATTTGTATGTTGAAATTTAAAGATTGGAAGTGTGGCGTGAATGTCTTGTGAATGTATACATGTCATTTTTTTTTTTTTTTCGGTGAATAATATTTCCTCGCATGCATGTATATACGTGTGGTGGGGTTTGTGTGAAATTATGATAGGTAAAAATTATTATTATTATTTATATTTATTTTTAAATTTTGAAAAAAATGGCGGTTTATTTGTTATATTTAAAGCTGGTTATTTGTTTGTTTTTGACTGTGTATATGTAACAGGTAGTAATTTGTAATCCTTATTGGTTATTTATATGGTGATGTTTAATATTTAATATGCTGGATGAGAGGGTAGTTTGATTTAATAACGGGTCTATATGATATGATGTGATAGTAATGTTGCAAGGGATTGGAGGCAATGATAATATAATTAGCTAATAGTTATTGTAAATTGGTAGAAATGATTAGTAACGGTGGTGGGAGAATGATGAAACCATGAATGTAGTTATAGTGGTGGTAGCTAAACAGTGGTTGTTGGTGTTTTATTTTATTTTATTTTGTTATATGTATCAATTTATTTTGGTATAAATCCTGATAATAGGTATTCTGTGTAAAATTATGGTAGTTGAAGATTGCTATAATATTTTAATTTTTAATTTACAAAAATATTATTGTTTATTATATTAAAGCTCACTATTTCCTTGTTTATTTGTGACTGTGTATATGTGGCTGGTAGAAATTTCAGTTTGTAATCCTTATTGGTTATTTTTATGGTGGTATTAAATATGCTGGGAGAGGGGGTAGTATACGTTAATAATTATGGCAGGATTATATGGTAATGTTAGATATGGTGTGATAGTAATATGTAAGGTGGATGGTGGCAATAATAATATAAGTGGTTAATATTTATTGTAAATTGTTAGTAGTGATTAGTAATGTTGGTGGGAGAATAATAAAACCTATAAATGTAATTATTGTGGTGCTAGCTTGAACTAAAGGGTGGTTGTTGGTGTTTTATTTTATTTTATATTTATTTGTTTATTTTTATTTTATTTATTATGAATCCTGGTAATGGGTGTTTATTCTCATGGTTATATATGGAAATTATATCTGATCTTATTGTTTTAAGGTGTTAAATATGCTGGGGGAGTAATATGCGTTAAAGATTGTAGAGGATTTATAATAGTAGGTGTGATGTGTAAGTGATGGTGCTGGGTGTTGGTGGTAATGATAATATTATTAGTTAATAGTTATTGTAAAGTGGTAAAAGTGATTACTAATGGTGGTGCAATGATAATAACGATAAATGCAATTATTTTGATGGTATCTTGAAATTAAATTGTGATTGTTGGTGGTTTGTATATTTTATCCGTTTGGTATGAATTCGGATAATAGGTACTTGTTCTCATGCCTACATTTGGAGATTATCTCTGATTTTTTGTTTAGTAGGTTCTTTAATAATATTACACCAACAATAAGTTGGGAAATATTGACAAAAGCCTCTGCCTACAGCAACATTACAAAAAATGCCTACTTTGCCTACACGAAAAAGTAGTAATAATATTACACAAACCGCAAAAGAAAGTTTTCGTCAGTACGATGAAAAAAACGACGAAGTTTCCCCCAACAACTTCCACAATAACACCAATACACGCAATCTACATAAAACCAAAATTTAAAAAAATTAATCAGTTTGTCTGACGATCGCTAAAGCATGAAACCCAGGGTCACAAGCTCACATCTATCCAACCATATATGTTAGCTCTATCTCTGATATTGAGCGCTTTCTAATAAGTACCGCGCATATAATATATAAATAATTATACACATATATATATATATTTATTTATATTTATATACACACACTTTTCACATATATATATATATATATATATATATATATATATATATATATATATATATATATATATAGATAGATAGATAGATAGATATTGATAATATTAGTGGTAAATATAGACATACATATGCAACTCTAACATTCGTCCCACACTCTCATACATACACCCTCACTAAATTTGAATATTTGAAACATATTTTCAATTTATTGTAATTTGGGCCTTTGTGTGTCAATGCGCGTACCAGCTCTGTATTTTCTGTTTGTTGCTTTGCCTTGTTCTATGGTATTGACTGGGGTGTTTGTGTGTCAGCTCCTAATAATAACAAAAATGACAAGGAAATGAACTTTGTTTTTTGGCTAAGGTAGTCACTTAAAAAGAAAAAGAGAAAATCACTATTCAATGACTTGTAAAAGTCGTCAGATGCAGTGCATATTTACAAAAGGCAGAAGAAGGTCTGAAATGTTGTGCTACAAACAAGAAAATGAAAGTTGTAATCTGAAAGAGGGAAAAACATAATAATAAAAAGAACATATTGGCTATTCCATTCTTTAGATTTCCTTGGGTGTACATGGAAAGAAAGGTCCGTTTTGCTTTCTGATAGTGTCACCAACTTGTGACAGATACAGAGTTGCTCAGTTCTTTGAGGTCACTTCTTGAAATTGCCTTTTTTCTACCTTGTTCTGATTACATTTCTTCTATCTAAATAAATAAATGGATAATTCTGTCTGCCCATCTGTGTGTCTGAAACCATTCTAACTCGGGCCATAATTGCTTTATGTAGACATAGCATACCTTTTTGGAATCGGGATGATTCCTGGAAGTGAAAATCTGCCCTTCATCTGGTGCTTGAATATCCAGCATTGGGACTTGTGTCCAGATGACGAAGGAAGAGTTAAAAATTCAAATTTTCAAATAAATGGAAAAAATTAATGATTTTAAAAGCTTTTATATTGAGTTTAAGGTAACACAAAACCTTTGTGAATTTAAAACTTTTTGATTTGAACTCAGTTTAAAATATCTCCAAAACTTTGTCAATTGAGGTAATCAATTTTATTTCTTGAAAATGCCAAGAAATCTGAGCTAAAGTGAAAGGTTTCGTGGTGTGAGGTTTGAAGTTCCACAAAGTTTGTGGTCTGAAGAACTCAATTTTTGGCCTGAATTGGTATTTCAGACCAAATTGGACACTTGGCCCCAATCAGTCTTTTAGCCAGAATTGGACTTATAGCCTGAATCAGAGTTAAATTTAGGTTTTAAAGTTCAATGGAGTGAATTGAGGAATTCAAAGTTATTTCTTCAAAATTATCATTGCTGTTTTCTAAGCAGGACCAGAGGACCGTTTAGTTTTGGGCCAAAGGCCCAATTAGCCATCTGCAGGAGCTAACTTAAAAGTTCACACAGAGTGTGGCTTTTAAGCTAGTTTCAGATAAATGATGAAAAACATCAAGCTGAGCAAATAAAAAGACATTGTAATCATTGCCTTAAAGGCAGCGCATAGTGATTTTGAAACTGTTCACTTCCGGAAAGTTGTATGGTTGTTTGTTGTCAAAGTTTTCAAAGAATTGAAAATCACTGATGGTGGTTCTACAGCACTAGACTGCTAAGGGTTTTAATAGCATCAGAACTTTTTGTTTTTTTAAATGTTCACCCAATACAAGTCCCAGGGCCACTCAAGGTAGAGGGTTAGGGTGTGGAGTTGTATTAGCATAAGAAAGGGCAAGACAACAGGAAATTTAGACAGCTAATTCCAGATTTAAAGATATCAAGATTTAATTAGCAAATAAAATTTCCGAATTCAGGAGGAGATGTTAGGCGTATAGAGTTGAAGTAGATTTTAGAAGGAACTGAAAACGCAATCCTAAACAGGAAACAAGGGATGAACTGCTATACCTGTTCAAAAAAGTGCGGAGGTGTGTGAACCAGCCAATAGGGAAACCTATCTAATCCTATTGGGAGAGGAAAAAATTATAATGACTGAAGAACATTTCTGATTTCAGTCAGACGTCAGAAGTACAGAGTTGAAGAAAATTATTTATAATAATCCATAAGTCAATTAATACCACTGTTATGGTTTCAGAGCACTCTATTGGAAGAACTACTGCAAGTCACATGTGATGTGAACTGGTACAAGTCACATGTGATGTGAACTGGTACAAGTCATATGTGATGTGAACTGGTACAAGTCATATGTGATGCATGTCTCCAAAAAGAAATAAGATAACTATCTAAGTGATTGTTGAGCAAATTGAAAGATCAAGAGCCTAGAATGCTTCAGCTTTTCTCTGATAGCTCTGGGAGTATTGAGAAATGCAGATTATGTCTGATTTCTTCATGACTTAAGGGTCAATACTTATGGGGCTAGTGGGGGGTGTTGGAGAAGGTTGTGTTGCCTTGGATAAAGAGAGCGAGCAAAGGAAAACCACAGACCTACTAAAAAGATGCTGCGCAGTCTCATAAGGCCAAGACAATTGATGAATGCAGGTTACACTTGCCACGATCATGCCACTCCCAAATGTAGGGTCTCCTAGCTCTCCAAACCTGAAACTGTTAGCCTATTATGTATAAAGCGTAGTCAAGACGGAAGTCAGTCATTGGCCCCATAACATGATACAATCTCTGAAGTCCGCTACAATGAGCACAATATACAAAACAGATAAAGATCATCTGATTTAGGCATGCCAATATTTCAGACCTTGTATTGAATCAGACATCGATGCTAATGGCAAATTCATTAAATAGATACAGAAAGTTTATTCAAACTAATTTTTATCTCAGATAAGGCTCTTCTTTCATACATCTTTTACTAAATTCATGCAAATGTCCACATAGAATTTATCAACCCTGTATACTGATCTGACCAACATATTTATACTGTTTCTTACATCAACTTCTGTCATTGGTAATTCAGTATTTTAGATGGACAGCAACTCTCTAATTTTGTAACAAAAAAAGAAAGCCAACAGTTGGAACAATACTTGAAAATGGATGCCATATTTCCATTTGATTTCAGGCTGAATCAGAAGCATAAAAAAATGATGAAGTACAAAAACCTTGTTTCCCTTTTTTGTAGACAAAATCAAATGGTTTCTGTCAGCTGTGATCAATTTTGGATGTTGAGATGCACAGATTGCAAAGAATAGATCGCAAATTCAGGTCCAGAAACGAATGATCATGACTGCCACTTGTGTTCATAGAATGACTCAGGTCTTGGATAAGGTTTGTGATGGAATAGATATCAAAAAGCTTCTTGTTGCTCCTGCAGGGAAGAAAAGAAAATCAATAAAAATAGCATCAACTCTAAATTGTACAAACAAACAGAATATATTCATATACTTGTAAAATCAATAATGTATCTGTCTATATTTCTGAGATGAGGTATTATGTACATTATTTACATTATTTGGACTATTGTCCTCATCTTTCTGGCCATATTTATTACAATGTTTCAGCCGTTGTATGCTCCAGCCTTCTTCAGGTGGTTGGAATGTTGAACTGAACCCTTTATTTCACTCAAAATAAAATAAAGAAATAAAGGGTTCAGTTCGACATTCCATACACCTGAAGAAGGCTGGAGCGTACAATGACCGAAACATTGTAATAAATATGGCAACAAAGATGAGCACAATAGTCCAAATAATGTAAATAATGTCAATAATGTATACTATTAAAAAAAATGATCTACTGTCAATCACATTTTGTGTGTAACTTGTGTATGTAATTTTTAAATGTAAGTTTATGTCATGTTTGAGTAACTTACGCAAACAAAGACACAGTTTCAATGAGTTTGAATATTCCCTCACCCACTTAGTCTGGACATTCCCTACCCTGGGCTGAGCAATAAAATAATTTTTGGAGACTACAAAACGCCCCCAAAATCAAATAATTATAAAATTTTATTGAACTATTAGGAGATTAAATTTTTGTTAGAAACAATGGAGCGAACATGTGAACAATTACAACGTTTTAGAGAAAATGGAAACAAAAAAGAAACTTATACTCATCATAAATTTTTAGGGCACATAATGTGGAAAGAGTGCTTGGAAAATTTGATACTCACAGAACAGATTTAAGGCAAGTGGGATAGGGGAAAGCAACACAAGATTTAGGAAAAGTAACAAAAAAAAAAAATTATTGCGGAGTGCCATGATCACCAATATCCTGGTGAGACATATCAAATAGATTTGGTAATAAATAGAATCATTTTAAAGTTTTTTAAAATAAAATATAAAAATGTATAAGCTCAAATGTGTGGTTCTCTGATGATATTTTTATGAAAATCTTTTTGTATGTGTAATTCAGGTGAGCCAATTGCTTTCTCTAGCAATAACTCTTTCTTATGACTTCTGTATATGAACTGAATATATTTTTCTAATAATAAATATAGTATTTTAAAATATAGTATTTACATACGCTAGGCCACAAAAATCTCCTGAGCTGACCAAGCATAGAAATGAATACAATATGGGAACCAGTAATAAGGAGTTCCAGAGAAAAGTGATGACAACAAAAATTGCAATCTCCAACTATTCAAATGTAATGTCAATCGATATTGCCAGTTACCTTGATCTAACCACTATCGCTCTCCTCATCCTTTCTTCTATCACTCCTATCTGCTCTCGCTCCAAATCTTCTGCAACCCCCTGCATGATAGTGGCTTCACGCCTTGCTCGGGGCGTAATGCTTAAAAAAAAATGAGCTCTGGTAAAAAAAATGGTTGCTGAAGACATTAGGTTCATAATATACAGAAATTCAAACACAGATGTCCTCAAGGACACATAGCACGGTTGATAAAGGCGTTGGTTAGATTCAGTGACATTACCCAAAGAGTGTGAGTTCAATACCCGGTTAAGGCAGTGGAGAAGGGAATTAACAGGAAATAACTGATAACTGACATCCATTAGACATGGCATGTGGAACTAGAACAGTCTACCCCAGTGGGTGAAATAAGGGTTTCAGTTCGACATTCCAATCACCTGAAGAAGGCCGTAGTGTACAACTATATGTATGGCGACAAAGGTGAGGACAATAGTTCGAATAATGTAAATAGTATAGTATTTTAAATAGAGAAAAAAATATTGATTTGAAATCTGATCAACCTGTCATCCAATATGGCTCTTGCTAACTTCCAGGAGAGTAACACATTGAGCAATCTCGATCTAACGTTTTGGCTGATATGAATTGGAATAATAAAATTGAATCAATCGTTTAATTAAGTTTGCTGCTAAGTTGGCAGACTGTGTTGTACTGGACAATTTCTCTCATCTGAATGCTTTGCACCCTTTTAACTCTATCATTTATCAGCACATTGAATACTGCAGTCACAGTTGGTCTTGAGATTCTTGGTAAAACCCAAAGAATCTGTAATGTTATCAAGTCCTCACTTCGCATTTTGTTTTTAATTAATTTGCCATAACACAGCTTCCCTCTGCCTTTTCTACAAATATTTCCATGGTAGTGAGCTGTGATGGTAAAGCAACAACTCAACGGATAATATCAGATGGGAAACGCGAGGAGGGTAACCGACAAAATAGTGTCACATGTCCAACCTTCTCACGAGCAAAAAAAACTCAGTGCCCCGAAATAAAAATGCACCTGCTTTATACAGCCGAGGACCGGCCATAATTTGCATGCAAATGGCGAAACAATGAGATTTTGCGTTAACTGTCCGAGACTGTCCGGCATAAAACATGAGCACCGCCGTTTTGGTCCTTTTTATCTTTGAACAATCGAAGTTTGCATGACGTACAGATTCGCGGGCGTTTCCGAGGTAGACCATTTTCACAATTTTCCCCACGTGAGCTTTTTTCTTTGGTACCTTGACTTCATGAATTTAAGCATGGAACTAGATTGGCAGTTAGGTCTCTGTATTTTACTGTTGAAATTACTAACTGTAAGTTCTATTCTGATAGAATCTTCTCTTGAACTCCTTGCCCATAGAACTCTCTTCCAGTTTCTTGCTTTCCTCTTGCACTGAAATGTTTGATAAAATTCAAAGAAGCAGCTGTAATGTCATTGATCTTCATCTGGCATCACAACTTCAGTCACTTTTGCACCAACATGACGTGACTTCCCTCTGTCTTTTCTAAAAAAATATTTCCATGGCAACTGTTCTGATGTGCTTTTTATCCTTAGTGCCTCAGCGGGACGAATTTAAGCATGCTACTAGACTGGCCACTAGGTCTCACCATTTTACGGTTGAACATGCAACTGCCATTTCTATTCTAACAGCTTCTTTTCTTGCACTTCTCACCTGTGGAACTCCCCTCTGATTTCTTGCTTTGTTGCAACCTAAAATTTTTCAAAAGCTTTTGTTTAATTGTATTTTCTGTCATTAAATATTCTTTACCTTTATTTTAAATTTTAAGACAACTTCAGAAATTTTAGGACTTGTTCTTTGGTTGACAATAATGTCTGAAAAATATAACTGGCAACTACTTGCTGTCTTCTCATACTGACAGGATGCATTATGGAAGTTAATAAAGATATTAAGGAAAGAATTTTTACAAGTCTTTCACATGACAACATTGAATATTTTTAAACTGAAAAAAAAAAACAACACCTACTCAACTGTGGCATTTTAAAAAAAATCACCTCAAGCTATTTCTTTCAAAATATCTCCATGATACGACCAACTGAAAATTTCATTTTATTGGAATTTTTTAGCAAGGCCGATCTGTCAATGGCTATTTAAAAAAGTTGGAACTGGCTTGATAGAGAAAATTGTTTTTTGTTAGTCAATTCCATATCCCAGCAAAATTCCAGGCTGTTATAAAAGCCTGGGGAGAAGTGAGAAATGACAGATTATAATTATTTTTTATTATTCATATATCTTGGTTAAAATGTCTAAATAAAATTTGAAACCTCTGTGACAGGATTCCATAAAATGACTTCAGAACTCCTCCCTTCTCCCCAATTTGTAGGCAGAAGCACACAAATGCATGCTGGGATTTTTTCCTAGCCAATAAAATAGGCCAGTTCTCAGTTTCATATGACCATGTCTCATCTTGAAGTCAGAACACAGCATTCATTCATCCGAATTTACTTGGGTGTCAACTGTAATTCTTAGTTTGTGAACTTTTTATCATATTAATGTTTCTTTACCTTATTGCTAATAATTTGCTTTGCATACATTGTTTGTTTGCTTTGTATTATTTTGTGACACCATTTAGGGGCGCAAAAAGAAGGAAAAAGAAGGAAAGGAAAAAGAGAAGGAAAAGAGAGAGGAAGAGAGGCGAGACTTAACTTATATGATAACGGGAGGCCACCCACGAGAAATAACATTTGAAAATGTTATTTTGATAATGGAAGACACTGGTGAGGGTTCTGTCGGCCATTGTATTGGGGCTGGCTGGCAGGGTCCAGGTTGATACATTGTTTTGTTTAGATAGATAAAAAATTAACTGTGTCTTTGCGGCAGGCAGATTGTCGGGGGTGGTGGGGTTCCCTGCGAGGAAATTTTAAAGATAAAGTCACCTACGAGAAGAGACATTTGAAAATGTTGTTTTGATAAATGAAGAATGGTGAAAATTCTTATGGCCATTGTCATAAAGCTAATTGACAAACACCAGGTGATACAGAGTTTTAAATAGATAAAGGTTTACTTGTGTCATGATGCTGTCTGAAAACAATTTAATAGGTCATCTGTTGACCACACACAAAGAGAGTCATCTCTAGGTTGGGTCTTTGTCGATCGGAGGTGTCATTGAGAGAAAACACATCTGGGCTGTGTTGGAATTTGAATATGACAGCGAAACAATATTTCGTTGGCACCGAAGAATGAGTGTGTCTGGTTGACTAGCCTCTTGGTGCGTGCGAAAATCTGATTGAAGAATTCCATATGCCGTGATGTTAGGATAAGAATTGAGATTATCACTCTACGGGTCGTATTGTACTCTTGGCGGCCAGAGAAGAAGAGAGAAACAAAAGAAAGAAAAGGAAAAGAAAAAGATAATTTTTTTTTCTTTGAACAAAATATATATTTTTTTAAGAACAAGGCTAGTCTAGTCACGGCCACACTGTTGATCGACCATTGGTTGAACGCTAACCAGCCAGGTGGAGGTGATCATGTGACGCAAGGAGGCAGCCGCAGAGAGTTTAAGTATGAGGGATTACTACGAAGAAGGGGGGAGGACCGTTGACGCCACTCTGGGGCATGGGGAGGTGTCCATATGAAAATAAGAGAAGGTGGGAGTAAGAGAAGACTTCCAAAAATGGAAATAATGAATTTTTCCTGACCGAAAACAAAAGAAGGGGTTTATGGATTTAGACTTATCAAGGAACCTCAAACCCCGATGAGCCCACCCCCGGTTTTGAATTGGCGTCCATATAAGCAAAGTCGCAGCGAGCAAAAATCAGTTAGAGTTAGTTTTGAGTTAGTTCGAGAGTTCAAGAGAGAGTTCCAGTTGAGAGCTCTGAAGACCCACCACGAAGAGCTGACCAAGATTCGCGCAAATTCCGAACTCATCTTCTAACCAAGAACAATTTATTTTTTTTTTGAAGAACGACTTAGACTAACACCACCAAAATAAGTTTTGTGAATTTCGCCTGAAGACACACCAAGAACCAGTTTCTTAAAGGACAGACAGCTTAGATCTTAAGACTCGCCTAAAAACCACGTGTCACAACCCATATAGCAGGTCGGGAGATAGACGCAGTCCTATGTATCCAGCAACCAGATATAAAGTATTGTTATCCTTTTTTGATACCATTTTTGACTTATTATTTTATTTTCTTTTGCACGTACTTGTGCGATACCGCCCTCATTCGAACTCAAGCTTTCAGTACGGCCCCGACGCTGATTGATTTCGTCTGCCTAAGATCAATTCACAACGTGGGTAGGCAGATTGGAGATCAAAGTAGTTACTTCGGTAACCAGACGTTGGAAGCGAGTTGGGAACAACAAGGCTGATATCGAATCTAACCAGATTCCCATCCGAATCACTTAAAGGTAAAATCATCACAATTGGCGGCGCGACCGGGATAAGACCCGGGATCGGCTGACGTCACAATTTGACGTAACGGTTGGATGCCACAATTGGCGCTGCAACCGGGATAAGACTCGGGATCGGCTGACGTCACAATTTGACGTAACGGTTAGATGCCACAATTGGCGCTGCGACCGGGATAAGACTCGGGATTGGCTGACGTCACAATTTGACGTAACGGTTGGATGCCACAATTGGCGCTGCAACCGGGATAAGACTCGGGATCGGCTGACGTCACAATTTGACGTAACGGTTGGATGCCACAATTGGCGCTGCGACCGGGATAAGACTCGGGATCGGCTGACGTCACAATTTGACGTAACGGTTGGATGCCACAATTGGCGCCGCGACCGGGATAAGACTCGGGATCGGCTGACGTCACAATTTGACGTAACGGTTGGATGCCACAATTGGCGCCACGACCGGGATAAGACCTGGAATCGACTGACGTCACAATTTGACGTAACGGTTGGATGCCACAATTGGCGCTGCGACCGGGATAAGACTCGGGATTGGCTGACGTCACAATTTGACGTAACGGTTGGATGCCACAATTGGCGCCACGACCGGGATAAGACCTGGAATCGACTGACGTCACAATTTGACGTAACGGTTGGATGCCACAATTGGCGCTGCGACCGGGATAAGACTCGGGATTGGCTGACGTCACAATTTGACGTAACGGTTGGATGCCACAATTGGCGCTGCGACCGGGATAAGACTCGGGATTGGCTGACGTCACAATTTGATGTAACGGTTGGATGCCACAATTGGCGCTGCGACCGGGATAAGACTCGGGATTGGCTGACGTCACAATTTGACGTAACGGTTGGATGTCACAGTTGGCGCCGCGACCGGGATAAGACCAGGGATAAGACCCGGGATCGGCTGACATCACAATTTGACGTTAACGGTTGGATGCCACAATTGGCGCTGCGACCGGGATAAGACTCGGGATTGGCTGACGTCACAATTTGACGTAACGGTTGGATGTCACAGTTGGCGCCGCGACCGGGATAAGACCAGGGATAAGACCCGGGATCGGCTGACATCACAATTTGACGTTAACGGTTGGATGCCACAATTGGCGCTGCGACCGGGATAAGACTCGGGATTGGCTGACGTCACAATTTGACGTAACGGTTGGATGTCACAGTTGGCGCCGCGACCGGGATAAGACCAGGGATAAGACCCGGGATCGGCTGACATCACAATTTGACGTTAACGGTTGGATGCCACAATTGGCGCTGCGACCGGGATAAGACTCGGGATTGGCTGACGTCACAATTTGACGTAACGGTTGGATGTCACAGTTGGCGCCGCGACCGGGATAAGACCAGGGATAAGACCCGGGATCGGCTGACATCACAATTTGACGTAACGGTTGGATGCCACAATTGGCGACGCGACCGGGATAAGACCCGGGATCGGCTGACATCACAATTTGACGTAACGGTTGGATGCCACAATTGGCGCCGCGACCGGGATAAGACTCGGGATCGGCTGACGTCACAATTTGACGTAACGGTTGGATGCCACAATTGGCGCCACGACCGGGATAAGACCTGGGATCGGCTGACATCACAATTTTACGTAACGGTTGGATGCCACAATTGGCGCTGCGACCAGGATAAGACTCGGGATTGGCTGACGTCACAATTTGACGTAACGGTTGGATGCCACAATTGGCGCTGCGACCGGGATAAGACTCGGGATTGGCTGACGTCACAATTTGACGTAACAGTTGGATATCACAGTTGGCGCCGCGACCGGGATAAGACCAGGGATAAGACCCGGGATCGGCTGACATCACAATTTGACGTTAACGGTTGGATGCCACAATTGGCGCTGCGACCGGGATAAGACTCGGGATTGGCTGACGTCACAATTTGACGTAACGGTTGGATGTCACAGTTGGCGCCACGACCGGGATAAGACCAGGGATAAGACCCGGGATCGGCTGACATCACAATTTGACGTAACGGTTGGATGCCACAATTGGCGCCGCGACCGGGATAAGACTCGGGATCGGCTGACGTCATAATTTGACGTAACGGTTGGATGCCACAATTGGTGCCGTGACCGGGATAAGACCAGGGATAAGATCCGGGATCGGCTGACATCACAATTTGACGTAACGGTTGGATGCCACAATTGGCGCCACGACCGGGATAAGACTCGGGATCGGCTGACGTCACAATTTGACGTAACGGTTGGATGCCACAATTGGCGCCACGACCGGGATAAGACTCGGGATTGGCTGACGTCACAATTTGACGTAACGGTTGGATGCCACAATTGGCGCTGCGACCGGGATAGGACTCGGGATCGGCTGACGTCACAATTTGACGTTAACGGTTGGATGTCACAATTGGCGCCGCGACCGGAATAAGACTCGGGATTGGCTGACGTCACAATTTGACGTAACAGTTGGATGTCACAATTGGCGCCGCGACCGGGATAAGACCAGGGATAAGATCCGGGATCGGCTGACATCACAATTTGACGTAACGGTTGGATGCCACAATTGGCGCCACGACCGGGATAAGACTCGGGATCGGCTGACGTCACAATTTGACGTAACGGTTGGATGCCACAATTGGCGCCACGACCGGGATAAGACTCGGGATTGGCTGACGTCACAATTTGACGTAACGGTTGGATGCCACAATTGGCGCTGCGACCGGGATAGGACTCGGGATCGGCTGACGTCACAATTTGACGTTAACGGTTGGATGTCACAATTGGCGCCGCGACCGGAATAAGACTCGGGATTGGCTGACGTCACAATTTGACGTAACAGTTGGATGTCACAATTGGCGCCGCGACCGGGATAAGACCAGGGATAAGATCCGGGATCGGCTGACATCACAATTTGACGTAACGGTTGGATGCCACAATTGGTGCCACGACCGGGATAAGACCTGGGATCGACTGACGTCACAATTTGACGTAACGGTTGGATGCCACAATTGGCGCCACGACCGGGATAAGACCTGGGATCGGCTGACGTCACAATTTGACGTAACGGTTGGATATCACATTTTTTTGTCCTGTTCTTTTCTTGTTGTTCTTTATTGCAAACTTTGTCAATTCTGTTTTTGGGGCAGATGTGCCATTTATTTACATATAACAATGGCCACTCACACTACATGATTTTGTGTGTTAGGAAACTGGTTTGATTGGTTTGGTTTGTTTTTACGGCATATCAACCATAACGGCTTATTTAAATGCATTGTTGGTAATATTTTTTTCTTCAAAAATGTATTGTTGCTAATATTTTTTTTTTTCAAAAATGTATTGTTGCTAACATTTTTTTTTTCAAGAATGTAATGTTGGTAATATTTTTTTTCAAAAATGTATTGCTCGCAATAGTTTTTTTTGTTTTTTCAAAAATGTATTGCTGATAAGTATTTCTGGTATTAAAACTAATTATTACACTTTTATAGTTTTTACCCCAGTTTCAGGGTTAACTATTTGCCCATAGCTGGGACCCTAACAGGTGCTACCACCCTGGGTCAGGGTGGACCTGGGAACACCAGTAATTAAGAGGTGTTTCCACGCTACTCAAAATGTACTGATCAGAGTCCTTGCTGCTGGATGTAATTTGTCGTCTTACCCAGGACGTGGATGTAGTTTATCATCATACCCATGATGGGTTGGGAAACGGGAGTCAGAAGAAAAAAAAAAACACATTTCTTGAGGGCTTTTGCTTTACAGATCCAAGCAGAAAAAACTAATTAGAGACTACTGTATACACTTGATTATAGTGTGAGATTTTTATGATCCTTCTTTTACGTAAAAATTTGAGGGTTGTATTATACACAGGTAATTCGTAAGAGGTTAATATTCATGCATTTTCAGTGACTGTAGCCTACCTGGTAGGCCTACATTCTCGTGGTACCTTTGTTTTAAACAACTTTTGTTTGTTTGTTTATTTTACGGCATAT
Organism: Acanthosepion lycidas; assembly: GCA_963932145.1. Lineage (NCBI taxonomy): Eukaryota > Metazoa > Mollusca > Cephalopoda > Sepiida > Sepiidae > Acanthosepion > Acanthosepion lycidas. The sequence continues at coordinate 74,226,656 of OZ010605.1, forward strand.
CAACCTTAATGGGTTATTTAATGCTGACAAAAAGCTGGTAATATATTTTTTTTCAAAAATCTATTTCTGGGAATATTTTTTTCTTCAAAAAACTATTTCTTCAAAAATTTTTCCTTCAAGAAATCTATAGCTGGTAATGTTTTTTTGTTTTTAAATGTAAAGCTGTTTGTATTGCTGGTATTTTTTTTTTAAGTATTGCTGATAATAATTTTTCATTCAAAAATTATTGTTGACAATTTTTTTTTTTTTTTTGACAAAGTATTTCTGGTATTAAAACCTATTTTTACACAAGTTTGAGTGTTAACTATTTGCCAATAGCTGGGACCCTAACAGGTGCTACTACACCGGGTCAGGGTGGATCTGGGAACACCAGCAATTAAGAGGCAGTTCCACACCTCTCAAAACCTCCTGATCAGAGGCCTTGCTGTTGGATGTAATTTATCGTCTTACCCAGGACACGAATATAATTTATCGTCATACCCAGGACGATAACTTCTGTTTCTAGCAAAGTAAAAGAACAAAATATGTAGATAGAGAACATTTTACTTACAATGACTTGAATTATAATAACCTGGAGTATGTACCTGGACTCATGGGGACACCCTGCCATTAGGTACAGCTAATCCCGAAAAAAAGGTTTGTGTTTGTCATGTCTGGTTTTCTAAGTAAAATAAATGTAAACTCCAACTCTGACACAAAAAACTCAACACTTTGATGCAAAGACAGTGTGCAACACTCTGATGGCCTGCACAGCAAGAGCACTTCTCCATGACTGAGAAAAAGCTGATGTTATATAGCTCTCCCAGTCCCAGACATATGCTATTGGCAAATATCTACCTACTATTTTTCGTATGCAAACAGCCAACTGTGTAAGAGGATGTAATTTCTGGTGCTTAATGCGCCACAAGATTGATTCTCCATTACAAAGTTGCCATTGGGATGGCAATTAATCATTGATGTAAACAATCGCAAAACAAAGATGAATGTAAATTTGAGAAAGCAAAAAATCTATTAATTCTTAATTTATATAAGATATTTGTTGATTTTAAGAGCATACATAATAGCTGAGGTTTTGTTCTTGATGTAGTGACAAAAGGGAAAAAAACTCTGGCTATGTAGGAGGCAGGCCAGGGGTAAAGGAGCTACTGTAGTCAGGCATGAAAGAAAACAAAAGTACACTATCTAAATCTTCATATAAGTTATTTTACAGAAAGTGGGTTTTCTCACCATTTTTTGAGTAGTGTTGTATAAAAACTATTTATTTGCTATAAAATGTAACCAGAATGATGCACAGTACTATAATATCTGACTACAGTAGGCCTACTAGTATTCCTCAAAAGCTAGAGTTGCATTATATACAAGCTATATGAAAAAATTTTTTGCAAAAGAATTTAGAGGTCGCACTATACACAAGTTAGACTTATTCACCAGTATGTACAGTAAATTATTTAAATCATAGGTTTTGTAATTTTCAGAATAGTTTGCTATTATCATGGTAATTATAATACTAACCATTTCCTTATAAGGAAACATTCAGCATTTATTGACTAAGTAGCTACTTTTGGTTGAAATTTATAAAATCGTTCTATAAAAGTAATTGTTTTTGGAAAGTAGGTTTCTCAAATCCAGTAGCTGTTATCGCTTTTGTTAGTATTGACGAGAACAATTACTGTGAAAACTTGTGAAATCTATCTCAAAATCAAGAAATAATTTTGATCTGCTGTGCTAGCTATTAGTATATTCATGTGGTTAAAATTAATTACATGACCTATACACTCTAGTATAGTTTATATGATCAGTTCTTTTACGCAAAAAATAGGGGGGCAGACTATACACAGGTAATTTGTTTAGAAAAGGCTAAAATTATGCATTATATAAAGTATTTGTTGATTTTAAGTGGCATACATAGTAGATGAGGTTTTGTTCTCGACGTAGCGACAAAAGGGAAGAAACTCCGGTGACGTAAGAGGTAGGCCCAGGGTAAATACCCAGGCATGAAAGAAAACAAAAGTACGTTATCTAAATCTTTGTATCAGATATTTTACACTAAGTGGGTTTTCTCAGCAATTTTTAGGGGTAGCTTTGTATAAAAAAAAATTAATGAAGACCATTTATTTGCTATAAAATAAATCCAGAATTAAACACAGTACTACAATATTTGACTACGGCAGGCCTACTAGTATTGCTACAGATTTGCATTCATATATAAAAATAAATCAGGTCTTTTACAAAAAAATTCAGGGATCACACAATACATACAGTTGGTTTATGCGTGAGTGTATATGGTAATTTAAGGAAAGAGAGAGTTCTTAGGTTTGTGTTTCAAAATCATGCAAACTAAATTTGTAGATGTCTTCTTGTTGAACCTGGGGGCTAAAAAACAAAAAGGTTATATGTTCATAATTGAACTTTATATTTAAGTGGAATAGAATTCATTGTTTTTTCAAGAATGTGTGTGTGCGAAAGCCGAGAATGGAGTAGTGTTGTTATATTTGTGGGGGGGGAGCTCTCCAGGCATATCTCTTCACGTTTAAGTTCAGTCAAAAGGTTAATATATCAATTTTATTGACAATATTGATATCATTTTGTTGGTGTTTTAGTCTTCAAATTTTATTAACTGCTCTATTAAATCTCTCTCTCTCTCTCTCTCTATATATATATATATATATATATATATATATATATTTATGTATGTATGTGTGCCAGATTTGTTAGAGACATATGAGGTGATGCTTAAAAGTTCCCAGCCTAACCAAGAAGACCTTTCAAAAAAAAAAAGATAACAAAAAGGATTATGACCATATCATACTGAAACACTTAAGCAACATCAAACCTGGTGACTGTTTGGGAATACCAAGTGAAGGTAGTTCAATGAATAGCAGCTAGGAATCAGAGAGCTCAGTTCCTATTCCAGCTAAGTTTTTTATACTCACTTATGATAAAATACCTTTGGAAAAGTTATGAATCTACCACTTCTTCCCCCAACTATGGGTTTATTAGTAAAACATGTATCAGTAAATCATTATTATCTCCAAAATAATTCTTACAATCTAAAATATTTTCTGGCTTTGCATAAAGTTTTATAAGCCATAAAAATACAAATCATTCAATCAATTCTATAAAAAACAAAAACAAAATAATAATGACTGAGGTTTGACCCTCTGGTCATGTTTTGCAAAGGGGGTTGGGCTGAGAACTTTTCAGCATCATCCTGCACTGTTAGAAAATGTAACTCCGTAAAATAATGGGAAATACATTTAATAGAAAAAAGAAAGAAAAATAAATGAAAGAAGTGAAAAAGAACAAAGAAAGAAACAAAAAATGAAAGAAAGAAAGAACTGAGAAAAAAAAAAAGAGATGAAAGAAAGAAAGAAAACAAAGAAAAAAGAGATGAAAGAAAGAAAAAAAAGAAAAAGAGATGAAAGAAAGAAAGAAAGAAAGAAAGAAAGAAAACAAAGAAAAAAGAGATGAAAGAAAGAAAGAAAGAAAACAAAGAAAAAAGAGATGAAAGAAAGAAAGAAAACAAAGAAAAAGAGATGAAAGAAAGAAAGAAAGAAAACAAAGAAAAAAGAGATGAAAGAAAGAAAGAAAACAAAGAAAAAGAGATGAAAGAAAGAAAGAAAGAAAGAAAACAAAGAAAAAAGAGATGAAAGAAAGAAAGAAAGAAAACAAAGAAAAAAGAGATGAAAGAAAGAAAGAAAACAAAGAAAAAGAGATGAAAGAAAGAAAGAAAGAAAACAAAGAAAAAAGAGATGAAAGAAAGAAAGAAAACAAAGAAAAAGAGATGAAAGAAAGAAAGAAAGAAAACAAAGAAAAAAGAGATGAAAGAAAGAAAGAAAACAAAGAAAAAAGAGATGAAAGAAAGAAAAAAAAGAAAAAGAGATGAAAGAAAGAAAGAAAGAAAGAAAGAAAGAAAACAAAGAAAAAAGAGATGAAAGAAAGAAAGAAAGAAAACAAAGAAAAAAGAGATGAAAGAAAGAAAGAAAACAAAGAAAAAGAGATGAAAGAAAGAAAGAAAGAAAGAAAACAAAGAAAAAAGAGATGAAAGAAAGAAAGAAAACAAAGAAAAAGAGATGAAAGAAAGAAAGAAAGAAAGAAAACAAAGAAAAAAGAGATGAAAGAAAGAAAGAAAGAAAACAAAGAAAAAAGAGATGAAAGAAAGAAAGAAAACAAAGAAAAAGAGATGAAAGAAAGAAAGAAAGAAAACAAAGAAAAAAGAGATGAAAGAAAGAAAGAAAACAAAGAAAAAGAGATGAAAGAAAGAAAGAAAGAAAACAAAGAAAAAAGAGATGAAAGAAAGAAAACAAAGAAAAAAGAGATGAAAGAAAGAAAGAAAACAAAGAAAAAGAGATGAAAGAAAGAAAGAAAACAAAGAAAAAAGAGATGAAAGAAAGAAAGAAAACAAAGAAAAAGAGATGAAAGAAAGAAAGAAAGAAAACAAAGAAAAAAGAGATGAAAGAAAGAAAGAAAACAAAGAAAAAAGTGATGAAAGAAAGAAAAAATAAAACAAAGAAAGAAGAGATGAAAGAAAGAAAGAAAGAAAGAAAACAAAGAAAAAAGAGATGTAAGAAAGAAGGAAATATATGGAAATGTCTAAATGCAAAGAGACAAAAAAAGATTGGAAGAAATAGTAAAAAGAAGAAAAGTAGTAAAGAAAAAAGAAAAAAGAAGAAAGAGAAGGAAAGAAAAAAGAATGGATTGTAAGGAAAGAATAAATGAGAGAGAAGGAAGGAAGAGGAATGAGAATAAACATAAGGATTAAAAATGAAAATACAAGAAAGAAAACTAAAAAACCCCAAAAAACAAAGATGTGTTAATAAAAAAAACTTGTAAGAAAATAAATGAGAAGGTCAAACTCCAAAACAGAAAGAAACAAAATTTAATGCTGTGCCTGCCAGAGGCCAATTATAAAATCTGACATCAAATGCCAACCAAGGTAATAAAATTTTTTCAAATGCTTTGTTTTCGTTTTATATTTTCAATCATTTTTTCCCATAAAAAGTTCGTTTTTAGTTACCAGTACAATTTTTTTTTTATTTTTGCCTTAGATGCTGAGTATCAGTTATTGGTGCAAAAAAAACATTGAAAAAAACTTGTGATTGTAACCTTACTGGCAAGACCCCAAAAATGTAAGCATGATAAGTGTAATAATAAAAACTGCCAAACACTGGCTGGCATCAAGTGTGTTGAAATGAAGAACAAAGAAAAAAATAAAATGAAAAGAAAGAAAAATGGGGAAAATAAAAAGAATGAAAGAAACAAAAGAAAAAGTGAATGAAATATATAAACATTGTGATAAAATTGTTATTGAAAGGTAAGGTCCACTTTTATATATATATATATATATATATATATATATATAATAATAATGGACTCTCCCATTGGTTTCAATGTATGAGTATCTGACAGCTTATTGATTCAGTTATCAAAGTTTGTGTGATAATCTTAAGTGGCATTTAAGACCTGCTAGTGATTTACAAAGGAGGCCACATATGGAGTAAGTATAAAGATTGAGAGATGAGATCACTGTTAGATTGGCTGACCTTTTAGATCTTGCTCTCGCTTCTTGAAGATGATTCAGACAAGCAGATTGAAAATTGCTGAGTCCACTGAAACACGTTGATCTCCATTCTACCTGCTCTAAGGCTAAATGCTCAAGGGTGTTATGTGGCATATTGACTGCTGACAAGTTGCTTTTCAGCTTGTATTTTATATATATATATATATATATATATATATATATATATATGTGTGTGTGTGTGTGTGTGTGTATATGTGTATAGAATATAAAAGTGGATATTGAAGTCAACACCCAGATGTGACAGTCTGTTTCATGCTAAACACAATCATCAAGCCAAGTGCATTGTGTTTTTGCTTGAATTTTCTATATACAGGTCAGTGATGCATTGTGAGCAGTCCATTGTATTATTCTTATGGTTATTTTGGTGGGCATGGTTTGTTAATTTGTTTATTATTCACTTAGTTTATTTGCTTGGATTAATTTATTTTACTAGTCTTTATTTATTTATTTATTTTCATTTATTTGTGTTTCTTTCCAGTTTTCAATTTTTAAGTAGTGCAGTAAAAATTAAAGTAATTAAGTAAAGTTCCAGTCGTTCATTTAGTAGTTTATTTTGATCTGGGAAGGTAATTATAGCTATTTTTTACTCCAGGTAGTGTTTTCAGTTTTTGGATTGATTATTCCTTATTTTCCATGATATTTTTAGTTTGATTAGGTTTTTGCTTTTAATCACACAATATGTTTAGAAAGCATTTTCCTGACCATGTATTTAATATTTGTAAAGGATGTTTTTGTGCGCATAGTTTCTTAATTTCCAGGGTCTTTCAGTTACTCCTATGTATGTTTTTTCTTCGTTATCTGCTGATTTTACAGTGGCTTTGTATATTACATTGTTCTGCAAGCAACTGTTGTTTAAGGGACAGTCGTTTTTTATTCTTCAGTTACATGTGGGTTTAATTTGTTCAGGTAGTTTGTTGATTGTGCTTTTTATTGTTTCATGTTCTTGGTGCAACTGTAGCTGATTTTTACCGTGTTTTTGTTGAATATCTTGTGGTTAATGCTTGATGTGAGGAAGTGTTTGTGTATGATTTTAATGAATATTTTTCCTACATTTGGTTTTATGTTTTTGTTGGCTTTTTTTTGTGCTGTATGGTGTGTATTTGAGTGGTACTGGGGATCTACTTTTAGGACTGTTTTGTGGAGTTATTTCACAGTGGAGGCTTGTATTTGTACTAAATCAGTCCTAAATAGTTTGACGTACAAAATGTTGGGAACTTGATATAATAGGTATAACGCAGAGTAATCTTGTTGTGGTTACTTTCGTATTCGACTGTCGACTACTGTCGTCCGATATCGACTGACCCTCGTTTCTCTTACTAGTCCTACTTATATTAGGTGGGAGAGTCTATTAACTATAGAATAGGGGTGTTTTACCATAACAGGCTGTTTCATATCCTTTCTTAGCTTTGTTGAATATGGTTTCATTGGAAAAGTTGTTGGAAAGCCTGTGGTTAATTGATTGTGGTATCTGCTTGATTATTGATGGTGGAAGATGTGTGTATATGTATACAGGGGTTTATCATTGGGTTTTCTGTATGGTTTATATGTACCTTAACTTAAAAGTGACATCTAGAAAATCTACTTCATTCTGGTTAGTTTTTATGTCTATGTCAAATCTCGTATTTTTAAAAATCTTTATTGTTTTTCTAGTTTTTTCTGTATTTTGTTTGCTACAGTTTCTTAAGATTATGAGATTGTCATCCCTGTAGAGTCTTGTATCATTTCTATTGATTATTTTACTTAGTTCATGTAGAAAATGTATGCCTATGAGCTCACAAGTTATTGGACCATCAAAGCCTCTCATTGTAATGTTAAAAGTTCATTCTTTCTATATCCATGTGTCTTCAGTGTTGAATTGTAGTGATTTTGGGGAATGTTTAATGATTTTAAATCTTTTTGGTTCATTTTTATTTGTTGAACTGAGAAGATGGCCTTATCAAGCATGGGTCCTGTTATAGAAGGGTAGAATTCTTTTTATCTAGTTGTATAAATTGGCAATTAAGTTTGTTTTTTAAATAGCTGAACCAGTCAATAGTTGTTCTTTGTGTTTTCTTTAGCTCTGAATTAATTCTTTCTAGTATTGTTTTACTTATTTTATCTTGTTCACTTCTGGTTGGGTTCATGAGTCTGCATGTTGGGTTTGTTCTGAAATTATCCTTGTGGTCTTTTAGTCTGATAAATGCTTGTGCCTTAGCAATGCAATTTATTTGGTCGTCTACGTCTAATTTTGGGGTAAATTATTTTAGCTTCCTTATTGATATTTTGTTCTGTTGTTTTTGGTGCTTTTTTGTATGTTTTTAGTCATGTTGTCTTTATTTGTTGTGTAAATTTCTGATTTTGTCTACTTTGATAAATACGTTAATTGAATTGCTTATTTTAGTTCTATCATTTTTTAGTTTTTTTTTTTGGAAGGCATCGCATTGTTTATAAATTTTCATCTTTCATATTGAGTTAGCCAAATCTTTCTTGAAGTCATCTAGTTCTTTGTGTTGCAGAAGACATTTTTTTGTTTTAAAACTTTATATTTCCTTCAGTGTGGCATTTGTGTTAAGTTCTTGGTTTAAAAAGAAATGTGCTTTCCATCTCATTCTTTTTATGAAGCTTCTTATTTATTCTATTAATTTTAGCTTGTATGATGGATGCTGATGGAGAACGGGTAGGGAATACTGTTGCTTCAATTCTCCACTTCATCTGCAAAGAGATTGTCTAGCATTCACTACTTTATAAAAGGACTGACATTACATGATCGTTCAGTATTCTGTTTCGTAATATTTTCCTTAGCTTTCATAAAGCTAAGCAAAATATTAAGAAACAGAATAATCTGTCTTCGGATTTCAGTATTGTACTTTCCATTCTGTTAAAACACTTCCCAGATATTTTGTACTTGCTTGATTTTTATATCTCCAATTTGTAATTTACCTGTGGGGCTGTTCCTTTTGCTAACAACTATGCATTTTATCTTCTTACAATTGATGATATTATATAGCATTTTCTTTGTCTTTTCTAGTTCTATATTTGATTGATTGGTTAATTTATTTTCTACAGCTTATCAACATTTTTCAGATTATTTAAAGTCAGAAAATATTTTTAGATTTTAAAAGTTATCATTTTTTTGTGGCGGGATATAATAATGATTTAGGGATAAGAGCCTTACTAATTAACCCATACCTGAGGGGAGAAGAGATGGATTCATACTTAATTGGAATTTGATAAACAAACAAATTATAATGGGAATGTAAAAAGGGTGATAAATTTCCTATTACAATCAATATGTAAACTGATCCCTCACTTTGTGGCTACCGTAGTTTCTATACATTTATATTCCAGAGAATTTAAATAAATCTAAAATACACGACTGTGTAGCTAATCAGTGTTTGAATGATTGATACATTTTATATTGCTTATCAACCCTTTTCATGTTATTTAAAGCTGGAAAATAATTTTTTTTAGATTGTAAGATTTTTTTTGAGATGTGTTAATCATACAAGTATTACTAATTAACCCATAGCTAGGGAGAGGAGAGTTGGATTCATACCTTTCTCATGTAAGTTAATATAATGAAACCAAAAGATATTGGAACTCTGCTCTTTGACTAACAATCCCAAGTCACTACCCACACATCAAAGCTTGTAGCACCTGTTATTCCCAAACAGTCACCCATCTAGGTGCTGACCAGGCTTGATATTGCTCAACTTTGGTGTTTCAATGTGATGTCATCATAAGCCTATTTAATCCCTAGCTGGAGGAAGATGGATTCATGCCTTTCCCTAAGGGCACTGGTGCTAAGTGAACGAAACAGCCTTGATGAGAATTTGAACTTGTTGATTATGGTTTCTGGTGACAATAACCAGGGTGCTACTTGAATCTATAATTTTTAAATTAACATTAATCAATCAACAAAATTAAATATCTACAAATACATCAGGAAGTTCTAGTGGAACCAATTTCTTCAATTGGATTGGAAGGTGAAGTCATCATGTTTTTACTTTTTTTTTTTTTTAAAGATATCTTCCGTTCAAGTCTTTTTATTTATAATGATTTAATTAAAGAAAGATTGGCAAAAAATATTGTTATTTAAATTAATTCTGTTTTGAAAATTCTACGTTCTTAAGCCAGGGATGAAATTTCTTTAGCTTAATAAAGAACGATGACTGATTCTGAAAACTAATTAATCAGGAAACAAACAAAAAAAAAAAGCACCAAAAAAACTCATGACTAATCACTTGGCAAATACTGATGTGACTAAGTTACTAATTAGCATCTGATTAAGCACTGCATTCTCTATACAGAACTTTCAAATACAAAGAGAAAAACTGAGTGTTCACTGCTTTGATCTAAGCTTGTTTTGCAGTCAACCATAACAGCAAATATAATTTGCCCAAATACTGGATTCACTGATACCTTGAAATCACTTTTTCATTTCATTAAAAATATAGAAGTCAAAAAATAAAAGAATAATACTTTTCTAAATTATTTGTCATTTAAAAAAATGATGTCGTTTATTAATGATGATGAATGCCTTTTTCTCACTCCATAAATTCATTGCTGACGTCCTTCATTCTTGAAATAAAATCATTTAATATTTTGGTTTCATTCTGAGTATATTTGTAAAAGTGAGAAATTGTGATTAACAAACTTATTTCAATACTTATTCCATCCAAAAAAACATGTGTAAATAAATATTTAAAAATATCTTCTGTATTCATTCATATTTACTTGTTTTATTAACTAACTTATTTTTAGTATTGATGATTTATTTTTTTATTTATACTAGTTTTTTGCTGATGTGAGTTGAAATCCTCACAGTATTTAAGATATAATTTAAGATATTACTAACATTTTTTGTTGAGATTTACAAACTCTAAGTTTCCTTCATTTTCACACACCAATTGATGAAATTTGTATAAGCTGATTCTTTTTAAAAAATACCTTGACAGAAACCCCTACTTTGCGGTTTAATAATTTCTTTCATTTAGTTTTATAGGACTTCATCGTAAATGATATTTTTGAAGAAAAATTTTTTTTTTCTTTTTTAACAGTAAAGAATAAATTCTTAGAATTTCTTACTCTTGAGCATGCAACATACAAATGTGTAAATATTTCTTTCTGTCGACATATTGTCACTTTTTGAAGTGTTTGGCCTTCTGATTTATTTATAGTTCTCGCAAACACAAGGCAAACAGTAAACTGTATTCTTGTATATAAAATCTTAAAGAAAAGATATGCAAAGAAACAATATTGTATTTTTTTTAAATAAGTATTTATTATTTAAATCATTAAATTGTTTTTAAAATAGTGGGAGTATTTTGTATGTTAAATAATAAAACTTAATTTTTTCCCAAAAATGAATGAAAATTATCGTATTAAGCACCCTAGTAAAACCAATAGTATTTTGTACCCACTTACCTGTTCGATCGGTCAATGTATGACTGTTTCAGAGAGTGTGATGGAAGGATGAACTAACAGAAGTCACAGAATTTTATATATAGATGGATTTTATTTTTGATACTCATAAAGAATTTTCTGACTCTAATTCCATTATTAAATAATTCTCTAAAACGAATCAACTGACTTCTTTAATTGTGATTATAAATAAGCAAAAATCAAATTAATAAGTGTAATTTTGAAATGATATATAATTGAAAAAGAAAGAACCATTCAGATATAGCAGTTATTTCCCTTTAATTTTCTATGCTTGGATTTTTCAGTGAAGTGAACCAGTTGAGCAATTGAAGATTTGATCTAACAGTTTCAGTGAAGTCATTTTTTGAACAAATGGCATCCATAATGTACTGTTGTGTCCATAAAGAAATAAATAAATGAAAAGTAATTATAGTGCCAAAAATAATTACAATAAAATAATTATAACAATTATTATTATCATTAAATTAATTCACTCTTTCTAAACCAATGAGAATCAACCCCACTCATTAAAAATCCTGTTGAATCTGTCAAGAGTTACTTGCCCTTGAATAATGAACATTTGGCAATATTTAACATTTATGCCAGTAAAAAAAAAAAAAAAAAAAAAATGTAAAGGACAGTCTATTCACTTGACACTACTATTATTGTATACACTTTTGAATCCCTCAGCAACATTTATTTACAAGATTATAAAAATATGTGAACCAAGTACAATGTGATATTTATTATTTACCATTTTATAAAGAAATAAATTTTAAAAATCTTTTTATTCAAAATTCTATAAAAATAATTACAAAATTACCAAATATGTAAACCAACTACAATGTGATATTTTTTATTTACCATTTTTTAAAGAAATAAATTTTAAAAATCTTTTTATTCAAAATTCTATAAAAATAATTACAAAATTACCAAATATGTAAACCAACTACAATGTGATATTTATTATTTACCATTTTATAAAGAAATAAATTTTAAAAATCTTTTTATTCAAAATTCTATAAAAATAATTACAAAATTACCAAATATGTAAACCAACTACAATGTGATATTTTTTATTTACCATTTTTTAAATAAATATGAAAACAAATTCTTTTACTCATTATTTTATAAAGATATCATCGAACTACAGAAAAAGAAAATTTGAATAAACATGATTTTTTTGGACATAAGACATTTTCTTCTCCAATTATTTTACATCTCAGATTAATTTTAGTTTTAATTTCCCATTTTTTATAAATTTATGAAGAAAAAACATTTCTTTTCATAAATATTTCATTATAGTCGGTTCACTTGGTTTTATAATTTTGTGTTGTGTCCATAAAAAATAAAAATTAATTATACTGTCAAAAATAATTATAATAATTCTAATTATCATTAATTCACTTATTTTAAATCAATGAGAATCAACCCTACTTTTCTCCTCTATACACACAAGCACATATCATTCTCTGTATCAGACAAGCAGCTCACACAGACAGGTCATTAACACATATGTTAATGAAAATTTTAGCTCTTTTTTCCTTTCCTCATTACAGATATCCATAAAAATCATACAAGAAAGACTGTTTACACTTTACTTATTCTTTATCTTATCATCCTGTCAGATTCCAATCCATATTTGATTGACATTTGACCCCAAACTTATAATTTTACTCAGTATTACTCTCACTTGTTTCTCCAATGTCAAATAATAACCAGATAAATACTCAGTTTGTTGATTTTATGTTTTGCTGTTGCTCATTTTTATGAATATTTTTGTATATTTAAATATTATGGGGTTTATAATTATTTATAACTCCCTTAAAGTACAATAATTTTATTTTTAATATAACAATTCATTTTTCGAATAGTTTTTAAATATAAATATGATCTTAGGCATTGAATAGTTATTTTTATTATTATTATTATTTCTACTATTATGCTGATGCTGCTGCTGATGATGATGATGTGCTGTGTCCCTCCAGCCAATTTTCTGTCCTTTAGAACTCTTAATAAATTTTATCTTATTGTTATCTCTCCTAAACCTTGTTCTGTAATCTGTTTATTCCTCACTAAGAATGTTATGCATTGTTTCCTTCTGTTCGTCTGGCCTTCAATCTGCCCTGTGAGTATCAGATTTTTCAAGCCCCCTATCCTCATTATATGCCCAGGAAATTTCAAGTCTCTTCTTGATATTAAATATCAGTTTCCTTTTTGTTTGCATTGTCTCTAAAACTCTGTCAATGCTCCCATATTTGGTCAATGATAATTTCAACATATTTCTGTAGAACCACATTTCTGTTGCTTCAAGTCTCTTCTTCATCATTGTCCAGCATTCACTACCATATAGGAGGACTGGTATTATGCAATAGTTCAGTACTCTTTTCTTTGTTTCTAACAATTTTTTTTCTTTTTCTTAATACTCTGCTTAGCTTTTGGAAGACATCTTTGGCTACCTCAATGTGCCTTCAAATTTCAGTATCACACTTTCTGTTAAAACACTTGCCAGATATATAAATCATTGTATTAGTTTGATTAAAAATAAAAAATCCGTTTCAGAAATAAGCTGATTGGTCCACCTGTAAAAAATAGGCAGAACTTTTTGGGGGAATAATTTTTGAAGATTAGAATTAATTTGACCTTCTTCAAGGAGCAACATTTGTCAGAAGTAAAAAAAAATATTGATTTCTTTTTACCGATTTAGATGAAGGGTCATGTTCATAATATTGATATGGTTTAAAATCGATTCCTGACTTTTGACAGTTATTAGATTTAGCTGTTTGACATGTTAAAACAGGCATTTCTTTCTCTAGCAAAAAGATTTCTTTTAAATAAAGAACAAACGAATATATAAATTTTTAATTAATTAAAATTTTAATTAATTAAATAAAGATAAAAATTTACATGAATTAATAAAAGGATATCTCTGTTTATCCTTAATTACAGATCAATAATTATTATCTTACATTATTTGAGCATGCACTTTTGAAAAAGAATGTCTCTCATACAAAAGAGTTTTTTTTAAAAAGTTTTTCAAAAATTCACAAAATTAAAAACAAAATCAAAAACAAACATGCCGATATCAATGATATAAGCACATTAACACAGTAGTCAGGTTCAATAACTCTGTAAAAAGTCAGGGATTGATTTTATACTGTATTAATATTATTAATGTTCCCCCTCCCTACACACTTTGTAAATTTGATTCTAACAAATACTGTGATTCCAGAAATAGCTAATTTTTTTTTTTCACACAAGTGGACAAGTCTATTTAAGCTGTACCCAAAATTCAATACAGTAACATTAAAAGATAACTGGAATAAAACAGAAAAGAATAAAATATCTGTACACTTTAGCTAATAGTCAATAGCATTGACCAATGGTTTCCAAACTTTTTTCCATGGGCCATATTATTGGAATTAAATTTTGCTTGTGCTTCACCAAAATTTATACGATAAAAAGTACATTTAAAAATTAAAAAAAAAGAAAAAAAGAGTGTGTTAAAGGGAGATAACCACGGATTCAAAGTCAGAATATAATCATAGATAACTCTCTTCTCCAATTTGTGGACCCTAGTTACTATATTAATAGTAGATATAATGCAAAAATGTCACAAAAATAAAATTGGTCAATAGTTATTTATAACGATTTATACTGGGACTCATGCATGCAGTTACAAGCAATCCATAATAATATTTTAAATTTTGAAATCATATTTATTTTTAGCATATGAATTTTTTGAAACTGTTTCTAAATCTATGATTGTCTTTCAATCATTCTGACTCACCTGCTATCCTCTTCAATCACACCTATGAGGCACACTGCACCATTTGGGAACCACTGATTATTAGTTAGCAACTTTTTTAAATAAGTCTTTTTTGCAGTGAGTAAAGTACTTACTAAAACATTTTTTGTTTTAATTTTGTTCCATCCTTTGAAAGCAAACCAATATTAAATTTCTAAGTTGTTTGGAATAACGCTTAACTAAGTTCTTGTCAGAAATGTTCAGACTCATTGTCAGCCAAAGGAAGATGTTGATCTTGTTATATTTAAGATAATTTTTCACCATTGTCGTTGTGTTTAAGATCATTGTCATTATTGTTCTTTATGTGCCGTGTTCCCTCAGAACGTAGGCAATCATGGCTCTCCACAACTTCCTGTCCCTTGTAGCCCCTAATAAATTTTGTTATTTCCCTTAAACCCTGTTCTGCCATCCCATTTCTCAAGCTTACTAAGTTTGCTATGCATTGTTTTCTTTTGTCTCTTTTGCCTTCAATCTGTCCTGTGAGTATCAAATTTTCCAAGCTATCTTTCTTTCATTAATGCAGTAGAAATTTCAAATGTCTCTTCCTGATATCAAAGTTTCCTTTTTGTTTTCATTCTCTATGAAATTTAGTTGTTGCTCACATAATTTGTCCATAGTATACTTAATGTCCTGTAGACAAAAAATTTTTGTTGCTTCGAGTCTCTTTTTCATCTTTGAGGAGAATGCCCAGCACTCACTGCCATACAGCAGCACAGATATCGCATAACAGTTTAGTACTCATTGGTTGTTTGTTGCAAAGTTTTTCTATTTCTTAATACTCTGCTTAGCTTTTGGAATGTATCTTTGGTTATCCCAAAGCACAGTATGAATATAGAATGTAATTATCTACAGAGAAAATATATATATCTATGCAGTCAAGTGTAGTTTAAAGAGAACAACAATATAGGGTCTAGCATATAATATGGAGATTTTTTTGTGTTTCTGGAGTTGCCATGTTTAAGACTTGATTATTCTAATATGTTTTCCATATATATCAAGGTTGCTGAGCAATTCCAACAGATCTTTGTTGCACACTTTATTGAATGTTTTGCACAATCTATAAAACACAGTTACACAACCTTCTGCATTTATATTGCTCTTTCTGATAACGTTCTGAGAATAAATATTGTCCTCCTTGTTCAGGTATCTTTGACAAATCTGCATTTTCTTTTTCTATTTCTGGTCTGATTCTGCTGCATTATATTATATTCTGCTGTATTATATTCATTATATGGTTCGTTGTCCAATTAATTTGGTTTCTTAGGCAGTGCTGTAAAAATAGGTAAATAAATGCACCATGGATTTTCCAAAGAACCTTATTTCATTCAAATTCTATTTAATTTTTATTCGGCTGCTTTGCTCGAAAGAGGATTTAGTAAAATGGGCAAATTTTGGTTGATTTCATTACTGTCATGAAAATGAAATAAAAAAAATAATAATAACTAAAAGTGTTGTTATTAAAAAATTTGACAAGTTAAAGTGCCCCTGAGTAAAATATTTGACAAGTCGAAGTGCCCCTGAGCAAAATATTTGACAAGTCAAAGTGCCCCTGAGCAAAATACTGAAGTGGAAGCAAAAATGTCAAAAAGGAAGGGGAAAAAAAATCTCTTGTGTAAAATGAAATGGAAATCATTTTTAATTTTTAAGACTTTTTTGATTTTTAGGCAGCAAGTATTCATCCAGACAAGTTTTGCGAAATTCAACAAAGTCTGTCTGTTTCATTTTTCACTGAATTTTTCCAATTTTCAAATAACTTGTTTTTTTTTAATCATTTCCCCTGAAGCAAGGTGATAATGCCACTTGTTGTTCTATATACCTATGCATTATCCAGTACAGGAATTAACTCACAACCTCTAGCTAAAAGTAATTAATGCTTTGATGTTGCTGTGGGATTGGCTTATCTCACTTGTTCTTTGTAATGGGTTCTACCATGGAGCTCAATCTAAGCTGAGAGTATTTCCTCCAGAGAGTGAACGATTTCTTGCTGGAGGGATTGGAAGAGGAGGAGGATTAGAAGGGGATTATTCCTATTGGAATAGATGCTGTGGTTATAGTATCTGTTCCATGCCAGAGGCCTTCTTCCCTTCCTTGCGTTCTCCCCCCACCATTGTGTGATATCTGTTATGTAGTGGTCATATGACTGGCTATGACAAGCTTAGACCAGAATCCTGAGTGGAAACACACTCATCCCCATGTTAAAAACTGACCTTGTATCAAAACCTGACTGAGTGGTAGGGGGAGGGTTAAGGTAAATCTCAAGCATTTATTTGCCTGGAGAATGCCTGACAGACCACCTCAACATTAGTAGCAGTGTTTAGTTTCTGATATAAGTTGTGATGGCTTCCCTTAAACAACCGTGGCAACCCATTTACAGACTGGTAAGCAGATGTAGAAGTCTGAAGATTATTTATGAAGGATGCAGTTTATTTAAGGATATATCGAGATGCCAGATAAGCTGTTCACTCAATTAGTTCTCCACAATTAGCAGCAGATGATAGATTTGAAAAAGTGATTGCTGACCACTTCATCAACAACACTTCTCATTACACTTAAAGGGAAGGCCAAAGTTTATCCTTGATATCTGAAGTCTCCAAATAGGGAGATAGCTACCAAATCCCATATATGTGTGGGATTCTCACTTTAAGCATAACCTTGTGCTATTTGAATGATGGCATGGATAGATATTGACTTTTGTAATTTGCTTGTTGAATCTTTGACTGATTTTCAAAAATGACTCTGGTAAAATTAGACATTATGATACAAAGTTAAACATTTTACAGATACATTTCTATTGCAGGCAAGTTTGGCAGTTGTGGATTTTAAAAAATGATGTCATCAGATACAATATTACTAAATTATTATTATGTGGAGTTATAAGTAATTTCCATTTTTTTGGGACCGATCGTAATGATGAATATATAATTATTTTATTGTTCTATATACTCATGCATTGCCTGACACAGGAATTGAACTCACAACCACCAGCTCATAGAAACTATGGCTTTTTTGTTGTTTTTGTTTGATTGGCCTGTTCTTTGTACTGGGTTCTTCCATAAAGCTCAATATAAGCCCATTCTATTTCTTCTAGAGAGGGTACATTCATTTACTTTTCTTTCTTTTTATATGCTGTGTCTTTTCAGGATGTAGGCAGTCATGGCTCTCCACTGCCACCAATCCCTTGTAGATCTCAATGTTTTGTGCCTCTGCCAACTCCCCCAGACCATGTTCTGTCATCCACTTAACCAGGTGTGTCATGTGTTGCTTTCCCTTGTCTCTTTTTCCCTCTATTCGACCTGTGAGTATCAGATTCTCCAGGCCCTCCTTTCTCATTACGTATCCCAGAAATTTCATCTGCTTCTTCCTTACGTTAAGTATTAGCTTCCTCCTTGTTTGCATCCTCTCCAAAACCTCATCGTTGCTCACACATTCACTCCATGATATCCTTAGCATCCTTCTGTAGAACAACATTTCCGCTACCTCTTCTTCATCTTTGAGGATACTGTCCAACATTCTCTGCCATATAGGAGGACAGATGTCACGTAGTAGCTCAGTACTCTTTTCTTTGTCACCAAAGAAATCCTCCTGTCTCGCAGTACTCTGCCCAGCTTTTGAAATGCATCCTTGGTGATCCTAACCTGTCTTCAAATCATAGTGTTGCACCTACTGTCCTCCGTCAAAACACTTCCTTGATATTTAAACTTCAGCAGATGCTTGATTTTAGTGTCCCCGACCTGTAAATCACATTTTAGGGCTCCTCCTTTTACTGATGACCATGCATTCTGTCTTCTTGTAGTTTATGCTTAGTCCCTTCTTCTTGCTCTCCTTTGCTACCTTCTGTAGGAGGTTTTGTAGTTTCTTTTCTGTGTTTGCAATCAGTACTGTCATCTGCACATCTTATGTTGGTAAGATTTAAGATCTCCAATGAAACCCCCAATGAATATTTACAATATTCCCAGATAAATTGTACATATGGGAATGAGTTAGGATTTCATAGAGACTTTCAGGTATAGTGGTGAATGTAGTAAGAATGTGTTGTTTTCGTGTAAGGAATACTATGGTATGTTTAGATCAGTAATTATGGCTAGCTAGGTTTAATTATGAGCCGGAATAATACCAGCCTTCCCCCATCACTCCTTTTGGCTTTGTGCCACATTTTTGCATTTTTACAAGATAAATAATGTACATTCATTTGCCTGGTGAATCCCTAACAAACCATTTCAACACTGGTAGCAATGTGTAGTTTCAATTTACGAACATCCGGGTTATGAGCCCGATACATTTTCACTGGGTCACTAAAGTGGGTGAAAGAAAATGAGAAGCCTTTAGAAGGAAGTGGAAACCCAATCCTAAACAGAAATAAGCGATAAACCTCTACTTTTACTCAAAAGATGGGGAAGGAGTGTGAACCGAGCAATAATTCGGTCAAAATTACTGATAATATTTTCAAACTTCATACATGTTCTGTTTTGTTCAAGTACTGATGACCATCTCAGTTACTATCAAGAACCAGGTGTTGTCTGTGCAATAGACAAGATTCTGTTTGTTATGACACTGGTATCTTTCAATATGGAATTTGCCAAGCAACTCTTTACAGGCGAGAGTATGAGATGCTCAAAGGAAATCATAAATTTATATTTATCATTTTAATGGTTGATTGATTTGTTTTTTATGGTTTATCAACCTTTTGCAGGTTATTTAAAGCCAGAAATATTTTTAGATTGTAAGAAAATTTTTTTTGAGATAATAAAGATTTAGTGATACAAGTCTAATTAACCCATAGTTGGGGGCAGAAGATGTGGATTCATATCTTTACCAAGGGTATATTCACATAAGTGAATATAACAAACCTTACTGGAATTGGGACTTGGCTCTATGTTTAACAATTCCAAGCCATTATTCATTACATCACCAGAACATCTAAGTTTAAAATCCTGGTATTCTTAAGACATCACCCATTTAGGTACTAACCTGATGTGATGTTGCTTTACTTGGGTCATTGTACGGAACTGCTGTATCAATGTAATGTGGCCATAAGATTACATAATGGTTTACTCTAAACTTTGGTTAAGATTGTAGTGATGAGGAAAGTATCCTCTTGGGAGCCTGTTCCACAATGCATCACTTCTTGGGAAAATGCTATCTAAACAAGAATAACTTATTTCTTACCAATGGAATAAAAAGGGAATGAGGATGGTTCGATTATGTATGTGGCATGATGGGTCTTAGCTGTAAAAGACTGAACTGATAGACCTTGCAACTATAGTGCATTTTTTTAATGGAAAAAGTCCGAATTAAGTGCAGTGAGAAGCGAAGAGGTTTTACTGAAAAATGTTCTCTGCATAAAATGAATGCTTTTTCCATACTTAGTTTACAGATTTATTGATGCTGCTAAATATAGACATATAAATCAACACTACCTTAATACCCTTCTTGATAAATTTGGTGTCAAGCAAATCAAGTCACACTTGTACAGCCTTTCAACAACAGCTACTACCTGGATAAATGGTTGTGAGGGGCCCAAACAGATGATAATCTAAAGGTGCCAAATTACTTGACCAAAGGGCAAAAAAGAAAAAATGTTAAAGCTTTTGGGGTCAAGTGACCACAAGAACGGATATTGATGATTTCCTTACAGGCATATATTAGCAGCCACAGTTGGGATCAAGGAAGTTATTTCTGGTCTCCCCTTGGTGGTGCACAGACTGTCCCTTGGTTAATTCTGATACCATCTGTTTGTACTGTCAGCCACATGATGTGATGTATAGATGGGCAGAGAGTTCATAGGAGGTAAGAGCTGATCTAGAAGAAGTTGTGTTATTGCCACCTGAGATGGAGCAAGCATAACCCTGAATAAAACATCTAAATATATTAGAAACAGGGTTTGAGTTCTCATTCCTTACTATGAAATTTGTTTTCATCTTTCATTACCGTGTGAGCATGCAGTGGAGCTTTTCCTAGTTTTTCACATATGTTAGGGAAAAGTATGAATCAATCTCCTCCCGCAAGTTGTAGCTTAAACAGTAGAACTTGTGTCTGAAAAAATCCTTTCTATTTTCAAATATATTGTTAATTCAATATTCATGAGGTTGAATTCCAGTCAAGTTCGTTAACATTCACTTATGTGCAAATACCCTTCAGAAATGTACGAATCAATCTCCTCCCACAAAGTGTGGGTTAAATCGAAAACTTGTATCCTTTCTATTCTCAAAAATATTATTAATTCAATATCCACTCATTAACAAAAATATTCTTACAATCCAAATTGGTTCTAAATAAATCACAAAGGGTTGATAAGCTGTAAAAACAAATCAATCAATCCAAATATTTCACGAAGTTCTTTGTGTTGAATGATAGCAAATGCCTTTGTTTTATCTATAAAAAGTATAGGTCCTTCTGTATTTCTCTCATTCACTCTCACATAAAAATTGCATTTCTTGTTCCAGTTCTTTTAGCATTATTTTTCTATTTCCTTTCTAATTCAGCTACAAACTTTTAACTATTTGTTGAATTTCTTGATGGTTAATGTTTGAAAATGAAAATTGTTTTGCTTAGATCTCGTATTATGTCACTCATAAACACTGCTTATCCTTCCAGCAACCTAACACAGATGACACGCTGTTGATGACAGATTGAGAAAAAAAACTGCAAAAGATTCAAGGCAAAGTAGCAAAGTGAAAAGACAAACTATTGACTGTAAGAATTCAGAATATATGGTCACCAGAAAGAGTGACAGCTAATGGCACAAGCTGTGAATTGGATGCATCAGAATCAAGCAGATGGCTGAAAATATGACACAAAGTTGCAGATGGATTCATTTTGTTGACACCATAGTGAGGAAAGAAAGATGGGAGAATTTAAAACTCAAAGGGCTCAATGAAGGCAGGAGAAGCAGAGGAAAGAAAAGGAAAAACTATTTGACAATAGACAAATGGATGGACAAATAGGTAACACAAGCAGAATTCCGCATTCATTGACTGAGCAGCCACTGCTACTCTAGTTAAACTTTTCTTCACTCCCTGGTCATCAGGCTAGGATCAAAGTATAGTATCTGTTCTCATCTCTAATGGTAATAATATCAGCCATTTCTTTATAAAGAAACAGTTAACATTCATTGACTGAGCAGACATAATTACACTTTTCTTCGCTATCTGGCCTTTGAAATGTGATCAAAGTGTAGTATCTGTTCACTACATCACTAATGGTAATATTAACTGTTTCCTTATAAGGAAACATTCAGCAGTCTCTGACTGAGCAGCAAGTGCTACTTGTGGTTGAAATTTACAGTCTTTTTCTTAAAACAATTTTTCAGGCAAGTAGGTTATTGCTCTTTCCAGTATCAATGGGGTTTTCTTCCTAAACTTTTGTTTGAAGTGTAGAATGTCAACATCTTATGTCATTATTTTCCTTGCCGAGTTACAAGTTCTATCCATTTTACTTGTTGCTGCTGTTGAAAGTCCTTATGTGATGTCATTTCTGTTATTTGGTGCAGTTCTTTATGATTCTGTAGCATCAGTTCACAAGGTTCAAAGAAGGGCAGTCTTCCCTGAGAAATTCTGGCTTTATTCACTCTAAGCCATTTTCAAGAGAAAGTATATAGCTGACAGTTTAGATATTCTATATTTCTAAATTAGTCGGGAAACATGCATGGCATTTGTATGAAAGTTTCAATCTTAGGTGGCTATTTAAGAACACAAGATGATTTTTTAGGATAATGTTTTGGTTTTGGAACAATCTGCAGTGTTGGCTAATAAATGAGAAAGTATTGCTGAGAGCAACAGAAAACTGGAAGTTGTGGAGAACCATAAATATAAACATCCTGAAAATAATTTATTCATCATTTTTCATTGCTGTTTCTAGTTTTAAATCTGTTGATGACAAGAACAGTCTTGTTTGCAATAGAGTAGTTAGATCAGTTATATTTCACTTTCAATTGAGCATAGTTCAAATCCATCTGGGAAGTAATATTTGGAAAAGTCATACTTACTTGATCTTAGATAACTTTTGAAGAATAATGCTGAGTTTCTCAAAGACTTTGTTGTCCAAGCTGGTGGTACGCAAAACAAGTGCAACAGTGCGGAACCAGGCCTCGTTACTACAGCTGACCAGAAATGGCTGGAGATATGGAGATTCCAGACTCAGTGGCAGAAAGACATTGATAGAATTGCTAACCAGAGCCTAGAAAAAAATATTTTAAAAAAATGATAAGGATATGCGAATCCAGAACGTGACCTTTGACCTTTTATTGCATATGCTTAATACTAAATAAAAAATTGTTTAGAACAATACAGGTAACTAACTTTCTTTACAGCAGACATAGAAAATTGATTCAATATAACTGATTCAAGTCAAGTCAGAGGGAAATATTAGAGTTCAGCTGAAAAGGTGCAGCATTTTTTCTCACCTGAAGCTTAACATCCGCCATTCTGATAGAGGTTACTGTAGAAGAGAAGATGACTTATCTCGTGTTGCAAAGCAAGCACGTATATGACTGTTGTGCAAAACGAGTGAAGGGAAGGAAAAGAAAAAGAAATATGGCTGTCCTCACAGCTTATTTTAAGAAAGACATGGAGAATTCGCGAGAGTGGGTGAACATATGCAAATTTTTTAATGAAATCAGCTGGGTATAAAATTCATGTGAGAGGATATAGGCAGTTCATTTTTTTTAATGTGGCGCTGCTTGTACGGAGAGATTGTTAGTTGGAAAGAGATTACCTGGATCAGTTTCACACGGTCACCAAGATTTTTTTAATCATTTTACCTCAAGCAGGGCTACTAACACGTGAGTGGGTGACTGAATTTGAAAGAATATAAGAAAAACATTTAAATTTTTGAAGATCAAACTTGACTGGAAGGCCAGAACTCAAAAGAGTTCCATGGGCAAGAAGTGTGAGAAAAGATGTTAACATAAAACTTATGGTTACATCTAGCCATTTCGACTGTAAAATGAGATCTTGTCACTAATCTGGTAATGTGCTTTAAATTCATGTCTAGGTGCTATAGAGGAGAGTCCATCAAAGCATTTTCAATGAGAGTATTTATAGTAAAGGCACATTACATTGGTGGGAAGGTGGAAGATGACTGAAGCCAAGATGCCAGGTCAGAACCAATAACATTGCAGATTCTCCTTTGGATTTCATCAAGAATCTCTAAATATATAGCAAGAACACCAGACCATACGTAGCAGCAATGTCTTAAGCATGGATGAATGGAAGACATATATACATGTATTCTGGAGAGAAAAATTGTCTAGCATATGAACCAACCAGACTTAGCAATGTTAGATGTTTACTATTTACATTATTCGGACTATTGTCCTCATCTTTGTTGCCATATTTATCACGTTTTGGCCATTGTACACTCCGGCTTTCTTCAGGTGGTTGGAATATCGAACTGAACCCTTTATTTCGCTTGCAGGGGTAGATTGTTCTAGTTCCACGTGCCATGCCTAATGGATGTCAGTTATCAGTTATCTCCTGTTAATTCCCCTCTCCAAGTTCTCCAACACCTTAACCAGTTATTGAACTCACATTCGTTGGGTCCTGTCAATGGATCTAACTAACACTTTTATCCACTGTGCCATGAGGGGAATTAAGAGGAGATAACTGATAACTGACATCCATTAGACATGGCACGTGAAACTAGAACAGTTTACCCCAGCGAGTGAAATAAAAGGCTCAGTTCGACATTCCAACCACCTGAAGAAAGCTGGAGTGTACAACGGCCGAAATGTTGTGATAAATATGGCAACAAAGATGAGGACAATAGTCCGAATAATGTAAATAGTGTACATAATACCTCATCTCAGAAATATAGACAGATACTGAAAGGCCGAAACATTGTGAAAAATATGGCAACAAAGATGATGGCAATAGTCTGAATAATGTAAATAGTGTACATAATACCTCATCTCAGAAATATAGACAGATACTGAAAGGCCGAAACATTGTGAAAAATATGGCAACAAAGATGATGGCAATAGTCTGAATAATGTAAATAGGGTACATAATACCTCATCTCAGAAATATAGACAGATATTGAAAGGCCGAAACATTGTGAAAAATATAGCAACAAAGGTGAGGACAATAGTACAAATAATATTAATAGTGTACATAATACCTCTTCTCAGAAATATAGACAGATAATGTTAGATGTTGTAAGTTTAATTCTAAACGATTCAGCATTTTAGTATTAGTCATACAAATCTAAACATGATATAACATGCTCTTGATATAAAAGACTTTTTTTATTTAATTTTACAAACCATATCATGTAATATATGAAGATTTATGATTATTATCAATAGACAATTTTATTTCTTAAGCCAGTAATGATCTGTGATTCTGATTACCGATTTTTTTTGTGTTCCTTTTTTCCTTTCTGGACAGAAGGTCTTAAAGAGGTTGAAACTTTAAAATGGAAATAAAGCAAATGAAACACTGGAATCAAATGTCTGATTGCTTTTATGTCTTTGTGTGGTCAAGCAAAATGCGATCTCTGGTCAAAGCATCGATCAATATCTGTGATTTGTTTATGTTTTCAGCAGTAGTAACTAAGAACTGAGAAAGAACACGCATCTCTCAGAGAGAGATGAAAACCAGACAGAATTATTAAGAAATCCATTGAACAGGATTTGAGAATGCAAAGATGAAAACAGAAAGGCAATTAAAAATACGATAACAATATCAAAAATGGTAGAAGCAAATGAACAAAATACTTCTTTTTTAAAGACATAAGAATAATCAAGAACCTATACTGGCAGCAAACTGCTTGCATACAGATAGAAAATGAGTTCAGCAGATATACAAACGGTGTAAGGGAAAGATGTGTCTTCTTATTGGATTTATTCAACCTATAATGCGAGGCAATTCTGAGAGAATTAGAAGCCTAACCAGGATTTATTATTGGTGGCCAAAATCTTAATGATATAAAATATGCAGATGGCACAGTGTTGATAGCAGACATGGAAAGGAAATTACAAAACCTCCTACAGAAAGTAGTGAAGGAAAGCAAGAAGAAAGGACTAAGTATAAGCTACAAGAAGACAGAATGTGTGGTTATCAGCAAAAGGATAAGCCCAAAATGCAAATTACAAATCGGGGATGCTAAAATTTAATAACTACAGTAATTTGAATATCTGAAACTGTTCTAACAGAGGATGGAAAGTGCAACACTGAGATCCAAAGATGTATTGGGATGGCCAAAGATGCCTTCCAAAAGCTAAGCAGAATATGATGAAAAAGAGACTTGAAGCAACAGAAATGTGGTTCTACAGAAAGATGCTGAGGATACCATGGGATGAACATGTGAGCAATGACAAGGTTTTGGGGAGAATTGAAACAAAAAGGAAACTTATGCTTAACATCAGGAAGAAGCAGTTGAAGTTTCTAGTGCATGTAATGAGGAAGGAGTGCTAGGAAAACCTGATCCTCACAGGACAGATTGAGGGAAATAGGGACAGAGGAAAGCAGCATGTAACATACTTGATGAGCTTGAGTAAATGGATGGTAGAACAGGGTTTGGGAGAAATAACAAAAAGACAAAACTTATTAAGAGTTACAAGAGACAGAAAGATGTGGAGGGCCATGATCGCCTATGACATGATGGTACATAGCACATAAAAGAAGACGACTCACATGATAGATTGAGGGAAGGAGGGGCAGAGGAAAGCAGCTCGTAACGTAATTGATGAGCTTGAGTAAATGGATGGTAGAATAGGGTTTGGGAGAAATAACAAAAAGACAAAACTTATTAAGACTTACAAGAGACAGAAAGATGTGGAGGGCCATGATCGCCTATGACATGATGGTACATAGCACATAAAAGACGACGACTCACATGATAGATTGAGGGAAGGAGGGGCAGAGGAAAGCAGCTCGTAACATAATTGATGAGTTTTAGTAAATGGATGGTAGAATAGGGTTTGGGAGAAATAACAAAAAGACAAAACTTATTAAGAGTTACAAGAGACAGAAAGATGTGGAGGGCCATGATCGCCTATGACATGATGGTACATAGCACATAAAAGAAGACGACTCACATGATAGATTGAGGGAAGGAGGGACAGAGGAAAGCAGCTCGTAACATAATTGATGAGCTTGAATAAATGGATGGTAGAATAGGGTTTGGGAGAAATAACAAAAAGACAAAACCTATTAAGAGTTACAAGAGACAGAAAGATGTGGAGGGCCATGATCGCCTATGACATGATGGTACATAGCACATAAAAGAAGACGACTCACATGATAGATTGAGGGAAGGAGGGGCAGAGGAAAGCAGCTCGTAACATAATTGATGAGCTTGAGTAAATGGATGGTAGAATAGGGTTTGGGAGAAATAACAAAAAGACAAAACTTATTAAGACTTACAAGAGACAGAAAGATGTGGAGGGCCATGATCGCCTATGACATGATGGTACATAGCACATAAAAGAAGACGACTCACATGATAGATTGAGGGAAGGAGGGGCAGAGGAAAGCAGCTCGTAACGTAATTGATGAGGTTGAGTAAATGGATGGTAGAATAGGGTTTGGGAGAAATAACAAAAAGACAAAACTTATTAAGACTTACAAGAGACAGAAAGATGTGGAGGGCCATGATCGCCTATGACATGATGGTACATAGCACATAAAAGAAGACGACTCACATGATAGATTGAGGGAAGGAGGGGCAGAGGAAAGCAGCTCGTAACATTATTGATGAGCTTGAATAAATGGATGGTAGAATAGGGTTTGGGAGAAATAACAAAAAGACAAAACCTATTAAGAGTTACAAGAGACAGAAAGATGTGGAGGGCCATGATCGCCTATGACATGATGGTACATAGCACATAAAAGAAGACGACTCACATGATAGATTGAGGGAAGGAGGGGCAGAGGAAAGCAGCTCGTAACATAATTCATGAGCTTGAGTAAATGGATGGTAGAATAGGGTTTGGGAGAAATAACAAAAAGACAAAACTTATTAAGACTTACAAGAGACAGAAAGATGTGGAGGGCCATGATCGCCTATGACATGATGGTACATAGCACATAAAAGAAGACGACTCACATGATAGATTGAGGGAAGGAGGGGCAGAGGAAAGCAGCTCGTAACGTAATTGATGAGGTTGAGTAAATGGATGGTAGAATAGGGTTTGGGAGAAATAACAAAAAGACAAAACTTATTAAGACTTACAAGAGACAGAAAGATGTGGAGGGCCATGATCGCCTATGACATGATGGTACATAGCACATAAAAGAAGACGACTCACATGATAGATTGAGGGAAGGAGGGGCAGAGGAAAGCAGCTCGTAACGTAATTGATGAGGTTGAGTAAATGGATGGTAGAATAGGGTTTGGGAGAAATAACAAAAAGACAAAACTTATTAAGACTTACAAGAGACAGAAAGATGTGGAGGGCCATGATCGCCTATGACATGATGGTACATAGCACATAAAAGAAGACGACTCACATGATAGATTGAGGGAAGGAGGGGCAGAGGAAAGCAGCTCGTAACATTATTGATGAGCTTGAATAAATGGATGGTAGAATAGGGTTTGGGAGAAATAACAAAAAGACAAAACCTATTAAGAGTTACAAGAGACAGAAAGATGTGGAGGGCCATGATCGCCTATGACATGATGGTACATAGCACATAAAAGAAGACGACTCACATGATAGATTGAGGGAAGGAGGGGCAGAGGAAAGCAGCTCGTAACATAATTGATGAGCTTGAGTAAATGGATGGTAGAATAGGGTTTGGGAGAAATAACAAAAAGACAAAACTTATTAAGACTTACAAGAGACAGAAAGATGTGGAGGGCCATGATCGCCTATGACATGATGGTACATAGCACATAAAAGAAGACGACTCACATGATAGATTGAGGGAAGGAGGGGCAGAGGAAAGCAGCTCGTAACGTAATTGATGAGGTTGAGTAAATGGATGGTAGAATAGGGTTTGGGAGAAATAACAAAAAGACAAAACTTATTAAGACTTACAAGAGACAGAAAGATGTGGAGGGCCATGATCGCCTATGACATGATGGTACATAGCACATAAAAGAAGACGACTCACATGATAGATTGAGGGAAGGAGGGGCAGAGGAAAGCAGCTCGTAACGTAATTGATGAGGTTGAGTAAATGGATGGTAGAATAGGGTTTGGGAGAAATAACAAAAAGACAAAACTTATTAAGACTTACAAGAGACAGAAAGATGTGGAGGGCCATGATCGCCTATGACATGATGGTACATAGCACATAAAAGAAGACGACTCACATGATAGATTGAGGGAATGAGGGACAGAGGAAAGCAGCTCGTAACATAATTGATGAGCTTGAGTAAATGGATGGTAGAACAGGGTTTGGGAGAAATAACAAAAAGACAAAACTTATTAAGACTTACAAGAGACAGAAAGATGTGGAGGGCCATGATCGCCTATGACATGATGGTACATAGCACATAAAAGAAGACGACTCACATGATAGATTGAGGGAAGGAGGGGCAGAGGAAAGCAGCTCGTAACGTAATTGATGAGGTTGAGTAAATGGATGGTAGAATAGGGTTTGGGAGAAATAACAAAAAGACAAAACCTATTAAGAGTTACAAGAGACAGAAAGATGTGGAGGGCCATGATCGCCTATGACATGATGGTACATAGCACATAAAAGAAGACGACTCACATGATAGATTGAGGGAAGGAGGGGCAGAGGAAAGCAGCTCGTAACGTAATTGATGAGCTTGAGTAAATGGATGGTAGAATAGGGTTTGGGAGAAATAACAAAAAGACAAAACTTATTAAGACTTACAAGAGACAGAAAGATGTGGAGGGCCATGATCGCCTATGACATGATGGTACATAGCACATAAAAGAAGACGACTCACATGATAGATTGAGGGAAGGAGGGGCAGAGGAAAGCAGCTCGTAACGTAATTGATGAGGTTGAGTAAATGGATGGTAGAATAGGGTTTGGGAGAAATAACAAAAAGACAAAACTTATTAAGACTTACAAGAGACAGAAAGATGTGGAGGGCCATGATCGCCTATGACATGATGGTACATAGCACATAAAAGAAGACGACTCACATGATAGATTGAGGGAAGGAGGGGCAGAGGAAAGCAGCTCGTAACATTATTGATGAGCTTGAATAAATGGATGGTAGAATAGGGTTTGGGAGAAATAACAAAAAGACAAAACCTATTAAGAGTTACAAGAGACAGAAAGATGTGGAGGGCCATGATCGCCTATGACATGATGGTACATAGCACATAAAAGAAGACGACTCACATGATAGATTGAGGGAAGGAGGGGCAGAGGAAAGCAGCTCGTAACATAATTGATGAGCTTGAGTAAATGGATGGTAGAATAGGGTTTGGGAGAAATAACAAAAAGACAAAACTTATTAAGACTTACAAGAGACAGAAAGATGTGGAGGGCCATGATCGCCTATGACATGATGGTACATAGCACATAAAAGAAGACGACTCACATGATAGATTGAGGGAATGAGGGACAGAGGAAAGCAGCTCGTAACATAATTGATGAGCTTGAGTAAATGGATGGTAGAACAGGGTTTGGGAGAAATAACAAAAAGACAAAACTTATTAAGACTTACAAGAGACAGAAAGATGTGGAGGGCCATGATCGCCTATGACATGATGGTACATAGCACATAAAAGAAGACGACTCACATGATAGATTGAGGGAAGGAGGGGCAGAGGAAAGCAGCTCGTAACGTAATTGATGAGGTTGAGTAAATGGATGGTAGAATAGGGTTTGGGAGAAATAACAAAAAGACAAAACCTATTAAGAGTTACAAGAGACAGAAAGATGTGGAGGGCCATGATCGCCTATGACATGATGGTACATAGCACATAAAAGAAGACGACTCACATGATAGATTGAGGGAATGAGGGACAGAGGAAAGCAGCTCGTAACATAATTGATGAGCTTGAGTAAATGGATGGTAGAATAGGGTTTGGGAGAAATAACAAAAAGACAAAACCTATTAAGAGTTACAAGAGACAGAAAGATGTGGAGGGCCATGATCGCCTATGACATGATGGTACATAGCACATAAAAGAAGACGACTCATATGATAGATTGAGGGAATGAGGGACAGAGGAAAGCAGCTCGTAACGTAATTGATGAGGTTGAGTAAATGGATGGTAGAATAGGGTTTGGGAGAAATAACAAAAAGACAAAACTTATTAAGACTTACAAGAGACAGAAAGATGTGGAGGGCCATGATCGCCTATGACATGATGGTACATAGCACATAAAAGAAGACGACTCACATGATAGATTGAGGGAAGGAGGGGCAGAGGAAAGCAGCTCGTAACGTAATTGATGAGGTTGAGTAAATGGATGGTAGAATAGGGTTTGGGAGAAATAACAAAAAGACAAAACCTATTAAGAGTTACAAGAGACAGAAAGATGTGGAGGGCCATGATCGCCTATGACATGATGGTACATAGCACATAAAAGAAGACGACTCACATGATAGATTGAGGGAAGGAGGGGCAGAGGAAAGCAGCTCGTAACGTAATTGATGAGGTTGAGTAAATGGATGGTAGAATAGGGTCTGGGAGAAATAACAAAAAGACAAAACTTATTAAGACTTACAAGAGACAGAAAGATGTGGAGGGCCATGATCGCCTATGACATGATGGTACATAGCACATAAAAGAAGACGACTCACATGATAGATTGAGGGAAGGAGGGGCAGAGGAAAGCAGCTCGTAACGTAATTGATGAGGTTGAGTAAATGGATGGTAGAATAGGGTTTGGGAGAAATAACAAAAAGACAAAACTTATTAAGACTTACAAGAGACAGAAAGATGTGGAGGGCCATGATCGCCTATGACATGATGGTACATAGCACATAAAAGAAGACGACTCACATGATAGATTGAGGGAAGGAGGGGCAGAGGAAAGCAGCTCGTAACGTAATTGATGAGCTTGAATAAATGGATGGTAGAATAGGGTTTGGGAGAAATAACAAAAAGACAAAACCTATTAAGAGTTACAAGAGACAGAAAGATGTGGAGGGCCATGATCGCCTATGACATGATGGTACATAGCACATAAAAGAAGACGACTCACATGATAGATTGAGGGAAGGAGGGGCAAAGGAAAGCAGCTCGTAACGTAATTGATGAGCTTGAGTAAATGGATGGTAGAATAGGGTTTGGGAGAAATAACAAAAAGACAAAACTTATTAAGACTTACAAGAGACAGAAAGATGTGGAGGGCCATGATCGCCTATGACATGATGGTACATAGCACATAAAAGAAGACGACTCATATGATAGATTGAGGGAATGAGGGACAGAGGAAAGCAGCTCGTAAAATAATTGATGAGCTTGAGTAAATGGATGGTAGAACAGGGTTTGGGAGAAATAACAAAAAGACAAAACTTATTAAGAGTTACAAGAGACAGAAAGATGTGGAGGGCCATGATCGCCTATGACATGATGATACATAGCACATAAAAGAAGACGACTCACATGATAGATTGAGGGAAGGAGGGGCAGAGGAAAGCAGCTCGTAACATAATTGATGAGTTTTAGTAAATGGATGGTAGAATAGGTTTGGGAGAAATAACAAAAAGACAAAACTTATTAAGACTTACAAGAGACAGAACGATGTGGAGGGCCATGATCGCCTATGACATGATGGTACATAGCACATAAAAGAAGACGACTCACATGATAGATTGAGGGAAGGAAGGGCAGAGGAAAGCAGCTCGTAACATAATTGATGAGTTTTAGTAAATGGATGGTAGAATAGGGTTTGGGAGAAATAACAAAAAGACAAAACTTATTAAGACTTACAAGAGACAGAACGATGTGGAGGGCCATGATCGCCTATGACATGATGGTACATAGCACATAAAAGAAGACGACTCACATGATAGATTGAGGATAGGAAGGGCAGAGGAAAGCAGCTCGTAACATAATTGATGAGTTTTAGTAAATGGATGGTAGAATAGGGTTTGGGAGAAATAACAAAAAGACAAAACTTATTAAGACTTACAAGAGACAGAACGATGTGGAGGGCCATGATCGCCTATGACATGATGATACATAGCACATAAAAGAAGACGACTCACATGATAGATTGAGGGAAGGAAGGGCAGAGGAAAGCAGCTCGTAACATAATTGATGAGTTTTAGTAAATGGATGGTAGAATAGGGTTTGGGAGAAATAACAAAAAGACAAAACTTATTAAGAGTTACAAGAGACAGAAAGATGGGGAGGGCCATGATCGCCTATGACATGATGATACATAGCACATAAAAGAAGACGACTCACATGATAGATTGAGGGAATGAGGGACAGAGGAAAGCAGCTCGTAACATAATTGATGAGCTTGAGTAAATGGATGGTAGAACAGGGTTTGGGAGAAATAACAAAAAGACAAAACTTATTAAGAGTTACAAGAGACAGAAAGATGTGGAGGGCCATGATCGCCTATGACATGATGATACATAGCACATAAAAGATGACGACTCACATGATAGATTGAGGGAAGGAGGGGCAGAGGAAAGCAGCTCGTAACATAATTGATGAGTTTTAGTAAATGGATGGTAGAATAGGGTTTGAGAGAAATAACAAAAAGACAAAACTTATTAAGACTTACAAGAGACAGAACGATGTGGAGGGCCATGATCGCCTATGACATGATGGTACATAGCACATAAAAGAAGACGACTCACATGATAGATTGAGGGAAGGAAGGGCAGAGGAAAGCAGCTCGTAACATAATTGATGAGTTTTAGTAAATGGATGGTAGAATAGGGTTTGGGAGAAATAACAAAAAGACAAAACTTATTAAGACTTACAAGAGACAGAACGATGTGGAGGGCCATGATCGCCAATGACATGATGATACATAGCACATAAAAGAAGACGACTCACATGATAGATTGAGGGAAGGAAGGGCAGAGGAAAGCAGCTCGTAACATAATTGATGAGTTTTAGTAAATGGATGGTAGAATAGGGTTTGGGAGAAATAACAAAAAGACAAAACTTATTAAGACTTACAAGAGACAGAACGATGTGGAGGGCCATGATCGCCTATGACATGATGATACATAGCACATAAAAGAAGACGACTCACATGATAGATTGAGGGAAGGAGGGGCAGAGGAAAGCAGCTCGTAACGTAATTGATGAGGTTGAGTAAATGGATGGTAGAATAGGGTTTGGGAGAAATAACAAAAAGACAAAACTTATTAAGACTTACAAGAGACAGAACGATGTGGAGGGCCATGATCGCCTATGACATGATGGTACATAGCACATAAAAGAAGACGACTCACATGATAGATTGAGGGAAGGAAGGGCAGAGGAAAGCAGCTCGTAACATAATTGATGAGTTTTAGTAAATGGATGGTAGAATAGGGTTTGGGAGAAATAACAAAAAGACAAAACTTATTAAGACTTACAAGAGACAGAACGATGTGGAGGGCCATGATCGCCAATGACATGATGATACATAGCACATAAAAGAAGACGACTCACATGATAGATTGAGGGAAGGAAGGGCAGAGGAAAGCAGCTCGTAACGTAATTGATGAGTTTTAGTAAATGGATGGTAGAATAGGGTTTGGGAGAAATAACAAAAAGACAAAACTTATTAAGACTTACAAGAGACAGAACGATGTGGAGGGTCATGATCGCCTATGACATGATGATACATAGCACATAAAAGAAGACGACTCACATGATAGATTGAGGGAAGGAGGGGCAGAGGAAAGCAGCTCGTAACGTAATTGATGAGGTTGAGTAAATGGATGGTAGAATAGGGTTTGGGAGAAATAACAAAAAGACAAAACTTATTAAGACTTACAAGAGACAGAACGATGTGGAGGGCCATGATCGCCTATGACATGATGATACATAGCACATAAAAGATGACGACTCACATGATAGATTGAGGGAAGGAGGGGCAGAGGAAAGCAGCTCGTAACATAATTGATGAGTTTGAGTAAATGGATGTTAGAATAGGGTTTGGGAGAAATAACAAAAAGACAAAACTTATTAAGACTTACAAGAGACAGAACGATGTGGAGGGCCATGATCGCCTATGACATGATGGTACATAGCACATAAAAGAAGACGACTCACATGATAGATTGAGGGAATGAGGGACAGAGGAAAGCAGCTCGTAACATAATTGATGAGCTTGAGTAAATGGATGGTAGAACAGGGTTTGGGAGAAATAACAAAAAGACAAAACTTATTAAGACTTACAAGAGACAGAACGATGTGGAGGGCCATGATCGCCTATGACATGATGGTACATAGCACATAAAAGAAGACGACTCACATGATAGATTGAGGGAATGAGGGACAGAGGAAAGCAGCTCGTAAAATAATTGATGAGCTTGAGTAAATGGATGGTAGAACAGGGTTTGGGAGAAATAACAAAAAGACAAAACTTATTAAGAGTTACAAGAGACAGAAAGATGTGGAGGGCCATGATCGCCTATGACATGATGATACATAGCACATCAAAGAAGACGACTCACATGATAGATTGAGGGAAGGAGGGGCAGAGGAAAGCAGCTCGTAACATAATTGATGAGTTTTAGTAAATGGATGGTAGAATAGGGTTTGGGAGAAATAACAAAAAGACAAAACTTATTAAGAGTTACAATGGACAGAAAGATGTGGAGGGCCATGATCGCCTATGACATGATGGTACATAGTACATAAAAGAAGACGACTCACATGATAGATTGAGGGAAGGAGGGGCAGAGGAAAGCAGCTCGTAACATAATTGATGAGTTTTAGTAAATGGATGGTAGAATAGGTTTGGGAGAAATAACAAAAAGACAAAACTTATTAAGACTTACAAGAGACAGAACGATGTGGAGGGCCATGATCGCCTATGACATGATGGTACATAGCACATAAAAGAAGACGACTCACATGATACATTGAGGGAAGGAGGGGCAGAGGAAAGCAGCTCGTAACATAATTGATGAGTTTTAGTAAATGGATGGTAGAATAGGGTTTGGGAGAAATAACAAAAAGACAAAACTTATTAAGAGTTACAAGGGACAGAAAGATGTGGAGGGCCATGATCGCCTATGACATGATGGTACATAGCACATAAAAGAAGACGACTCACATGATAGATTGAGGGAAGGAGGGGCAGAGGAAAGCAGCTCGTAACATAATTGATGAGTTTTAGTAAATGGATGGTAGAATAGGGTTTGGGAGAAATAACAAAAAGACGAAACTTATTAAGAGTTACAAGGGACAGAAAGATGTGGAGGGCCATTATCGCCTATGACATGATGGTACATAGCACATAAAAGAAGACGACTCACATGATAGATTGAGGGAAGGAGGGGCAGAGGAAAGCAGCTCGTAACATAATTGATGAGTTTTAGTAAATGGATGGTAGAATAGGTTTGGGAGAAATAACAAAAAGACAAAACTTATTAAGAGTTACAAGGGACAGAAAGATGTGGAGGGCCATGATCGCCTATGACATGATGGTACATAGCACATAAAAGAAGACGACTCACATGATAGATTGAGGGAAGGAGGGGCAGAGGAAAGCAGCTCGTAACATAATTGATGAGTTTTAGTAAATGGATGGTAGAATAGGGTTTGGGAGAAATAACAAAAAGACGAAACTTATTAAGAGTTACAAGGGACAGAAAGATGTGGAGGGCCATTATCGCCTATGACATGATGGTACATAGCACATAAAAGAAGACGACTCACATGATAGATTGAGGGAAGGAGGGGCAGAGGAAAGCAGCTCGTAACATAATTGATGAGTTTTAGTAAATGGATGGTAGAATAGGTTTGGGAGAAATAACAAAAAGACAAAACTTATTAAGACTTACAAGAGACAGAACGATGTGGAGGGCCATGATCGCCTATGACATGATGGTACATAGCACATAAAAGAAGACGACTCACATGATAGATTGAGGGAAGGAGGGGCAGAGGAAAGCAGCTCGTAACATAATTGATGAGTTTTAGTAAATGGATGGTAGAATAGGGTTTGGGAGAAATAACAAAAAGACGAAACTTATTAAGAGTTACAAGGGACAGAAAGATGTGGAGGGCCATTATCGCCTATGACATGATGGTACATAGCACATAAAAGAAGACGACTCACATGATAGATTGAGGGAAGGAGGGGCAGAGGAAAGCAGCTCGTAACATAATTGATGAGTTTTAGTAAATGGATGGTAGAATAGGGTTTGGGAGAAATAACAAAAAGACAAAACTTATTAAGAGTTACAAGGGACAGAAAGATGTGGAGGGCCATGATCGCCTATGACATGATGGTACATAGCACATAAAAGAAGACGACTCACATGATAGATTGAGGGAAGGAGGGGCAGAGGAAAGCAGCTCGTAACATAATTGATGAGTTTTAGTAAATGGATGGTAGAATAGGGTTTGGGAGAAATAACAAAAAGACAAAACTTATTAAGAGTTACAAGGGACAGAAAGATGTGGAGGGCCATGATCGCCTATGACATGATGGTACATAGCACATAAAAGAAAAAAAGCCTTCAGCGTGTTAGCAATCAAGGCTATCTACAGTTTGTTTTTCTGTGAATTGCTATGAGACCTTGGCAAAGAAAAGTGGTTTCACTTTGGTTTCACCAGGATTTAATTCAGAGCAGCCAAAGCTGGAGAGCTGAACTAATATTTTACACAGAGCTTCATACCATAGGAGATTATGGCTCTCCACAATTTCTTTATCATCTGGGAATTGTCTTGACTTTTTGGGAAGGATAGAAGAGCAGTTTTGGCTTGAATTCAGAGTAGCAAAAGAGTCAAGTCTATACTAATATTTAATACAGAGCTTCAAACCATAGGAGATTATGGCTCCCCACAGTTTCTTTATTATTTGTGAACTGCCATGCCTTCTTGAACTTTCTGTTGCCTTCTTCACAGTTTGGAATCCACCTAAAACAGGTTGATATATCGATTAAGATATTACTGAGAATAAAAGAAAATAAGAAAACATTAATGGAAAGAAAGGACAATAATAGAACAGGAAGCAGAAATAAAGAGAATGGCAACTGATTTTGTAATTTTTGAAGATCGTAGGTGACAAGAAAGCAAGAAGTCAGAAGAGGCTTCCACAGGCGAGAAGTACAAGAGAAGAAACTATTAGTATAGAATTTAAACTTATGTCAAGCTATTTTAACTGTAAAATGATGAGACCTTATTGCCAATCTAGTACTGTGCTTAAAAAGTACAAAGAGGAAAACTCATCAGAAAAATTAGCACAAAAGTATTTATAAAAAAGAGGTTGAAATAATAGACAGAGAGCATCACTGGAAAATATGAAAACTTAGGGAATCAGCATATATGCTAGGACACAAAAATCTCCAGAGTCAACCAAGCATAGAAATGAATACAATATTGGAACCAGTAAGAAGGAATGCTAGAGAGAAAGCAATGAATAACAACAAAAAATTGCAATATAAGGTCTGGTAACAAAAACAAAAAAAAAATGCAATAACAAAAAGAAAAAAAAAATGAATATGAGCACTGGTAAAAAAAAATGATTGCTGAGACATTAGGCTTATAAGTCACAAAAATTCATACACATATGTCCTCAAGGATAGTAACTAAACCCAAAGTGTTGTGAGTTGAATAGCAGGCCACAGCAGTGCAGTTGTGTTAAAGGGAAATAACTGAGACATCCAGAAGAGTCATGGCAAGTGGAACTAGAACAATCTCCTCCAGTGGACGAAATAAAGGGTTCAGTTCAAAATTCCAATCACCTGATGTAAGCCGGAATGTACAAGGGCCAAAACATTGTGAATATGGCAATGAAGGTGAGGATAACTGTCTGAATAAAGTAAATAATGGAAGTAATCATAATACCTCATTTCAGGGATATAGACAGATAAAAAAGGCACATAGTGGTAGGAATGTGACTGAAGTTGAGATGTTAGGTCAGGAATGATAACATTACAGTTCCTTCTTTGGATTTTTTCAAGAATGTAAGATATATAGTTCTTAGGAAGCTATGTGTATCAGAAATTAAGAATTGCAGGAGCCTTATTTTAAGATAGGCACTAAAGTCTCAAAATGCTTTAATCTTCTGATGAGCATTCTGGATGTTTGTTTGGTCATTGAAAGCATCTTTACAAGTCAGTATTTCTCTTGAAATTATTGTTTGAATCAATAGATAAGAACTTTCATATAATGAATGGAGATTAAATAAAATTTAATATTACTTTTTCTATTTAATAAAGAATTGTTAATTAATATTGCACTAGCATTTCCTTTTCTTCATAATTTCTTTTGCTTTATTTGCATAATTCAACATTATTGCCCTCATCTTCATTGTTATTATCACAATGGTTGAAACATGACAACGAAGAAGAGGACAATAGGCAGAATGTTAATAATTCAAATAATGATATTGCCACAGCTCAGAAATTCAGGAAAAAATTTCTGTTGATTTTTATTGTAACTCCAAGATTAGTATTCTACAGTTATTATGTAAGCAGCATAAATTGTGAAGAAAGAATTGTGAGATTTCTTTTTTTAATTTCCCGCCAATGCAGCTTGCTCATGATTGGAAAATGATGAAATGTGATTTGTAATAAAAAGCAATTGATTTGTTTGTTTGTTTTACCGCATACCGACCTCAATGGGTTATTTAATGCTGACAAATTTTTTTATTACTGGTAATATACTTTTTTTCAAATGTATTGCTGGTAAATTTTTTTTTTTTCTTCAAAAATGTATCGCTTGTAATTTTTTTAAAAAAATGTATTGCTGGTAATAATTTTTTTCTTCAAAAAATTATCGCTGGTAATAAGTATTTCTGATATTAAAACCTATTTTTACACTTTCATAGTGTTTTGACCCCAGTTTGGGGGTTAACTATTTGCTCATATTTGGGACCCTAACAGGTGCTATCACCCAGGGCAGGGTGGACCTGGTAACACCAGCAATTAAGAGGTGGTTCTACGCTCCTCAAAACCTCCTGATCAGAGGCCTTGCTGCTGGACGTAGTTTACTGTTTTACCCAGGACACAGATCTAGTTTATCGTCATACCCAGGATGGAAAAAGCAACTCGAAATTAAAATGAAAGAAATTCTAGAGAAAAATGAATAATGTTTGATAATGTTTCATCTAATTCAAGATAATATTACTACTGCTACTAATACTAATGGTGGAAATAAAGCAATTTAAATTAAAATGAAAGAAATCCTAGTCAAAAATAAATGGTTGACAATGCTTCAATTCATAAAATTTCTATATAATATTACTACTAATACTACTAGTGGAAATAAAGCAATGGAAATGAAGATGAAAGAAATCCTAGTAAAAAATGAATAATGCTTGACAATGCTTCAGCTAATAAAAAAAAAAAATTCAAGATATTATTGATAATATTATTAGTGGAAATAATTACAACTGAAATTAATTCTGTAGGATAATTACATTGATCAAAGAGAAGTGAGCCCATAAAATGATACTGAAGTACAATTATATAAGGCTCAAAAAGAATCAGTAATGATGATACTTCACTAGTCCCAGTCAGGAACAGAAATATACACCCTTGTGCAAATTAATTGAAACAAAATGAATAATTCTGTTATTATTTAATCTTTTTTCATATTTTTCCAATGAAAGATGACCATGTTAGTATTTAGTATATTCATTCCATGAAGTCATTCATTGCAGATTGGCCACAGATTCTCGATTGGATTTAAATCAGGAGAGTTTCCAGGACAGTCTATAGTACTTTGATTTGTTCACTAGTAAGGCTTGCCAGTATATTTGTGCAGCGTTACAATTTTCATACACTTCCTTGGAGTACCGTCCATCACAGACAATAGCTGTAGGACAACTAATCGACAGTTGAGACAATAGTGTCTGGGTATGATAAAAATCTGATGCAATTATGGATGATGCAATATTTTTTAACGCTGAACAAATTTCATCATACACTCCGAAAACAGATTCATATTACTGTACATCACTGTAAATGACCTAATCTGATAAAAAATAAAATAAAA
This sequence comes from Acanthosepion lycidas, assembly GCA_963932145.1. NCBI lineage: Eukaryota > Metazoa > Mollusca > Cephalopoda > Sepiida > Sepiidae > Acanthosepion > Acanthosepion lycidas. Next base: position 74,267,468 of record OZ010605.1, read on the forward strand.
ATCAATTCGACCCTGTCACTCCAGTGGGTTTAAAACTGACCATATGATGAAAGAACGGAAACTAAAGCAGTTGTTTCAATTAATTTATGCAAGGGTGTACAATGCATCAACACGTTGGGGACATGCTCACACTGAACAAAATAGACCATCTTAACTCACCAAGATGAAACATGTATATATTAACATTGTGAATCAATTAAGATCAGAAGCCATGAGAGTCATGCTGTAGTCGCAGGATATTTATTATTATTATTAGTAGTAGTAGTACTATTAGAAAAATATGTAAAAATTAAAAGGTTCTGAACAAACCTTGTGGACTGGTTTCAGATATTGCAGAATGATTGGTGTTGCTTGGTAATAAAGAAACAATTGTTTGGCACTGTCATATTGGAGTTCGGTTTTTAGCTCATCCAGAACATTGGCAAGAAGGTTGACTAAAATAGTTTTAAAAAAAAAAAAAGAAAAAAAAGAGGATTTTTCATTAGCACTTAAATGTAAATACAGAGAAGGAATAAATAATAGATAATAAAAATAACCTGTCTGTATTTAGTAAGAAGATATTGAAGTTGGTGAATAGATAAAAAAAGATAATATTGAACTTCTGCGTGCCTAGTTTTTCCTACTGACTCTGGTTAATACATCAGTTTGATATCACCATGTGCTATATTGCATCACCAGTCATTCTAATAAAGATCCGAGTACTTGCTGTAATGGCTGACAGAGAATGGTGCAATAAGCTCAAGCTAAAGAATTTTCTCTGCTACTATTGTCATGTAACCAAAAATTGGCTCCCTCATAGTTATTTAGAGAGGTAATAGGCACTGCTAAGTAATCTGCCATGTCCTAGTGATTCTTTGAACAATCCAGTATGGCTCCTAGATAAAAGCCAAGATCAGACAAAAAAATACAATGAAGTGGTTTGGTATTTTACGGTATATCAATACAGGTTATTTAATGCCAGCAAAATTTCCTTTTTTTCCAGAAATGTATAGCTGATAATATTTGTTTTAAAAAATGTCTAGTTTGGTTTGGTTGTTTTATGACATATTAAACTCAATGGGTTATTTAATGCTGACAAGATTTTTATTTCTGGTAATATTTTCTTTTTTCAAATATTTATTGCTGATACTAATTTTTTTTAAAAGTATTTCTGGTATTAAAATCTATTTTTACACTTTCACAGTGTTTTGTGGTAGGTTGTGGGGTCAACTATTTGACCATAGCCGGGACCCTAACAGGTGCTACCATCCCGAGTCAGGATGGACCTGAGAACACCAGCAATTAAGAGGTGGTTCCACGCTCCTCAAAACCTCCTGATCAGAGGCCTTGTTGCTGGACGTAGTTTACCGTCATACCCAGGATGAACAATGAAGTGGGGAATTGTTCCTAATTACTATATAATCTAAGATGACCGACTGATGTCATTTGGAGAGGTGATGAACACAGCACAACAAAAATTCTTTACCTAAGAGATGAAGAACCCACTATGGCTTTGTGATAATCCCTAAATTCATGGAAATGTTTGGTTTACAGCCTATCAACCTTAATGAGTTATTTAATGCAGGTAAGATTTATATTGCTCGTAATATTTTCTTTTTCAAAAAAGTATTTGTGGTAATATTTTTTCCAAAAATGTATTGCTAGTAATATTTCTTTTTCCAGAAATGTATTGCTGGTAATATTTCTTTTTCCAGAAATGCATTTCTGGTAATATTTCTTTTTTCAGAAATGTATTGCTGGTAATATTTCTTTTTCCAGAAATGCATTTCTGGTAATATTTCTTTTTCCAGAAATGTATTGCTGGTAATATTTCTTTTTCCAGAAATGCATTTCTGGTAATATTTCTTTCTTCAGAAATGTATTGCTGGTAATATTTCTTTTTCCAGAAATGCATTTCTGGTAATATTTCTTTTTCCAGAAATGTATTGCTGGTAATATTTCTTTTTCCAGAAATGCATTTCTGGTAATATTTCTTTTTCCAGAAATGTATTGCTGGTAATATTTCTTTTTCCAGAAATGCATTTCTGGAAATATTTCTTTTTTCAGAAATGTATTGCTGGTAATATTTTTCCAAAAAAGTATTGCTGGTAATAATGTATTGCTGATTATAATTTTTTCTTCAAAAATTCATTGTTGATAATAATTTTTTACAAAAATATATTGCTGATAATAAAACCTATTTTTACACATTTTGAGCCTAGTTTAGGTAACTATTAGCCCATAGCTGGGACCCTAACAAGTGCTACCACCTCGGGTCAGGGTGGACGTGGGAACATCATCAATTAAGAGGTAGTTCCACGCTCCTGAAAACCTGATCAGAGGCCTTGCTGTCTGATGTAATTTATTGTCTTACTCAGGACATAGATGTAGTTTATCATCATACCCACAACAGTTCATGGAAAGATTGAGATGACTCTCACCCAAGTGTATCTGCTTTGTGTTGCCTTTTCCAAATCCATAGTATTACTGTTATAAAGGATGTAAGCAGTTTCAAACTTGACATTTATATTAGTTTTTTGATTGATTTGTTTTCTACAATTTATCAACCCTTTGTAGGTTATTTAAAACTAGAAAATGTTTTTAGATTATAGGAATTTTTTTTTTTTTGAGATAATGATTTAGTGATACAAGTCTTACTAATTAATCCATACCTGGGGGGAGAAGAGGTGGATTTATACCTTTCCCAAAGGTGTTTGTGTGTAAGTGAATATAACAAAGCCAACTGGAATTGGAACTTGGCTTTCTGATTAACAATTCCGAACCATTATCCACACACATCCAAGCTTACAGCACCTGGTATTCCCAAGGGGCCAACCAACCAGGTTTGACGTTGCTTAACTTTGGTAATCATGGTGGAACCAGTGTTTTAATGTGATAGGGGCATAAACCTTAATATTTATAAACAAAAATAAAGAACTAAATAACTCTTTAAGAAGTAACAGATACATTTGATACTATAAAGGGTCCCATAAAGTTTGTGTGCACTTTAAAAATTTATAACTTTATTTGTATTTGCAATAGAAATAATCTGTAAAAAATGTTATAAAGTTTAATGTACCTAGTTTTAAGTATAGCTAAAATAACTAATGTGACTTCAGTCATTACTGTAAATCAGTTGGCAAATGTTTTCCTTGAACTGCAAAATCATATTACCCTTTGTATTGCTAATGATGGAGGATATGTGGAAACTTAAATAAAATTTTAATAAAACCTTAAAAAACATAGATTTACTTGTTTCTAATCATTTTTGCAAATTATTTCTATTGCAAATACAAATAAAATTATAAATTTTTTAAAGTGCATACGAACTTTATGGAGACCCTGTATTTATATAATAAACAGAACCCTCTTTCTAAAATGATAAAAGGAAACTATTTCTTGATTCTGTGAAATGTGAGTAGATGGAGATCTAATGAATGATAATCTATAATCTGTTTTAATAAAAATAAATTCTTTTCTATTTTTTGCAAGAGGACCAGTAAACGTCTATAATGGTTTTTTGTTTATTTTAAGTGGCTGTGGGTGTTTAGAAAAGAAGTAATAATGAGATATTAGATAAGACATTTAGAAGGCTTAACAAGAGATCAGATTTTTTTCTCCTGTCAAAATGTTTTCCTGTCAAGTAAAAAAAAGATGGAAACCAACACAAGTCAACAAGCCGAGGGGGTCACGCTGATTGCCAAAGTAATTTTAAAAAAAAAATTAACCTTCTCTTGCATGAACTATTTTAAAGGACTAAAGACACTCTATTCCAATTACAATGGCTGTTTCAATGCAGAGATCGGCTTGCACACACAGAATCCACTTATTCGACACTATGTCTTACTACAGAAATTTAGCAAACTGACAACAAACAGTATTTTTTCCAGATTAGTCTGCTCTTACATGAAGTGTTTTACAGTGCTGAAGGCTCCATTTTCCATCTACCATAGTTGTTTTAAAGTAGATATTGACTTTCACACATTGATTCCACTTTTTACATTGTTTATTCACGGACTGTTTCACTGTATCACAGATCATCAGTGTCACTAGACATCCAATTGCTGCCATGATCAAAACTCAATTGATTTAGCAACATTGACATACTTATTCTGTGAATAAATACGCCAATGACTGACAGTGCTCATTTCGGGAAGAGCCTTGTAATAATAATAGTATTAGTCATTGTTTTCAAATTCGCACTTATCTCTCAAGCGTGCACATGCTACTTTTACTATTATTTCATTTTTTTCACATGTGTATTGAGCACTTTTAATACTACTATTTCCTGGTCTGATTCACCTCTGACCATTAACCTTATATATATATATATATATATATATATACATAAAAGCTGTCTGTGTGCAATCTGTGGAGTTAAGCTTCAAGATAGGACATCTAACGTAGACCTGTTTAACAGATGTAATACTGGAGGAATCGAGACTTTTATCATACAGTCTCAGTTACGGTGGACTGGTCATGTCTTGAGAATGTCTGATGACAGTATACCCAAGATCCTAATGTACAGCCAGTTAGATCAGGAATATAGGATGCCCATGGCTAAGATACAAAAACAAGCTTAAAAGAAATTTGTCAGCTGTCAATATACCACATAACAAACTTGAGTGCTTAGCCTTGGAACAGGTAGAATGAAGATCAACGTGTTTTAGTGGACTACAGAAATTTTCAATCTGCTTGTCTGAATCATCAAGAGGTGAGAGAAAGATCTAAAAGGTCAGCCAATCTAACAGTGATCTCATTTCACAATCCTCACACTTGCTCCATATGTGGACTCCTTTGTAAATCACTAGCAGGTCTTAAATGCCACTTAAGATTATCGCACAAACTTTCATAACTGAATCAATAAGCTATCAGATCGTCATATGTTGAAACCGACGGGAGAGTCCATTATTATATATATATATATATATATATATATATATATATATATATATATGAGGAGTTGCTAAAAAGTTCTCAACCAACATTTTTCAGCACACCCTTCTATGCTCACAAATGGATATAGAAGATTAGTGACTCTATAAATGTAGATTTTATAAGCTATAATCTGTTTACTGGAAGATATGAAGAATTTAATCAATTACTGATCTGGTGGCTTTCAAATTCACTTTCAGCCATTATAGTTTTATGGCAAATGAGATTCTGATATTCAAGGAAGATAAAAGAAACACTGAAAAGCAATTTATGGCTTTCGACTGCTAAAATTGCTGTTCTTATTCTTTTAGTGTATAGGCATCATATTTGCTGATAACAATGGGCAATGCAAAGGAGTAGTGTTGAAAAGGTTGTTGGCCCAATCGACTTCTAAAATTTAACCAAATGACCAGCATTTTGATTTGAATCCCTTCTTTGCCAGGTGAAGAACTTTTACATACATCTAACTTTTTATGTTATTATTAAGAGAAAAAAAATCAAGAATTTTATGATTATTAAATTATATTTTTAATCCTTTTTAGAACCTTGAAAATTTTGGTTAATTTTCTTTTTTTGCATCAGCAGGTGATCATAAATTAGTATAGGAAATTTGAGTGTCTTTTTGCAGTGAAAAATACATTAATTTTGAAATTCTTGCTAAATTCAAATAATTATTGGATTTTTATGAAAGTGTCAGAAATTATTCAGAAATGATTGAAATTATTTTTAAAATGTTTCCTTGGTAAAAAAAATCTTTTTTTTACATCTGTTACTCATCTGCCTCAGACATACACTTATTTAATTTTATGAAAGCATGGAGCTGGAAATGAGTTCCACAAGCAAGAAGTGTGAAATGAGGAACTGCTAGCATATAATTTAGAGTTTACATTTAACCATTTCAATTGTAAATTGATGAGACTTTGCTGCCAATCCGTTATGTTGGTGCAAAAATAATGTCGTTTTCTCACATAAAGTTGAACGTCAAAAAACGACATTATTTTTGCACCAACCTAATAGTACTGCACTTAAATTAATGAAGCCTAATACCATACAAGAAAGTTCATTAGTGCAATTAGCATAAAAAGTCTTTTAGAAAAGGCACAGGGTGGGAAAGTGACTGAAGGGGAGATGACGGGTTAGGACCAATAACATTGCACATTCTTCTTTGGATCTTATCAAGAATCTCTCTCTTTCTCTCTCTCTCTCTCTCTATATATATATATATATATATATATATATATATATATACACCAAGAACACCAGACCAGATATGGTTGCAAGATTCAAAGCATGGGTGAATGTAAGATTTATAAATATATAAGATAGATTCTGAAGAGAAAAACTGTATCGCATAACACATTGAACCAACTTTCTGAGCAGCAAACTTAGCAAGTGATTCAATATTTCTGATATATTATTCAATTACTTACTAGTTTCTTAAAGAGGCCTTTTATTTATCAATTACATAATTTATGTAAGAAGCTGAACGAGCATACAACGAGTTAGTATTATGTTAAATTACCTCCCCACCTCTTTTTCTTTTACTACTGAAGAAATTTGGACATCTGACTTTGATAGATCTTATCAACTAATGTAACAACTTGGAGCTGCCCATAAGGAAATCGTTTAGTGTGTATATATATATATATATATATATATATATATATATATATATATATATATATATGCAGACACCTTTGTGTCATGACCTATATTAAAATTTTTTTCTGGTGAATTTGAATTTAGCATAGGTTACATTTACTTGGTTAATCACAGCAAAGCCCACAAGCCTATTTTTTTTTTTTTTTTTATAGTATTCTGCCTTGGAAATTGATCTTTTCTCGCCAGTAGTTTAACATCACCTGAGGAGACACATTTGTAGTGTTGAAACATAATTGCCATTATGTAACGATTTTAATGTTTCAATATCCTAAAATAAATAATATCTAGCTCTACTCCGTACTGAGCCCTCATTTAAGGTAAATGTTATGTACAGTGGAATTATACTCGATTTGTTCTCATTTTAACTGTATGTATGTATGTATATATATATATATATATATATATATATATATATATATATATATATATACACATTATTATATGTCTTGTGTATATCATATATATTAGAGGTGGCCAAACATGTTTAATGTAAGAAGCACATTTGATAAAGTTCAGGTGTTTGGGAGCCACAACATATGAACAAAATTTTCACATGTGACACATGCCAGATTAGGGACAAAGATTAACTGCTTTAACGGTGAATGCAAAATCTTCCTCCACTCTGGCTTAAAATTTCTATTTTCATATTTTCATTTCCTTCAATTTGAGGAAGCCATCTTCCTTCAAAAAATTTTCACAGACACTACTAAACAAAACTTGTATCTGAAGTATACCAACTATAGGTCTGCATAGTTCAACGACTTTGTGTTACACTGCAAAATGATGTAAATGGCGTGAATGCAGAGTATCCTTAATCCCCTTATCCACGGCTTCAGTCTTCTGACGTTCCTTTGTAAATCTTGCTCTCTGGAAATTTCTTTAATCCCATCTGACTCCCCACCATACTTACCCTCAGAACTAAAAAGAATACATCACACAGATCTGGCATTAAAATTAGGATTTAAATTCTTAAATATTAATCTTACATTTTAATCCAATGAGGTCACAATTCATACACAGTAAATAATTATAAAGCTGAAATTTTTCCTTATTTTTCTTTTATATTAACTGTGATGAAAAAAGAAGCTTAGCCAACATATTTCCACAAGCTGCATATTAAAGGTCAAAGAGCCACATGTGGCTCATGTACCCCACATTGAACACCTCTGATACACACACACATATATATATATATATATATATATTCAACATCATCAGCAGTGTTGAAGCAAAACTGCAACTTTTGTCATCAACATAGAGGCCTGTTTCACTGTATCACAGCTCTTCAGTGTGGCTAGATATCTGATTGTTTCAAGCCGGAATCAAAACCCGACTGATTTGGCATCAGTTGTCATTTCTAACCCTGAGCTATCAGCACATGGTAGAGGGAAAGGGAAAGTCTAGCATCTTATTTTTATGAGTGTAAACAATTGCCAGACAGCCATAGGGCTTGATTATATATATATATATATATATATATATATATATATATATTTTCCATCATAATAGAATTCTTTTCATTTTTTTCGTTTTCATTCAAAATACTCAAATTTTAGGAATACGTTTTGAAAGCGTCGCCCATTTGACGACAACGTGACCATGCTTAAACGGAAAGCTGATCATTTAAAATTTTCAGTTATCTGTTTTGGATAAGTCTTGTTTTTATGTCCATCGTCTTTGTCATGTTGAACTGATTATGTTAATTGTATTTTAATGAATATTGTCCTGAAGAAGGTTTATTAAACCGAAACGTCAGACGTTGCATTTCATTCATATTAAAACAACATAATTGCATTTAAGGATTTTTGTTTGTTTTTTTCCAAATATTTTTCTCCATTCTGTCAGATTTATATCCATTTATATTTGCTTACATATGTATATTGATGCATGTTTCATTAAATAATATAGACAAGTTCTGTCTATTTATTTTAAGTAAGTTCCTTTCATATTGCCTGATAAGCTTAATAACATTATCATTGAAAGATGAAAGGAAATCACCATATTGACATATTGATACATGTTTAAATCCAATCTAAGCTTTCGGCATACATAAGCCATTATCGAAGATGACAATTACTTTTCAATATATCATCCAATACATGGACAAAACAGTAATGATAGTCTGTTTTTGTTGCATGAAAATTTTTTTTACTTAAAATAAAGACAAAACTTGTCTGTATTATTTAATGAAAAATGCATCAATGAAAAATTGCTGCCTATATATATATATATATATATATACATATACGTCATATACACAAGACATAAATATGTTCAAATAAGCATGCATAGCATAGTTTAGCTCATTTGAATGTGCTATTTATTTTTAATACATTCATAACAGTAAAATTTACTATTTATAACAACAGTGGTGGCCTGTTGTCCATATGGAACACCATTACTACCAATGTATATTTTTAAAAGAAAAACAATATCTGAGGAAATTTACTCATCAGTGTCCATTTTTATGTACAGGAGAAAGTATTGATAGATGTATGAAGATGGAAAATCACATTGGTTTGAACAAGTTTAGTTAAAATATTCATTTAAAAAAAAAAAATTGCTTTCTTTCCTTGTCTGGGATTCGAACTCATCAAATGGAAATCAGAAAATAGGGAAAATAAAGAAAAACACAAAAGAATTAACAAATAAAAGTGGCTGTTTAACAAGTCAACAGCAACATCTCGATATTTCTATTAAATCCATTAAGACTAATGAGGAAGGAATGACTTGATGCAGCAGGAAGATTTTGCTATGAATGAAGGAAAAGACAAATGCTTGCACAGATGTTAATGAGGTTTAAGAATTTGTGGGGGAAAAATAAGAAGTTACGCGATGATTAAGTCATTATAAAAAATGTGGTATCAGTAATGTAACACATGGAACAAAGGAGGACAATTTCTTTGATCATAATAATTGGATCCAAGAATGAAATGTCTGATTCTATTCAAAGCAAAAGTGAAAGTAATGAGGATGATATTCTCTTTGATACTAAATATTGGATCCAATCATGAAATGTCTGATTCATTTCCAAGTGATAGTGAAAGCAATGACGATAATATTCTCTTTGAACATAACATTGGATCCAAGAATGAAATGTCTGATTCTATTCAAGGCAAAAGTGAAAGTAATGAGGATGATATTCTCTTTGATACTAAATATTGGATCCAATCATGAAATGTCTGATTCATTTCCAAGTGATAGTGAAAGCAATGACGATAATATTCTCTTTGAACATAACATTGGATCCAAGAATGAAATGTCTGATTCTATTCAAGGCAAAAGTGAAAGTAATGAGGATGATATTCTCTTTGATACTAAATATTGGATCCAATCATGAAATGTCTGATTCATTTCCAAGTGATAGTGAAAGCAATGACGATGATATTCTCTTTGAACATAACATTGGATCCAAGAATGAAATGTCTGATTCTATTCAAGGCAAAAGTGAAAGTAATGAGGATGATATTCTCTTTGATACTAAATATTGGATCCAATCATGAAAAGTCTGATTCATTTCCAAGTGATAGTGAAAGCAATGACGATGATATTCTCTTTGAACATAACATTGGATCCAGGAATGAAATGTCTGATTCTATTCTAAGCAAAAGTGAAAGTAATGAGGATGATATTCTCTTTGATACTAAATATTGGATCCAATCATGAAATGTCTGATTCATTTCCAAGTGATAGTGAAAGCAGTGAGGATGACATTCTTTTTGACCACATATTATTTAATGATGAAATTATTTACATTATTCGAAATGTTGTGCTCATCTTTATTGCCATATTCATGATGTTTCGGCCATTGTATGCACTGGCTTTCTTCAGATGATTCGAATTTCAAACTGAACTCTTTATTTCATCCATTTGGGTAGATTGTTCTATTTTCACGTGCCATGCCTCTTCCAGATGTCTCAGTTATTTCCCTCTAACTCAACTCTCCAAGTTTTTGTTCACACATAACTCTTTGAGTTAAGTCATTGGATCCAACCAATACTTTAATCTACAGGGCCATGTGTGCTTGAGGACATCTGTGTATGAATTTTTGGGACTTATAAACTTCAGCAACTATTTTTTTTACCAGAGCTCATATTGCAATTTCTGTTGTTCATATTGCTTTTCTCTAGTATACTGTATTACTGGTTTCCATATTGTATTCATTTCTATGCTTGATCAGCTTAGGAGATTTTTGTGACCTAGCATATGTGCTGATTCCTTAAGTTTTTGTATTTTCCAGTGATGTTCTCTGTCTATTATTTCAACCTCATCCCACAAGGAGCAGTGATCTCCTTTTTCCCTACATATGTGGTCAGCTATGCCTGATTTACGATGTTCTTGTTCTTAAGGAGGTGGTCAGTTTTTCCTTTATATACCTGACCACAGCTGCATGAGATGGCTACACACAGTCTTTAGTCATGTTCTCCTCTATGAGGGCAGGTTTACTTGGAAGAGGTGTCTGCAAAGTGTTAAACCACACCTTGGATGGCAACTGGTGGACCATAGGAAGAAAAGGCAACCTTCCGCAAGAAAAACATCTGCCTTGTCAGTCATGTATCAAAAGATACATGATCACCTAAGCATGTATCACGCATGGCACATCACTGATGACTGACATCATTCGTCCATAGTATAACCTAACATAATTTGCAAAATTCGAATTTTCAATTTGTTTTATTTAAATAATTGCACTATAACTTTTGTTGTGGACCCAGAATAGGTCCGAAAGAAAACTCGAACTCAGCAATTTTGTGAGAACATATTATTAAATAAAAAGAACAAATACAAAAATGTTGCACGTCTGACCGACAGCAAAGTACAGTAGTCAACTCATCAACTGTAGACAACCCCCTTGAGAGGCTTAATCTCCCCGTATATATAGTAATAGAACGAGTCCATTTAGTCCATAAAAGTAGACCCATAACAACTTTGTTACCTTTAATGGGTGCATTTCATATTAATAAAATAAATGTTTTCCGATTATTATTATTATATAAATATATTTAACCTTTTTTTTTTCTAAATTCATATTAGTGGTCCGCCAAATTTAAAATTATACATTTGGTGGTCCATGAAGTTTAAAAGGTTGGCAAAGGCTGATATAGACATCAGTGTTGCGAGGGGTAATTTCCCTTTCTATCTGGAAACAACCTTTGGGTAAAGCAGAAATGGGCTGGCTTTTGAAGTCATTATCATGACTTCTTCTGTAGGGTGGGAGTTGTCCATACAGAGGGGATTAGAGAATGTATTAGTCTAATATCTTATTTCAAACTCAGTTAAACTAAATGTGTACGTGTGTGCTTGCATGTGCATTAAATGTTACAAGGACATGTAAGTCACTACACCACGTAAATATGCATGTACAAAGTCACATGCAGACAGTGTGTGATAGACACAGAATCGTCTCTCTTTTATAATAATGATTGTTTTAAATGTGGAAGAGCTTAGATGATCAGAAAAAGAAAATATGTTAAAACGAAAAAAAAAAATGGGGTGTTTCCTTTTATATAGTTTGGTTCAAAATCTAAAAATCCTCATTGCTTTCACTTTCACTTGGGAATGGATCAGGTATTTCTCAACTGGATCCAATATTAGGGTGAAAGAGAAGGTGACCCTCGTTGCTTTTACTTTGACGTGGCAAGGGATCGAGTATTTCACAATTGGATCCAATATTAGGGTCAAAGAGAAGGTGACCCTTGTGCTTTCATTTCGACGTGGCAAGGAATCATTGGATCTAGCCAACATCTTTACCCACTGAGCCATATGTTCTTGAGTTGGACAGTTGAGTTATAGGGAAATAACTGAGACATCCAGAAGAGGTATGGCACATGGAACTAGAATAATCTACCCTGGTGGATAAAATAAAGGGTTTGGTTTGAAATTCCAATCACCTGAAGAGAGTTAGAGCATCCAATAGCCAAAACATTGTGAATATGCTAATGAAGATGAGGATAACAGTTTGAATAATGTAAATAACACAAGTAATTGTAATACCTCATCTCAGAGATATGGGCAAATCTTGTTTGAAACACAGAAATAATACTTAAATGTTATGTAACATTAGTCCTGCTATATGCCAATGAATGCTTGACTATCTCCTCACAGATGAAAAAGAGACTTGAGAAAACAGAAATGTGGTTCTACAGAAGGATACTGAGAATACCATGGACTGAATATTTGAGCAATGAAAAAGTTTTAATGAAAATGGAAAGAAAAAGGACACATACTTATCAGAATGAGATATTTGAAATTTCTAGGGCACATCATGAGGAAAGTTGGCTTGGAAAATTTGATACTCACAGGACATATTAAAGGCAAGAAGCATAGTAGAAAACAGTGAATACCCTACCTGACAAACTTGTGTAAATGGTCAGTAGAACAGAGATTAGACTTGACTGATTCATTTTTTACAGTTTATCAACTCTTTGCAGGTTATTTAAAGCCAGGAAATATTTTTCTAGATCGTAAATTTTTTTTCTTTTTGAGAATGGTTTAGTAATACAAGTCTTACTGATTAACCCATAGGTGTGAGGAGAAGAATTGGATTAATAACTTTCCTAATGGTATTTGCTTTTAAGTGAATATAACGAACCCAACTGGAATTAGAACTTGGTTCTATGTTTAACAATTTTAAGCCATTATCCATTATACCGGCCACACATCCAAGCTTAGAGACCCTGCTATTCCCAAGTGGTCACCCATCTAGGAACCGACCAGGATCAATATTGATTAACTTTGGTTATCGTAACCTGCATTTCAACCTGAGATAGTAAAATTCAAACTTTACTAAGGAGAGGAAATAGTGGAGAGCCATGATCATCCCATTCTGAAGGGAAATAGCACACAGAAGAAGATAAGTGATGGGGACTAAACTTGTATATATTCCTTTTTAAAATGTCAAATGTAATTTTTGTTTGATAAAAATACCTTTCAAATATATTTTTTTTTCACAAATATTTTTTTTTTTTTTTTTTTTTAAAATGTGAACTCTATATGTTATGTTGGCGGCTGATGTGGGGCAGGGTATCACACATGCTTTCCCACGTACATAGGAAAAAAAATGTTAGTGTGCTTGCAGGATGTATAATAATATCTAAAACAAAAGTGAAGATGATAAGACAAAGTTGAAAATCTATAATCTATAAATCTATATTTTGCTGAGAGTGTTTGTTGTATGTAGGAAAAAAATGTTGGTGTGTTTGCAGTTTGTTGAGAGTGTTTGTTCTCTTTAGCTTCCTCAGGTTAGAATGAAAGAAAGACGAAACTGTATGTAAGGAAAAAAAGCATTATCTTCAGAGAGTACAATGTATTTTTCTTTATATAGTTTTTTTCTATCCTTCATACTAACCTGAGGTACTTGGAAATTTTTGGCTCAATAGACATTTAGCCGAAAATGGAAATGTAGTGACGTACTTATATGTATGTTACACTCTTTATCGTCATGTGTACATATATTTATATTTATTTACTGTATTAATTTATAATATTTCGTAAGTGACGCGTTTTGCTGAGAGTGTTTGTTCACTTTAGCTTCCTCAGGTTAGAATGAAAGAAAGACAAAACTGTATGTAAGGAAAAAGGTGTTATCCGATGTGTTTTTACTTATATAGTTTTTTCTATTCTCCATGCTAAGCTGAGGTACTTACACCTTTGGCTGACAGACATTTAACTGAATGGACATTCAGCTGAAAATGTAGTGACGTACTTACATGTATATCACAGGCTTTATCATAATGTGTACTTATACCTATATTTATTTACTGTATTAATTTATAATATTTTGTTGTTTTTTACAGATTTTTAAAAAATCTATTCTGTATATATTATATTCTACTTTAAATATTACTGTAAGATGTTAAGTATTTTGAGAAAAAGAACAATTTACTACAGCAAAAATTTTAAATTTTTATGATATGAAAGATCTTTCAATTTTGCTTTTAATGATCATTATCTTAAAGAGATCAACTAGCTTTTATCTTACTGTTAAATACGAATTTAAATAATTACGTTCTACTTTTTAACCCAAATACACTCAAATATTTTTAAAAATACTTATTTTAATAAACAAATATTGAAATAAGAAAACTTTAAATTTAGATTTAGTAATTTAATCACTTGAAGTTCAGTGGTAATTATTAGTCCTATTCTACCTTATAATACTACTAATTAAAATACTTAAAGTATTTCATGTTACTATTTTTACTTGTACTTTTTCGGTGAAATGTCTGTTCGGCCAAATGTCTAGACATGCCAACCTGAAGAAGACAGAGAGAAGAGACACTCTTGGTGAAACACATTTATTGATTTTCTACTGTGACTTGCATATGAAAAACTACGGTCTTTTATGTGAAAGAGTATAAGATGCATAAGTATACTAATATCCATACAATATGTATGGTTGTAAAGTTACGTAATTACTATGCCTGAATATCAGTTATGTATTACTGGCAACTAATTATACTGAAGTTTATTGTGATCTCACCAGTGATTATATATTTAGATTGAATAGATTTCTTTCAGGCCGACAAATTAGTTCCACTGAACTTCAAATACACAAGGGGGAGGGAATGGATCTTTTGATTTATCTGCATGAGAATATATGACTTGATGACGATGTTTCTAAATCTAGCGTATTTGTTTGCAATTGAATACGAGAGGCTGTGAAACAATGATTGGTTTGAATGGCTGAAAGCCATCGGAAGAACAAGTTCTTCTGTGATGTTCTGTGTAAAGATGAAAAGTAGTTGCCAATTTTTCAACAACTGTAATTTTCAAAAACACTCAGCAATCTTTGTAAAGTTTTACGAATGTTACAGGCTAAAAGTGGCCAGAAGAAATGTCGAGTTGGTTGTGGATGAATTGGTGTACGGCGTTGTAAGGAAATGAGGCTTCATATAGAAATGTGGTCAACAATAGCAAGTAATTCCTTGAGTACATTATTAACTCTTAGTCAGAAAGAAAGATAGAAAGAACCCAGAAGACTGAGGGGTAGGGAAAGAAAAGGTAGAAGAAAAGAAAAACAATGTTAGAAGGAAAAGGAAAAGAGAGAGGAGAAAAATAAGGAGGAAAGGAAAGGAAATAAAAGAGAGACAAAATAAAAAAGAAATGATGAAAGAATCTGAGGAAAAAGAAAGGAAATTAAAAGCAAATAAAATAAAAAGAGAAAGACAATGATGGAAACAAAAAAGGAGAAGGAAAGTAGAGGAAAAAGGAGAGTGGAAATAAGAAAGAAAGAAGGATAAAGAAAAGTAGAGAAAAAGCAAAAGGAAAGAAAGAAAAGGAGCAAAAGTGGACGACAAAAAAGAGGTGGGGGGGGGAAAGAAAGGATAGAGAAAGAAAAAATTAAAAAGTAAAAGAAAAGGGATATTGGAATAGAAAAGGCGACAAAAGAAGAGTGAAGAAAAGGAGGAAGATAATTACAGAGAGTATGAAAGGAAAGAAACAGAAATAATGGAGGAGGAAAGAAAAGGAAAAAAAAAAAAAAGAGAAGAAAAGAAAGAAAAATGATCCTAAACCAAAACAGACCTAGAAATGGAGAGAGAATAAAAAGGAGAGAGAAAAAGACGAAAGAAAATAGATAAAATGAATGAAAGAAAAAGAAAAAGTAAATAACATAGAGGGAGAGAGAGAAAAAAAAATTTTTTTTTCTTCTTTAGCCAGTATTGATTTCTTCTTTGCCTGGGAGCAACAACAAAAGACAATGAAGATCAAACTGTTTCTGATCAAAATAGCCAGTAACCAGGGAAGTTTCTGGAATTTTCTATAATTTATATATATAAAAAAAAACCCCAAAAACTCCTATCATAATTGACCTGACAGTAAAAATAAAAAGAAAACATTGTGTGAAAAACTTTCCAGTAGGGTCACCAAATGCTGCAAATCTTCAAGGGGAGATAATTGTGAAAATCATGTCTAGTTGGTTACAATTGCAAACTTATTGTAATTTTTTCTGCTCTTTCCTTTCCATTTTTCTCCTGTCCCTTCTCCTTTTGAATTTCAATTTCTTTTCTTTTGTCATAATCTTTCCTCATAATCTGCTTTTTTTCCCTTTTCCTTTTCTCAGAAGTAGTCAGGTACTTCCTAGATTGATAGAATGAGCTAATCATTTTTCCAGCATCTTTAGCAATAGATCATATATATAAATTCCACTTGAGGGCTAGAGTGAACTTGAGATCCAAAAGACATTCATTAAACCTTTCCTCTTGCTAATGACTATACATGCTTTCTTCTTATCATTGACAATTAGTCTTTTCTTCATGCTTTTCTTTATTACCTTGTATACAATTTCCTGCAGTTTTCTTTCTTTGCTATTAACATGATGTCATCTGCAACCTGCTCAAGTTTTCCTACATTCTCCATCCGTTATAACACTTCCAAGATAGGACTAAGTCTGTTACATCAAGTCTTCTCTTCATCTGTGAGGAAGTTGTTGAGCAATCACTGCCATATAGGTCTGATATAACCTAGCAGTTCTGCAATCTTTGATCTTAATCATATTTTACTGCTCCTTAATATGTTGCATAGTTTCTGGAAGGCATCTTTCTCTGTTACAATGTGCTATTGGATTTCAGTGTCAACCCTATTTACATTGTTGTGCTCATCTTTATTGTCTTATGCACAATGTTTCGGCCATTGTATGCTCCGGCCTTCTTCAGGTGATATATGTTGGAATTTCGAACTGGACCCTTTATTTCGTCCACTGGGGGAGATTGTTCTTTTTCCATGTGTCATGCCTTTTCTGGATATCCCAGTTTTCCCTTTAGTAAATCAATTTTCCAAGAACACATGACCCAGTGGATAAAAGTGTTGGTTGAAGTAATCCAGTGACTTGATCCAAAGAGTTGTGAGTTCAATACCTGGCCACAGTAGAGGTGAACAAAACACTTGGAAAGTTGAGTTACTAAAAAGGGAATTAACTGAAATGGAGATATCCAGAAAAGGCATGACATGTGGAACTAGAACAATCTACCCTGGTGAACGAAATAAAGGGTTTGATTTGAAATTCCAACATATGACCTGAAAAAGGCTGGAGCATATGAAATGTTGTCAATATGACAATAAAGATGAGGACAGCTGTCTGAACAATGTAAATAGTGTAAATAGTTACAATACCTCATCTTTAAAATATAGATAGATATTATCTCTTATAATCACTGGTACCAAATACCAGTTGAGATGAAAAGTATTGTATCTGTAAGTTTTTTCATCTGTTCAGTATTTTCATTTGTTACTGGTATCCAGATACAGTCATCTAGTATCTTAAAGCTGCGTAACCATCAGGATGGAATTACTGAAGGATTCTTTTGTTCATTCTAGTGGACTGTGGTTTTCTTGACATGAGAAACTTCTTGAAGTGTTTTACCCTTCGAGAAAGTCTCTAGCTTATGGGTAGAAATTGAATACCATATGTTGCCAGAGATTACAATCACTTTTAGGTGATTTTCTATTAAGATATTGAGGTGTTGAGAAAATTAACAGCGGGGATTAAATATTGTCTCTGCATGTTGGAGATTCTTTCAGAATGAAGAATAAAAAAAAAAAAGCAGAGAGACAAAGTTCCTACTGGTTACTGTGAAAAATTCTCAGCTAACTGTGTGGACAAACTAAACAACCATTAACTCTAGCTTATATAGATATTTGTCAAGGGGAACAAGATTGATGGATAGTATCTTCAAACGTCGAAGTTCCTATCATGGCTACTTTTTAAAGTATGTCTGACTAGATCTGACCTGTCTATATTTCTGAGATGAGATATTATGTACACTATTTACATTATTCGAACTATTGTCCTTATCTTTGTCGCCATGTTTATCACAACATTTCAGCCATTGTATGCGCCAGCCTTCATCAGGTGGTTGGAATGTCAAACAGAACACTTTATTTCACTGACTGGAGAACTTTCAGAGGGGAATTAACAGGAGATAACTGACATCCATTAGACATGGCACGTGGAACTAGAACAGTCTACCCCAGTGAGCGAAATGAAGGGTTCAGTTTGACATTCCAACCACCTGAAGAAGGCTGGCACGTACAACGGCTGAAAAGTTGTGATAAACATGGCTACAAAAAAATATAAATGACTATAAAAAAGAAGTTGTGATGAATTTCTTTAAAGGAAATACTAAATATATATTAGAAAAAATAAAAATAAAAATTCTATGTGGGTAATTCAGTTTGCCCGTTTTTTGTGATGACTGAAATAGATTAAAGTGTTTCTCAGTCTCGTTAGTATGCACGTATGCCGTCACACCAATAACGCGATCTGCCATCTTCCTCCCAAACTAGCTATTTATGCCTGCATAGGGGGCAACTAAATTTTACATATGAGACTTACTTCTCGTTCGCCCGAGACTTCCAGTTTTGAATTCTTAGTCTTTTTTTTATTTTTTTTTTGTACGTCTGCCCGTGATATGGGAATTTCAGAATAATCTGTTTCTCTTTTAATGCCGGTTGTGATCTTTCAACAAGACCTGACACGTCAAGCAAATTCACTTTGTAGGAGGTAAGTCTTCTTGTTCCTCACAGTAAGGCTTTTTATATAAAGTGTAAATGCAACTGAGTGGGTATAGTTTTACAGACTGACTCCAGTGACCCCTTAATTGCTTCTGACTCTGACCCTATGAATCCAACTCCGCAGCCCTGGCTTAATTCCCACCAATGTCAGTCTCATAAGCATTTTTATAGATCCTGATTAATATTTTTAAACCAAACCTTTTTCCATTGGGTTAACTAATCTTCTATATTTTTTCCACTGAGTATCTTTATTCCTTTACTCAAGTGTCTTTTAAGTCTTATTTTCTCCTCTGCAGAATTGTTCTACACAGATGCAGTGTCATAAACCTAGTGCTATTCTGTTGCTATTTCTATGGCAAATGTTCAGATGAGTTCCTCTCTTTAGTTCCAGCAGACCTTTACAGCTGGGACATGCCATACACTTGCATGGAGTTGACACACCATTTTATCCTGTGTTCCAAACGCCGAAAGAAGAAACTTCTACTCAGGTTTTTTTTTTTCTTTTCTTACAACTGCCATTTAGTGCAACTGATTCCCACGTGGGTGCTTTCCTGAATACTTTAATTGTGAACTTATCAAGTTACAAGTTAATCGAGATCACACACTTCATTCATCATTTACCATTTTGAAAGTTCTCCTCTAATTTATATAGCTCTCAAGAATTTTGCTCTGTGAAATTTAATTAAAAAAACAAAAAAAACAAAGCAAAATATGAATATGAGAAATATCTTTGGGATAATAAAAAAAAGCACATCTCATTGCCCCTCTTGCTTATAAACATCTACTATAATAAAATAAACATTTTCAGTGCTAAAGCCAAATTAGTCAAATAAAGCTTCATAAGGTTTTAATTAGAGTTGTTGTGATATTACAGTGTCCTTTGATCACACCAGCCATGACCCTCTTTAGTCATTAGTTCAGAAGACTTAGCAAAGGACAAAATTCAGAATGAATAACTTTTTCATCTGTTTGTAGGAAACTACGTGGCTAAAGAATTTGACAGATTACTCAAGATGAATGACATGACCTCTGCATTCTGTATTGACAAGTCCAGATAGTGAAATGAAAGAAGACAATATTAAAAACACAATTTCTGCTACATCACTGACTTTCTCTAGGCTGAAAAGAAATTGATTGTGCTCATGATACAAGGAGAAGTGAGCTGCAAATGGCAGCCACAAATGAATAAGAGATTGGCAGCTGTTTATATATCTCTAAAAGACAAACAGAAATCCAGAAAAAATGCTCTCCTTCTCAAGTGTATGCTGTCCTAAACTAGACAAACAGAAGCTCATACAAGAAATGGCAATAGGAAAAAGGCAAATGCTAATGGAAATGGTAATCAGAGGAAAGGATAACATAGCCCAGTGGATAAAAGTGTTTGTTGAAGGAACTGAGTGACTTGATCTAAAGAGTTGTGAGTTCAATACCTAGACACAGCAGAGGTGAACAAAGACTTAGAAAGTTGAGTCACTAAATGGAAATAAGTAGAACCGAGATATTCAGAAAAGCATGGCATGTGGTACTAGAACAATCTATTGCTGTGGATGAAATGAAGTGTTTGGTTTGAAATTCCAATGTAGAAGTTTTTCTCCCCGGAGTCGATCCTCCAGATCTACAAATCAACAATTCACCCTTGCATGGAGTATTGCTGCTATATATAGTCTCATGCCCCTTCTGTTTGCCTCGGGGTTCTTGATAGGCTCCAAGGGCGGATATGCAATGTAGTTGGCCCTGCCCTGGTGTCTAGTCTACAGTCACTTTCTCACAGACGCGCCATCGCCTCCCTCTGTCTGTTCTACAAATATTTTCATGGAAATTGCTCCGAGGAGCTGCATTCGCTGGTTCCCAGACGTCATGAATTCCAACGCCTTATGAGGCTGGCATCCCGCTCTCACCCTTCACTGTCGAAATTCCTAAATGTAGCCGTCTCTTCTACTCTAATAGCTTCATGTCTCGCACCTCTCGCCTGTGGAACTCCCTTCCCTTTTCCTGTTTCCCTGTGAGCTATAATATCCAGCTATTCAAGTGTAATGTCACTCGACATCTCCAGATGCCTTGATCTATCCACTACCCTCATCCTTTCTTCTATCACTCCTATCTGATCTTGCTCTAAATTTTCTGTAACCCCTTGCGTCCTAGTGGCTTCCCGCCTTGCTTGGGGTGAAATGCTTAAAAAAAAAAATATCACTTGAAGAATACCAGAGCATATAACGGACAAAATGTTGTGAATATGAAAATAAAGAACAAATATAACAGTTCTAATAGTGTAAATAGTTACATCATCTCAGAAATATAGACAGTGATGGTGATAGTAACAATTTCCTTATAAGGAAACATTTGGCTTTCATTCACCAAGCAGTTAGTGCCACTTGAGTTATGCTTTTCTTCACTCATTGGTCAGTTTGGAATCAAGTGTAGTATCTGTTTAAATGCAATGTCACTCGCTATCTATTGTCCTTTTCTTCTTACTCATTGTTAACGTTTCTGTTCCTAATTCTTCTACACCCAGTAACCCTTTCCGTCTTAGTAGCTTTACTGCCTTGCATGGGGGGAAACCGATTAAATAAAAAAAAAAAAATCGGAGAGAGCGAAACTCAGTTGTCTTTTTCTGCTGGTAGAGCTCAACTGAAAAATAATTATTGAGAGGTGCCCAATTCTGGGGAAGAGCTGTCTGCAGCAGTACCTTCTTCGTTGCATGAAAAGAGCAAGGATCAATAGTAATACTAAAGCCAGCACAACTGATAGTTGTGGGGGCTGAGCTATTATTTATGGATATAGCCTGGGTCTACATGCTTGGGCTCCTCACATTAAACTGACCTTGTCATTTCCTGCCAGCATGGGGCAGCAAGTAAATTCAAAGTGTAGTATCTGTTCTCTACATCTCTTATGGTAATATAAGTTGATTCTTTTAAAAAGAAATATTTAGCATTTACTGATCGAGTAGCCAGTTCTACTGTCAGCTGAAATTTATAAAATCTTTCTTTTAAAACAATCATTCAGAAAAAAAAAGATGTTTCCCAATTCCAGTAGCTTTTATAGCTCTTTCCAACATTGATGGGGATTTTCTTAGAATCTCATTAGGTTACTTGCTGCCCACTCTCTCTCACTCCTACCCTCAGTATAACCTATGACTGTCAAATTTGCCAAGCCTTTTTTTCATTATGTATCCTAGAAAGGTGTTGCTTTCTGATTCTTAGTATAAGTGTATATTTTGTTCCCATTTTCTTAGAGTCTTCTCGTTTCATACTAAATTTAGTGTCTTGAATGAATATCCAGTTTGATTTGACGAGGTAAAGTATATACAGGGTTACTTGTCAAGCCATGCTCTTCTGATAAATCTCTGATGTCTAACTGTAATTACGGCAAAGCTCTTCTCATTATCTATCAACATCTCATACGAGCATCTTCAGCATTAAATAACGCAAAGAGTTTCATATGCCCCTAAAACAAAATCAACCAAAGCTCATTGTTTGTAACTCATGTCATCCAATCTATGCAAATGGTGATATTAGCGATTTCCCTACAAGAAACCATTTTGCACTAATTGACTAAGCAGCCAGTAGTTTTTCCCATTGAAAATAAAATCTTTCTCTTAAAACAGCCTTTCAGGAAAACAGGTTTCTCAACTCCAGTAACTGTTAGCAGTCTTTCCAGTATTGATTGGGGGGCGGTGGGGTCCTTCCTAACCTTTAATTAGAATTATGTTATTATTTTACAAGTGATATCTAACTTAGTTGTTGCTGTTGGTGAAAGTCCTCAAGTAAATGTTTAATATCTAAAAAAAACACTAAACTAATTGAGTTTCTTTTTTACAGGTTTTCAGCTAAGACGTTTAACCATTTTCATATCATTAGTTGTAAGAATCACGGACAAATCCTTTCAGTTACTCAGCTAGAAATAGAACAGGTTAAAATTGTTTTGTGTTAACACCATTGTCTTCCCAAATGAAGAAAAAAATCATTCAGGCCTTCAGTAATGGTACCAACATTCATATTCTGGCTTTCATCTTCAAAGTGCATCCTGGGTAAGACGTTAAACTACATCCACATCCTGGGCAAGACGTTAAACTACATCCAGCAGCAAGGCCTCTGATCAGGAGGTTTTGAGGAGTGTAGAACCACCTCTTAATTGCTGGTGTTCCCAGGTCCACCCTGACCCGGGGCAGTAGCACCTGTTAGGGTCCCAGCTATGGGCAAATAGTTAACTATTACCAGCAATACTTTTTGGAAAAAAAATTATTACCAGCAATACAATTTTGAAGGAAATATATTGCCAGGAAACAGATTTTTGACAAAAATATTACCAGCAATAAAAATTTTTGTCAGTATTAAATGACCCATTGAGGTTGATATGCCGTTAAACAAAATAAACCAAACCAATCTAAACCAAAGAATACATACTCTATTCATACAAATCTATCTTAAAAATGTTGTTGGCATTAAATAACCCATTGAGGTTGATATGCCATTAAACAAAATAAACCAAACCAAATCATCTTCAAAGTCCATTCAAGTACTGTCAAGAGAATAGGGAATAAGTTTAAAAAAGAGGGAAAAGTAGAGAGGAAAACTGGATCAGGAAGTCAAAACAGGAAGAGGTGTAATCATTTCAACTTAGAGCTAAAGAGATCAATTAGAAAAGATCCAACTCAATTTATGAGACGTTTGGCATGTGAGAGAGGAGTTTCAGCTATGACAGTACACAGAGCAGCGAAAAAAGACTTGAAAATGAAATAATATGTGAAATGTATGAAACACCTTGTTACTCCAGGACAGAAAGTTAGAAGGCTGAATAAGTTGCTCAAAGTAGTGTCCAATAGTGTTATAGAAATCTCAGAAGATTCCAGTAAGATATCTTTAATCATTTCCAAGATTCAGAGCTTAATCTAACAAGTAGACAATTTTGCTGTTATACCCAGTATAGTCATATCATTACAAAAGATGCTGGAAGAATGGTCAGTTTCTTGTATTACTCCAGAAAATACCTAACTCCTGCTGCCATGCTGTATCTTTACAAGAGTCAAATCAGACCTAGAAGGGATTGTTGCTACCATATGTGGGATGGTGCTGCCCAATCCTCACTTTCTGACTGTTACAAAATTTCAAAGCTCTTATGTGGCCTAGTGGGTGATGAAATATTCTTCACTGTGTAACATTTATCCCACAGATGAAGCATTCCTAGGTTATTACTACTCTATCACGATTACTGTGGTAGATGTTTGGACAAGTTACATTCCTTAGATCCAGTAGCTCAATCTTGGTCTCTTTAATCAAGGGTCAACCGATATCTATCCTACCTGTCCTCATAATATACACTTCTTACTTCCTCTTCCCCTGCTCTCTTACCACAGTCTCTACCTGGAGTAGCTCTTGAGCATTCTATTGCATGAACAAAGAGTAAAAAAAGAAAGCATTTAAAATCTGAACTTTCACCCAAGCTTCAATGCTGACATCTATAAGCAAAAACTGATTGAAAGAACAAAAGAGGCCTTCCAGAAACAAAGCAAAGTATTAAGGCATAGGATAATTTTATATGTCTATATTACTGAGATGAGATATTGTAATTATTTACATTGTTTGAACTCTTGTGCTCATCTTCATTGTCATATTCATGACATTTCGGCTGTTGTATGCTTCGGCCTTCTTCAGGTGATTGGAATCTCGGACTGAACCCTTTATTTTGTCCACTGGGGGTAGACTGTTCTAGTTCCACATGCCATGTCTCTTTTTGTATGTCTCAGTATCAGTTATTTCCCTTTAATTCAACTCTCCCAGTTTTCGTAACCCAAGCTGTAGCCAAGTATCGAACTCACAACTCTTTGGGTCGAGTCACAGGATTCAACCAACGCTTTTATTCACTGGATGAGGACAACAGTCTGAACAATGTAAGTAGTATAAATAGGATCATTTTGTTAGAAACAAAGAAAAGAATGCCGAACAACTATGCCATATATATCTTTCTGTATGGCAGGGAATGTGGAGGAACCTTCTGCCGGATGAAGAAGGGATCTGAAGTGGCAGAAATGTGGTTCCACAGATGGATGCTAATAAAATTAAAACATAAAGCAGTTCAAATTTCTGGGACACATTACCAGGAAAGAGGGCTTGAAAAATTACACTGAAGGAAGGAAAGGAAGAGAAGAACAATGAGTGATTATTTACCTGACCTCCCCACTAAAACAAGATGTGACACAAGGTCATTTTAAAGGTGGGGAGATCATATGTATTTATATGCATACAGGACAAAGTGAGCACTGTTAGGTTGGTACTGATATTACACACCTCTCTTAATGCAATGAAGGTCTTGCTGCAGAGTTTGAATCTTCGGGACAGGGCATCTTCTCCCATTTAAAATAAGCAGGGAACAGATATTTCACTTTGATCTTAGCCAAAAGGCTGAGTAATTATTTTGAGTGAATCAGTAAGGTGCAGAAGTTTGGTGATGTTTGGGGCTTCCTTGATTGTATACCCTTAAGATTCAATTGAGGGGGAGGGATTGTATTGTACCTAGTACTGAGAAATGTGAGAAAGGAAGATATTTTAAATATGTAAAAACAGATGAAGCATGAAATAAACAATTTATTGAAGTTAAATATAAACTAAATTTTTATTTCACTCTTTGATTGGATGCCCTCCCAATATGGAGTGAAAGAGATAATCTCCTACCTTGAAAAAGAGTTTGAGTTTTGTGCGCGATCTGCCGAAGAAAGGTTAACGAAAAAGTAGTTAGCAAAAATCTGCTACTTTAAGTATCAGAATCTAAGCTAATGTACTCTCCTCCCCCGAATGTCATGGCCAATCAGAAAAATCACTTGGTGAATAAAAGCTGTTGTTTTTCGCTTACAAGGGAGGATTTTTTCTGAGCATGGTGGATGAACATGAGTTTTTGCTGATGAGAAGTCAAGGATTTGTGGCCCCATTTTGTGATTTCTGTTAGACTGTTACAACAGAGTATCGTTTGAACTGTGATTTGGCTACAACTATTGCGGACAAGAGACAGAAGAAAACTATTGCATGCGTCTATTGCTGCTATGTTTACAGATTTTTTTTTTTCTTTACAACAACAATGCATAAGGCTGTAGCACCCCTTATTGGAATGAATGGATTGCAGATTGGGGACAAAGTGGGGGTAAAGAATCAAATGCCACTTACAGCAATAAGGGATAGGAAGTTGTGGAGAGCCATGATCATGCCACATCCTTAAGAGAAAGAGCATATAAGTTCCACTCCAGATAGAACAACTATGTCAGCCATAAAACAGGGATCAATATTCTTACAATTTACCAAATGGCCAAAAAAATAAAAAAAAACACACCTACCTTGTGTCATGGTCCGCAGGATGATAAAACATGAAAGGAGTCGAATGTGAAGGTCGGGACTCTTCAAGTACAATGCTTCCTTACTTTTATCATCAGTGGACAAAGAGTTCGAAGGTGCTTCTGAGTTGATTTGTCTCTTATCCGAAGAGTCATCATCCTCGTCGTTATTCTTCGAAGGAACAGGTACCACAACTCCCCACCGAGGACGGTAGAGCTCTTCACCAAGTCTGCGAAGGGTGGTTACCAAACCACTTTTCTGAAATTAGTAAAATGGCAGAAAGCAGATGAACAATTGAAAGACATTTTCTGAGCAGATCCATTTTTTAGCCTGCCCTGAAAAATGCTTTCATTAGTCAAAGTTGATACCAAACCAAAAGCATCCTCCATGCTGATGTGCCATTTCCAGAGACTGATTTTTTGGTACACAAAAACTGACTGAGACAGTTTCAGATCTATAATGATAGAAGCTCATGTCTCAGCCTTCTTTAAAATTCTTTGCTGCATTGTTTCAGGATTTTTAATGGCATATCAACTATTTAGAGTTGCTTTATGCCTAAACTGATTTATTCTGGTTTGTATTTACAGGAAATGTTTTTTTTTTTTATATTTCCAGATATAATCCAACTGATTTCAGGAATGTCATTATTTTATTTATTTTAATATTTGCGAAGCATTTTTAGGCCGTCTGCCTTGAAGAAATTGTGTCTTTTTGAGTCAAGATTAATGCATTCAATTAGAAAATGTTTTACCGTATATTGGGTTTGGCATGTAGGACACCATGAACGGTCTTGTTTGAGTAAGAATGAATATGTAATTTTAGTGCGACCTACTTGTAGTCATGTAAAAGTAATCTCTTCCCTTCAGGATTTTCCATTATGGCAGGGTTTTTTTTTTTTTTACTGAGGGTTGGTAAGATTTTATTTAGTTTATTTTGCATTTTTCTGCTCCATTCTACATGCAATTGATTTTGCATGTGTTTCTTAATAAATGGTTTGAGTCTATGGGATTTAACAATTTTCAGGAACCAGTGCCTGAATAGCACTTTTGTTTGCTTTATCATCGCCTTTAATTCCTCCTGTCTAGGATTCCAGATGAACAGAATTTTTTTTTAAAGTAGAGATGGCATAAATTTTTTTCCAATATTTTAGCTATCAAAGGGTTTTCCAACTTTTTGTATTTGATAGATATTATTACTGATATGCAATCAGGAAAGATGAT
This sequence comes from Acanthosepion lycidas, assembly GCA_963932145.1. NCBI lineage: Eukaryota > Metazoa > Mollusca > Cephalopoda > Sepiida > Sepiidae > Acanthosepion > Acanthosepion lycidas. The sequence continues at coordinate 74,295,096 of OZ010605.1, forward strand.
AAATTTTGAAGATTTTTCTTTGCTGATCACGTAAAGGGCTATATCTATCACTCTGGCTTCTGCACTAAATATGGAGGGCTTCATTTAGGAGATATCTTAATGGTTGCATGTGGTGAACAGCCCTGTAGAAGCAAGCGAGCCAAAGTGGCCTGCATCTGATGCATAGGAAAATAAGGGTCTTAACTTAACATGTGGCACGTGACATTAGCAAGTTTGCTCAGTGAAAATAGCATTACTCTCCCGTCTAGCAATTCTAGCAGTATGTGCAGAAATGAGGGTTTTGTTTTTGTACAGTTTGGCATGCTTCCACCAATAGCAAGTCGTATGCTGATTGGTCGAACTGGAGGAGGCTATTTGCTTGTGTAACTGAGAATAAAAGCCAAGAACGCTGATTGGTTGCCTGATAAAAGTGGGCTGAAGCAGTGAAAACGGGAAGAAAAAGGACAGATATACGTTGTGAGGTGTGCAGAAAGCAAGAACGGTGAATTGAACCAGTGGTATCTTGATTTGTACAAGTCACATCATAGTATTAGGTTGGTGCAAAAATAATGACGTAATAATGTCGTTTTTTGACATATTTTTAACGTCAAAAAATGACATTATTACGTCATTATTTTTGCACCAACCTAATAATACAGACTTACTTACACTTACATTCCATTATTAAAAATAACTGCACATCCTACTCTACTGCTGTCTTTGGAACAATCAGTATAGATGTGCATATATTATGAATATTGCTGTCTAATGTTTTGTAGTTCCTCTGTGTTTGCTGCATTGAGAACCCCCCACAAATATCGCAAGAGAGTCCTAGAAAATCCAAAGACTAACTATGCACAAGCCGGCTAGGCCAAAGGTTGAAAGTTAACACCTTGAATCCTGTATGTTCTGTAAAATCTCCTTGCCAGATAAAATGAAGCTCTTTGCCACAATCTTTGCTTTTAACTCAACATTAGATATCAAAAGTCATTTCCTTGTTAGCTTTTCCCATCTCACTGAACACACTCTCAGTAATGTTTTTATTACAGACTGAGAAGTCTGAAGACTAATCAAAAGTCTTAACCCTAGGAAAGCTATTGGTCAAGATAAAATCCTAATGGTTGCTCTTAAGTATATTAACCTTAAGTTATCCCCAATCACAGCAAAATTATTTAACCACTGCTTGAAGCAGAAATCCTTCCTAAGTTTGTAGAAAGTGTCAAGTGTATGCTCTGTTTTCAAGAATATGGGAGAGTGCTTATCACCCTCACAGTATAAACTCATCAGTCTCTTCAAAGTTATTAGCAAACTTTTTGAGTCTATAATTAACAAAACTGTTGATCACCGCAAAAAGAATAACCTCTTGAGCAACAAACAGAATAGGTTTTGACCTGCTGATATAGTAACTGCCATTACTTAGAGAATCAGTGAAGCACTAGGCAACAAATACATCTCAATGATGATTGCATTAGATATTTTGAAGACTTTTGACAAGATGGAGTATACAGGGTTGCTGCACAAACTCTCCAGCTATGAAATCACTGGAAGAGTCTTCTCAATTATTAAATTCTTCCTAACAGGTAGGTCCCTGAAGGTAATTATTAATGGCCAGTATTCCAAGCCCCAAGCGATCAACACAGACATCTCCCACGTTTTGATATTTATTTCAATTCGCTTACTACTTTACATAAATGATCTGCCTAAAAGTATACGCCAATCATTTTTGGATATCTATGCTGATGATACAACATTATATGGGTGCACCTAAAACTTGAGACAGCCAGAGCTTGGCAGCTGATCTCTTCTCTGATCTAACACTAACAGCTCAGTGGGGGAAAAAAAACTGTCTAGTAACATTTCCTCTATTACACTCAGTCAATTCCCCAAATAGGCAACTATTTCTAAGTCTAACTGAATGGTACAAAAAGAGTAAGTGTGGAGCGGCTGACTATTCAAATATTTTAAAAGGTTTGATTGATTGGTTTCTTTTTTTATGACATCAACCTTTCTAAAGCCAGAAAATATCTTTACATTGTAAGAACATTTTGGAGATAATAAAGATTTCCTGATACAAATTCTACTAATTATCCCATATCTGGGGGAGAAGATATGGATTCATACCTTTTCCAAGGGTATTTGCATGTAACTGAATCTAACCCAACTGGAATTGAAACTTGGCTTTCAATTTCCAAATTCCAAGCCATTAACAATCACACAACCCACACATCCACGCTTACAGCACCTGGTATTCCCAAGCGGTCACTCATCTAGGTACTGACCAGGCTTAATGTTGCTTAACTTTTGTGATGATATGAGAACTGGTGTTTCAAAATGATATGGCTATAAGCCTATTTCAAAGAGAATTTGTAAAGGGATTCATTTAAGTTTGTAACAACCTGTAAGCGTTCTGAAAGCAAAGGAAGTATTTGTCGCAGATTACTTCCACAACACAAAGAAAAATCACTGTAAGTCCAGACTTGAATATCAGGGACAGAAAGAAATGCTGAAAACTCGATTCGCCGGTACTATTTCAAATCACAATGCGTATCACCAGTCAGAAAAATAACTCACTCTCTAACAAATGCTGAAGCCAAAAATGCCCGAATTTTGCACTCCCGAATTGAGAACACCAACTGCTATTATCGGCAGTACCTATTTTTTTCATTTGTCGACAGCTGGGATAGGATGTTCCGTAATTTGCATATCAAAATACTTTTATAGCGACTCCTGCGACGGACTTGTTTTTTCTTTAATTCAATTATTCCATTTTCAGCATGTTATGTAGAATACGTGCCCTTCTGTTTGGTAAGTAGTTTTCTTTTTCGCCACGTTTTCCGTCGTAGAATACACGCGACACGCTGTTGCTTGGTTTGACGAGGTAAGTTGCAGTTTTCTTCACTATACAACCACTATAATCAATTTGGCTAGACATGAATATGTTAAAAACATTATTAGCAGCAGTTACCTTTTCCAGCATTATATGTGTAAAAAAACTGAGAGCATGCGACACACAGAATTTTTAGAGCCTAGCCCTGTTTAGGACAGCACTGTAAATGAGACAGAACAAGAGATACCAATGCTCGCAGAACACAATCCATGGCCTAGACACTACAGACCAACTCTCAACAACTAAGTAAGTTCAATCATGTTTAGTTCTTCTTTTTTTACAGGGATTATCATAAGAACGCACTTTAAATGTTCTCACTCTTCAAGGAATTATCCTGAACAGGCTCTACATTAAAAATTCCTATTTTTTGTTTATCTATTTCTTCTGCCCAGGTAGGAGAAGTATAAACCCTGATTTTAAACCTCTGCTACCTTGTGGTCATATCCAAAACACAGAAGTAAATTCAGAAAGAAAAGCCAGATTGCTGCCCCGTAAGTGCTTGGCTGTCAACAGTAACATCTTTCTGGCAACTCCAGCAGCCAAGCCACCCGCAAATATAATTCCTTGTATTCCTTTCAATCTTGTTGGTATGGCCGTGAGTGTGAATATGAAGACTGTGTAGTTCATGGCATCCATGTACCTTCCCCAGTCTAGAAGGAGGAAAACTCTGAATTCAAACCACTTGCTGCCTTGTAGTTCTTGCCTCTTTAACTTCTGAAAGGAGGAATGGGGTAACCTCAACATCCCTGGTGCAAAAGGAACTGGCAAGGCATTGCACTATTCTGTCTTGAATGTCACCATGAATCACAATTATTAAGGAGAGTGGTGACCGTAGCAGTGCAAAAAGAGCTAAATGAATGAATAAAGGAATTTCTTCTAACCAACTCAGCCCAAGTGCAATTTTCCTTCTCGGAACATAATACAGCCTTAATCTCAGAGGTTACAAGTGAAAAAAATGGAAGTTCTTAATTTAATAAGTAAAGACAAAATTCATCTACTGAGGTTTCCAAGATCTACATTATAAGAAATTTGTCAGTAGTTTTATTACAGAATATTATTACAGATGTTCAATTTTATTGCTAATCAATTAATTTAAGCTTTTCTCTAACATGTATACGAAAAACAAATTATATATAGAGTTTGGTACTATCTATGGTATTAGGTATAGTCTTGGAACAGGAGTGGGAGACTAATGTATTCCACTGAAATTTAGGAATGAATAATGCCACAACTAATAGCTATCTCTTTATCTTGTGACATAAATGTAATGGCCTATTTGGTCAAAATTCAGTCCTTTGGTGTTGAGACTGGAGCGTTACTTCAAGAAAGAAGCCTGGGTGATGGTGTATGGAGGCCATACACTGCCAAGACTACATGCCCTGCCTCCTAGCCGTACCAACAAGATCCATTGAATAGTGGACATTATATCTGAAGCCGGCTTGGTTACAGGAGTTGCCAGAAAGTTGTCAGTGCTGACAGTCAACTGCCTTTGGGGATTCTGAATTTTCTGTCTGGATTTACTTCATAGCCGTGTTTGATATGAATGCAAGGCAGTGGAATTTTTAAAATTAGGGTTTTCTGTCCTGTAGATGGACTCCCTTCCTGGGCTTTTGAGCTTCATCTACCCAAAGCTGCTGGTTATGAGGTGCTAAGCCCATTCTATGATTTGGAGCTTAAATGCCAGCAGCTATTTGACATGCAAGCTATGGAAACTTTTTATAGACAGTAGGAGCTTGTCACCACTATCACCTATGAGCTAAAACTATATGTATATATATTTAGTATATTTTGGAAGTAATTGTTCTTGTAAAATGGTCTTATTAAAAAGAATAGAAATTTTATCCTTATTAAATTTTTTTTCTTGTGGATGTTGCTGAAAAAAAATAATAAAAAATAGTCAAAATTTGTATTATGTCCAAGCCTTTGAATTATTGTCAGGAGTGCAAATAAAGAGAAAAAAAGAAATCAAATGTATTTTAAGCAGAAAATCATAATAGCAACATGTACCAGCAAATTTCATTGACATGTAATCTCTATCTACAAAAGACAGGATGTGTGTGTGTGTGTGTGTGTAACCAATGCATGGCTGCAATTTTCGACGGATTTGCACCAAAATTTACATGCACATGCTCCAACTTAGCAGGAAGGCCAAGACTGACTCCCATCGATAGTGGAAATAATCGAATTTTTCATGCTTCTAAGGCAGTTTTCATGTAGTTTGCAGCTATTTTGTACTGGCCAGAGTGAGAGCCAATAGTTGGCAGCCACGAATGGGCAGGAAGATTCTATTGGTCAGCGTGAGAGCCAACAGCTGACTGACACAAATGCTAACTAGCATGCTAGCATGCAAAAAAAATCAATAGCTGCATTTGTCACAAGTGGAAAAAATTTAAATCTGCATGGCACTTTACTCCAATTGGCTCATTCGCTTGCTTAAACCCAATGTTGATTTTGAATCCGCAGAACTGGGTTGGGTGTGAAAAAGTATTTGTTGTCAACATTCTTTTTCATTCGGTTTTTCCAGTTACGAGTTCTTTTTTAAAGCTGATCGTTTTGTGTTCATTTTGTTTAGTTCTTTTTTTGTAACAGATTTAATGTTTAGTATAGAGCTTAGAAAAAATTCGCAGTGTGAGATAGGCAAGAAGTAAGCATGTAGCAACACCAGCACAGCAAAGGGCACTTCTTTAATGGCAAGGAAGGGCAAAAATATTTTAAGTCAAGTGATAACGATTACTATATGAGTCGTATGATTTTTGAATCAAGCACGGGCAACACCAGGTCATGCTGCTAGTAGTTTATAAGTTGCAGTATCTAGCAGTCTAATGTGTATCTCCACACCATCAGCAAGCAGTTCTTGTACCTAACTCCTTAATACTGTGATATTAAGTATGACTGATTTCTTCATATGCAAAGTTGAGGTATCAGGACAGCTAACGTTTTATTATAACTATCTCACTTGTTGGCTATTGTGGCATGTGGGGGCTTCCTTACTTTGCTCGATTAAACAGTAGCAGCAATGGAAATAATCAGGAGAGAACAACAGGAAAAAATGCTGACTGAACCCTATTTGGCCCCTTTTTCCTTTTCAGTAGCTGCTACCTTCAAGGCCAGCTCGAAAGACTACTCACAACCCTTGCTGCAGAAGGCACATGGCACCCTTGGAAGCTTGAAATTGAGATTTCTCATTCCACATAGGAACAAGTGGAGAAATCTCCCTTAAGAGACACTGACCCAGAAGAAAAACTACTCACAACCCTTGCTATAGAAAACCTGTACCAGTCCTGGCAGCTTGAACCAGTGATTTCTTATTCCACATTGAAGCAAGCAGAAAAATCTCTCTTGGAAATATTTACAGAACTCTGTTAACTGGGAAACCCAACTTTTTTCCTGCAGGTTAAACAGTTATTTCAAGCCTTGGGTTTGTTCATCCCACTCTATATACTGCCGAGAATGCACACACACAAACACACACCCAACTGGGAAAATGCCTACAATTTACATAGATACCATATGTCACTAGTACATAGACCTAACTGCTTAATATTAGAATATTAAGTGCAAAGGTGCGGAATCAAAAGGTCATATTCCTTGGCATTTTACAACAGAGAAGTGGCTCCTGGTGTCTGCAAGGTTTAATAAATAAAAACCAGGATTTTACTAGCATTTGTATTCTTTGAAGTGAACACTGAAGTGACATCTTTATCAACTGTCAAGAGAGAAGCAAGGAAGTTGAAATATTTCCACATATTTATAATCTTGTAGATTTAATAAAATCTATGCTCCTATATCAAATTTCATGTAATTGACAAAGTCTTCACTGTGAAATGAAAGAAAAGCAAAGCATATCTTCAAGAACAGTTTCATACAGAATGGGAAAATTAAACATTGACATGAAACTGAAATTGCTAAAAAAAAAAAAAAAAAAAAAAAAAAAAAAAAATTTACATAAATATTCAAAAACTTTTTCCTTTAACACAATTTTATAATTGGCATTTGGAGTTCATTTATTTACACATGACTTTTATGTCAGGATTCTTCAATTTTCTCTGCTGGTAATTGGCATCAAGTGATGTTTCTATATCACCATGTCTTATTTGAAAGGTTGTAATCTAATAAATGAAAGACACACAGACATTTATAAATACATATAAATATATATATATGTGTGTGTGTGTGTGTGTGTGTGTATATATATATATATATATATATATATATATGCACACTGCTGGCCAGAATATCTTATAGAGAATGAAAATGAAGAAAAAATATACCCTTTGCGTTGTTAGACACAACCACTTAGTAGATTTAAAATCTTTATAAATTATTATAGGAATCAGATTTGAACACCTTCCAAATTATTATAGGAATCAGATTTGAACACCTTCCAAATTATTATAGGAATCAGATTTGAACCCCTTTCAAATTATTATAGGAATCAGATTTGAACACCTTCCAAATTATTATAGGAATCAGATTTGAACACTTTCCAAATTATTATAGGAATCAGATTTGAACCCCTTCCAAATTATTATAGGAATCAGATTTGAACCCCTTCCAAATTATTATAGGAATCAGATTTGAACACCTTCCAAATTATTATAGGAATCAGATTTGAACACCTTCCAAATTATTATAGGAATCAGATTTGAACCCCTTCCAAATTATTATAGGAATCAGATTTGAACTTGTTTCACATTATTATATGAATTAGATCTGTACTCATTTCAAATCTATTTTATTATTTATTTATTTTTTTTCAAGGGTTATGTATGTCATATTGTTTAAGTACTAATTTAGTAAAAACAATTTATAAACCATTTTGTATATGTACGTTTAGTTGAAGACCAATAAAATTTTATTTATTTTTTCTCCTATTCAGATTCACTATTTTTGTTCTCCATGGAAAATTTGAACATAAATAACTCAAAATATCTTTTATGTAACATGAATTTTCATAAGCCATTAATAAAGAATTTTATTTTTGGGATGGTCAGCTTCCATCTATGTGGAAGCATTTTGTTTTCTTTGAATAAATTTCAAGGGTCATGTCTTCTTGAAATTTATTGATATTAGTTTGTTTTGTTCTCGTGGTTAAAACTTCTAGTATTTGTAATCATTTTTGCAGCAATATACTACATAATCAATGTCGTCATACTGTATTAAAAAACCACAAAGAGAAAGTTACTATGAAGATAACAGCCCAAATAATAAACTGAATAATGATAATGCCTAATTTTTTAACTGATGAAGGATAGTTACAGGTGAAATGTGTTAAAAGCAATAAAGATGAAGATGTTTGAATAAGTTGGGTCAAGGGATTGTTTCATCTCAGTAAAACAGTGAAAGGCAGTAGATGAGAATTAACAACTTACCGATTGACTATTGTGTTCTTCAAGGTATTTGATGGCCCAGTGGATAAACTGGAGGCAAGGGAGTGAGATTTGACCAGCATGGAAGGGAAAATGTCTAAGTAAGTCAACCAGAGTTGGAATTATCTGAAATGATAATAAAAATAACAATAGGTGTGTTGAAGAATTTTTGGTGTCTGCACTCAAGATCTTGATTGGTTTGGTTTCTTTTGTCTTATCCATATCAACACCTCAATGGGTTATTTAATGCAGACAAAATTTCCTTTTTTTTTTCCAAAATGTATAACTGGTAATATTTTTTTAAAAAAATGTATAGTTTGGTTTGTTTTGTGGCATATCAACCTCAATGGATTATTTAATGTCGACAAGATTTTTATAGATGGTAATATTTTTTATCCATCTATCTATCTCAGTATATATTGGTTTGGTTTCTTTTGTTTTGTGGCATATTAACCTCAATGGGTTATTTAATGCTGACAAGATTTTTTATTTCTGGTAATATTTTCCTTTTTCAAATATTTATTGCTGATACTAATATTTTTAAAAAGTATTTCTGGTATTAAAATCTATTTTTACACTTTCATAGTGTTTTGAGTCAGGTAGTGCGGTTAAGTATTTGCCCATAGATGGGACCCTAACAGGTGCTACCAACCCGGGACAGGGTGGACCTGGGAACACCAGCAATTAAGAGATGGTTCCACACTCCTCAAAACCTCCTGATCAGAGTCCTTGCTGTTGGACATAGTTTATCGTCTTACCCAGGATAAGGATGCAGTTTATTGTCATACCCAGGACAGCCAGATCTTGAATATCAATGTTTTTTATTTTCTAAATTTTAAGAAGTCGAGGTTCAGTTTGCTATGTAAGTTAACTGTAAATTGATCCCCCACACAATCCCCCCAAAATATGCTCATACTATGTGACAAAACATATTGTTCTCCTTCTATGTGCTGTCTCCCTTCAGGATTTTTGCAATCATGGTTCTTTACAATTTATTGTCCTTTCATCAATTTACATCTATCATCTTGATTGATTTGTTTTTTTATGGGTTATCAACACTGTAGGTTATTTAAAGCTGAAGCATATTTTGGATTGTAAGAATAATTTTACTGCTAGATTGGCAGCGAGATCTCATCAATTTACATTTGAAATAGCTACTGGTAACCATATGTTCTATGCTAACAGTGTCTTCTCTTGCACATGGAACTCTCTTCCAGCTTCTTGTTTTCCAGACAACATTGATCTTCAAGAATTTAAATGCAATGTCAATTTTTATCTTCTGTTTTTTTAATTCCTGTTCCTTTATTGATCTCTCCCCTTAATAATGTTTTGGGCTTAGGGCCACATCACTCTGAAACACCAGTTCACATAGGATCACCAAAATTGATGGGAGACTGCTTGGGAATTAAAAAATACAAGGTGCTTTAAGCTTGGATGTGCAGGTGGTGTAATGTATAATGACTCAGAATTGTTAATCGAAGTGCTGAGTTCCAATTCCAGTTGGGTTTGTTATATTCACTTATGTACAAATACCCTTGGGAAAAGCATGGATCCACCTCTTCTCCCTCAGCTATGGATTAATTATTAAGACTTGTATCACTAAATCCTGATTATCACACCACCCACCATCACAAAACAAAATTTTTACAATCTAAAAATATTTCCTGGTTTTACATAATCTACAAAAGGTTGATATTCAGCGACTCCTTGCGTAGGGTGAAATGATTAAAAAAAAATTATGTATTGTGAATTATCTATTAACATTTTGATTTGGAATAACAATGATTTTTCAGATACAAGCCCTACTATTTAAGCCATAGCTGCGGGGAGATGGATTCAAACCTTTCACAGGACTGATTTACTTAATCAACCTACTTTATTTCCAGCAACTATCAACGTTATTTGAGTTCTACCCAGAACAACCTATCAGCCACAAACAAGTGGAATTTACCGGCTTGAATGTTGAAGAAATTTCATAGAAAATATGTGTCCTCTGACAGGAATTGACCATGTACCCTACATGGAACCATCATATAGCCTGAAGTGTTATACCATTTAACTACAGAGGAAGCACCTGGTTAACAAAGTCAAATTACTGCTTTTAAACAATAAATTTCCCATAATTTTTCTCAAACACTCATATCTGCTTGAAGTGTATTGTAAAATAAATAAATGATATCATATATTATGAAATGGACTGTCTGACAATTATTTTAATATATTTTCTGTTTATATGTTATTTCGATCTATTTTTTTTTTGCAGAATGATGTTGGGAATTGCCAAAATTCAGTCATTCATTTTTTTTTTTTTACCTGTTTTTCATTTCTACATTTTTAAATGTTTGTGGAAAGTATCCACTTTGTTGGGAAAACTCTCAAGCCAAATTTCCCCCATTCAGTTATCCACTCAGTATGGACTCACATTTGAGAATTAACTCTAAAAAAAAAAAAAAATATATATTGTAGGGAAAGGAAGCAAAAGAGAATGAGGAAGCAAAAACTCACAGAAAAAATACCAAGGAAAATAAGGGGACAAAACAAAAAGGGAGATGAGGTGATTCATTTATATATGAAGCCACAAAGGCTATAAATAGCTATGGCTGTTACCCATGAGGCAGTTATGTGCATACTACTTTCTGCGAGCAGGTAACATCACACAACTATAAGTGTATTTTTTTTCTCCATTTTTCATTAAAATTTCCACATTACTCACATGTTATTTACATTTTCTAGGCTAGTCTTTTTACCATACTTGGCTGATGAAGACCTGGAAGAAATTGAAGAGTACACACTCAATGACTTTACTGGTTCATTTCTTAAATACCTTCATGCAACGTTCCTGAAGTGGGTCTGATTTTTCCATGTTGTCCACTGAAGCACTGCTTGTTTGCCATAACCTATAAGCAGTTTTGCTGGCTGAAGTGACTTCATTCATGGGAGAGGCCAACTGCATATCCACCACCCAATCCAGAAGTGTCGGAAGTAATTCATACATGCAATGCAAAGCCTGTAAGACAGAAATAAAAAGCATCAGATGAGATAAAAATCTAGCAGGTTGCCGACCTTCACTGCATAGACATAGAATTTTAAAAAAATGAAAAGAATTATGGTAGATGCTGAAAAGAGATTTTTCTATCTTTAGAATTGTTGTCATCACTTCTGATTTGTGTATAAAAAAAGTATCAAGAAACAGAAAAATTTAATTAGAGACAAAGACTGCTGTACTGTGATGTAATATCAAGCCTCCTATATGGCAGTGAATCCTGGATAATTTACTCACAGATGAAGAAGAGACTTGAGGCAACAGAGATGTGCTTCAATAGAATGACTGACAAAAAGTAAAAAATGAAACAAAAAAAGGAGAAAGAAAAAAAAGGAAAAAAGAAAGAAGAAAAGAAAGAAGAAAAGAAAGAAAAAAGGAGAGAAAAGAAAAGAAAAAAGAAAGAAAGGGAAAAGAAAAGAAAAAAGAAAGAAAGGGAAAAGAAAAGAAAAAAGAAAGAAAGGGAAAAGAAAAGAAAAAAGAAAGAAAGGGAAAAGAAAAGAAAAAAGAAAGAAAGGGAAAAGAAAGAAAGAGAAAAGAAAGGAAAAAGAAAAGAAAGGGAAAAGAAAGAAAGAAAGGAAAAAGAAATAAAAAAGAAAGGAAAAAGAAAAGAAAGGAAAAAGAAATAAAAAAGAAAGGGAAAAGAAAAAAGGAAAAAGAAAGAAAAAAGAAAAAAAGAAAGGAAAAAGAAGAAAGGAAAAAGAAACAAAAAAAGGAAAAAAGAAATAAAAAGAAAGGAAAAGAAAAGAAAGGAAAAAAGAAGGGAAAAAGAAAGGAAAAAAGAAATAAAAGAAAAAGAAAGAAAGGAAAAAAGAAATAAAAGAAAAAGAAAGGAAAAAGAAAGGGAAAAAGAAAGGAAAAAGAAGGGAAAAAGAAAGGAAAAAGAAAGGAAAAAAAGAAAGGAAAAAGAAGGGAAAAAGAAAGGAAAAAGAAAGGAAAAAGAAAGGAAAAAGAAGGGAAAAAGAAGGGAAAAAGAAAGGAAAAAGAAAGGAAAAAGAAGGGAAAAAGAAAGGAAAAAGAAGGGAAAAAGAAAGGAAAAAGAAGGGAAAAAGAAAGGAAAAAGAAGGGAAAAAGAAAGGGAAAAAGAAAGGAAAAAGAAGGGAAAAAGAAAGGAAAAAGAAAGGAAAAAGAAAGGAAAAAGAAAGGAAAAAGAAGGAAAAAAGAAAGGAAAAAGAAAGGGAAAAAGAAAGGAAAAAGAAAGGGAAAAAGAAAGGAAAAAAGAAATAAAAGAAAAAGAAAGAAAGGAAAAAGAAAGAAAGGAAAAAGAAAGAAAGGAAAAAGAAAGAAAGGAAAAAGAAATAAAGAAGAAAGGAAAAAGAAAGGAAAAAAGAAAGAAAATAAAAAGAAAGAAAATAAAAAAGAAAAGAAAGGAAAAAAGAAAGGAAAAAGAAAAAACACAAAAAACTAAACAATACCAGTCCAACCATATAATATCTCTCTTTATTTTTACATGAATAACTGGTAATTTATTTGACATACAATAGAGATAATAAAAGTCGTACCAGTTGAAGCTTTGTCAACTATTATTGATTCTACAGAAATATTTTTTCATATAGTGGATATGTGGCCAACATTCACTTTCTGACCACAACACTCAGAGTTAAATCTCAATATGGTCGATTTGTCAGAAATGACACTTCATATATTATCAGCCAGGAGAGGTAATCCCAGTCTGTGGTACTGTTAGAAAGTGCCCGACAACCAGACCACAGGTGACCCAGGCCTGGTGAGTGAAATCGAGTAGATGGAATTGTTTGGAAGCCATTGATAGTAGTGCTGGCACTTAGTCACAAGTCATCGTGACTGAGGGTTTGAGAGTACTGTTCTTATTCAAACTGTTGATCATGCCAGATGATGTGCTCTCTCCTAGAAACTGTAACCAATGTTTGCTCGGTATAGTTGCAGTATAAACCACAGGTGGGCTCTTTGGATGTTGAACAAACACAAATGTGCCTGAGCAGGGGTCTGCAACAGGTATTGGCTAACTGCCCTATTAATTATTATTAACTTCCTTGCCAGATCCTCTTCTATCATATTGAAGAGCAAATCAATAATTATACACTGTCTATTTTCTTATCAATATCGGTACTGCAATTATTATTAAATAATTGCTTATTCAATCAAATTCTTCTCTCAAGAACATTGTCATCTACTTCTCTAAAGTTACCTCAGTGGTTCCCAAAAAGCCTCATTTGTGCAGCAGAAGAGGATAGCAGGTGAGACTGAATGACAATCAAAGATTTAGAAACACTTTCAAAAAATTAATATGCAAAAATAAATATGATTTCAAAATGTTAAATATTAATATGAATTACTTGTAATTTTCCTACCAACAGTGACATACCAGTCCCAGACATGGCCCCTAACAAAAACCCTTGAGAGCAAACTGATCACTTGTGATGAAATACAGTGAACAAGACCAGTCAAGACAAGATCAGGAATGAGGCAACAAGAGATATGGTAAGAGCAATACCAATCATACAACACATCGAACGACAGAGGAACAAGTGGTTCGGACACCTCACTCGTATGCCTATCAAACAACCAGCCCTACGAGCATATACCCTCAGGTACACTGGCTGGAGAGCTGTAGCGACTCAGTGGCAGACACTCTCAAAGCCCACAAGATATCTCTCCTACAGGCCACTCGCCTTGCTGCTGACAGATCACTGTGTCTCCTTGCGATGCCTAACAGCACAATTGGAAGGAAAAAACACACACAAACTAACTTCTAATTGCTTGCATGATTCCCAGTATAAAATTTTATAAATAATTATTGACCAATTTTATCATTGTGATATTTTTGCATTATATCAAGTATTAAGAATATAGTAACTAGGGTCTGCAAATTGGAGGAGAGAGTTATCAATGATAATCTTCTGACTTCAAATCCATGGTTATCTCTTTTTAACCCTCACTCTGTTTTTTTATTTTTAAATATACTCTTTTCACATAAAATTTCGTGAGGCACGAACAAATTTTAATTCTGAAAATGTGGCCAAGAGAAAAAAAGCTTAGGAACTACTGGATTAAGCAATTCCCAAAGACACATTGATTTGGAATAAGAAGGGAAGATCGAAGAAATGCTCAGTGTAGTTGCTGTATAAACCAACCATGGACACTGTGGGTGTTGAACAAACGCAAATATGTCTGATCAGGCACATCGGTAACAGGGATTGGCCAGCTGTCCTAGCAGACAGGCATACTCAGAAATGAGCATAATTTAAATTATTTGGACTATTGTCCTCATCTTTGTCACCATACTTATCACATTTCAGCTGTTGTGCCTTCTTCAGGTGGTTGGAATGTCGAACTTAACCCTTTATTTTGCTCACTGGGGTAGACTGTTCTAGTTCCATATGCCATGTTTAATGGATGTCAGTTATCAGTTATCTCCTGTTAATTTCCCTCTGAAAGTTCTCCACTGCCTTATTTTAATTTTTAATTATTTCACTCCAGGCAAGGTGATAATGCCACTAAGGTGCAACGGGTTACTAGGAGTAGGAGAAGACTTTAGAAAGGAAAAGAACAATAAAGAAATAGGGTTTAGTAAGAAAGAAGATAGCACTTCATGTTGCATTTGAAATAGCAGTTGGTTTGTATTCATGCCTTCCATCTTGGAAAACGTGTGCAGTAGTTGCTTGATATGCGCTGGTAACCCTGCTATGAACGCACATGCTAGTCCTTGCTTGGATATCCCGCCAAAAAGACCTGCTAGCTTCTTCAAGTCGGCTAGAAACACGACGACGGATTCGTCCAGGCGTAGTTGGCGTTCCGCAAATTGCTCGTAAGCCAAGAAACGATCCGGTGCAAAGGCAATCCACAGGGCTCGTTTTATCTGCTTGACATCTGATTTTTGCTCTGAGTTTAACTGTTGGTAAACAGAAAATGCTTCGCCCTTCAACCTCAGAAGAAGAACATGTTCAACCTTTTTAATTCCACACAGGTGACAAACAAGTTCTTCTTTCTCAATCCATTCAGTAACTGCTTGTCTGGTCACTGAACCATCAAATTCGGGTATCAGCTTGACGTCAAATGTCTTGTCCGTCATAGTGCTGAAATAGCTTGTAAGCGTTCTGAAAGCAAAGGAAATGTTTGTCGCAGACTAATTCCACGACGCAGAGAACAAATCACTGTAAGTTCAGACTCGAATATCGGGGGCAGAAAGAAATGCTGAAAACTCAATTCACAGGTACTATCTCACAAATTCGAATGCATGTAAACAGAAAATAGCACTTCATGTTGTATTTGAAATAGCTATTTTTGACAGCTAAAAATTATAAATATTGTCTTTCATTTTAAATTCTTAATGTGATGTTTAATATAACCTGTTGTGATTTGTGGAGCAGAAATAAGTGTCACATGTATTCAATATGAGGGGACAAAATTCAGTTAAGACTAATTGTTTGAATATATTTTTTTCTTTTAATTCCAGATTTTCTTGGAGTTGAGTGAAGTAATTCTTATTTAATAAAGAAATAAAAATTTAAAGCAAAAAAAGCTAAAAAAAAAAAAAAAAATACTACTTGCTTTTGACGTTGTGGCTGTTTTTTTGGCTTGTTTTTCTCCAAATTCTTTCAAGTTTTTTGTGCTGCTTTTTGAACTTGTGTTGCAGACTGTCTTTGGTGCCAAGCTGGTAAGAAGCAGAGGTTGGCGTTGATTCTGTTCTTGCAAACGCTAAAATGGCAATATGAAAGAGAGAAAAAAAAAAATCAAAGGTTATGCTATGTAAATGTTAATAATTTGGAGTGCAAGTTGGCTGAGATATTTGCATATCTGTCACTGACCAAGTTTGAGATCACAGATAATTAAAACAGGATTTCAATTGGAAATGGTAATTGGGAAGTTAGCTGTTACCATAGCTGTATACAACCTCTTTCTAAGACCAAATGGCTTTGAGCAAGTGAAGCCCGAGGGTCTTAGCAATGATCATTCTTTGGTGAATATTGTGAAGCAGCACTACAGAATCACAAAGAACTGTATGAAACAGCAGAAACCATAGCAACAACATAGAGAATGCAACTCAAAGAGAAAATTAATGACAAGATGTTGACATTCCCCCCTACTTCAAATAAAAGATTAGGAAGGAAACCCCCATCAATACTAGAGAAAGCGATAACAGCTACTGGACTTGATAAACTTATTTCATGAGAAATTAAGAGAAAGATTTTATAAATTATAACTGAGAAAAGCACTGGTTGCTTGGTCAATGAATGCCAAATGTTTCCTTGTAGGGAAAAGGCTAATATTACCAATACCATATTGGAAACATTTGACATTCATTATCTAAAGAGTTAACATTACTATCATGAAATTTATAAAATCTTTTTCTTAAAGCAGTTCTTAAGGAAAATATACTACTCAAGTTCACTGTTATAGTTCTTTCTTGTATTGATGGGAGTGTGTCTTTCCAAGCATTTTGTTTTTAGTTGAGTGAATAATTAAAAAACTTGATTATATCCTTATTTTCTCTTCTAGTTACATGCACTATGCATTTTTTTGCTGCTGCTGTTGAAAGTCTTCAAGTGGTTTTTGTTATTTGGTAAAGTTCTTCATGATTTTGTAGTACTAGTCTACATGATCTGATGAAGGTTTGTCTTTCTTTAAATGCTGATTTTCAAGGAAGGCAGAATTCTCTTTTTAGGAGATTGCTGCAATATAATCTTCTTCCTCTATTTCTACCTCTGCTATATTCAGTAAAGCATCATAAATATTGAGAACAATGCAAACGGTCATAGAGATGTAGACAACATTCCTTATCATCTTGTCTTCAACAACAAAATCAAATAAAAAAAAGAAATATTTTAGTTCTACTGTTGAATTCATATTATAGGCATTTTTCAAGTTTAGCTTAGCATTGTAAACATACAAGCTTTTCACTGACCAGCCAACAATTACCCCATGTTAAATTTTGATTCTGACTCTTGTCAGAGTGCACCAAAAGCTAGGAAGGGGCCAAGAAATAACAACGTAAACGGTGTTTCCCATATTATAAAATAAGTATTTTATATTCACTTGGGTAGATGACATTTGGGACAACTTTTGCTATGTCAGCACTTCCTCTTACAAAACCTTCACTTTTCCACACATCCCATTTTGTGCTGATAGTACAAATGGATGACTTTGAAACCGCACGATAGATAAGTTCATCTCCCATCAAGAGAGGATCAAATCCTAAGTATAACCTAATATAGACCAGTACCTGGATATAGCTTATTTCCAGATTTGTTGTCACTTGATCTCCAAAAACACCTCATTCACTCCTTTTCTTTCCCATTCCCCTTCCGTCAAAGTGGATACCCCTCTTAGAAATCAAAAAAATAAAAACAAAAAACAACCTGCTGACTATAAAACAGAAACACTTGACATGTGGGTGCCCATAGTATCACAATATGGTGCAAGGCCATGATAAAGGAGGACCTAATGTTGTTCATACCCACAAGCAATAGCTTATATGAATAACACACTAGCCACCAGACTGGTAGGCACTAAATTGCCTTTAAATAAGATTAGCTATGTCTGGTTCAAGGCTAACATCATGAAACAGTGCAGGAGAATTGAACTCGGAACATAAATAATAGCCTGCATGACTCACTTGTTACAGCAGACATTACTTACATGTTAGAATAGGATTCAATAAAGAAACTGACAAAAGATATAGCAGCTATTTTTACTGATATCTTTGTGCATATAAGGTAATTTGGAGAAGGTATATTTACCCATGTACTCATACTCCAATTCTTTTCTGTTTACCATCATAAATTGGTAGTGGGACAGATCACAAAAGAAGATGTGTTCATGCCTTTCTCAAAGGTATTAGTGATGTAAGCAATTTGGATAGATTGGTTTATTTAATGTTGATTATAAGAGTTAAAAGACAAAAATGACAATGAATTAATAGAAAGGGAGCCACAGATCTGGTTTACACTTTCATGAAAAGTGTAAACTGAGTCTGAGTGGGTCCCTTTGTGATAGGGAAGGGTTCTTACCCCTCTGTAGAGTGTGCAATCAGGTTATTATAAACACTGTTGGGTTATTTAATGTTGACTATAACTCTTATAGGAGAAGTTGTCGAGAGCCATGATTGTCCATGCCCTGAAGAGACACAGCATATGGAAGAACAAAAATCACAATGGACTAATAGAAAAAAAAAGCTTCAGTTTTCACTTGAGATCATCAGTGACATTTTTATGCTATTGATCATACAATACAAGGGTCACAGAATGTGGTTGTTTTCTGGATGTAGAAATTGAAGATTATGAGGTCATGTAGTTTAGATAACCGTTGACCTTATATCAGAAGAGGTCAAGATTGTAATGGTCAAGGAAGCATCCTCTTGTGTGTCTCTTCCCCAATGCAGCGGCTCTTGGGAAGATATTGTCCAAATCAAATTTCCTTCTTAACAATGGAATATGAAGGGAACAAGGGTGGTTTTCTCCTGAGGACATGGTATAGCAGGTCTCAGCTCTAAAGTTCTGAACTGGTATAATGAGGGATGGTAGCTTTTCAGAAAAGGAAAATAGTAATAGAGTAGTGACAAGCTTGAAATGTTGGGTCTGTGCGGAAAGTAGTTGTAGGGTGAAAAATAATTAATCACCCAAACACTTTTGAACTTTGAGAGGTTTGGGAAGCTTCAGCCCATATATGGCAGCAATACTCCATTTTTGGTCTGATCTGACTCTTGTAATGATAGAACCTGGTAGGAGGAGTCAGGTACTTTCTGATGTGGTATAAAGAGCCAACCGTTTTCTAGTATCTATAGTGATATGCATGCCTTACCCCTTGAAGTCCGAGGTGAAGGGTTACAAATGACACGGAAGCCTATTTGAGAGTGCAACCATTCATTGTGACTGGTGAGAATTCAGAATCAGCTCAGTGATGATGAAAAGTTTTTAATTTAATTTTGGAGTCATTTATAGTATTTATTGTTACAAAATGTGGAGGCCAGGGCCAGAATGGCCAAAGTGACTCATGGACATGGTATTCTCATGGACAGTGATGGATTGCTTTTATCTTGGTTTTGAATATAAAATCAAAATGACATGAATTCAACAGGAGGTCGCAAGAATTTTGAAGCATCAATACACTTCCCATATCCAGGTTGAGAGACCAACTAAGACCAACCACGGAGGGTTGGTGAGCCAATGTGCAAAATGCATTCCCGTGCTGTCATTCCTCCTGCTGCCTCTTAGAATCCAAGCTGCCACATCTGCCCACCTCCTCTTCTAATAAAAACAAATATAAAAACGAATTGTCCTTTTCATTGATTGCATCTTATGTAGTGATGTGGGGACCCAGAGATGGCACAGAACACAATATTATATTCGTACAATGTCCCAATGGGTTAAAGTGTTGGTTTGTAAATTTGTTGACATAGTGAGAATGAGTTCAATCCCTGGGTTGGGTAGTATGTACTTTCACTCAGTGGAAATGGAACAAGCAATAACTGAGTAGTATAATAAGAACTAGATGATATCCCTAGACATGGACAGTAGAATGAGGACAGGTAGATTAAATAGAGAGTTCAATTCAGAATTCATGTAGGTTACCTGAATTGATATACCCCCAGAGGAAGGCCACAGAGCACAACAGTTGAAATGTTGTGATGTTAACAACAAAAATGAGGACAATAGTTTGATTATAAACAATGTAAATAAAAGTAACTTCTCATTACAGAAATTTAGACAAATTAATTTTAGAGTTATTGAAAATTGCAAGCCAGTTTTGCCCCCCATTCAGCTGTTACAGCGAGTTCAGATAAAAGATAAACTGTCAGGAGCTGGTCATCTGTAGCTGCCATTGGAATTCTTTCACCAGTATCAGGGTATCCTCTAACTTTCATTAAATAATTACCATCAAAGGTCAACTCAATCCATTTTATTTCAGTCAGTTATATGCCATGTGTGATACACATGCTTAAGCAATCATTTATCATACATGACTGACGAGGCAGATTTTTTTCTGCAGTAGGTTGCCACTTCGTTCTGTGGTAGACCAGTTGCCATCCAATGCTATAGAACCTGGCCTGTCCTGCTATTTACCCATAGCTGGGGGAAGAAGAAGAAGAAGATTCATAGCTATCCGAAGTTTATTAGCACATAAGTGAATGTAATGGATTTGACTGGAATTCAAACTCGTCTCTCTGGTTCCTCAATCCTAGCTGCTATCCATAAGTTAACGCTCTCATTTTTGCTGTTGTGATCATCATGTTTCGGCTGTTGTGCCCTCTAGCCTTCTTCTAGTGACTGTCAATCCAGGTAACCTTCAGGGAACTCTGAACTGAATCCTTCATTTACTTTAAAAGGATAGTTTGTTCTCATTCCACTCACTTGGTCTATAAATATCTTAATTAATACTGTTCAGTTATTAGATGCCCTGTTTCCATTGAATCTGAATCTGTACTACCTAGCTCAGGGATTGAACTCACAAACTGAGTCTGGCCCTGAGATTGAGCTTGCAATTACCGTTCCTCCAAATTCAGGAACCCTGAATTGCAACTGAATTGCAATTACTGAGCAGTACTAAACAAGAACTAAATGAGATATCCCTAGATACAAACAGTGGAACAAGAAGAATCTAGCCCCATAGATTAAATAGGGAGTTCAATTCAAAATTCCCTGAAGAAGGCCAGAGGGCACTGTTAGACATTTTCATGACGGTCGTCTTCGAGTATAGAATCCAGAGGTTGGCAGTGAATATTTCGGAGACAGTAGGAAAGCGTAGTTCAGGTTTGCAGTGGATATCGTAGCAGAGTGTAGTTCTTCCTTCTGTCATCTTTGCCTGGTCAAGTTGCCACTGGTCCTTCGGTAGGGTAAACAAAGATGGCCGCTTTTATACACGACGGATACAAATGTTCTGCGGCTTCTGATTGGTTAAGCTTCTATTGGTAGACTATAAAGGAAGTTAAGTCATCTGGATTGTCTCACTAGTCATATATATCCAAAAAAACGTAACAGGCACAACAGCCGAAACATTGTTATAATAACGACGAAGCTGAGGACATTAGTCGAAATGTAAATAATGAGAACACTCTTCATCCCGGCAATTCAGACAGAAATCATATTCTGTCTGTCAACTATTTTGGTAAAAAAAAAGTAATTCTTCTCCTTTCCTTTATGGACTGTGCACTCAAGGAAGGCTGTAGAATGGATCTGCTGAAGCGGAGCAACAACAAAAGAACGAATTAATGACTCTTCACAAAATTATAAAGTGAAAAATATCAGCCTCACCTGCAGATTGGTCAGACGTGCTTGTAAACTTGAGATTTGTTTTTCAGATTTCATTTGATCTTTGGTAAGTGTTTCCACCTGGAAAACCATGAAGAAATACAAATTTTGAAAAAAAATAAATATGATCTGTTTCAGAACTTTGTGCAGTCGGCACCCTCGGATCCAAGCCCATATCTGGCCAACAAAGGGTTTTATCAAGTTCACCAACATAAAACCTGGAGAATAATTATCTAATTAGTACCGAGTACAGATACAATTGTTCACTTTAAATTTAAGCAGTCCTTAGAAAAGTTACTTCCTATCCTCCTCAGAATTTTCCTTTTGTGTTTGTTGTCTAGCAGTAAAACAACTGTTGGTATTTGTATTTGATAATCAATTAATGTTTATTTAATTTTTCATGATAAATAAAGTTAGGTTTGGTTTGTTTTATGGCATATCAGCCACAATGAGTTATTTAATGCTGACAAGATTTTTATTGCTGGTAATATTTTCTCCAAGAATGTATTGCTGGTAATATTTTTTTACTTCAGAAATATATTGCTGGTAATAATTTTTCCTCAAAAAATTTAATGCTGGTATTAAAACCTATTTTTACACATTCATAGTCTTTTGACCCCAGTTTGAGAGTTATCTATTTGTCCATAGCTAGAACCCTAACAGGTGCTACCATCCCGGGTCAGGGTGGACCTGGAATCATCAGCAATTAAGAGGTGATTCTACGCTCCTCAAAAATCTCCTGATCAGAGGCCTTGATGTGGGACGTAGTTTATCGTATTACCCAAGAGACGGAAGTAGTTTATCATCATACTGAGGACAGAAATAAAATTAAGTATTAACTACGCTCATTTTCCAAAATCCCAAGAGAAATATAATAGCAGACATCTTTGTGAGCTCTATTCAGGATTTGAGAAGTGAGTTTTCCTCCTGTTTTGCTGATTTCTGGCAATATGGGAATCAGCTGAAATTATTTGGTACTCTTTATGAAACAGATGTGGAGCCAGTGGCAGAAAAATATCAGTTGGAGTTAATCGACTTACAATGCAACAAATTTTTGAAATCAAAATTTTATTCTGAATCTACCGGTGACTTCTACAAGAAAAAGCTACAAATAAAAGCCAATGATATCATTATTTGGAAGTATATATGCTTGTGAACAACTTTTTTCAAAAAGGAAATATACTAGTAGTCGTTTATGAACAAAGTTGGTTGATGATGTTTTGCGCCTGCCATTGACAAAAATTTCACCTGATGTCGAGAAGTCATTGAACACTAAGAAGAAACAAGCGTCTTATTAAATAATTCATCATTTCTAACTGTATTATGTTTATAAAGGAATTTGCATTTTGTGTTGAGAGTGCTAGTTGTTATCCTATTATTCCTGCAGAAAAACAAGGAACCTTGTTTAAATAGTTTGTTTAGTGTCATATCAACTCCTTATATGTTATTTAATGCTGAAGTTTAATTTTCTTAGGGGCATTAGTAATTTCTTTTATAAAAATATATATTGTTAGTATTTTTACTATAAAAATGAATTTTTATACTTTCATGTTTTAACCCATAACTGGGAACCTAACAGTTGGACTAATGATATCTGATCTTGTTCTTATTTAATACTGCACAGTTGCTGCACACCATTTTCAATGAGTCTAAATCAGCTGTACCCAGCCCAAGGATTGAACTCATAATTACTATGCCACCATATTTACAAAACTCAAATAAAAATGAGGCAAGCAATAAGTGAGTCATCCTAAAAAAAAGAAAGAAATATTTAAACAGGCAATTCGTTTCCAAATATTCCATCTTACATACTTTGTTTGAATATTTTATATTATTTTGCCATGATATAATAAATAGGTTTCTGTTTCAACAAAGATGACTTTTACTTTTTATTAAAACATTCAGTAAAAATTTCATTTAATGAACTTTAGTCAACCCAAATTTGATTTGTAACCCATAGATTAAGAAATGCTACTGTGAAATGTACAACTATAATATAATTTCTTTTAGACTATAATGATCTCAAGGAAGATGCATTTTAAATACTTTGTAAATGTTTATGCTTGAATGGCATTTACTTAGTAATTTTGTACAAATTCTTACATGCACAAGATGTAAAAATTATTTAGACTCATTGAAAATGGTGCGCAGCAACTGTGCAATATTAAATAAGAACAAGATCAGATATCATTAGTCCAACTGTAAATAAAACAGATTATGAATAATTTTTTATTTCAGTTCACCCACTGTTTCTCCCCATTTGGTCTTGTGCTTCTGCTTTGTATCTAGACCTCCCTGACAAAATCCAAAAAAGAATCTGCAATGTTATCAGTCATGACCTGGGATCTCAGCTTCAATCACTTTTCTACCACCACAACATAGTTTCCTTGTGCCTTTTTTTTTTATAAATATTTTCATGGTAATTGTTCTGATGAGATTTCCTCTTTAGTACCCCAATTCCAAAAATATAAGTGTGGTACTAGATTGGCAGATAGGTCTCATCATTTTACTGTTGAAACTGATAGATGTAACCCTAAGTTCTATGCTAACAGTTTCTGCATCTGTCTTCATGCCTTCCTATAAGCTATGATCTTCAAAAATAATAGAAATTGTTATTATATATTTCTGCAGTATTATGTCTTCTTTGCTAGTGTTATACAATTTAAGTAAAAGATGAAATGGTATAATATTGCAGATTTTATGTATGTTGAAAAAACTTTGACTGTTTATTATATGAGAGAGGGTAAATCGATACTGAAATGGGAATGTTGACCTAAGGGAAACGATTCAAAAATGATAAAAATTATAGTTAAAAGGAAAAGATTGAGAAATTTCCAAGCAAAGTGCTTAAAAAAAAAAAAAGAAGAAAAATCAAGGAGAAATAGAAAAGAAAAAAGAAACAATAATGATTTAGAAATTGTTTTCCATCTTTTAAAAAAAAAAAAAAAAGAAAAATCAATGAACTTCAAACAAACGTCCAAAACCTTGGGTCTGAGATAAATGTCAGTTTTCAAGCAAAAATTACAAAGGAAAATACACAAACCAGAAATAAAAAAAAAATAAATTTAAAAATTAAAAACCCCAAAATATAAATCTTAAAAGACAAGATTATTTTGAAGGTATTTTTACTAGAGTTTGATAAGGTGAGGGGAAAAAAAAAGTGGTCGGATGTCTATATTCTCTCAGTTATTTGCCATGTGTGATACACGCTTTTCCCACAGTAGGTTGCTATTTCTTTCTGAGGTAGACAAGTTACCATCCAAGGCTATAAAACCCAGCCTGTCCTGCTATTTACCCATAGCTGGGGGGAGAAGAAGAGGATTCATAACTTTCCCAAGGGTATTAGCACGTAAGTAAATGTAATGGATTCGACTGAAATTCACACTCAGCTCTCTGATTCCTCAGTCTGATCTGCTATCCATTACTCCACTATATATAAAATTATATTTTTTCAATATCAAAACAAAGATATCTAAAATAATGATAACAATAACTAAAAATACTTATGAAAATTATACAACCTTTCATATTTGAATTTTCTGAAGCTTATTTCTTAAGTTAATGATTAAATAAGCTCCTTGGGAGTTCATGCGGAAATTGCTCTATCATAGCATTAAATATTTGAGCTTACCAACTTCAACAAAATATTGCAATAACAATCATTAATATGAAGGCTGGTAATTATTTAATATGATAGTCCAGCATTCACCGAAATATAAGACAACTGATATCACGTAACAGTTCAGTACTCTTTTCTCTGTTTCTCATAAAATTTTTCCTGTCTCTTAATACTCTGCTTAGCTTTTGGTATGCACCTTTGGCTCTGCGAACGTGTCTTCGGATTTCAGTGTCGCACTTTCGGTCCTCTGTTAAAACATATCCCAGATATTTTATTTTTGTACTTGTTTGATTTTGGTATCTCCAATTTGTAATTTGCATTTTGGGCTGTTCCCTTTTGCTAACAACCATGCATTTTGTCTTCTTGTAGTTTATGTTTAATTCTTTCTTCTTGCTTTCCTTCGTTACCTTCTGTAGTAGCTTTTGTATTTTTCTCTGTGTCTGCTATCAAAACTATATCATCTGCAGGTCTCATGTTGTTAAGATTGTGACCACCAATAATAAATCCTGGTTGGACTTCTAATTCTCTCAGAATCGCTTAGCTGTATAGGATGAATAAGTCCAGTGAGAAAACACAACCTTGTCTTACAACCCTTTTCTATTTTTGTATATCTGCTGAACTCATTTTGTATCCGTATACAGGCAGTCTGCTGCCAATATAGATTCTTAATTATTCTAAAGTCCTTCCTAAATATGTCAAGTTTACTAAGCAGTTCCAACAGATGTTTATAATGTAACCCCTTTTCCCAAGGACGTGCAGCCATACAATTAGGCACCCGATCTCTCATAGATATCTTCACTCTGGGATGGCTGTGGGGTCAGTTTGGTTACATACAGTTTTAAACTGGCCAAGGAGTTGGTGCCAGTTGCTGGTAATTGTTGTGTTTCTTACTGACAAGAAAAGGTGGGTGGTCGCCCTTCCCTTTCATTCAAGAAGCTGTGGTATTTTCTTTGATGACGGGCCTAAAGTAAAGAAAGTTGTGCTTTTGTCAGATGAAGGAAAAGGCCTGATCTTGGTTGAAAATGATACTTTTAATAATAGTAAATAAAGATAGAATATTTACAAAAGTTTGACAGAGCTTAACACCTCTGGAAGGGGTAACGACCTGGAACCAAAATATGTATTCACAAACTTTTATCAGAGAATTGAACATTGATTTAATTTCAGGCAGGTGTGAATTGTATGTATGTTGATCAGCCAATCTTCAATGTGTCTCACCTTTCAATTCTCCTGGCTCTATATACCTCTGTTCACTGAAATGCTGTATATATGAGGACCCATACACCTGCAGGTTTTCTCACAATCCCCCGATCACAAGAGGGGTCAAAAATGTCATTTCCTCTGGTTTGTTTTTAACTTATCCAGACTTTAAATATCGCCAACCTTCAAGGCCATCTGCATAAAAAATAACAACCTTACATATTTGTCTGATAAGACCCCAGGCAAACATAGACAAAACAATGTTGTCACCTGTCAAAATCTGCAGTACTTTGAAAAACAAATGTTTTTCACCATCAAATTTCATGGGAGAATTGGATTTCACCCGAGGATTCAAACTTCTAATTTTTTCTGTTCCAACTCACTACTACCAGAAACCAGAACTATAAACACACTTTGCTAACAAATAAGTTACCTTGATACAGTGACATACTTTATCGAACACCTTTGAATAATCTATAAAACACAGGTACATGTCCCTCTGCATTTGTACTGCTCCTTCTGCTATCATTCTGAGAATATTGCATTCCTTGTTCCAGTGTCTTTAACAAACCCACACTTTTCTTGTCCTGCAAAACAAATTAATTTGTCATCAGATGACCAATTTATGGGAATTGATATGGCAATGGTTTCTAACCAAAATCAGAACCTTCATTAATTGATTGATTAGTTTCTACATTTCATCAACCATGCAGGTTATTTAAAGACAGAAAATATTTTTAGATTGTAAATTTTTTTTTTTTTTTTGAGATAATAATGATTTAGTAATGAAAGTCCTATTAATTATCCTATAGTTGCGTGGAGAATAGGTGGATTCATGCCTTTCCCAAACTTATTTGAGCATAAGTGAGTATAATGAACCCAAGTGAAATTATAACTCTGCTTTCCAATTAACAATTCTGAGTCATTATCTATTACGCAACCCATGCACCCGAGCTTACCTGGTATTCCAAAGCATTTACCCATCTAGGTACTGACCAGGCTTGATGTTGCTCAAATTCAGTGATTGTATGAGAATCAGTGTTTCAATGTGATATGGCCATAAGCCTTGACATTTATAAATAATCAAAATCCTAATAATCTATATCAAATTTGTCTAGATGAGTTTTATAGAGGGAATTGATGTGCTATAAAACCCGAATCAGAATTAGAAACTTGACACTGAGATTAAAAGTTGTGTTTGAATAAAAAAAAAACAAAAAAAAACATTTAAAACCTTTCTTTGTTGATCTGGCCATAATACTGTCAGGTTTTATGATGAAAGTCAATAATTCCATAATAAACTTGGTATGAACCAATAAATATTGGTAAAATCTACAAGATATACTATATTTATATGTTAAACATACCATGGGAATTTCAGCTGATTATCGATATATCTTTATTAGAAATAGAAATAATGTGTTTTGTGGATGTCAGGTTGGTTGTTTGGTTGGGTTTTATGGCATATCAACCACTGTGGGTCATTTAATGCCAAATTAAGGTATATACATATATATATATATATATATATATATATATATATATATATATATACATACATACATACACATATACCTATACATATATTAAATATACAGTACTATTAAACATATAGCTGGCAACATTATTTTTTCAAAAACGAATAGCTGGCAACATTATTGTTTCAAAAACACATAACTGGCAACATTATTGTTTCCAAAAAACATATA
>OZ010605.1:74328124-74478124 GCA_963932145.1 Acanthosepion lycidas
CAGCAAAAGTGAAATCAGATACCTTTATAAAATAGCAAAATCTTAAATATGTTGAACTCTTTTATATCAGTTATATGATAAGTATATTTGGTATTCTATGTCATATTATAGTTGATGTGTCCCACCATTATGTGTCTGTATATATATATATATATACATATATATATATATATATATATATATATATATATATATATATATATATATATATATATATTATAGTACAGGTAATAATTTTCGGGTATATAATGTAAGTAGATCCTAATAATATGAAATATTAAAACTGATCTACCAAAATAGCTCAATGTATTTATTATCAGAGCATATAAATTACATAATAATTCAATCCAAAATTGTCTCGTGAGAATAGCTATTTCAACTAACGTTGATACATTAGCATTTTTCAATTCAAATGGTGAGCACATACAAAATTAGAAACTTAAAAATTAAACACTTGAAAAAAGAAGATACAGACATTGAAAATAGATACTGATTTAACCAAACAAATCCTGTATAGTGGGAAGGGGAGGTAGATATTGTCTGGCTTCAATGGAAGAGGTCAACACAAACTTGACCTAGATTTTTAATTCCAACATCCCAAATTGGGGTTATGAAAAAAATTGAAGGGAAATTAAATAATTGCAGGAAAGTTAAAAAATTAAAAAAAGGAAATAAATTATTAATTATAAAATGAAAAAGATTTTTTCCTTTAAAAATTACCAAAAATATGCTAGCAAATAATATAAGATTAAAAATAAATCTTAATTAGTATATATTAAGAAAAAATGGAAAAATTAAAAACTAAAATATTTTAAGAAAACTTAAAAATTTTTTAAAATATATGCAAAAGAGTAAAATCTATAATTAAAATATAATAATAATTAATAATAAAAAATAAATAAAAGAAACGTTTCTAAAACTTTTAAAGCATGTAAAAAAAATTTAAATAAGGAAAACAGTAAAAAAATCAAGTAAAAAAAGAATTAAAAAATGATAAAACTAAGGAAAATAATATTAGAACATATTATTTTTTTTTTTTTTTTTTAAAGCATTTCACCCCAAGCAAGGCAGGAAGCCACTAGGACGCAAGGGGTTACAGAAAATTTAGAGCAAGATCAGATAGGAGTGATAGAAGAAAGGATGAGGGTAGTGGATAGATCAAGGCAACTGGAGATGTCGATTGACATTACACTTGAATAGCTGGAGATTATAGCTCACAGGGAAACAGGAAAAGGGAAGGGAGTTCCACAGGCGAGAGGTGCAAAACATGAAGCTATTAGAGTAGAGGAGACGGCTACATTTAGGAGTTTTGACAGTGAAGGGGTGAGAGCGGGATGCCAGCCTCGTAAGGCACTGGAACTCATGACGTCTGGGAACCAGCGAATGCAGCTCCTCGGAGCAATTTCCATGAAAGTATTTGTAGAACAGACAGAGAGAGGCGACGGTGCGTCTGTGAGAAAGTGACTGTAGACGAGACACCAGGGCAGGGCCAACTACATTGCATATCCACCTCTGGACCCTATCAAGAACCCCGAGGCAAACAGAAGGGGCACCAGACCATATATGGCAGCAATACTCCATGCAAGGGCGAATTGTTGATCTGGAGGAGAAAAACTTCCTGGCGCCGCTCAGGGAGCCAACTTTCCTTGCAGTGACAAGGCAATTGATTCAATGTATTTATTCCATCTCAGGTCAGCAGTCAACGTGAGACCGAGAAGCCACAGAGAGGTGCTCTCGAGAAGTTGAGCGTCAGACATTCTAATGGAGGGAAGGGAAGGATCTCTGTGGTGATTAATAGAGAGCAGTTTTGTCTTGGAAGCGTTGAAGTTGACCAGCCAATTCATGCCCCAGTTCACAATCGATTGGAGGTCCTTTTCGAGACGCAAGGCCAGGTGAGTTTTGTCAGCGAGACTAGATTTGTTTTTGATGCAGGAATAAATTGTGGTGTCATCTGCGTAGATGCCAACTTGGGAAGTTATTGCGTCAGGAAGGTCATTTATGTAGATAAGGAATAGAGTGGGGCCTAGGATGGAGCCTTGAGGAACATCTGCGTTCGTGGATACGAACTAGAGGAGAATCCATTGAGAACGACCTTCAATTTACGGTTTGACAGGAATGATCATATTAGGTTATATAATCGACCCATAATGCCATAACCCTGGAGCTTGTGAAGAAGGCTGGCATGCCAAACCCCTATCAAATGCTTTGGAGATGTCTAGTGCCACAGCTCGGGCTTCCCCGTTATTTTGAAGAGCTCGGTAGACTGTTTTAGTGATGGCCGTAAGCACATCGGCTGTAGAGCGGGCAAAGTGGAAACCATATTGCTTGTCTGAGAGCAGATTATGGGATGTGAGGTGGTTAACCACCCTGGTATTGATTAGGGCTTTGAAGACTTTGCCGAAGAGGGGAAGGAGACTGATAGGATGGTAGTTGGAAGGGTCAGAGGGGTCGCCGGAGTTCTTGAAGACAGGAACGATCAAAGAGGACTTCCAGCAGTCAGGAAAACAAGCTTCCTTGAGGCAGTAGTTGTATAGTTTAGAAAGAGCGGGCGCCAGTTCAGGCATGCATTTCTTCAAGACAATGGCTGGTATCCTGTCTCCACCACTAGCCTTGTTGGGGTCTAAATTGGAGATGACGCCCAGTACCAATTCAATATGGCCTCAGTTCTAAGAGGGAAGTCGGGTATGGGTACACCAGAAGAGTCGAGCGTCAAGTTGAATGAAAATTTCCGAGCAAAGCATTCAGCCTTGTCAGTAGAGGAGGTCAGGTTGAATAAAGGAGGTATAGAGGGTTTGCAATTGTTCTTGCAAGTTGAATGAAAATTTCCAAGCAAAGCATTCAGCCTTGTCAGTAGAGGAGGTCAGGTTGAATAAAGGAGGTATAGAGGGTTTGCAATTGTTCTTGCAGAGACGCCAATAAATACGGTCCTTCATCCGAGCTGCAAATAGTGACTTAGCATCGTTACATTCATTACGGGCAGAGGCAAAGAGACGTCTATTGCAGTCAGACATGTCGCTACAGAATAGGTGGAAGTAGTGTTTCCTATGGGTGATGGCAGCTGAGCAAGCAGCCGAGAACCAGGGGAAGGAGCGCGACTTGACCCTATATTTCCTTGATGGGATGAAAGCGTCGATTCCAGCTTTAACCCAGGAAGAGACTTTAGAAGCACATTCTTGGACGGGGAGCTTAAAGACTCCATACCAGGGGACATCACGGAGGAAATCACAGAACACATCCCAGTCAGCTTGTTGATAGTAGAACGAAGTTCTAGTGGTAGGAGGTTCTTTATAGGGGGTGGAGTTGAAGGAGATGTTAACTGATACTACTGCATGATCAGAGTTACCAAGAGGGCAGAGTTGCGACGTGCTGCAGGATTCGGGGATGGAGGTAAAGCACAGGTCGAGAAGAGAGGCTTTACTTTCCCAGTTGAAGGCAAAACGAGTGGGGAAGTTAACTATCTGTGTGAGGGAATGGGAGATTGAGAAATTGAGCGTTTGAATGCCTGCGTGGTTCATAGTAGCATTCTTAAGCCACAAGGTGTGATGGGCGTTAAAGTCACCAAACACAAAAATGTGAGCAAACGGGTGGAGGGAGAGAGGCTTGTCTATGCTGTCAGAAATGCTATATATATATATATATATATATATATATATATATATATAAAACTTATTTATTTGAAAATTATATGGTGTTGAATGTTATTCAACACCATCACTTGATAAAACACCAGAAGTGTTGAAACAAAATGGCTATTTTTGTAGTGATTTTATAGCATATTTATGTTATAATTTTCAAATAAATAATTATATTCACTCTACTCTGTTTTGAGCATTCTTTTAAGAATAGTATTTTTTGGTTACTGGAATTTATTCCATATACACCAATCCTATACTTGGGTGGGTATATATATATATATATATATATATATATATATATATATATATATATATATATATATATATCACAGTTAAGTACTTCATTGAGTTTAGAAGAAACCTCAACAGAATGCAGAAAGCACTAGACAGCTGTTCCGTCTTATATTTGGGACTGATCACATATTCCACCATGCTGCTTTTTTTTTTTCATTTTACACCGGATATAAGAGAAACCCGGATATAAGAGAGATTTTATCTGGTCCCAAATTAGAGCCTGTGTTAATGTATATAAAATAGACCAAACCCGGATATAAGAGACTACTTCTCCAGTCCCGACAACTCTTATATCCGGGTTACACTGTACCTGCAAGAGTGATGTTACATGTGATTTTTCCAAGAAAAATTAATTTCTTGTCAGATATTCCCCTTGCAATGTTGTCAGTTTTTCTCAAGTTAAGCTTGCCAATTATGTTCCAAATTTGTTCATCAATAACTGTAATATTGTCATGAGTGTCCAACTGAAATTTCACTGTGATGTTATTCATTTGTCCTATCACAAATTTTCTTTTATTTGAACTTTCCAGTTTTTTAACTGGTAGTACTACTTTTAACAAGTTAATTTGTATATTTCTTTTGCTTTTCTTCATTTCTGACCTGTTTTTCTTCACTTAAAACATTTTTTGGTTTTAAATGGACAGTCCTTTCTGAAATGAAGCATACCATAGACATAGAATGGGTTAAGTTTGGCAGTATTTTTAACCTGTTTTCTTTTCTTTTGGTACTACTATTGGGTTGGTGCAAAAATAATGACATAATAATGTTGTTTTTTGACGTAACGTCAAAAAACAACATTATTACGTCATTATTTTTGCACCAACCTAATATTTTTTCCTTAATCATTTGCATTTATGTTGTGCCATTTTGCTTGATTTTTGCTGTATCGTGCCTTAAAGTGACAATAGTTTTTGTCATTCTTCTGCAAAGTCTGTATTGTTAACGTTGAATCTTGTTCAATTTCTCTAAGTATTCAAGAGCATATTTCTGCATCGTTGTTTGATGTCAGACCTTTAATAAAAATTAGATATTTAAATCTGTCTGGAGATAATTCATCCAATTAAAATTTCTCACACTCAAGGTTGACTTTACCAGCATATATGATAAAATCTTCATTTTTGTCCTTAAATTCATGCACTAACAACATGCATAAAACAGTGAATTCTTTTCACCAAAGATTTTCGATAATATCGATATTGTTTCATTAAATGAGACTTTTTCTGGAATAATGGTAAAATTAAAATCAGATATTTTTCATGTTCAATAGGGCACAAATTTAGTAACAGAAAACGTACTTTCTTTTCATCCAACCATCATCTCTGAAAATGGCCTCATACATTCTGAAGTACGATCGGGATGTAATGTTTTCTTTTGGGATGTAATGAAATTCAATAATTGAGTTAGTGACTGAGTCTGGCGAAAATGAAATTGATGCATAGTTTGTTCCTTGCTTTTCCAGGATTGCTTTTATCTGTTCTTGATATTCAATCTGTTCTGTTAAATTTGTTCTAATAGTTGCTGGATAAATATCTTTAATTCTTCCAGAGTGTATTATGTTCATACAAATAGTCCTTAATTAGGAAGAAAAAGTTTTTTTTTTTCCTAATAATACTAAATCATTGTCTTGAAGTTTATTGGCTTCCGTATCACGCTATGAATATACACAAACTCCACCAAAATGTTTTTCCGTGAATTTTGAATTTTGTCAGTTATTTATGCTAAGTGAGAGGAAACAAATTTTTTTTTTCTGTGTGAATTTGAATTTTTGTTGCCACTGTTATATCTTCATTGCATTGAATGAAGATAACATTATCAAGAGGTAGTATGTCACTTGCAGTCAACGTAATGTTGCTGAAATAGGTAGTAAGCAGATAAGATAGATATCTAATACTCTACTTGTTATTTCTACCACTCACGATCCTCAGCATCTGTATTTATGTATTTGAACAAGCCCAAGTCCTCTTCTGAAAAAGTATGTTTATCTCCACAACAATTATTAAGAGTGGTCATTAAATGTCACACATCTGGAAAATATTGAGACTTTCTGTTTTAATTTCTGAAATAAAGAGTTATCGTTATTTATGTAGAGACAAATGTCTTCATTAATTTTGTTATCATCACAATGATTCAGCTGTTATGGCCTCAGGTATTCTTCTGGTGTCTATCAGTTCAATTAATCTTCACAGAATTTGAAACTGAACCATTTATCTCATCTACAGAGGTAGATTGTTCTTGTTTGTTGTCCATGTCTAAAGATGTTTTGTCCTTTTTAGTACTGATCAGTTGTTACTCACTTTTCTTACTGAGTTGAAGCTGGCACTAATTGGCCCAGGGATTGAACTCACAATTACTATGCCATTATATCCATGTACCAACACTTTTATTTATGAGGCTATTGTCCTATAGGACAATTTTGAATCTAGAACTTGGAGCCTTAAAACTAATGTTCATATTGTCTGCTTGGTGCTGCTGTCATACTTCACTGCCTTTGTTGCTGCTTCTCATTTCTTATTGCTGCTACTTAGGCCTCACTGTTGCTTTCTTTATTAATGGCTCGCATATGGTCATCAACTCCTATGAAATGAAGTAAAAAAAAAAAACACGTGACAGAACACTGGAGAACCAAATGTCTAAAGGAATCAGCACATATGCTGGGCTATGAGGCCTTCCTCAGTAGGCCTAGTGTAGAAATAAATATCCTTAGATATGGTAATGGTAGCCATTTTCCTACATGGAGACATTTGGCATTCATTGACCACACAACCAGTTGGTTGAAATTTATAAAAACATTTTCTTAAAACAATTTTTCAGGAAAATTGTTTTCTCGAGTCCGTTAGCTGTTATAGCTCTTTCTATTATTGATGGAGGTTTCCTTTTTAACCTTTTGTTTACGGTAGTGTGAAACGTCAACATTTTGAATATGACCTTGTTTTCTCTTTCAGTTGCATCTGTATCCATTTTTGTTGCTGCCTTTGGTAGTCTTCAAGTGATGTAGTTTCTGTTATCTGGTACAGTTCTTTGTGATTCTGTAGTGTCAGTCCATAACGTTCAAAGAAGGATTATCTTTGCCAAGACGCACAGGCTTTATTCTATCAAAACCTTTTTTTAACCATTGGTTTTAGAAAGATGATAGTTTAGATATTCCTGAATAGGTTTGGCGCCATGCATGACATCCGTACGAAAGTCTCAATCTGACGAGGCTATTTTCGACTTTACAGGTTGATGTTTTGGTTGCAGTGTTGAATGAAGCTATCTTTAGCACAGCCCATTCTATGTTGAATTTCCTTTTATCCTTGGACTGTGGAATAAGAACAATCTAACCACATCAATTAAATAAAGAGGTCAGTTTTAAATTCTCTGAAGGTTTTCCCAGATTGACAGAAATCTGAAGAAGTCTGAAGGAGACAACAACTAAAATGTTGTGATAATAACAACAAAGATGGAGATATTAGCCCGAATGAAAATAACATAAATACAGAGACTTATTGCTGATGTCTGGAATTAACTTACCTCTAACCTTAAAGAATCATTGGCTGCTTTCAGTGTGTCAAAGTTTTCTTTCAAGCGTTTGTAATCTTTTGTTTTTTCCTTCAGCTGAGAGTGTAATTTCTCCAGGTCTTCCTTATAACTCTGCAAATATTTTATGTAACTATGTGAGTTTTGGCATGTAAACAGATATATGGGTCATTTAGTGACAAGCATCATTTTTTAAATGAATTATTTAGGTTATTGTCTTTTAACTTGACTGAAAACCAAGATCAATATAATTATGGACTTTATAAAGCTGCTTTTTAGTGTTTTTAATTGTTTCCCCTGGAGGAAGGCAATAATGCCACCAAGACATTAGGTTACTGAGAGTGAAAGAAAATAAAGTAAGTATGAGTGAAGAGAAAGGACTAAAAAAAAACAAAATTCAGAAAGACAGAAGTTGGGGATTGACGTTGCATTGGAATTTTTAAAGATCCTAATTGACAAGAGAGCAGGAAGCAGGAACAGAATTTCACAGGAGAGAAATGCAACAGAAGAAACTATTAGAATAGAACTTATGGATACATCTAACTAATTCAACAGTGAAATGATGAGACCTAACTGCCAATCTAGCAATGCACTTAAATTCACGAGGTCAAGGTACCAAATAGGAAAACTCATTAGAATAATTGCAATGAAAATATTTATAGAAAAGACACAGAGAATCTATATTACAGCAGAAGTGACTGAAGCTGAGATGACAGGTCCTGTTTTTGCTTATCTTTCAATGATTATGAAGTCATTATTTATAACATACAATAAAAATAATTTATACTACCTTTTTGACAGTCCTAACATCTCAACTATCAATCAATAAAAAAATAAACAAAAGTAGAAAAAGCAAAATTGATAAATATAAGTTTAGATAAGCAAAAACAGAAAGTAAAAATTGTGAGAAAATATAGCAGAAAGAATAATATAAATTGGCATTTAAGCCTAAATTACATTTTTTGTCTGTAATCATTTCACCCCAGGCAAAGCAATAAAGACACTAAGATGTAAGGGGTTACCGAGTGTGGAAGAAAATGAAAAAAACATTAAAGAGAAAAAACAATAAAAGAATAGAATTCAGAAAGACAAGATGGCAATTGATGTTGCATTTAAATTTTTGAAGATCATAGTTGACAAGAATGCAAGACGCTGGAAGAGAGTTTCACAGGTGAGAAATGCAAGAGAAGAAACTATTAAAATAGAACTTATGGATACATCTAGGTAATTCAACAATAAAATGATGAGACCTAACTGCCAATCTAGCAATGCACTTAAATTCATGAGGTCAAGGTACCAATAAGGAATGTTTATCCCAATAACTGCCATGAGGTTTCTGTAACTGAAGTGTTTCATGGGATGGGATGTTTCATCCCAACGCCCAACCTCTGAGGGAAGGTTAGTTTTCTGTTGAGGTTTTGCTCCCCTTCGATCACTTCATGTTTCCATGCTAATAATATCTGTTTCTTTATACTGTATGTGGAAGAGAAGACGACTTACCTTGTGTGGCAAAGTGAGCACGTATATGCCTGGCGTGCAAAATGAGTGAATAAGGGGAAAAAGAAATATGGCCACCCCGACATCTTAAGACAGACATGGTATTGGAGCTAAGAGAATTGGCGAGAGTGGTTGTGTGTATGCAAATTTTTTGAGAGATCAGCTTGGCATAAAAAACACCACACGAGAGAGATTCAGTCAGTATGTTTGTGAACAAGGTACTGCTTTCATAGAGAGACTTTGTCAGTTGGAAAAGCAATTATTTGGCTCAGTTTCACACACTTTGTTTAGGTTTTGGAAGGCATCTATGACTATTCCAATATGCCTTTAGATTTTGGTATCATATTTTGCATCCATTGTTAAAAGATATTTCAATTTTTGTACCTACTTCTCCAATTGTTGTTCACCTCTTGGGTTGTTACATTTGGCGGGAAGCGTACCTTCTGTTTCATAATTGATGCTTACTCCTTTCTTCTCACTTTTTTTAATATCATCTCTACGAGTTCTTGTAGTTTCCTTTCTGTGTCTGCTATCAACACTAGTCATCTGAATATGTAAGGGTTGTGGCCACCAATAATGAATGCTGGGAAGACTTCTACTTCTCTCAGGGTTACCTCAGTGTAAAGCTTGAATAAGTCTTATGCTTCTTTCTATTTCTGCATATTTATTGAATTCATTTTCTATCAGTATGTAAGTGGTTTGCTCTAGTATAAATTCTGTATGATTCTAATATTGTTCAAAGATAAATAAAGCTTACCTAGCAGTTCAAATAGTTCTTGGAGTTATACTGGTTTGCTTTGGTTTGTTTTAAGGCATTTCAACCTCAATAGATTATTTAATGCTAACAAGATTTTTATTGCTTGTAATATTTTTTCAAAAATGTATTGCTGCTAATATTTTTTTTTAAATAATCTATTGCTGGTAATATCTTTTTCTTCAAAAATCTACTGCTGGTAAAAATCTTTTCTTCAAAAATTCGTTGCTGGTAATATTTTTTTTTTTTTTTTACAAAAATGTATTGCTGGTATTCAAGCCTATTTTTACACTTTCATAGTGTTTTGAGCCCAGTTTGGGTTAATTATTTGCCCATAACTGGGACCCTAACAAGTGCTACCACCCAGGGTCATGGTGGACCTGGGAACACCAGCAATTAAGAGGTGGTTCCATGCTCCTCAAAACCTCCTGATCAGAGGCCTTGCTGCCAGATGTAGTTTATCATCTTACCCAGGACACTGAGTTGTATATTATTAACCGCTTTTGCATAATCTATAAAACATAGGTATACATTCTTCTGTATTTGTATTTTTCTTTTGTATATGCCATTCAAAAGTATGAAAATCTAAAATTTATTTCATATGACATTACCATTTTAAAGGAGCCAATGTCACATAAAACTATATTTAGAATTAAAAAAGATGTGATTCAAGAATAAGAAACTCTAAATTAAGATAAAGAAACCAATCCATAATTTCCATAGTCTGTGTACCAAGGAAGCATCTCCAAGAATATAAGCAAAATAGGAGGAATTTTATTTCTTTGCCAGAATCTAATTTATACCTGTATGTTGACCATTCATGCATGCATTGAATGTTACTGTCACATCTGGGCTAGTGATTCTGCTATGAATTTAGAGATCCTTGATAAAATTCAAAGAAGCATCTGCAATGTTATCGGTCATGACTTGGCATCTCAGCTTCAGTCACTGCCCACCAACCTAACATAGCTTCCCTGTACATTTTCATGGTAATTGTTTTGATGAGCATTCCTCTTTGGTACGTTGACTTTACAAATTACTACACAGTACTAGATTGGCAGTTAGGCTTCATCATTTTAATGCTGAAATTGCTAGATGTAACCATAAGTTCCATGATAACAGTTTCTTCTCTCACACTTCTTACTTACGATATTCTGTTTCTTCTTCTTGCTTTCCAGATAACTTTGATCTTCAAAAATTTAAATGCAATGGCGATCTTTAGTCTGTTTTCTTGATTCCTCTTCTTTTATAGACCACATTCTTTCACATTCAGTAGTCCCTTGTACTTTAGTGACTTTATTGCCTTGCTTGGGGTGAAAT
This sequence comes from Acanthosepion lycidas, assembly GCA_963932145.1. Classification (NCBI taxonomy): domain Eukaryota; kingdom Metazoa; phylum Mollusca; class Cephalopoda; order Sepiida; family Sepiidae; genus Acanthosepion; species Acanthosepion lycidas. The sequence continues at coordinate 74,339,141 of OZ010605.1, forward strand.
GATTTAAAAAAAGAAAAAAAAAAAACAAAGTGATGAATGAGTAACAACGAAAGGAACTGTCCAGGATGGGTTGACTGACGAATGGGATATCTGATGACGAGTTGGGGGTGGGGGGAAGGTGGGGGGGTGATGTGGCTGCATAATTTGATTCACAGGATTGGTTAATATTTATCAAAAAAGATACTGAAAAAATTAAACAGAAAGAGAAAAACAATCGTATAGAGTGAGGAAGAAAAAGGCCAAGTGCCTACATTGCATTTGTTAAAACAGGTATCAACTTTGAAATGAGGAGTGAAATTGGGAAGATCAGCTTTTCTAAAATATCAAAAACTGAAGATCTTTGAGAAGTCTTAAATCAAAGACAGAGTTTTTATGGATTTCAGGGGGGGGGATTTATGGTCGTCAAGGAGATATAATTTCGCACTTAAAAATGAATAAAGAAAAAAACAAATGAAATTAAATAGTTAAGAATCGGACAGAAAAAAAAAAGAAAAACTCTTCTCTACATGTTCCTACACGCTGGAAGCAATGAAATAACAAAAAAGTCTTTTTGAAGAAAAAAAAAAAAAATGATCAGATTTTATCAGATGCAGTGCCAGACTAAACTACACTTTGCAGATGACAGAAGCATGTTATTTTATCTGAATGTTAGAAACAATTTTGCAAATCTTGCACCTTTGTGCCTGCAAAAAAACAGAATGTCAAAAGGATAATTTTGACGTTGACACTGCTATTATTTTAACTAGCTTCACTCCTTGAAAATGTTTATTGTTTTAAAAAGGAATTATTAGACCTGTAATCAAACCTAAACATATGATAATGAATTTACACATTGTTTTTTCTCTTGAGAATCTACAACAAAAATATTAAACACAATTTATTTATTAGATTGTTTATATACAAGAATAATTTACAACATTCTAAAAACTAATATAAGGCAATATTTATCATTTACCAATTTATAAAGAAATAAATAAGAAAACAATTCTCATTCATAAATTCATAGACATTTACTAAATTATTAAAACATGTGAACCAACTATAAAGAAATCTGTATTATTTACCATTTTATATAAGTTGAATAAAATTTAACATAAAAATATGAGTGATTAAATTTCAGGTTTTCGCTAGATGGTATAATGATATCATTATAAAGATATATATATATATTAGATTATATTACATTATATAGGTTTAGTTTGATTTGTTTTATGGCATATCAAACTCCATGGATTATTTATTGCTGACAATTATTATTATTATTATTATTTATTGCTGGTAATAATTTTTTTTTTTACAATAATGTATTGATGGTAATATTTTTCTCTTTCAAAAATGTACCATTGGTAATAATTTTTCCAAAAAAGTATTGCTGATATTAAAACCTATTTTTATACTTTCATAGTGTTTTGAGGGGGTTAACTATTTGTCCATAGCTGGGACACTGACAGGTGCTACCACCTGAGGCCAGGGTGTACCTGGGACCACCAACAATTAAAGGTGGTTCCATGTTCCTCAAAACCTCCTGATCCTTGCAGTTGGATGTAGTTTATCATCTTATCCAGGACGCGGATGGAATTATTGTCATACCCAGGACTCGGATGTAGTTTATCGTCATACCCAGGAAATGGTCAGGTTTTCATTAAATGGTATAATGATATAACATTACACAGAGAATAATCAAGGAATTCTGGCTTGCTATACTTTCTTTATCTCAACTGATTCAAAAGAATTCTTACCTTCTCAATAGCATCCAACTTTCTTTTCACTTCCAAATCCACAATTGTCTGGAAATTCTTCTGGGCAACTGAAAGAATTTGTTCTCTTTTTTTGACATCTTTTTGTCTTTGATTTAACCATTTATTTTCATCCTAAAAAAAAAAAAAAAAAAATTAACAAGTAAACAATAAAAATAAAGCTAAACGCGAGTCAAGAGGATATTTTTCTCTTGATATTGTTCCAATCATATTGCCTTGGGAATTTTTGGTGAATGCTGGACAATCTCTGAATGGATGAGAAAAAACTGGAGGCAACAGAAATGTAGTTGTTCAGAAGGATGTTGGGAATGGATGGGGTGAGTAAGCAATGATGAAGTCTTAAAGTAAATAGCAACAGAAAGAATCAGATATTGGGAGCTGAAATTTCTTGGACACATAATAAGGAAGGAAGAATTGTAAAACTTAACCCTCCCAGGGGCATATTAAGGGCAAAAAAGATGGGGGAAAGCAACAATTCACCTTCTTGACGAGCTGAATACAGGTGGGAGCCTGAGTAAAATTAAGAAAACTGCTAAGGTGCGAGCTACAAGGGATAGGAAGTTTTGAAGAGCTATGATTGCCCATCTCCTGAAGGGATACAGCAGATACAAAGGGTGGGGGTTACTGACAGTGAAGGAGAATGAGAAGATTTTAGTGAGTAAAAATGAAAACATAAGATGATGATTGATGTTGCATTTAAATTTTTGAAGATTGTAGGTGACAGGGAAGCCAGAAATCAGAAGAGAGATCCACAGGTGAGAAGTGTGAGAAAAGAAACTATTAGAATAGAACTTGTGGTTACATCTAGCTAATTCAACAATAAAATGATGAGTCCTAGTGTCCAATTCAGTAGTATACTTAAAGAAGGAGAGCTCACCAGAAGAATTGACATGAAAATATTTATAGAAAAGACAGAGGGAAGCCATGTCACAGTGGTGGGATAGTGACTGAAGTAGAGATACCAGACCCTTCTTTGGGTTTTTGTTGAGAATCTTGAGATATACAGCAGCAAACCAGACATGGCAGCAACATTTAATGCATGGATAAACAGTAGATTTATAAATATACATGAATTCTTAAGTGAATAATTGTCTGCTATAAACAAACGAAATGAGTGTGACAGAGTTCAAGTTCAATCTGTGCCAAGCAGCTTCACGCTACATACATTCACTCTGTTATCATAAAAATAATCCTGATACTTTTTGATCAAACTTTGTATGAACATATTCTGTATCCCCAGATCATTAACCAAAATATTTCTGACATGAGTAAATGAAACATATAAATAGGGGTAATTTGTTCCAAGTCACAGATAATGGCAATGGTAATATTAGTGGTTTCTTTATAAGGAAACATTCAGCACATATTGACTGAGCAGCTTGTACTATTGCCAGCTGAAACTTATAAAATCTTCCTCAGAAGATAATTTTAAGGAAAATAGGCTTCTGAATCCAGTAGCTATTATTGCTCTTTTCATTATTGATGGTAATTTCCTTCCTAACCTTTTATTTGAAGTAATGTGGAAAGTCAGAATCTTGAGTATGTCACTATTTTCTCTTTGACTTTCATGTGCTTTGCTTGTGTTCACAATGTTCAAAGAAGTGTGATATAAACTCTGTATAAAAGCCTATAAAAAACTGGCAAAAACACAAACTAAATTCTAAATACATGTCACATTATATATATATATATATATATATATATATATATATATATATATATATATATATAAAACAAAAGCAGTATATGTCTGAAAAACTGGAAGTCAAAATGGCTACAATTGAAAGAGAAAAAGAGAGAAAAGGTAAAAAATAAGGGGTCAGTGTAAAAAAAAAAAAAAAAAAAAAGTAAAAATCAAATAACCACAATATTTTACACATATGTGCAGATGACCACATGCTCACATATAAGCTATCAAAATAAAAACTTGCACCAATTTAAAAGTGTATATAAAAAGAAATATCGGGAAGTATAAAAAGTCAATTGCTGATACCCCCTGATGAGTGGATAGCGTAATTCCTGGAGTGTCCATCTATGAAACTATGAAACACTGGAGTGAGGTTCTGAAGGTAACATCAATCAGTGAAGTGACCTTTTAATTATATTAATTATACATATATACATATGTATATGTATATCTTCTTATATATATACAGTAGCGGCCATAATATAAGGAACGGAAACAACAAAGACATAAATATGTGTATTACTTAAATGTAATGCATGATTAGCAATGAATTTTTTACTGAATAAAGATTAGGGTGTAATGCATAAATATTATACAAAGTTACAAAAATTTACATAATAGTTTTTTTTTTTAAAATAAAGATTAAATGGAACAAAGGAAATAAGCTACTGGACAAAAGTTAAGGAACGATCTTGTTAATACTTGATTGTGAACAAAATATCAACAAAATTTAATATTGGTAAACATCCCCTTATTTTCAATGACTTCTCTGCATCGTCGACCACATGATCTAATTAATTTCTTGCAAAAATCAGCAGTAGTTCCCTTCCATTCGTCTTTCAATAACTCCCATAGGTGATCCTGGTTTTTCGGGTTTCTTTTCTGAGCCCTTTCTCCAATTATCAAACATTTTCTATTGGATTTAGGTCGGGGCTCTGGGCTGGCCACTTCATTAGGGCGATTCCTTCTTCTTCAAATAAAGCCATAATCTTCTGAGCTTTGTGGCAAGGTGCATTGTCCTGCATGAAAATAGGAGATTCATAAAGATTATGGTGTAATCTTGGTACCACGTGCTGCTGAAGAAGCCTTTTGTAAATTTCAGCATTGATATTGCCATGTACATGGATGATAGGGCCAACTCCTGCAGATGAAATCTTCCTCACACCATCACACTGCCGCCACCCTAACATAACGGTTTTCTTGACACGTTGAGAAAACAGTCTTTCACCTGTTCTACGGCGTATGTAAGTTTTACCCTCAGAACCAAATATAGTAAACTTGGACTCGTCACTGAAATGAACTGTATCCCATTGTGCGTCAGTCCAAACAGCATGTTCTCACGCATACTCCAGGCATGCCCTTTGGTTTCGCTTTGAAATGAGAGGCTTCAAAGCTGGAATACGGGCATGCAACCCTGCATTATTTCACCTGCGAGCAACCGTTTTCCTTGAGATCTTATTATCTGTCTCTTCATTAAATTTACGGGCAATTGATGTAGCAGTTTCAAAACGGTTTTTTGTAGATATTCTAACAATTCTTCGATCTTCTCTTTGCGATATTTTTGGAGGTCTGCCAGTTGTTGATTTTGCATCTAACGTTTTATCAGTTTTATACCTGCTAATTACACGATGAATGACACTTTTAGACCTATGAACAATATCAGAAATTTCTGAAATTGACTTTTTTCTAGATAGTGATAATGAGTTTTTTTTCTTCAAAAGAGAGCGTTTTGCATGTAGAATTTGTCATATTGCTTAAAAATAAAGTCCTAATGATAAATGAACTTTTACTTATTGTTGAAAGTTCCATCGAGTTTTTTAACAATGTAAATTAAAAGTTTCTACAAATTATTAACAGTGTTCCTTAACTTTTGTCCAGTAGCTTATTTCCTTTCTTCCATTTAATCTTTATTTAAAAAAAAAAGCTATTATGTAAATTTTTGTAACTTTGTATAATATTTATGCATTACACCTTAATCTTTATTTGGTAAAAATTTCATTGCTAATCATGCATTAGTTTTTAAGTAATACACGTATTTATGCCTTTGTTGTTTGCGTCCCTAATATTATGGCTGCTACTGTATAATATCAGATGAAATAGATTAAATTCAACAAATATCTTAATATATTTTCTGTTCATACATTATTTCAATGGATACAATTTATTTGTGTTTAATTAAACAGTACTACATTTACTGGCCTGAATGTTTGAGAAATTCTGTCTACAAGGAATCAAACCTGTATCCCATAATCATTTAGCTTGACATGCTGTTTAAACATTCATCGTTCTCATTAATTCATTTCTGCTCTGAAACGCAATCCAATGTAAAAAGTGACAACAGATTAGACAAACACTATTTACATTATTTGGACTATTGTCCTCATCTTTGTCGCCATATTTATTACGTTTCTGCCATTGTATGCTCCGGCCTTCTTCAGGTGGTTGGAATGTCGAACTGAACCCTTTATTTCGCTCACTGTTCTAGTTCCATATGCCATGTCTAATGGATGTCAGTTATCAGTTATCTCTTGTTAATCTCCCTTTGAAAGTTCTCACCAAGTTCTCCACTCCCTTAACCAGGTATTGAACTCACACTCTTGCGTTCTTTCACTGGATCTAACTAACGCCTTTATCCACTGTGCCATGTGTCCTTGAGAATCCATTAGACATGGCACATGGAACTAGAACAGTCTATCCCAGTGAATGAAATAAAGGGTTCAGTTCAGCATTCCAACCCCCTGAAGAAGGCCAGAGTGTACAATGGCCGAAATGTTGTAATAAATATGGTCACAAAGATGAGGACAATAGTCTGAATGATGTAAATAGTGTACATAATACCTCATCTCAGAAATATAGACAGAAATTAGATGCAATGGATTATATCTGACAAATATTTTAATATATTTTCTGCTTATACATTATTTTTATGGATACAACTTATTTGAGAAAATGTTCTGTTTTAATTAAACAATATTAATTACATTTACCAGCTGGAATATTTGAGAAATTTCATAGAAAATATGCATTCTCCGACAGGATGGTAAATGTAATTAATACTGTTTAACTAAAAGAGAACATTTACTCAAATAAGTTATATCCATAAAAATAACTTATAAACAGAAAACACACACACACACATATATATATATGTGTTAAGTCAGACAGTTATTTTAATATATTTCCTGTTTATACGTTATTTTTATAGATATCATTTGTTTAAGTAAATGCTCTGTTTTTTTTAATTAAACAGTATTAATTACATTCACTGGTCTGAATGCTCAAGAAATTTTATAGAAAATAAGTGCTTCTATTAAATTTTTTGAACATTTAGACCGTTAAATATGATAATGTTTAATTAAAGAAAGAAATTAAATTAAATGATGTCTATAAAAATAATGTATAAATGGAAAATTGTATATGTATATAAGAAAGAAAGTTAAAATACTGATAAGTAGATGCTGTAGAGTTTTCTGAATCATAGATGAGAAGTGGTTTTACCTTGCAATCCACAGAAGCATTTACAAAATGAAGTTAGCTAATCTTTCATTGGTGTGTGTCCTAGTAATGAACTGTCTTTCTTCCTTGAATATGCTCAATGAGGAATTTAAAAAAAAAAAAGAAAAAAAAATTGGTTTTGTATCTGTTTTACTTCCTCAGTAATGTTTAAAAAAACACTGTAGTGCTCACTAGAAGCCTCACTATGTCTCCCAACAACAAATAATCCATTTCTTTTTTCAGAACCTGTTGAAACACACCTTTCAAGAAGCCAGAAAACCCTTCCACTGGGAGCATTAGCCCCAAGATCATGAAACAAATCTTTGGTCTCTGTGCTAATTATCAATTTGTATCTACTATCACAGGCAATTTTTTTTTTGTTTGCAACCAGTTCATGGTTAGAACTTCCTTACAAGAAAAAAAAAAAGGAAGAAGAGAACCTTTCTCTTTAGCACGCACACAAAAAAAAAAAAAAAAAAAAGAGAATGCCATTGTGTAGATTACAAAAAAAAAAAAAAAAAAGGTGCTAACAAAAATGAAAAACTCTTGGAATGATTGTTAGTAATAAGTAAGAATTGGTTGGCTACTTGTTTCGGAATATGTTTGCCTGCTAAGGTGGCTACCTAATCCCCATTGCAGACACCTACTCAGGCCTATTTGTGTTTCTTGTGGTTTATAGGGCAACTATGCTGAGAAGACTTTAATTACAAGCTCTGGCATGATCAGTAGTTGAACAAGGCCAGGCGACTCAAGCCCTTGTTCACGATGACGTGTGACTTCATGTTGCTAGCACAACGACAAACAAATTGTGAACAGTTTTGCCCGCCCAATTTCATTCACAAGTCTTGGGTTAACTTATATGATTTTCAGGTACTTCCTAACAGTAATACACACTAGGAATGTCTCTCTAGGCTGATATTAACAAGAGGCCACCTACTTGACAAAATGACCAGAGTGAGTTTTGTAGTTGGGTCTCAGGGTTGGAATGCTAACATTCTAATCACGCAGACACACATCCACTCTTTGCAAAATTCACAAAAAGAAAAAAAAAAGCATCTTTTTTCATATGAATTGTACACCTAGATAAGACCATTTAATTGACCAACTGAAACATGGTGTAGAGATAAAAAAAAAAAATGCAATTATCTCTCCCTTTGGTTGAGATGAAGCTGTGTAGACCACATGATGGTCACTCAGTGACATTACTTTGAATCTGCCTCTCTCAACCAGCTGCCATGTGGTGCAGTCTATAAGTATATAGTGCTGTTTTCCTTTGGAAATATATCTTAACCAGATATAGAAACTATCTCCGGCTCGTAGTACTTATGTTGGGAAAAACCTATGACTCGCCATTTCCTGTTTGAGAATATGCCCTTGCTTGTGACACAGAAGATAAATACTTGCTAGGAATTGTAAATATGGCTTCTCCAGAAACATGGAATAACCCTGCAAATGCTTGAATGCCCATTAGGAATTATTACAAGTAATACTCTCTCTCTCTTTTTTCATCTCATTTTCACACTGCTTCTTGTAGGATACATATGTTGAAGTTTCTCTGTGTGGGACAGATGTAAACATGCATATATAATTTTGTGTACAGCAGCAGTATAAAACTCTCTCTGAGAACAAAGCCTGTTTGTCATTTTTTATTTCAGTTATTCTGCTCCATCCATGAAATAAGATGGTATTATATCATGGATATAATAATGAACATAATGAGACAAATGCACACATGAGAATATTCATTTCTTTCATAGATCATCCATTATCTGGTGACTTACCTGATGTGATGCGGTATTATTAATCCCTATCAATGGTAATAAAACAAAGTGAATGAAGTCAGATCAGACTAAAAATGGAGCCTTGCTGATGTGCGGATCTATTTCGCACGAACATACATACATACAAAAATACAAATCACATATAACGCCAAGCATTCATTGGTTAATTAATCACCACAAATTGCAGCAATGCAACAATTTTGTAATCGCTCTATTTTTATGTAGTCAGTTTTGTGCACTTTTAGGAGAAACGGATCACAGAAGCTTTCTTAAGTCTCCCCAAAGCTTGCTTGCTGATTGATCAATGCTAACCAATCAGATCGTCTGGATGTGAAGAATAATTCTTCCCGTGCATCGATTTGGAGCCTACAGACGCTAAGGCCTTTTTCATCTCATTAATGAGAAATTCAACTGCCAAATGAATCTACGACAGTTGAAACCATGCACCAACCTCCTCATTCACACACACCACTCACATGCTGAACATACCTTGTACACACTCACATAAACTTTTCTTAAGCAGCAATATCTTTCAAGAACAATCATTACAAGAGACTCTCATGAACATTCTTCCAGTGAACTTTGGAACACTAAAATAACAGTTAAAGAGAGACAACTCTTGTTTATTTCAACTTTTTCTTACTTAAATGCATGCTTTCTTTCACATCATTGTTTGATATTGTACATCTTGTTAAATACATATTTTATGTGTAACAATGTCTTTTGCTTATCCTTTTCTGCGTCAGCCCTGTTTCCTAATTTAAAATTAAATTAATGTGGTGAAGTCCGCCACACTGTCATATCTGGGCTGGAGATGTTAAATCCCCCACTTTACAGGTTTGAAATAATCAAATGTGGTCATGTGAGTGATGAATTATTTTTCACACTACAACCCCTTTACCACAGACCAAACTTTGCAAAGCTTTCCATGCCAATAGAAGCTATATTCATTAGTTTCACCAGTTCAGGCCTTCACAGCTAAGATTCACTATGCCATGTACACAGAGAGGAACTATCCTTATTCCCTTTTATTTCATTAGTAAAAAATAAGTTCTGTTCAAACAGTCTCTTCCCAAGAACTGATATTTTGTGGAACAGACTCCCAAGAGGATGCTTTCCTGATTGTTGCAATCATAAGTTAACCATTATCTATTTTAAATATCCTTATAAAATACACGTTTAACATCCTACTCATATCTTCATACAACAACCTCATTCTGTAAAACTCTACATTGAATGGCTCTTGGGCCTTGTATTGGGTGAAGAATTAGTAAAAAAAATAAATAAATAAATAGAGAGTTTAGATAACTGTCAGAAATAAAGAGTGATTGCTCAAAATGATAAACTTACCTTCAGCTTTGAACTGATATGTTGCAACTCGTGGGTAATTTCTATGACATTTGGCTCAGGACTTTGTTCCTTCTCTTCCAAAGAGGAATAAAAAAAATAAAAATAAAAAAATCAAACAGAAAAAAGAGGGAGAAAAAAGTTTTCAAATTTCGACTTTCAGATTTCAGGAAACGAACTAAAAAAATAAACACTTTAAGCTCATAATATTTAGCCGTGAGTGAAGAGATGACATCGAGTGATCTCTTTGGGAAGACGATTGATATTTTAACGCCGATGATAAAAACATAAAAAAAATAAGGCATTCCTTCTAGAAATATAAAAGGAACTATAATGGCAGGTTCATTTTTTTTGCTTTTAAAGTATCATTCCTACAAGTATTGATTATTATTTAGGCAGCTATTAACTGTAAGAATGTAGCCCATTTCAGGTTTTGGCAGCAGTGTTGTGCTTTAGTTTTGTTTGTTTGTTTGTTTGGGTTTTATGGCATATCAACTACTATGGGTTATTTAATGCCAAATCCACTTTATATGAATTTTAAATGCCTATTTTGTCCTGGCAATATTATTGTTCCCAAAAAACGTATAGCTGGTAACATTGTTTCCAAAACATAGCTGGCAACATTGTTTCCAAAACATAGCTGGCAACATTGTTTCCAAAAGGTTTAGCTGGCAACATTATTTTTTCCAAAAAAATGTATAGCTGGCAACATTATAATTCTGAAAACACTATCTGAGGCCTTCCTTGCTGTTGGACGTAGTTTATCGTCATACCCAGGACGCTGTGCTTCGGTTGTGATTCCAAAAGTGATTATTGGATTGTCAGGAAACTAATTACATATTTCACTTCTATGGATTAAGAGTTAACTAACCAATGTAGAATCAAAGTTGAATAATAGGAGGTGATGTTTATAGTGTATTTCCTATTTAAGCCCATATAACTTTCAAATAGTTATATATTCAGCACCGTTTACTGAATGAGACCTGAAAGGGTAATATTGCATCAGAAGTATTTCAAAACATTTGTGCAGTGTATACACATGCTCGAGGTGGTGTAATGGCTAGCAAGCTTGTCTCATTAGAACAATTATGACTGAATAGCAAGTTCGATCCTCACTTGGTGCCCCCTACTTTCGGCCTTGTACCACATCTAAGAAATGCTTAGAAAATCACTATACACATGAAGTGAAGGTTCATACGTCAGTTGTAGTTTAAGAATGGCAACTGTGAAACATATGACAAGCCCCATTCTCGCAGACGATCTACTCTGGATTAAGAACTTTGAAAAGAGACTGCTGAATTAGATCGATATCAAAGCACTAGAGAAATGGTCGGAAAATTTAACGTGACATGTTCATTGTGACAGGGGAAAACTCATAGTCTGATCAGTGATGATGAACCCATTTCCTGTAGACGAAACATTGTGAGCCTCTTGCAACTCTGCCATTATTACCCTGGAAAGTGATCAGATGAAGTACATTCCTTAATTCTACCAAATCTAGCTTTCAAGGCTAAGACCAACCATGCCACACATACTGTAGCAAACCAACCTCATCACCTTCATATTCTTTTGGTAAGATGTAAGTTCCACTTGAGCAGCTTCCTTCGCAGGCTTTGTGGGACCAACTTCCAAGAAGATGTTTCCCTGATCACTACAATCTTAAGCTGTTCAAGTCTCAGGTTAGCCACTATCTTCCCCATATATCTCTCTTACTCTGTAACACTCTACCTTGAGTGGATCTTGGCCCTTGTACAGAGTGAATATTATTATAAAAAAAGAAATCAAATGATTATGATTTAATCAACTAACGCAGAACCAAAGTTGAATAATAAAAAGTGTTTATTGTGTATTTCATAGGTTATGATGGATTCATTTTTTACAGGTTATCAACCTTGAAGGTTATTTAAAGCCAGAAAATATTTTCTTAGATTGTAAGAATTTTCTTGGTGGGGGGTGATAATACTGAATTGGTGATACAAGTTTTACTAATTAACCCATATGTGGGGAGGAGAAAAGGTGGTTTCATGCCTTTCCAAAAAGGTATTTGTGCGTAAGTGAATATAACAAACCAAACTGAAATTGGAACTTGTTTCTCCGACTAACAATTCTGAGTCATTATCCACTACACCACCCAGACATCCAAGCTTACAGTACATGGTATTCCCTTGAGGTCACCCATCTAGGTACTGACCAGGCTTGACATTGCTTAACTTTGGTAATTGTACAGGGATTGCTGTTTTAACACTTTATGGCTGTAAGTTCCATTTCATAGTTTCAAAAAATAACCTATTCATCATTGCTTACTAAATGAGTTCCGAAAGAGTAATAATGGTACTTCTGGACATGAACAATTGTGGCTCTCCACAACTTCCTGAACTTTGTAACCCTTAATAAAGTTTGTCTTTTTGCTATATCTCCTAATTCGTTCTTTTTTTTTTTTTTTCACCCCAAGCAAGGCAGGAAGGCTTGAATTCATGAAGTCTGGGAACCAGCGAATGCAGCTCCTCGGAGCAATTGCAATGAAAGTATTTGTAAAAAAGACAGAGAGAGGTGACAGTGCGTGAGAGAGCGACTGTAGACTAGATGCCAGAGCAGGGCCAATTATATTGCATATCCGCCTCTGGATCTTATCAAGAACCCCGAGGCAAACAAAAGGGGCTCCAGACCATATATGTCAGCAATACTCCATGCAAGGGTGAATTGTTGATTTGTAGATCTGAAGGATTGATTCCGGGGAGAAAAATTTCCTGGCATGGCACAGGGAGCCAACTATCCTTGCGGTAGACAAAGCAATTGACTCAATGTATTTGTTCCATCTCAGGTCAGCAGTCAATGTGAGACCGAGCAACCGCAGAGAGGTGCTCTCGAGAAGTTGAGCGTCAGACATTCTAATGGAGGGCAGGGAAGGATCTCTGTGGTGATTAATAGAGAGCAGTTTTGTTTTTGAAGCATTAAAGTTGACCAGCCAATTCCTGTCCCAGTTCACAACCAATTGGAGGTCCTTTTCGAGACGCACAGCCAGGTTAGTTTTGTCAGCGATACTAGATTTGTTTTTGAGGCAGGAGTAAATTGTGATGTCATCTGCGTAGATGCCAACTTGGGAATTTATGGCATCAGGAAGGTCATTTATGTAGATAAGGAATAGAGTGGGGCCTAGGATGGAGCCTTGAGGAACACCTGCGTTCATGGGATAGGAACTGGAGGAGAATCTGTTGAGAACAACCTTCAATTCATGGTTTGACAGGAATGATTGTATTAGGTCAAACAATTGACCCGTAATGCCATAACCCTGGAGCTTGCGAAAAAGCCAAACCCTATCAAACGCTTTGGAGATGTCTAGGGCCACGGCATGAGCTTCCGCTTTATTTTGAAGAGCTTGGTAGACAGTTTCAGTGATGGCCGTAAGCATATCAGCTGTAGATCGGGCAAAGCAGAAGCCATACTGCCAACCATTTACACAAGCTCATTACGTAGATGATGCACTGCTTTCCTCTACCTTTGCTGTCTTTCATATGTCCTGTGTGTATCATTTTCCAAGCCTCCTTTCCTCATTATGTGCTTTTCTTTTCTCTAAAACTTTGTTGTTGCTAACATTTCCAGCCAATGATATTCTCAGCAACCTTCTGTAGAGCCACATTTCTGTTGATCAAGTCTCTTCTTCATCTGTGATGAGATTGTCTAGCATTCACTTCCATTACTGAATGGCTCAGTACTCTTAATACTTTGTGAAACTTTTGGAATACATCTTTTGCTATCTCAATGTGCTTTCTGTAGAAAAAATGGTGATCAGAGAGGTGGGGGTCAAAAAGTGCAGTGAGGTGTTCATTGGCAGGGCAGCTAATTTTTCTTCTTCTTCGGTCACCTCAAGGAAATGGATTGCGTGGCTCCCTTTCTCAGCTGTTACACTGGGCAGTTGTGAAACAGACACCAGCTCAGCCGCGCCTACTTCGACCTCCTCTTTGTCCGTCTGTCAATCTGTACGTCCAACACTATTGCATGCTGTTTGCCAAATGACTTCGGTCATGCTGCTGGCACCCAGCTTTTTATGCTATTCCAATATGGCCAAAATTTGCATGTGTGCAAATATCATCTCGTTTTGGATGAGATAGGCGTGCATAAATTGCGTCTTCAATAGCAGCCATATTTCTTTTTGTCATCATTTTGTAGGTAAGACACATTCATGCTCAATTTGAATTCTGAGGTAAGTCATGTCTTTCATCACACCTTCACTGTTGAATTTTTTGTATTCTTAAAATATTTTTAGATATTTAAATTTTCTACTTGCTTAATTTTAGTATCTCAAATTTGTAATATACATGTAATTTTTTTGCTGACAATCATACATTTTCTCTTCTTGCAGTTAGTCCTTTCTTCATGCTTTCCTTTAACACTTTCTGTAGGAGTTCCTGTATTTTCCTTTCTGTGTCTGCTATCAACACTGTGTCATTTGTATATTTAATGTTATTAAGATTATGGCCATCAATAAGGAATCTTGGTATGACTTCTAATTTTTTCAGTGGATCATTGTAAAGATTGAATAAATTTGGTGAGAAAACATCTCCTCGTCTTACATCCCTTTCTACATTTGTGCATTCACTGAATCCATTTTATTTCCTCATGTAGGTGGTTTTCTGCCAGTATAAATTCTGAGTTATTCTAATCTCTTTCCCAAATAAATCATGTTTATCTAGCAGTTTTTTATGACATACATTGTCAAACGGCTTTGCGAAATCTACAAAACCTAGGTGTACATCCTTTTGCATTTAATTACTCTTTTTGATAGCATTCTGAGTATAAATACCACATTCCTTGTTCCAGTGTCTTTAAGGAAACCATACTGTTCATATCTAATTCTGCTACATGTTCTATTCATCAGAATTCGCATAATGAGTTTTATTATGTGGCTCATTAGGCTGATTGTCTGATGGAGTTTGCTTTTGTTTGCACCTGGCTTCTTAAGCAGCACTATGAAAATGAATTTCCTTGGGTATTTTGGTATCTCACTACTGCCATAAATTTAATCTTATTATATCTGTAATTTTATCAACTCCAAAGTCATCTAAGGCTGCCAACGTCTCTATTACAATTCCATCTGGTCCTGTAGCTTTGTTCATATTCAATATGGCCGGTGATGATTTCACTTCTGCTTTTAATATTTCTGGGCCTTTGATATTTCCTTGTTGTCCTCTTTTGTTGTGGAAGAGTTCTCCGATGTTTTCATTCTATTTATGAAGTATTTTTCTTTATCTAGTATCAATGTTTGGTCTTTGAATTTTATTCATCCTGTGGCACCCTGCATTTTTAGAAAGACTAAAAAGAGATATTCATAGAAATATGATTTAATTTTTATTCGGTTTATTAACCAGTTGTTAGTTATTTAGAAACGAAGAATAATTGAGTTTTGAGAATAATTCTCTAACTGTATTTAGGCGATCCAAAGAGAAGAAGAAAAAAAAAATAATAAAAAGAAAGAGAAAGAGGAATAGATAAAACAAAACCCGGTCATAAGTAAAACTAAGACAAGACAGGTGTCAAAATATATCAGGTCAAATTACCTGACCGAAATCCAGGGAAATAGAAATTGTTATATTTGGTTGAAGAAATAGAGTTTGGAGATAATAAAATAAAACAAAAAGAAGAGGAAAGACAGAAACATAATACGAAAACAGGTCGTAAGCGAAAACACACACGTACGACCAGCACCTAACAAGTGTCAAAATTATCAGGTCAAGCACTTGAACTAATTCCGTGTCCGCGTAGGATGGAAGTTTTGTTAAGGTTGGCTGAAACAATAAAGATTTTTTTGAACAATGAAAACGAAATTTTAATCGGAGGAAAGGTGTTTTTTGTGTTGAGGTGGTGACCGGTGGAACTGTATACAGATTCTGACCTGTTAAAAATTGGAACCCCACGATGATGAAGTGGAGACATTTTCAATTCAGATAATTAAGATTTTTGACTATCAGGTCTGACCAAAAACAAAGAAGGAAAGAAAACGATTGTCTCGGCTCACAGATAGCGCCAATATTCTTTCCTGAAGTCACATCTAATTAGCGGCAGGCTGTTTTGACAGAACCCAGGTGAGAAAAAGCCAAGATTATCATTTTTCGTACGTGTGAAAAAGGCTAAATTAGATTTTGTTTTTTTTAGAACAAGAACGATGTAAGCCACGCCCGATTGGAGACGGGAGGCGTCCCACCACAGTCTCATTAGCCGAAAGCGGTCACGTGATATGCGGAAAGAGGAGGGAGAATGCTCGATCAAGAACCATTGGTCGAAAACGGTCACCTGACATACGAGAGACCGGGAGAGATGGGTATGCGTCCTCCCCCCAGAGGCACTGTGAGGAAGTAGGGGTGAAAATAATAGAGATAATGGGAAATCAGAACTAATGCGACTTTTGGGATTATCGAGAGAGCCCTGACGCCGACAGACCCACCCCGGTTTGCTGCGGCGTCAATAAAAGCAGGACCCCAATCGACAAAGAAATGAGTTCAGCCCCGGACGGCAGCGAGAGGAGATCGCCTCGGACGGCGGAGAGTTGCGGCTGGGTTGCGGCAGGAGGTCCTTCCAGCCCAAGTCGAAAACAAGAAATCCTTCCAGCCCAAGTCGAAAACAAGAAATCCTTCCAGCCCAAGTCAAAGACAAGAGAAGTTCTATCTAAGTCGACGAAGGAGAAGATTACTCGAAAGCCGCAGAGAAGTTGCAGCCAAGTCGAAGACAAGGCCAAAGAGTTACTGGACGGAAGAAGAAGAAGAAGTTAAAATCAAGCCCAGCCGAGAAAAGAATTCGACCCAACCAGATCGAAGTGAAGAAATACAACTCAAGTCGAAGAGAAGAATCAACTGCGAATGATTGATAGAAATTAGCCCCAGTGTCGAACTAAACCACACTCCGACATACACAATTCTAGAGAGTAGACAATTCGAAATCGTTAAGTTGTATGATAGAAGCTTGGTGCCATAGTCCACAGAGCGGGTCGGGAATGAGAACAATTTTTCTTTATGTAACGGACATTAGATATAAAAGGTTGTCACCTTTTTTTTTTTTATCAGTAATTTTTTGTCTCGTGAGTTTTTTTTTTTTCTTTTACTTGTGTTTTGCCACCCCCGTCGGACTCAGCTTGCATACGGCCCAATCCCTGCTGGTCCCGTCTGTCTAAGATCTAAACACAGCGTGGGTAGACAGACCGGAGATCAGTACAGTTGCTTTAGCAACCAGGTATTGGAAGCGGGTTGGGAAAGGCGAGGCTGGTGATCATCTAACCAAGAGGTTGGAGCGGCACGCTTGGAACCAGGAGGAGCGACCAGGAGGAGCGACGTCACAGTTGGCGCCGTAACCAAAGGATTCGACCCTGGGCCAGGTGTGTACCCGTCACAATTGGTGCCAGTGACCAGGATCAACCCTGAGACAGCCGCGTCACGTCACATCGATCGACCGCCGTTGCTGAAAATTCAAGTGGAACTCAAAACGACCGGGACCGAAAGGAACAAGAACAGAATCGTCTGCAAGGTAGGACACCTTATTTTATTTCCCAACCTCGATTGTTGCTGCATAGATTGTCTTTCTCTGTAGATATGTCGGACTGTGATTCGGATAGAGCAGTGGGGGGTGAAGAGGAAGTAAGGCGGGGGTTGTCAGTGGATTTAAGGAAGCTGTTAGGTGGACCGAGGGTCCCAGTGTTTGATGGCAGCGGGAAGGAGTTTAAAAACTGGCTGGCAATCCTTGAGAAGAGCCGAATCATCTACGAGCTTTCGGACCAAGAAACCCTGTATTTGGCATACGATGCCACAAAGGGAAAAGCGTCTGAGTTCGTGAGGGGGCTCTTGGAAAATCAACCCTGCTTGTCTTGGGAAGAGATAAAAAGACTGCTAACCAAAGAGTTCGCCGACGAAGGTACGGCCATAGAGGCCATGGGGGCCCTTTTGGGACTGACACAGCTACGGGATGAAACCCCGGGAGAATTAGGGACCCGAGCGGGGAAGCTATCATCGTTGGCATTCCCCGAAGTGGTCAGGGATAATGCAGTTATGCAGGCCCAACTGGCGGACCTGTATATAGAGGCGCTGAGCGACGAGCGTGTTCGTCACGACGTACTGAAGGAAGGACCGCTCAGACTGTCGGCAGCGGTGGAGCTGGCCAGGGAGAGCCAGGGCGTGTGGGATAAAGTGAAGAGGTGTGGGAAGAAGCAGATGCCAAGTCAGGAGGCTGGAAAGAGGGGGGTAGGCGGAAGACCCCCCGCGTGGAATCAGAGGGTTAAGGATGAGGTGGATCGGGCAGAATTATGGGAGGAGGACCCCAATAGAAAAGCATGGTCGACCAGGCATGGTTTTTATAAGCCCACGCCGGGTCGATACGGGCTGGTCTGCTGGACCTGTGGGCACGAGGACCACAGGGCGGCGGAATGTCCGACGAAGTGGGGGTTACCCCCAGACTTCGATCAGGACAGATGCACCAGGTGTGGTAAGAAAGGACACCTGGCCAAGTGGTGCGGGCTGAGGAAGGGTGCCCCACCGATATTAACAAAGAAGGCTGAGCCCAAGAGACCGGCCCAGGGAAAAGCCAGCGGGCCACCCCGGAATTAAGAGGGAGGGTGGCCCAGTTAAAAAGAAGAGAAATAAAAACTTGGACCAGTGGACGGGCGAACCGCTTGAATAGAGGACGGGTTCCCCCCGGGAATAGACACAAGGCCAACCCAGTTGAAAAGGAAAAGAGCAAAATGTTGGACATGTGGTCGGGCGGGCCACTTTGCGGCAAGCTGTCCAACAAGAAGGTGCTGGTTTTGCAGGAGGCCAGGACACCTGAAGAGAAACTGTATCCTTAGAAACGAACGCGGGAGACCGGGAGAGGTCCGGCCGGGGTCGCCCAGGTGCAGGGGGCGCAGAACTCCACCTCATGAGAAAAATGAAGGTGATTTATTACTACCGGCACCCATGGCTGGGTTGACCCAAGGGTGGAGACCCAGGAAGAAGAAAGCTCAAGTGTTCTCTTCGCTAACGCAAGAGAAAGAACTATCCTGTAGAGCAGAGATAGGGGGTAGGGAGATGAGGGCTCTGGTGGACACAGGAGCATCTGTGTCATTGATGAGAGAGGAAACATACAGGCGGGTGAAACGGAAGAGAAGGTTACGGGAAGCGGACATAGAGATCACGCAAGCAGATGGAGACCCCTGAAGATAAAAGGGATGGTGAGGCTCCCGGTGAGGATTGGGAAAGTAAAAAGCACCCAAAATTTTTACGTAACCCCCGACCTGTGTACGGAGGCAATCTTGGGAGAAGATTGGCTCCGGAGCCAGAGGGCCCAGAAGAAAAGAAATGAGAGGGTGAATGCTGAAAGAAAGGTAGTAGAATTGAAGGTTGGAGACCCTGTCTACTATAAAATCCACCAGAGAGAGGGAAAGCTGGACCAAAGATGGGAACCGTACTACCGGATAGTAGAGCAGACGGGCCCAGTATCATATGTAATATGGGATCAAGTGGCAGGACGAGCGAGGAGGGTTCATGCCAATGATCTGAAGAAGGCTGAAATAGCTAACCTGGAAATGAGCGAGCCGAGGCCTAAGAAGACAAGGAAAAGGAAAGTAACTCTGGTTGAACCGGAAGAAATGGAAACGGAAGAAGACTCCGAGGAGGATGCGGAGATAGGTCGACTTGGCCAGATAAACGAAGCAGTCCGAGTGACAGAGTTGGAACCCTCAGCGGGGATTGGCGATGTTCAGTCGTCGACTGAATCGGTACAGAGAAGACCCCGTGAGATCGCCATCACACCCCCATGTCCGAAGAAAAGGAAGAAAAAGACGAGGAGGTCCAATCAAGCAGTCGAAGGCTCTAAAAAGAGGCACCCTGAACAGGACGAAGGACCCAGCGAGTGGGAGGAGGAGGATCGAATACCCCTTTCCCAGCTCAAGGAAAGGATAAGGAACAGGAGAAATTTAGACATAGAGTCGAAAGGTATTGAGGACATTCAAGGCGAAGACTCTAAACAGAAAGAAGAATCAGGAGATGAAGAAGAGGACAAAAAAAACCCCTCCTGGACGGAAGTTAGACACAGAAAGAAGGTTAGAGGTTGAACAGGAATCACCTCAGAAGATGAGATCAGGGAGGGAGAAGAACCCCAAATCTCAGTAGAACAAAAGGGCTGTGCAGAATACAAGCATTTAGTGTCGACAGATAACGACACTGGCTCATCCAAAATCCTATTGGCTGACTATGGTAGATGTGAGTGGAGGGGATGGAGTCGCGGGCTGCACCTCACAAGGGACGGGAGAAGATCATTGGCATTGTTGATTAATCACCAGTGGTGTCATGAAGTACAACCTTTAGAGTGGGCGCCACGCACACCTGACCAGACCATTCTGTCCGCTAGAGGTTAGTTAGAGGAGGGAAGAGCTGAACTTAGTAAGAAGTTATAAAATAATTGAGTGATGAGTTGAGCGACACGAAGTAGTTGTGAAGAATAACAACAAAAGAATTTCGTTACCTTTCAGGAATGATCAAGATGAAAGGGTTGGTTATGACGATGATGGTGGTAGCCACGCTGATGGTGACGATGGCGGAAGCTGGGAAGCGCAGCCGAAACACCATTTTTAAAAAAACGAGCGAAGTAATAATAACCAGGTCTAAGTGGTTGGTCACATTCGTGATAGATTTGAACCCGTATGAGTCGCTACTAAATAAGTTAGGAAACGAGCTAACGCAACTGGGTGCAGCCCGGTTGAAAGTAGGACAAGATTATCCCAAGCAAAAAGGGTATCTCAGTTTATTGCACTCCCTAGAATCAGAAGCCACTATGATAGAGGCTCAATGGAAAGACATGCAAAACTACCTGCAGGGAATAGAGTTACTGCAGACGCGGGAAAGGAGATCCGTAGTCCCGATTGTGGGAAAGGCATTGAGTGTCCTGTTTGGAACAGTGACTGAAGATGACGTTAAATTCATAAGAAGGAAACTGGGAGAAGTGGAGGTAAACCAGAGGACGCTTGCCCAGGTGGCAAGGGAGAGTGTGACAATATTAAATGTGACAAGGTTAGAGGTGTCCAAAAATAGAGCCAGAATCAATTGGTTAATAGACAACCTGGCGAGGTTGAGACAAGAGGTAATTAATAATACAGAAACTGTAATGATTGAATTACAGGAAATGAGCGGATTCATGCAAAAATATTTCCAGCTGATGACAATTACGAATAAGGTACGACAAACGAGTCAGTCGTTGACGACCTTGCTGGAACACGTGAGGGCGCAATTAGACATGCTGTCGTTAGGACACCTCTCCCCAAGCATAGTAAACCCGGGTCACCTAAGGGAAGCGCTGCTCGGAGTACAGGCCGAGTTACCCCACCATTTAAGGCTGCCGGTGGACCCCACCAAAGAATTGTGGAAATATTATAATGCACTAGGATGTGTGACCTTGTTAGAAAATAGGCGACTATTGGTTGTGATATCTGTTCCATTGTTAGATAGCGAGAGTGTATTCGAGATATACCAGGTTATAAACTTACCCATCCCCTACCCCAGAAGAGATCAAGGTTTAGGAATGATAGCAAGGTACAAGGTGGAAGCAGACTACATAGCTTTAAATTCGGGGAGAACGAAATTCATGTTGCTATCAGCTGAAGAAGCTGGAAGGTGTAGAGATGATGCTCTAGGGACTTGTACCTCGTTAAGCCCTATCTATAAAACTGGTAATCGCAGAATGTGCATACTAGAATTGTTTGATGGGAAAAGGGAAGGAATCAAAAGAATCTGCCAAGTGGAGGTATTAACAAACACGGCATTACCACAAGCTATCAGTGTTTCAGACGGGATGTGGGCAGTAGCCACACAGAGACATATCAGCTTGTCTAGGGTATGTGGGGGAGAGTCCACAAGGACATTAAGAATAAGACCACCGTTATCCCTGGTGACGCTACCCATGGGATGTTCGGCGGTTGGAATATCCATTTCCTTACCCCCCTATTACCAGGAAGAAGAAAGATATGAAGAGAAAGATTCAATCATAGAGATGATTGGTAGAGGCTTAGTCAATTGTACAGAATTATGGGAGCCGATAGTGAAGAGATTCTCTAATGTTACCTTAAATAAGATGCCAGTATTAATGAAGCCAATAGAAAAGATCGATATGGATCAATTGAGAGACAAGTTAAGTGCGTTGGGAAACGAAGGTGTGGCTTGGGAAGACGATGAGCAGATCGCGATAAGTTGGTCAATAGTAATGGGTACATTCCTAGTTATAGCCATCGGGGGTGTATTAATATGGAAGGTTAAGAGTAAGAGGAGATTAGCGAACGACAATCTAGTGAGCGTGCAGCAACTCGAGAGGGAGATGCCGAGCAGTGTTCCTCGCTCAGACAGGACGGGCGAAGAAATTGCTGAAAGACCAACGGAGGAGGCTGGCGTGAGACCACCACGTGCGGCGGAAAAACCTCCCACAGCGGAGAGGAAAACATTGACCAAGAAGAACAAACCATAGTAAACACATCTGCACCCACAGACACACGCACATATTACTTTTGCATGTAGAACAGAAGAAGATGAAAAGAACATTACATTGCATGTAGAACAAAAGAAGATGAAAAAGAACATTACATTGCATGTAGAACAAAAGAAGATGAAAAGAACATTACATTGCATGTAGGACAAAAGAAGATGAAAAAGAACATTACATTGCATGTAGAACAAAAGAAGATGAAAAAAACATTACATTGCATGTAGAACAAAAGAAGATGAAAGGAACATTACATTGCATGTAGAACAAAAGAAGGTGAAAAGAACATTACCCTTGCATGTAAGAAAGTAGAATAGAATTGCATGAGACAAATGCATGGTGCATGTTAAATGATGTAATTGGGTTTAGGTGTCATTTACGGGTAAATGACAAATCGGTTAGGGGAGGATTGTGGCACCCTGCATTTTTAGAAAGACTAAAAAGAGATATTCATAGAAATATGATTTAATTTTTATTCGGTTTATTAACCAGTTGTTAGTTATTTAGAAACGAAGAATAATTGAGTTTTGAGAATAATTCTCTAACTGTATTTAGGCGATCCAAAGAGAAGAAGAAAAAAAAAATAATAAAAAGAAAGAGAAAGAGGAATAGATAAAACAAAACCCGGTCATAAGTAAAACTAAGACAAGACAGGTGTCAAAATATATCAGGTCAAATTACCTGACCGAAATCCAGGGAAATAGAAATTGTTATATTTGGTTGAAGAAATAGAGTTTGGAGATAATAAAATAAAACAAAAAGAAGAGGAAAGACAGAAACATAATACGAAAACAGGTCGTAAGCGAAAACACACACGTACGACCAGCACCTAACAAGTGTCAAAATTATCAGGTCAAGCACTTGAACTAATTCCGTGTCCGCGTAGGATGGAAGTTTTGTTAAGGTTGGCTGAAACAATAAAGATTTTTTTGAACAATGAAAACGAAATTTTAATCGGAGGAAAGGTGTTTTTTGTGTTGAGGTGGTGACCGGTGGAACTGTATACAGATTCTGACCTGTTAAAAATTGGAACCCCACGATGATGAAGTGGAGACATTTTCAATTCAGATAATTAAGATTTTTGACTATCAGGTCTGACCAAAAACAAAGAAGGAAAGAAAACGATTGTCTCGGCTCACAGATAGCGCCAATATTCTTTCCTGAAGTCACATCTAATTAGCGGCAGGCTGTTTTGACAGAACCCAGGTGAGAAAAAGCCAAGATTATCATTTTTCGTACGTGTGAAAAAGGCTAAATTAGATTTTGTTTTTTTTAGAACAAGAACGATGTAAGCCACGCCCGATTGGAGACGGGAGGCGTCCCACCACAGTCTCATTAGCCGAAAGCGGTCACGTGATATGCGGAAAGAGGAGGGAGAATGCTCGATCAAGAACCATTGGTCGAAAACGGTCACCTGACATACGAGAGACCGGGAGAGATGGGTATGCGTCCTCCCCCCAGAGGCACTGTGAGGAAGTAGGGGTGAAAATAATAGAGATAATGGGAAATCAGAACTAATGCGACTTTTGGGATTATCGAGAGAGCCCTGACGCCGACAGACCCACCCCGGTTTGCTGCGGCGTCAATAAAAGCAGGACCCCAATCGACAAAGAAATGAGTTCAGCCCCGGACGGCAGCGAGAGGAGATCGCCTCGGACGGCGGAGAGTTGCGGCTGGGTTGCGGCAGGAGGTCCTTCCAGCCCAAGTCGAAAACAAGAAATCCTTCCAGCCCAAGTCGAAAACAAGAAATCCTTCCAGCCCAAGTCGAAAACAAGAAATCCTTCCGGCCCAAGTCAAAGACAAGAGAAGTTCTATCTAAGTCGACGAAGGAGAAGATTACTCGAAAGCCGCGGAGAAGTTGCAGCCAAGTCGAAGACAAGGCCAAAGAGTTACTGGACGGAAGAAGAAGAAGAAGTTAAAATCAAGCCCAGCCGAGAACAGAATTCGACCCAACCAGATCGAAGTGAAGAAATACAACTCAAGTCGAAGAGAAGAATCAACTGCGAATGATTGATAGAAATTAGCCCCAGTGTCGAACTAAACCACACTCCGACATACACAATTCTAGAGAGTAGACAATTCGAAATCGTTAAGTTGTATGATAGAAGCTTGGTGCCATAGTCCACAGAGCGGGTCGGGAATGAGAACAATTTTTCTTTATGTAACGGACATTAGATATAAAAGGTTGTCACCTTTTTTTTTTTATCAGTAATTTTTTGTCTCGTGAGTTTTTTTTTTTTCTTTTACTTGTGTTTTGCCACCCCCGTCGGACTCAGCTTGCATACGGCCCAATCCCTGCTGGTCCCGTCTGTCTAAGATCTAAACACAGCGTGGGTAGACAGACCGGAGATCAGTACAGTTGCTTTAGCAACCAGGTATTGGAAGCGGGTTGGGAAAGGCGAGGCTGGTGATCATCTAACCAAGAGGTTGGAGCGGCACGCTTGGAACCAGGAGGAGCGACGTCACAGTTGGCGCCGTAACCAAAGGATTCGACCCTGGGCCAGGTGTGTACCCGTCACAATCCTGTTCGTGAGCATGTCTTGTTTGATCTTATTTTGTTATGTTATCTTCTTTATCTGTACATTTTTCATTGAGCCATTCTTCTTTTGCCTGCCTTTATGTGTTCCTAATTTAATTGTGCAATGCTGTATATTCTGTGCCCTAACTTGGCATTGTTTGCTGTCTTCTTTTCACCATGTCGAGAATTTCATCTGTCAACCATTCCTTATCTAGTTTTCTTTTGGATGATCTCATTTGCTGATATTTCTAAATTTTCTTTTAAATGTTTCCCACGCTGAATTACCATTGTCTTTTAGTTCATTCTATCTACTTTTAATGTTGTCTGTATACATCTCTTTCAAATTTGGATCAATCCGTTTTATTGCAATCTGGGTATTGCATTGACCATTTTCAAATTCTGTAGTTTCACTCTAAGGTTACATATTACTGGAATGTGATTGGCACTTGGATGGGTTTTGCAGTGAAAAATTGCATTCCTGAATCTCTTATTGACCATTATGTAGTCAATTTGATTCTTCATTTCTATGTTTCTCTATGCCTGTGTATATTTGGGTGTTCCTGAAAGCAGGTGTTTGCAGTCACTATGCACCCAATGAACCCATCTTTCTCCCCGTTTATTAACAGTTCCTAGACTGACTTTACCAATTATATCGCCATCTCTCTCTTTCCCTACTTTGGTATTCAAGTCTCTCGCGATGATTGTCCTGCAATTTGCAGTGATCCTTGGCATTGTCTTGAGTAGAATAAAACTTTTTGATTTCTTCTGTACTTTGTACTGTTGGCACATATATATATATATATATATCTATGATGGATATGTTGAAAGACTTCTTATCAGTTTAACTACAAGAATTCTTTTAGATAGTTGATAATATCCCAGGATGCATTTATTCATGTCTTTGTCTAATAATTAGTGCTACACACCTCTCGTTTTTCTCTCCACTTGGCTATATGACCGAGTCACTGACGTAATATCAATTGTTTGCCCACCTCATTTCACTTTACATCTAAAATATTAACCTTTCATTTTCCTGCTTTATATTTTCTAACTGGCCAGAGTGATTTAATGTTCTCACATTCCATATCCCAAGAAGCAAACATCTGTCATCCATTCCTTTTTTTCTTTGTCTAGTTTTCCTTGCGATGATCTCAATTGCTGATGTTACTAAAGCTTCTCATCAGGTGTCCTGCATGCAGTTTCCATTTTTATTTTGTTCATTGCATCTGCCTTTAACACTGTCTATATATTTCTTCTACACATTAGGGTCATCCAGGAGTCTGTCACTGCAATTTAGGTGCACCTTAGCCCTCTTTAATTTCCATAGTTTCAATCTAGGGTGGTCACTCACACAGCTTGCACTTTGGTATGTTTTCTAATGTAAAACGACATTTCTGAATGTGAACAGGAATGTTCTTTTAAATGCTGTGTGATTCAGCTAGAATCATCCATATGAAGTGTAATTCTCCTTGATAACATTGTTGTCATAAAGCCAACATACATTTTCTTTTACTTCTTAAAAAAAACTCATAAGTACTTATATATACCCCACTGACACCAGTAAAATAAATAAAACTAATTATATACTACACTAAATTTAATACAACCACCTTAATCATCTGCAATATCTCTACTCCGTCAACTAGCGTTTTGCAAAAGGCCAACATTGTATATCAATTTAAGTGCCGTTTGGGAGATTGTATCTCTGACAAAAAAGAAAATATATATGTCAGCTTTACAGGAATTAATCTTTAGAGAAATATGAATCGATAATAGAAGTATACTCCACCACAAAAATAAAAAAAACAAAACTTCAAATTCTGGAAGCCCTTTATATAAAAAAAATATGGCCAACAATAAATAAACCTAATTAAGAGTATAGCAAACAAAGTTACTTTATAACAATAAAGTTTTAAAATATCTAAATTGTAATTAAAAAACTACAATTATAACTGAATGTTTTAAAACATGTAATTACAATTTTTAATACAATATTTTTACAATATTTTGAGGTGTTATCATGCTCTGCTGATAAAACTGAAGGCTTGGCCTACAAATTCCCCTCAAACTCTACTCTTGACTCATCTGAAGTATCCCTGCCTAACTTTCCACTTAAAACTGATTCATTGTTGGACGATATGCATATAACACCTTCCGAACCCCATTTACATTATTCGGACTATTGACCTCATCTTTATTGCCATATTTATTACAATGTTTCAGCCATTGTACGCTCTGGCCTTCTTCAGGTGGTCGGAATGTAGAACTGAACCCTTTATTTCACTCACTGGACACATGGCACAGTGGATAAAGGCGTTAGTTAGATCCAGTGACAGGACCCAAAGAGTGTGAGTTCAATACCTGGTTAAGGCGATGGAGAACTTGGAGAGGGGAATTAACAGGAGTTAACTGATAACTGACATCCATCAGATATAGCACGTGGAACTAGAACAGTTCATCCCAGTGAGCGAAATAAAGGGTTCAGTTCGACATTTCAACCACCTGAAGAAGGCTGGAGTATACAATGGCTGAAATGCTGTAATAAATATGGTGATAAAGATGAGGACAGTAGTCCGAATAATGTAAATAGTGTACATAATACCTCATCTCAGAAATATAGAAAAACACCTTCCATGGTTTGTACTATCATCCCTAACCTTGATCCCCACAAAACATGTGAACTTGATTGCGTCTTTGTAATAGTCATTAAGAAGTGTGCTTCCATACTGGTTCCTGTTCTCTCTAAATTGTATAATAAATGCCTTGCTACGTCCTATCTGCTGGAAGTCATTTTCTGTTGTTCTAGTTTTTAAGAACTCTGGTAAACTGTCCGACCAATCCAACTGTCCGACCAATTAGCTTTCTACCTCCTTTTGAGAAAATCATAGAGACACTAATCAATGGATCATCATCTCTCATCACAGGTCTTTTTCTGAGACAAGCAATACAGCTTTCATTTCCCCGGGTCTACTGCTCATATACTAATGATAATTGCGGAAAGAGACTATCATGCTCTAGATAAAAATGGTGAAGACCTGGCTGTAGCATTGAACATCTCAAAGGCCATTGACAGGATCTGGCATTTACGTCTTCTCCACAAGCTGAAAAATTATGGTATCTCTGGGTACATTTTCAAGATGATCTAGTCATTCCTATCAAATCATGAAATGAAAGTTGTCGTGAATGGCCAGTCGTCTACATCTTTTCATGCTAACACAGGTGCTCCCCAGGCTCCATCCTTGGTCCTATGCTGTTTTTAATCTTCATTAATGACCTTCCCGATGACATCAGCTCTCAATTTGGCATCTATGCTGAAAACACTACCATTTACTCCTGCCTTGATAGTAAGACTTATCCGTGCGACAAGGTTAAAATGGCAGCTGATGTACAAAACAACCTTAAGTCTATCATTAACTGGGACAAAAGATGGCTTGTCAATTTTAACGCCTCCAAAACTAAACGTCTCTCCATTAATCATCTGAAAGATCCCTCTCTGCCTTCCATCAGCATGGCTGATGCTATCCTCCAAGTAAGTGACTTATTGGGCTTTCTCAGGCTAACATTCTCAGCTGAGAAGTGGAAAGACTATTGAATCCGTTGCTAGGTCAGCTGCTAAGAAAGTTGCTTCACTGTGCTGGATTAGACAATTTTTCTTTCCGGAATCTATCTTGCATATCTATAAGTCTGCCATTTGTCCATGCTTAGATTATCGCTGCCATATACAGTCCTGTGCCTCTATTATTTACCTGGAGTTCCTTGATAAGATCCAAAGAAGAAGAATAGTTAACTGGGGAAAAAGATAGCTTGTTAATTTTAACGTTTCCAAGATTAAACTTCTCTCCATTAAGTATCTGAGAGACCCCTCTCTGCCTTCCATCAGCATGACTGATGCTATCCTCCGGGAAAGTGACTTGTTGCAGCTTCTTGGACTAATGTTCTCAGCTGACACGAAGTGGAAAGACTGTACTGAATCCATTGGTAGGTCAGCTGCTAAGAAAGTCGGTTCACTGTGTTGGGCGAGACAATTTTTTTTTTTTTTACAGAATCTATCTTGCTATAAGTCTACCATTCATCCATGCTTACAATATTGCTACCATATATACACTAAACTTTTTTTGGTTCTCAGTGTTGGTGGGTTGAATTCCATGTCATACTGATTCAACCAGTTTGAAATTTTTAGAACTTTCTTTCTTATTTCAAAATAAGCAGTAAAATTTTTTAAAAAATTTAAAAAAAAAATTTTTTTTAAATTGAAAAAAAAAAAAAAAAAAAAAAATGTAAAAAAATTAAAAATTTTTTTAAAAAATTTAAAAATTAGTAAAAATCCCAAAAATATAACATTTAGAAATTGAAATCAAATAAAATACCTGATAGAAATTCCTAATTTTTAAAGGATGCTTGTCTACAAGAGCAGTTAGCTAATCCCTATTGCAGACGCCTTCTCAGGTACATTTGTATTTATTCAACACCCACAGAGCCCACCTGTGGTTTATACTGCAACTATGCTGAGAACTTAGTTACAGTTTCTTGGACAGAGCATGTTACCTAGCATGATCAACAGTCTGAACAAGTCCAACACATTCAAACCCTCGGTCATGATGACTTGTGGCTTTGCGATAGCACAACCATCGACAGCCCCCAGAAGGTTGCGTTTATCCAGTTTCATTGCATTTTTCAAAGATGCTACATGCTGAGGTTACCTCATCCAGACCAATAACAATGAAGTGATCTTCCTGACAAATCAACCATGAAAAGTTCAGAAAGTGAATGTTCTAACCATTCAGCCACATGCTGATCAATATTCTTAATATACCTGGACCAAAAAAAAAAAAGAAGCTTTTTACCATCATAATGATCCACTGCATCGTTGTGCTGAATATAAACCTTGTATCGTTGATGCCGATGTTTTGTTGGTGTATTAATACTGTCAAGTTCATCAGGTGAGTAGATAGAATTTTCAAAATTTGAAAACAGACTATCAACTTCAAAAAATCCAGAATGATCCCTTGAGGCAGCATCACTATGAGCTGTGACCACAGAATCTGAGGAAAATAGAAGCATTGTTAAAGAAATAAATATATTTGTGAAAATTCAGATATAAATAAAAATGTATCTGTAAAATGACTATATGAATAAAGAGAAATTTCTTCACCAATGCATCAGTAACAATTTTGTTTGTCTTTATTCACACACAAACACATACATATATATTATATAAAAAAGATTAATGTCAATTTTTTGTTGTTGTTTTTGTTTCATACGTGGGCATTGCAATTAATTTGGTAACAACAGAAAGAGCAACATGAAAACCGTAGCAGTCATTTCACTGATTTTTATTCAACAACTCTACTGCCCCAAGTGACACCCCTCTCTCAGGGACTCAAAAACAAAAACAAGGTGTGTACCTCATCAGTGATTACTGATGATACAGTTTTTCCCGACTTTAAAGTTTCTTGGTAATGACCATTGTTCAAGGGGTTCTGTTTTTAAACGATATTTTAAAGTTTTTCAATTTATTCCAGGTTTTTCAATCTGTTTTACACACATACGCATTCATGAATTTAACTTTTTTTTTTTTTTACATGTGCACGTTCTGGAATTTTTGCTTTTGTTTACGTCTTTTTTTCAGTTGTAGATTATTCTTCTAGCTGTAAATTCTTTGAAATTAAATTTTTGTTAAAAAAATAAATTTGTCATGTTGAATTGATAATGTTAATTATATTTTATGAATATGTCCTGAAGATGGTTTATTAGACCGAAACGTCCGACATTGACATATTAACATTAAAACAGCATAATTGCATATAAAGATTTTTGTTTGTTTTTTCCGTATATTTTTCTCTCTCTCTCTCTCTCTATATATATATATATATATATATATATATATATATATATATATAATGAAAAACAGACCACTTTAAGGTACCATTACAATAATTTATTTCACCAAAATCCTTTTTAAGGACTCCGAATCATCAGGTAACACTTCCAACAACGAAATGAAAGGAAAAATGATATTGAAAATTGATGGGTAGCGTAATTTTTGTAATTTAACAGGGGGGGATGAGGGGGTAGTTAAAGCGACAAGGTAGTGTATATATATATATATATATATATATATATATATATATATATATATATATGTGCGTGTTTTAGAAATGACCCAGTATATTTAAAACACATCCTATATATATATATATAATTATTTATTTAAAAATATGATTCCAACTCGCTACATAAGAGGTCTCATGTTTCAAAACAAGAGCCGAAAACTTCAAAATAATATTTGAATTAACTTGAGTTAAAGTAGGCTCTGTTCCATCTTCAAGCAAAATTTTTTTGGGAATGACTTATTTCTGAAATTTACGAGTTTTAATAGTATGGTCAGAATTGAAATCAAAAATTTCCACGGTAACATCACTATGGGATCACTAGACTCTGCAGAGTCTTCTGACTTGGTTGGTCTTTTAATATTGTACAACCTAACGGCACACCGCGAGATTGATATCCAGGACATCGGACTGTATAGAGATGACGGGCTCATGGTGGTGAGGAGTTCCACTAGCTTTAAGATAGAGAAGATCCGTAAAATTATGTTTAGTGAATTTAAAAATCTAAACTTAAAGATAACCGTCTCTTCTAGATTGAAAAAGGTAAACTTCCTCGACGTAACCCTAGACTTACTGAGCAACACGTACCAACCTTATAGAAAACCAAATGCTAACCCCTTATATATACACCCGAAGTCAAACCACCCTCCATCCACAATTAAACATATACCCTCATCAATAGAAAATAGAATTAGCAGTAACTCCGCTAACAAAGAAATATTCCACCAACATAACGACTTCTATAACACTGCCCTAAAAAGTAGTGGTTATAAAAATGCTAACATTAAATATAGGGACAATTGCAATAACCAAAAGAAAAAAAACAGGAAAAGAAACATCATTTGGTATACACCTCCGTTCAACCAAATGGTTAGTATTAAACTTGGACAGAAGTTCTTAGCTCTAATCGATAAACACTTCCCCACCAAAAGTAGGCTTAGTAATATATTCAATAAGAACACACTAAAATTGAGTTACAGCTGCACTGAAAATCTAGAAGGTATAATAAGAAGACACAATAATAAAATCCTGAACAAACCCCCTTACCTGAATAGTTTTAATAACTCTACGCTTAAATCAGATAATGATAAGGAAAAATTATGCGATTGTAGAAACCTGGTAGACTGCCCATTAGAAAATAAGTGCTGCATCAAATCTGTGGTATACCAATGCACTATATCATCCACGGAGAACCCTAACAATAATATGATATACATTGGATCCACGAAAAAATACCTTTAAAACCAGATGGAGGCAGACCTCTCTATCTAAATATTTTTGGCACCTGAAAGAAAAAAATAGACAACCTAAAGTAAAATGGAAAATCATTAACAGGACTAGAACTTGCAAAACTTGGGATGACCCATGCCCTTTGTGCCTCCATGAGAAACTACACATTATTAAGCTTCTAAACAATAAAAACCTATTAAACAACAGGCAAGAATTAACGGTTTTCTGCCGACACAACCGAACTTACGCTCTGAATAACTAGCTAAAAACACGCATACAATAAAATAAATTTTAAAATCCATAGCCCTTATACATAGTTTTAATACCCTACAAAAATTGATAACCCTTTATGAAGTCGTCAAATAACAAACGTTACGGCCTTTTCATATACACAAATCCCTTTCATAAAGAGATATAATAAAAGAATAAAATAAAAATAAATAAATAAATCTCCGTAGACGCTCAAGCCAGACTATGCGAAAACTTCCTCCGTCGTAATTTTAACCACCCCCACCTTACCGTGACCCGCCATCTGTGAAAATGACTCTATACTGATACAAAATTATTAACACCCCTCCCCTGCCGATTCTAAACAATCCGCCCTTGATGTTACCATGGAAATTTTTGATTTCAATTCTCACCATACCATAAAACTCGTAAATTTCAGAAATAAGTCATTCCCCAAAAAATTTCGCTTGAAGATGGAACAGAGCCTACTTTAACTCAAGTTAATTCAAATATTATTTTGAAGTTTTCGGCTCTTGTTTTGAAACATGAGACCTCTTATGTAGCGAGTTGGAATCATATTTTTAAATAAATAATTATATTTATGCTCTACTTTCGTATCGAGCACTATTTTTTAAAAATAACAACAAAAATACTAAGGAACTTTGGATTATTTACCAAACCAGTTTCTTTCCTATTTTCTACAATATTTTCACACATGTATATATATATATATATTTATATATATATATATATATATATATATATATAACATCTGTTGATATATATATTTTTTATAGTAAGGTCCACGCAATAAAAGGCCTAAGAGCCACTCAAGGCAGAGGGCTACTGTGTAGTGTTGTATGAGTGTAAGAAAAGGTAAGAATTTAAGTACATGGGGTTATGCGGGAAAGACAACAAATAATCCTAGACTTGAAGAGCAAAGATTGTAATGATTGGGAAAATAATCTGCTGAGAGTCTATTCCACAAAGCAGTTTGGGAAGAATCTGTCTGAGTCATACATCCTCTTTACTAATGGAATACAAAAGAAATAGTGATCATTCACTCTTGTGTATGCAGCATGGTGGGTCCCAGTTGCAAAAGTTAGGGCGGATGGAATCAAGGAATGTAGCTTATAAGAAAACATGCTATATAGCAATCGAGCAACGAAAGTCCTGCAACATTTCATCCGTGGAAAAAGAGGTTGTAGGATGGAAAATAATTCATCACCCACAAGGCCGTGTAGACACTTTAGACTTCTATCAAAACTACCAATGGGTCAATGAATTCTCCAGGTGTACAATCCATAGCCTAAGAACGGATCTGTCATTTTGTGGCATGTAAAACGAGAGAAAGAGATTCTTTCTCTTTGGAAACGGACAATAAGCATGAAAATAGAACGCCTCTGCCGAAACTTTGTAATAACAACGAAAAGAAAGAAACCTATAAATACTAACAATTTTTGAAATGATAACCACTAATCTAAAAATTTCAGAAGTTCTGTTTAAAATAATAATAAAAAACGAAAAAGGCAATGAACGATTTAGAGAGAAAGAGACCAAAAGGATTACCGAGGGGAAGTAACTCTTAAAAAATATTTTATGAATTATTTCCCTTTATGCCTTTTAAATGACGAAATAAACAAATTCCACATCATACGTTTTATCATCACTCTTCAGAAAGGGTACCCTATTTATTTATAATCTGATGACCAGGGTTGCCAGATGGGATTTGGGATAGTTTTAAACCCCCAGTGTTCTATGTGACGTGTTCCATCTGGAAAATCAGCATTTAAAATAATTCTACATTATACATGGATTTGGTTGGACACTGCTCACAAATCATGGCAGAAAATATGCAATTATCTCTACCACCAAGTAAAAGGCAATTTTCGTTTTATTTCAAAAGGTGGAGTTAAAAAATGTTTTATTTTATTGGTATGAAGCCATTAGACTGGAAAAAACAGAACTTGTGATAAAAAACAAATAATGGGTAAGTTTTGGAGAAAAAATAGGATGAAAATATTTTGAGAAGATAGAAGTTAGAAATGTTTCCAGGAAAGAGAAGATAAAAGCTGGTAAAACTGCCAGAAAAGTAAAGATATGGGCTTGAAATGTTTCCAGTAAAAGAAAACATAGGCCAAAAACATTTCGAGAAAGAAGGCATGGACCAGAAACATTTTCAGAAATTTGTATTTTTGTGCTAGAAATATTTCATGAAATAAGACATGGATTAGAAACATATCCAGAAAATAGAAGACATGGGTTAGAAATATTTCCACAAAAAGAGAAGACTTGGGCTAGAAAAATTTCCTGAAAGTAGCAGTTTTGTGCTAGAAATGTTTCCTGAAATAAGATATGGTTTAAAACTATTTCCAGAAAAGTGAAGACATGGGCTAGAAACATTTCAGGACAAGAAGCTACAGACCAGAAACATTTCAAGGAATTATTAGTTTTGTGACAGAAGTGTTTCATGGAATGAGATGACATAGGTTAGAAATATTTCCAGAAATTAGAAAACATGAGTGAGAAACATTTCTCATAAAGGAGACATGGGCCAGAAACATTTCAATAAATTACTAACTTTATGCTAAAAGTATTTCCAGAAAAGAAGATATAAGCAAAAAGCATTTACAGAAAATAGAATAAGACTAAAATGCAAGCAGCATTGACAACAGGCATTTAAGAATGGTGAGAGAATTATCTGGCTAAATTGAAATAACTAAAACAACTAAGATAGTAATCAACTTCAAACATCAAATATACTTTTGCTGAAAAAGGTTTTTGTGCAGTGGCTTCAAAGATATCAGGCATTATTAGGGTTTCTATTCAAGTTCAAATAAAAGATAGGATTTCAAATTTTTATATTTTATTCCCTGGGAAGCTTGACAACTAGAAGATTTGAAACATACAATTTGTATTGTACAATTTTGCAATTACTTAAGATAAAAACCAGGCAGACAGGAGGAAAAATAATCAAAAACTGAGACAGACTGGAGAGACAAAAAAAAAAAAAAATTAATAAAAAGTCCTTACCTAAGTCACTTTCTTCAGAGGCCATCTTGGTTGGAATTCTTTTCATAAAAGAAATCTATAAAAGAAAAAAAAAAAATAGAAAAAGAAAACTTGAAATATATTTATGATATGACTAGCAGCATGGCCGAGCGTTGCCCGTGCTTGATTCAAAAATCATACGACTCATACAGCAATCGCTATCACTTGACTTAAAATATTTTTGCCCTTCCTTGCCTTTAAAGGAGTGCCCTTTGCCATGCTGATGTTGCTACATGCTTTACTTCTTGCCTATCTCACACTGCAAATTTTTTCTAAGCTCTATACTAAACATTAAATCTGTTATGAAAAAAGAACTAAACAAAATGAACACAAAACGATCAGCTTTAAAAAAGGACTCGTAACTGGAAAAACCGAATGAAAAATGAATGTTAACAACAAATATTTTTTCACACCCAACCCAGTTCTGTGGAATCAGAATCAATGTTGAGTTTAAGCAAGTGAATGAGCCAATTGGAGTAAAGTGCCATGCAGATTTAAATTTTTCCCACTTGTGACGAATGCAGCTATCAATTTTTTTGCATGCTAGCATTCTAGTTAACATTCGTGTCAGTCAGCTGTTGGCTCTCATGCTGGCCAATAGAATCTTCCTGCCTATTTGTGGCAGCCAGCTATAGGCTCTCACTCTGGCCAGTACAAAATAGCTACAAACTATATGAAAACTGCCATAGAAGCATGAAAAAAATCAATTATTTCCATTATCGATGGGAGTTGGGAAATGCAAGGTCAGTCTTGGCATTCCCGTTAACTTGGAGCATGTGCATGTAAATTTTGGTGCAAATCCATCAAAAATTGCGGCCATACATTCGTTACACACACACACACACTGCCTTTTATAGATAGAGATAAGGAATAAGTAATTTTGGTTTGAATTTCTGGTATTCAGAGTTATCAACATATACAGTATTTATATTTAGAATATTGTCATCATCTTTGTCTTTATCATCCCAATGTTTTGGAAGTTGTGACTTTCTCAGGCGTATATCAAGGAATTCTGAATGGATATCTTCTCGTTCCATTGTCCACATATTAGGGATATTGAACATAAGAATAATGACCATGTCTAATTCTTATTTTTAGTATGTCATGAAATCCGTAAACAAACAGTTTAATCCACTGAGCCACTGATCCATAATACAATTTGCTGTATTGAACTTAAGATCTTAAAACTTAACCTATTAAGAATTCCCTGTAGCTTGCCCAGATCAATACACACCCGAACAAGGCTGGAAGACACAATGGGAGAAACATTGTGATAATAACAACAAACATGAAGACAATAGTCCAAATAGAAGTCGTGTAAATAATACATAAATAATATAACAATAATAAAAATGTGGTACATTACATCTGGTTATATATCTCTCCAGGTAATATGAGAACAAATAGAGTACAATTCCAACGTTCATGACATTTAATTTAAAAGAGGGCTCAATACAAAGTAGAGCAATATTCTTTATATTAGGATATTATATCGAAAACCTGTCAAAATCGCTACACAACTGCAGTCTTGTTTTGATGTGTATACAATTTTGTTTTTAAAAAAAAATAAAAAAATTTCGATTTGGATTTTTTTTTCATCTCAGATGCTACGTGAATTTTACCAAAAACAAAATAGTTTCCATGCCTGATGATGACTGGTAGAACCATTGAAAGTACTTATGTATTTAAGAAAGACCTAATACAGTTTATCATTTTAAAAAAAAAGGGATCATAACATTCATTGAGTGATTAGTGGATTAATGCATCTTTAAAATTTTGTTAGCAAAGGGATTTCGCCAATTTATATCATTAACTTTACTAATTTACTTTTTGTATGAATGATTCATTGTAATATAACTGTGGCGTCGTCCCCTGGTCGCAGCGCCAACCGTGACGTTCTATCCTAGTCTACCACGGCACCAACTGTGACGTCCTTAAACAGCACCAATTGTGACGTCCTCGCCGCGGCGCCAGCCGTTCGCTCCTCGCTGCTCCAAATGTGACGTTCTAACCTTTTGGTGATTCGGGTGGGAATCTGGTTAGATTTGATATCAGCCTCGTCGTTCCCAACTCGCTTCCAACGCCTGGTTACCAAGGTAACTGCACTGATCCCCCAGTCCGCCTACCCACGTTGTGAATTGATCTTAGGCAGACGAGATCAAACAGTGGTTGGGGCCGTACTGCAAACCGAGTTCAACGGGGGTGATACCACACAAATATGCATAAAAGACAATAAAATGAAAACTCAAAAGTTCAAAGTATCAAAGAAAAAGGTAACAAACTTTATGTCTAGTTGTTCGATACATAGGACTGCATCTATCTCCCGACCCGTTCTATGGATTGTGACACATCGTTT
This sequence comes from Acanthosepion lycidas, assembly GCA_963932145.1. Lineage (NCBI taxonomy): Eukaryota > Metazoa > Mollusca > Cephalopoda > Sepiida > Sepiidae > Acanthosepion > Acanthosepion lycidas. The sequence continues at coordinate 74,377,184 of OZ010605.1, forward strand.
TCCGCTAGGCAAGTTTTAACACTTCAAGTTGTCTGCTCTCTAAGTAATTGGTGTTTCGGTGGGTCTTTGGACGAAAGTCAAAAAAACTTATTTTGGTGATCTGGATCTAAGTCGCTCTTCAAAATAATTGTTCTTGGTTTGAAGAGGGGTCCGGAATGTGCGTGAATTTTGGTCAGTTATCTGCGAGGCTTGCTTCAACTGGAGACTGACTCTGGGAACTGCTGGGACTCAACTCAACTCTGCTCGTTGTGGCTTCGTTTATATGGGCGCCGACCAAAACAGGGGTGAGTTTGTCGGCACCGGGGGGTTCCTTGATAATTCTAAATACATATCCACCTCTCTGGTTAGGAATTTCCACCTTTTTCCATTTTTGGGAACATTTCCTCACTCCCACCTTCTCATCATACTTCAGAGGGGCGTGAACTGCCCTCCCCACATCTTCGTAGCAACCTCTCTTACTCATCCTCCAGATGGGCTGCAACAGCCTCCCTCGTGCATCACGTGATCACCACTCGACCAATGATGTCTTAGTCGGGCGGGGACGAATCCGCGGCTTTGTTTCAGGAAGAGAAAAAAAAATATCTTGCTTAACTAAAAAAAAATTATCTCTTCTCTTTCCCTTTTCTTCCTCTTTAATGGTGTTATCATTTCTCTGGCCGCGAACGGGACAATATGACAATGGAGGTCATAACTCTTGTTCTACACGTGGTTTACGTCAGGTATTTTATCGCTAATTATCAGAATGTGTGGTCTTCCTAACACGGTCTCAAAAAGAAACATCTCCAAAGTTCCAGTCAGTCTGTCGCCTCGAAGAAAGAAAAAAAAAACATTTCTAGGTCCCATTCATTTTCCTTCGGTACATATTTCTGATAACATAATTTTATTATCGCAGGCCAAGGATGTTCCGTCGAAGGAAAATCGGTCAACGGACACTAGTAGGTGGTCCTTAATTTTTCATATCTGTCCAAAGTCCCTTTAGTTGCCTGTTTTTCGTCACTTATCGAAATAACATCTTCATTTGAATTTTTTTTCTTTGGCCAGCCGGTCTGTAGTTGATAATAAGATGTCTTCCCGTACCAATAGTTTGTTTTCATATTCTTAGATAACACAGCCGATGCCAAAACATATGTGATTCTTTCTTTCTTTCCCTCTCTTTCCACTCAGAATTTCCCTGTCATTGTAATGACACTCTTTCGCCATTTGTTACTTATCAAAATATCCTTTTATCCATTGTCTCTTAGCCGCGTGTGAGTTCTTGCTTATCACTCACGATTCGGTCCTTAGCCTCTCCTCTTTCCTCTTTTCTTTCTTTTCCCTTTCTGCCTCGTTAAATGGTGCCACATAACTTAAACTGCATCATATATATATATATATATATGTATGTATGTATACAGAGATGCTGATAGGTGTGCATCCTGCGACCCTGATGCATAAAAAATCTTAAAGGATACAGTAAACTCTACCACTTTGTGTCCCATGGACCCAAAAGTCTCTCATGAAAAGCAATACATTGCCCATCATTGCTTTAAGATACTGCTTTTGCTTTAAACTTATTGATTCAATTGAAAACAATAAAAAAAATAAACAACTTTTGTTCTGTCAATTTAAAAACTTTGTTCTATCATAATTCTCAAAAAAAATACAGTTTTTAATTGAACCGTAATTAAATGTAAATACCATTTTTGTTTTGAATTTATTATTAGACTGGTGCAAAAATAATGACATAATAATGTCGTTTTTTACGTTGAAAAATACGTCAAAAAACGACATTATTACGTCATTATTTTTGCACCAACCTAATAAATATACTAACAAACCAAAAACCACTCAAAGACTCAAATTCAAATAATTGTGTATAGCACTATATATCTTGCAATAATATTTCAGCTAACTTTGAATGATTTCAATCTGAGTCCCTAAATGGGATTTGGTTGTTAGTGTTACTGCTCTTAGTATAATCTTTAGAGGCATTGAGCACTTTAGGTTTTATGTAGGTAGGTCTATGTCTTTTTCTTTTTTTCTTTTGTGAGCTTTTTTTTCTTTCATTTTTTTTTCCATTGACAGGCTTAGTGTTGGTAGGGTTGTTGTAAAATTTACTAATACCACAAGTGTGTTTTGGTTTTATGAATGATTAAAATAAAAGATGGTTCTTATAATGTAGATTTAATAGGCTGGTTCATGAAATTTGATGAATAAAAAGAGAACAAAATGATAACAATATTGGCAATGAGACTGATGATATTTATTATATACTAGCTTTAAAAGCCACCCTATTGGGCTGCATTTAAGCTAGCTCCTGTGTAGGACTCTTGATTGGAAAAAAAATCATGTAAAAAAAAAAAAAAATTTAAAAAAAAATCACCAAAATAGTCGCAGTAATGAAAATTTGTGAATCTAAAATTTCAGGATTGCTGGTCTGGATCTGGCCCAGAATGTTTTTAATTTGCACATGGAGTTAGCATGATTCCAAAATGGTATGATATGTTGGGCTATAGCCTCTAGGAGCAAAGTTGAAAAAGTGTGACACACTGACATTTGCATTTATTATACAGATTAGCTTTTTGACTGAATGAAATATTTTAAAATCAAAATTTTTGGACACAGTGGTGTCCTTTTTCAACAAGACGAGATATAAACAAAGAAGTGGGTCTCTCACTTCTGAAGAATGTTGTTGTTGGTTAAAGGGCTCTTAACCAACAACGACAACATTCCTGTGTAATAAATATCATCAATCTTCTTGCCAATACTGTTACTAAATCTACATGTGCACACACAAATGTGTGCATGATAAAAATAGTTTTGAGGTATGCAATATTTATGGGGTAAAATGTTTGCGTATGTTTTACACACACATATATATATATATATATATATATATATATATATATATATATATATATATATGCATAAATTCCCAAGAGGATATAATCCAGATAGAACTCAATGTCCAGGACAGAGTAAGAATATAATATAAAAAGGCTGAAACACTAATATTCCATGGTTATAATTTATTACATTGGAATTGTAATAACGATCCAATTCATCAGACCTACAAATTTAAAAAAAAAAAAAAAATTTGAATTTGTAGGTCTGATGAATTGGATCATGATTATGATTCCAATGTAATAAATTATAACCATGGAATATTAGCGTTTCAGCCTTTTATATTATATTACATATATATATATATATATATATATATATACAGTGCTGAATTATGCAATTTAGTAGGATGCTTTTTACTAAATAACTTAAACAAGATCATGGACCGAGGTAACCATGGTCAATATAGAGGCGAAGGTTTGATTATAGCTGATAAATATACCCCCAGAAAAGGCGATTTAATCCAGAAAACACTACACCAAATGTTCACTAAGTTCGGATTTATGCTAGATATAGAAACTAACTTAAAAGTAACAAGCTATTTAGATATTACCTCAGGTTTACAGAATCGTACTATTTCTCCTTTTTGGAAAAATAAACAGCAACTTATTTACATCAATGTAGGTTCTAACCACTTCATGCATGTTTTAAAACAAATCTCCATCACTATTAGTTTTAGACTATCTACCAATTCTTCGAGTGTTAGTATTTTTAATCAGCATAAAGAAGAATATGAAAAAGCTTTGGAAACTTGTGTGCACAAAACCAGATTGACGTATTTCACTCCTAGTAAGCGAAATAAAAGGAAGAATAGAGCTAGAAATATTTTATGGTTTAATCCTTCCTATAATCTAGCCGTTAAAACCAAAATAGGCAAAATAGTTTTTAAATTATTAGAAAAACGTTTCCCTCCATCAAACATTGAATAAAATTTTCAATAGGAATTATGTTAAACTAAGTTACAGCTGTATGCTGAATATAGCTAGTTTAATTAATAAATTTAATAGGAAAAAATCATAACCAAACCTGACATTAACCCCACTAAATGTAACTGTAGGAATAAAGACACCTGCCCACTCGAGGGCAAGTGCCAACAAGAATGTGTCATCTATAAAGTGGAAATTAGTAGAAATAATTCAACTACCAATAACAAGAACAGTAAAGTGTACACAGGATTTACTGAAGGCAATTTTAAAAAGCGCTACTATAATCATTTAAGTAGCTTTAAGAATGAGAAATATAGGTATAACACTAACTTATTGAAATATGTTTGGAGTATTAAACAGGAAGATAGAACGGATTCTATTCTAACATGAGAAATACTAAAAAAATGATGTAAATATAAAGCTGGCAACAAGTTGTATATATTTTATTGTATAGAGGAGGAGGAGGAGGAGAAGTTAGCAATAACTACATTCAAAAAACCCAAAATTTTATTAAACCAGAAGTTAGAAATCCTTAATAGATGCAGGCATAGGAAAGCCTGGTTATTACAATAAAGGTTGATTGTTTTTGTGTTTTTTTTTGTTTTAGTCACATGTTTTATATCTTTTTAAGCTTATGCTAATTCTAGGTTTTAGCAGTAATTTTATCAATAAATTTTCTCCTTGTTAATTCGTTCTTAGCCAGTTCACCCTGATGATCCGATGTAGTGAAAACTAGGTAAGTAGTACCTGGCTCATTAGGATTTATTTATTTTACTTTTGCTCTATTTGTATTGAGCATTCTTCATTTTAACTTATTACTTGCTGGGCTTATATATATATATATATATATATATATATATATATATATATATATATTGATTTGTAGATTCCTTTTCATATGTATATAAGAGTGATCTACTTTAAGTATGCTCAAAAGAGTTTAAAAAAAAAAAAAAATTAATTATGATTATTTACCCATTAACACACAATATGATTTTAAAATGAATTGTTTGTTTTTCTTTAATGCTCCCTAGCTCTAGAGTTCTTTTTTCATGATTTTCAAACAGAATGCATCAGAATGACAACAGTTCAAAATAATTTCATTCCTTTTGTTTGTTAATCTGTTCATGTTCTTCAGTTTCTCCTCCATACATAGATCGCCATAAAGTCAATTGTTTAATTTATATATATATATATATATATATATATATTTAAAGACATTTTTATGTTTATACATTGTTTTTATAGATACAAATATTTAAGTAAATGCTCTGTTTATAATAAACAGTATTAAACAACATTTACCGGCTAAATTGGTTACTGTTTATATTAGGTTGGTGCAAAAATAATATATATAATAAATATTATTTTTGCACCAACCTAATAATAAACAGAGCATTTACTTAAATATTTGTATCTATAAAAAGAATGTATAAACATAAAAATGTCTTAAAATAATTGTCGGACTTTGTCCATTTCATTATATATATGAGATGATGAAACATTTTTGGACTGACATACTGACCCAATGATCAATATGTACAGCAAATCTCTGAAATGACCATTCGACATCTTGAATGTTCCACATCTGACTGCTCTAAAACGGCTCTAATTGAGCAAAAGGTGAATATGTGTCTCTCCATGGAGTGCCATTTTGATTGCAATGGCCTCTTTTCACAACAGTAAACCTTGTCTAAATCTCAGACACAGACAGTGCACTCGTATGTGTGTCATTATATAAATAGATAACCAAAACTTTATTAAATTATCAGTGACCAACTAGCATGAACACACACACACAGACACAACCCAATATATATATATATATATATATATATTGAACAATAACAAAAATATTGAAAAATTAAAATCTTCAGACACACTGGGTTGCAGATTAATATTCTTTCGTTTTTTTTAATTATTATTTCATTTAGATTCCTCGACTAGTTTCGGCCAAAATGGCCATCATCGGGAGGAGAAATATTTCTGCTTGCTGGTAGCAGTAAACTAAAGAAATGAATGTCTTGCTGGAGAAAATGAACTTTTGTCTGTAGTTTTCATTTGTTTTTTTATTTTTTTATCTTTTTAACATGAACCTTTTTACATTCCTTGTGTTGGTCAAACAGTTTCAATTTAAGTTGTTATTTGAGATAAGAGCTGGATGGATCTACGCTTCTCTGAATTCCCCTGGTCAGTTTGACAGTTTTATTGGTCCTGGAGAGGGGATGTGTCTCTGTTAAGTGTGTGGATTATTTGGTTCTTAGGGAGTGAGTGAGTATGATATGTGCAAGCGTGTGTATTGCTGCGGGTGTGTGTTATCATTTATATATATATATATATATATATATATATATATATATATTGCACATATAGTGCTGGTATGAATAAAACAGTGCTCAATGCTATTAAGCATATATATATATATATATTTACGAAAAGTGGATTATCCTGGATATATGATAAAGAAAAACTATTATAAAATGAAATAAAATTAATATGGAAGAGTACCTCAACCCATGAATAGATTTGTGGTCCCATAATCCCAGCAATAACCACAAGGCAGATGCATGAAATAATAAAATTAAAAAAGTTAATTTAGATGACTATTTAATTTAGGTGTCATATTTAGTACAGTGATAGTCATATTTGTAATCAATAGTCATAGGGGAATTAGCACAGCAATAGTCACCATTAGTATAATGATAGTCATTGTTTCCATTAATACGACTATAGTCATAGTAGCAATTAATACAGCAATGGTCATATTCAACATTAATTCAGTCATAGTCACAATTAGTACAGCAATAGTCATAGTCACTATCAATAAAGTAATAGTCATATTTTTCTTTTTAAATCAAATGACCTCAAGCAATGCAATAAAAGCCATTAAGACGTAAGGATTTACTGAGAATGCAAGAAACAGAAGATCAGGATTCAAGTAAACAAATGGAATGATCAACATGCCACTTAAATTTTTGAAGATCTTATTTGAAAGGAAAGCAAGTAGCCAGAAGAGAGGTCCACAAATGAGAAACGCATAATAAACTATTAGCATAGAACTTAAACTAGCCATTTCAACATTGAAATTATGAGACCTAGCTATGATTTTGATATTATACATCACACCCTGTATACACTATAAGAAAATTGGTATTAACCGAAGCAATTCCAAGAATGAATTATTCCATCACAAATCAACAAGGATCTGACCATCACTGACACTGACTTTTTTTTCAAATTTGGTACACTTACAGTGCTTTATAATACAAATTGAATGTTGCCTATTTTCTACCTTTTTAGGTCATCTATGACCTTTTGACTGTTGCCAAAAAGGTGAATTTTGGAAAATAGTCATAAAGTTTAAATATCAATATCTCAGATGTCTTTTCACCTACAAAGCTAAATTACATACCTCTTTCTTGAATATTACTCTCACATCTGGTCTGGTGCTCCTGCTATATAGTTACAAATTCTTGATAAAATCCAAAGAAGTATCTGCAATGTTATTGTTCCTGACATCTTGATTTCAGTCACTTTCTGACTGCTGTAACATAGTGTAGCAAAAGCCCTTTTCTCACAACTAATGCCTATAGTCAGTTTCTTTTCCTCCACTTAGCAATATGTATAGTCCATTCATCAGAACAGTCAACCATCTTTTTTTCTTTCTACTCATTATCTTGTTCTTCTGGTTTTTATGTATCATTGACAGCCAAAAATTTGCATATCTGCAAAGATAATCTCATGAGAGATTATCTTACTCTGGGATTAACCTAATTTAAATATTTTAACCCATGAAGTTGTCATTTATTTATTCTTTGGACAGTTTATGCATGAAGTATGTTCAAATTTTTGTTCACGTTGGAGGTAAGTTATTTTATTCTAGCATTGCAAAACATATGCAGCCCTGGGCCTCTTTACCATCTGTGGTAGTTTAATAGACATAGCTTCCTTTGGCTTTTCTATAAATACTTCCATGGTAATTATTCTGATGAGCTTACCTCTTTGGTACTTCAGCTTAGCAAGTTTAAGCATAGTACTATATTGGCAGATAGGTCTCATTTTTTTCAGTTGAAATGGCTAAATGTAACCATAAATTCTATGCTAACAGTTTCTTTTCTCACACTTCTCATTTGTGGAACACTCTTTTGGCTTCTTAATTCCAGTTAACTTTGACCTTCAAAAATTTAAATACAATGTCAATGATTATCTTCTGTCTTCCTAATTCCTGTTCTTTTATAATCCTCTCTTCATCATAAACATTTTCTTTTTATTATATTCTTTCAAAATTCAGTAACTTCTTGTATCTTAGTGGCTTCATTACCATGATTAGGGTGATACATTGATTGTTTAATATCAAGGCTTTCCATGTCAAACCAACAAGAGTCTGACCATCACCGACATGGACTTTTTTCAAATCTATTTTTCATATTCTCTCACTCAGTAACTCCTTAGTGGCTTTATTGCTTTGCTTAAAGTGAGATGATTAACAAAACAATGACTTAGAAGACAGCAGAGGAGAAGTGAAATAGTTTTAGGCGAGTATTAGATGTGGTAAAATTATGCATCACTTTAGAATTTATGATGATGATGCAGTAAAATAATATAAGTTCTTGGACATGATGTTTTTCTGACTGGTATAAAGAAGACACAACCAAAAATATATATAAAAGACAATGCTCATCCACATTCAACTAAGCTGATTTTTGCCAAAAAAAAGTTTTGAAGACAAATAAATCAGATAACTACTCGGCCTCTCCAAGTATTCATGTCTAACAGGTACTGATCTTCAGTTTCTATCTATAACCCATTCGTACCCATCATAAAATCCTGTATTATTTATATTTTTCTACCTATAACCCAATAGAAAAGTTGTGATCCATCATTAAAAGAGATGTCTATGAGAATGTAAAACCAGATTCAAGTAAAGATAATTTCTGGGAAACAATAAAAAAAACTGCTGCACTCTTTACAATCAACCATTATCTATCATATATAACCTTATAATCTGTCTGTTCTTACCTCCTTTTGTTTTGTGTGTTTTTTTTACTCTCTTACATTTTTTCTCCATTGTCTGATGCTTTGGCTTTGTATTGAGTGAACATTTAGTTTAAAAGATATCAAAAAAGTAGGAAATGGTTGAAAGTGTGTAAATTCATTAAAATGCAAAATAATAAAATAATTTATGAAGGCATATCAGATAATGGGATGATATGGATTTCTGTCTTCAATATCTTTTGAATTACTTTATAAATCAAAATAAAAAAAAGCTATATTTTATTTTCATAATAAAACCTACCCACTGCTATAAAAACAAACCTATTATCAATACTATTTTTAATATGGATTTTGCAGGATATATTCAACAACACTACTTAAATAGACTGGTCCACTTGTTAAAAAAAAAAAAAACAGGAAAAAAATTTTTGAGGATTTTTTTTTTGCGGATTAGTATTCTGCAGACTTTCCTTAGGCAGTATAAACAAAACAGATGAACCTTTAAGCTTTTCTCAAAGCAATTCTATCACTGCACAATGTGCTCATATGTGAGGTTCGACCATCACTTTTTATAGCAGAGTATTTTAAGGTGGAGACAACTATGGTTACCTTCAACATTTAGCGAAACACTTGTTAGAATAAAAAAAAATATTCATTTTTTATCAATATTTATTTATTTTTACAACTCAGTTTTCATGATGGATCAATCGAATAAACATTATTTTTTACTATTTTATCTACCATTAATAATTTGATTGAATTTGAATATACCTGCTTATCTTATTGAGGACGGATCTAGAATGGATTTGGTTCGGTGATTTATTTTAAATTCTCCAAAGAATTCTGCTTATTTTGAATTTAAATCCACTAAAAAAAAAAAAATTATCACTTTGAATTTCTCAAGTTTTCAGAAAGAATAAACTAAATAAGGCGGTGAAACACATTATAAATAAATAAATATATCAAGATTTTCTAATAAAACATTTCTAAATAAAATAATTTCTGAAATAAGTCATGAAAAATGTTATTAAAATTCTAGAATTATTTTATTTTTGCAAGAATTTCCAAATTAATGTGTCTGTCACTGCAAAAAAAAAAAAAAGAGACGAGGATTTGCTTAAAAAATGTTAGTACAACCACCAACGCACAAGAAAAAAAAAGTTTTTTTAAAATCAAAATTTCGAAAAAGCAGTAAAACAAAAATTAATTATCAAAAAATACTTTGATGTTTCCTCTTAATAATAATAATAAAGATTTTGACGATAAAACTATGTTTTCATTCTGAGCATTTTTTCATCACGATATGCTGCTTTTTTAGTGATTTCGTAGCGGTACTTGCCAGTGCCAAGTCAAAGTGTCAATTTAGTAAGTTGTTAGAATTAAAAATCTTCTTTGAATTCATTTTCCCCTACCATAATTGTCAGAACTTACAGATTATTAATTCCGTTTTAAACAAAAGTTTTATTATTCAAGTCTCAATGTCTTCCTAAAGGACTGAGAGCTCGGTAAATAAATGGAAGTAAGAATAAAAAGAAAAAAAAAAAAAAGGAAACGAAATCTTCGGATTTATTAGGTTGGTGCAAAAATAATATCGTTTTTTGACGTAACGTCAAAAAACGATATTATTTTTGCACCAACCTAATATTTTGAAAATTAATGAATGGCTATAACCACAGTAATGATTTTTTGTTTTTTTTAGCACACATTGTAAAAACAAAACTAACAAGACAAATTTATTCTTTTTACTTTTATTTAGTTTTTAAGTACGAATAAAAAGTGAGAGAGTCGAATCCATCGTGCTGTTTAGACAACAAATGTGTTTTAATTAAAAACTTTTTAATGATCAACTCCAAAGTAAAAGTAATAAAAAGTTTCAAATAAAACTTGGGGAAAAAAAAAAAACAAAACAAAACAAAAAAAAAAAAACAATTATTGTATTTTCAATATTACAATTATTTGCAGCAAAAACAAGTTAAAACAATATTTCAAGTCGATAAAAACAGTAAAATAGATTAAAAGTAATTTTAAGTATCAACGAAAAAAGTGACGAGAAAAAAATAATCATAAAAATTAAAATAAAAATTAAGAAAAGAAATAACTCTGAAAACAACTTTAGGCCAAAACAAGAAGTTAAGTAAATAAATACTTACTTTTGATCAACAATTTACGTATAAGACATCCTGCAAATGGGTATCAATAAAAGAAAATAATAATTAAAAATAAATAAAGTTTGACAAAGAAAACCGAACCAACTTTTTACACGTGTGTGAAATTCGTGCTTTGTTTAATGTTTGGAAACTTCCATAACAACAAACAGGTTGTCAGGCAAAACAATCGCATTTGCCATACTTCCGCTTATCGCTTAGTTTAGACTTGTAGCTTTATTGAACCTTTTCATTTTGACTGACAGTTTTTAAACTTTCTGGTTTGTTTGTTTGCTTGATTTATTTAAAGTTTATCAGCGATTTGTGGATTATCTAAAGCCGAAACTTATTTTTGGATTTGAAGAATATTTTTGCGAGTGAATATTTTATTAATTTTTTTTCGATATAAATCATTTTCCCATATACATGCCCTACTATTTAATCCAAACCTGGGGGGAGAAGATTGTCTAAAATCGATACCTTCTCTAATTCGGTATAAATTTTCGTTACCCAAGGTTTAAAATGAATTTTTAAAAATGAAAAAGCATTCTTAAAGATTTCATTTTTTTTTTTTTTAGCTTTAATTGAAATCTAAACGATTAAATTTACTATTTTCAGTTAGTAAAATATTCTTGTGTAGTTTAAATAAGAATTGTATAGATCAGAATCTCAACTTCTTGGTCGATTAAGAAAATTTTCTTAAAAGCGGTCATTTTTTTTTTTTTTTTAATTTTAAGAAATTTGTAAATGAAACAAAAATATGACTTTTTTTAAAAATCTTCCAAAAATAAAATATATATTTGTGACACGTTATTTGAGTAAAATTATCAAATTTAAAATTAAATTAAATTTGATTTGAAATAAACATTACTTATTTTATTTATAACATAAAAAAAGTTATATGCAATCATTTCTTAACGACAGGTTATGTGTTTCTTTCATCTTTAAAACCTTTAAATGAATGTAAGAAAGCCGCTTGAAAGCTTTCTTATTAATTCGTGGTTTAAAATCTTTAAATGCTTGGTGTTGTATGGATAGCGGCTTGAAATAAATCAGAGAGCCAAAAATTCTAGTGGGGTTCGTAATATTCACTAACGTGCAAATACCCTCTTGGGACGTAGCTGATAATAAAATTAGAGGAAAAAAGTCAAAATTTTGGCGGGGCAAAAATCACAGGAAAAATGTCATAATTTATGGTGGCCGATAAAAAAAAGTCATCTATTTCTGTCGAGTACTTTGTCGTGTCCACTAAAATATCAAATACGATATCTATAAACCAGTCACACACAAGAAAACACTAACATCTTAAACACACCAATAAAATCATAGAGTACAAATCAGAATGTTTGTTGTATTAGTCATCATTATTTTTAGGTAGATACCGACTAAATATCGTGCGGGCGTAGTAGAAGACATACCACGTGACCTTTTAGGGCCAATTAGGAATAAATAAATAATTTAATTCTGGAGCCAATTTTATTACGAAAAAGTCTATAAAAACATACGAAATCCGTTCCCAAGGAGGATACATGGGGCTGTCACCAAACTTCGCGCAATTCCCGCTTATGATCTTCACCACCTCATGCTAAAAGCGACAGCGTTGACAAACTTCAGACTACGGCACAACCGCCAACGGAAAGAAACAATTTCTATCTCTTGTATCCGCTTTTACTGTGAATCACGCACACACGTGTTGACTTTTTTTCATACAAACACACATATCACAACATTTTATTGTTTCTCAAATACGTATACAAAGACAGTTTATATTTTATTTCAGAACTTTATTAACTGAAACAAAAAGACATTACTTTCCAATCTATCATCAACTCCTTGTATTCTTATCGTTATATTAATTAAACTGATGTTTATTTGTTGAAACTACGTTGTCTTTTCTACTGAATTTTATTCCTTCAATGAAAATCGTGTGATTATTCTAGACGGTCAAATTACGAGCGACTCTGTAACAATATTTTGTTATTGTATCGAATCTCGACACTCCAAATTTTAACATTCAACGAAAAACCGAGTAAAAAGATTCCTACAACTTCACGAGTCTATTTCAGAAGGTACGGTGGAGTAAAACCTCCGCATCATTAGCTAGCGTGTGGCAAGTTATAAGACTACAATATGGCTTCCAAACCAGTGGGTCCCATTTCCTTGACTTTGACTTGGTTAAAATGGAATCAGACGAACGCCCAGAAGATTTATTCGAAAGACTGTACTCTTTTATTGAGGAATCCATGTTACACCTGGGTTCTCAAATAAGTCACTATGGTGACCTGCTCAGAGAGGAGTAAGAGATGACTCCCACGTTGGAAAATCTCATTGTGCTCACATGGTTACGGTTAGTTCACCTAGGCCTGCCCAAGGTACTTAAGCAACGTCATGGAACAGAATATAATAGAAGACCTTGACACTGAGAATCTTGCCGGAGTTCCCTTCATGCGGCGGAATAATTTTACCATCAAACCAGCCAAGGATGAGGTATTTATTTGGGACACCCAATTCAAATATGGATCGAGGGCACTTCAACCAAAAATATACAGGTCCGACGAGCCCACATATTAAGAGGCCAACCTCAACAGACCACTGTCTGGCCCGAAGAATACCCGGGTTTCCCCTTACCCAGTGGTGAGAATGATGAATTTGCCATAGAGCCCTGCTGGGATTCAAACCACCCTACGTCAGAGAAAACCTGGCTCCAGCCCACCGTCTCCAGAAGCGATGGAGGTAAAGTAAGGCTAGTCAATACCTCTGACGTATCCCAACTGGTGGGGAAGTCACAACATTTTTGCCAGGACATACCAACGTTCTCTCTACTTACTTCTACCTCAGTGGACACACGATTACCCACACCGGACCCTCACCAAAACGAAAATATCGACCCGACGACACGTTGCCCTCTAATGAGAAGGAGAAATTTCATATTATCCTGCACCACCATAATATTTCCATCGAAATAGGTAGTTTCAAGAACCATATCAGCAACCCTGTGGCAGAGAAAGCTGTTCAGGACGTCGAGAAAGAGATTCTCAAAATAGATCCAGCCGGGGGACAGGTCTTATCAGCCTCCATCGCAATAGCCACAAGCAGAATTCGTTGATGTGTACTCTCAACTAGGAAGATTCTGTACTACCGTGATCAGTTCACAAGTGAACGCATCAGTTTTGAGGATATGGACGTGATCAAGCTACAACATCACAAGCGCCCCAGAATTCACGACCATAGTGAACACTGCAAAGCCCCTAACCACTCTCGGATAAACTGCATGGACTTGAGGATAGGTGACATTGTTTATCCCCACGGGGATTTCACGAAAACTAGAGGTTGCGTGCGTTACCTGGTGTTTTCTATACAAGATGGTTGGGCAAGCGTCAGGAAGTTTGCCGGTTTCCAATTAAGGGTAGGTACACGCAAAGTGTGGAGGCACAGTGGAGTAATGGATAGCGGCTCGGATTGAGGAATCGGAGAGCCGTGTTCGAATTCCAGCCGAATCCATTAAATTCACTTACTTGGGAAAGGTATGAATCCTCTTTTCTATTGGTAAATAGCAGGACAGACCGGGTTGTATAGCCTTGGATGGTCTACCGTAGAAAGAAATGGCATCCAACTGTGGGGGAAAAAAATCTACTTCGCCAGTCATGTATCGAAAAATACATGATCGTCTAAGCGTGTATCACGCATGGCACATAACTGTCTGACACACAAAATTGGCCAGGAACAGTGTTACAAAGTTCCCAGTCACGACAATCAAAAGCTGGGAGTTCCTCGTGACCATTCAGGTGACAGTGATGAAGATGATGATACAATCTTGCCTATCACACCTACCTGCCCATATCAACATGATTCTTGTAATCCCTGATGAAATACAAACAGGAATAACAACCGTAAACTGCTTCCGTCCAAAAAGACGCTTACTTACCTTAGTGACTACGCCACAGTCTTTTAACCCCATCCCCAACTCCAAGAGCCAATAAAAAAAAAAAGAAAGAAAAAAAAAAAAAAAGAAAAAGCTGTCACGCTAAATTGCTAGACTGGATTACTCCCCTTAGGAGACTTAGTTAACCTGGATTGCTTCCCTTTTTTATGATTATTATTACATTGGGCGGCACCTCGGGTCGATCCGCTCTTTTAATAAAGCATTTTTGTGTTGTAAACTTCAAGGTTGCTGAGTGTTGTATCATTCAATTTGTCTGACGGTTGATTAATTTATCCAAATCATAAGTCAATTGCCTTCTCCTCTATTATCATTACTACGTCTGCATTCGTCAAGTGGGAATTTTACATGGGACGCACACTAATTTCTCTTAAAAAAGAGAAAATTGACTTTCAAAAACTGTTGTTTTCTAAAAGAAAACAAATTTGAATTATAGAAGAACTCTTATTCTACCTTAACTATTTTGATTTTGGTTGGTTGGTTCTTTTTGTTTAACAGCATATCAACACCTCTATGGGTTATTTAATACCGAAATCTAAATATTTTGTACGCATTTTTTGTTAGATAATAATGGTTAATACAAGTTTTACAATTAACCCATAGCCGGGGAAAGAAGTGGTAGATTCATACATTTCCCAAGGTTATTGATGCTTAATTGAATATAACGAACCCAACTGGAATTGGAACTGATTAACAATCCATTACACCACCGCACACTTAACCCTGACTATTTTGAGGTGCACAGGATAATTATGTATTTTGTGCAGTTTGATGTTGTGGAAATAGCTTTTGTTAATGGAAAAATGTTTGTTTTGTGGGTTACCCCACTTGACTTCTCTAAAAAATGTTGTTAGGGGACGCTCCTTAAGCATATAAATAGGAAATGACATTCTCAGTCATACTCTCTTTTTTTTCTCTTAGATTATAAGATGTAGTCGCACGTAGGAAAAAAGTGGCCACTACTGAGGCACGTTCCCTTCACTTTCAATTACCTTTCTCTTGGACTTCTTCTACCCAAACGTTCTCTAGTTTAAATGTTTTCTTTTATTGTCAATGTATACTTTTATTAATGCATAAATTGTCACATGTTTTATTTACTGTACTTGTGGGTTTTACTTTTTGTTATTCATTTATTACTTGGACTCACATTCGACAATAATTTTTACCAATTATTAGTGAAGTTACCAGGAGACACGTGTTTTCTAAGTAAATACAACAGGTATTTTCCGCAACAGTTTCTTTTCAAATTGGACTAGAATACCTTTGTTTTTTTAGCTCTGACCTGAAAAGTCCACCAGAGATAAATTATTTGAACCTGAATTTTCTTTTTAATTACCTTGTGTTTAAAAAGCTATAACTATCCATAAACATAAAAAAAATGTAACGCACCTATGTAATTTATTTATGATTTAATCATTTAATTTGCTGCGTGAGTAAACAAAAATTTGATCTAATTGTTTTATGAAGCAACATTAGCTTTGAGTAAAAAATAAAAAGCGTATTAAAAATATATTTTATGGCACAACGCCAAGTTGTTGAAAGAAAACCTGAGGTGTTTCGCCAGCATTTAAGCTAGCTCCTGTGGAAGGCTCTTGATGGGGCCTTCATCACAATAACTGGGGAGGAGTAGATGAGATAGGCAACAATAAACTACAGAACAACATAAAATTAATCACTGCATCTAAGGTGATTTTCTAAGCGTAGATTAGACGTGGCACAAGGCCGTAAGTACGGGGCACCTAGTAAGGATCGAACTCACTACTCAGTCGTAACTATTCTAGCGAAGAAAGCTTGTTAACGATTACACCACGCCGATGCGTCCTATCGCTGGCTTTAAATATTGCATTAATATTTAAGGTTACCTTTTAAAAGTGCAACGATAATTCTTTTGCCGCAATTTAATTTAAAGACAATTTCATGTACTTAGGTCATTACTTTCCCTACAAATATTGAATTTTATTTCATGGGCGATTTTCGCTGGATTTCGCAATTAATTTTGATTATTCTCAAATTTATTTCCAAGTTATAAAAATTGTTATCGTGCCAAAAAATTCGTCGCAAAAAATCACGTAAAAAAAAAAAAAAAAATGACAGTAATGAAAACTTGGTAATCCAAAATTTCAGGATTGCGGGATCTGGCCTGGAATATTTTTAATTTGCTCACGGAGTTGGCCTGATTCCAAAATGGCATATTTTGGGTTATGGTCGTTAGGAGTAAAGTTGAAAACATGGACAATTTTATTTTGAAAGACTGTAATTTGAGAATAGTATTTTTTTTTATTTGAACATGAGCTATGGAAAGTTAGGGAGTTGTGTCCCTTTAATTGTTTTTATCAGTAGAAACCAAGATGGCAGTATCCGAAAACAATCGCAGTAATGAAAACTTGGGAATACAAAATTTAAGGATTGCGGACCCGGATCCGGTCTGAAATTTTTTGAATTTTCTCAAAGTCGGCCTGACTCCAAAATGTTGGGCTACGGCCCCTAGGAAAAAGCGTGAGACAGTGATACACTGACATTTGTATTTATTATATAGATGATTTTGGATTTTTATCTGGGGAACGAATATCCCATTTTTGAATCTGTGTTAGATAACGATTTATTAAGCCTAGCGTAGATGCAGTACAAAGTCGAAAGTATGCAATGTCAATCGCTATCTACTGCCTTTCTGATTACACTTTTCTCTTTATGTTTATCATTGTTTCTGTTTCTAATTCTTTCACACCTTGTTACTATTTGTGTTTTAGTGGCATTACTGCATTGCTTGGAGTGATATCGATTTAAAAAAATAAAAGAAGCTTAGTTGTGGCACATCATTAAGATTTTTTTGTGGTTTGTTTGAGCAACATGCTGAAGAAGAAAGTGAAGAGAGTCGGTGCCAGGACACAACCCAGTTTTACACCGTTGGTGATCAAGAAGGGCTCTGAGTGAGCAGTGTTGTATCTAACTTGGCTTCGTTGATCCTCATGCTGCTGGATGATCAGGAACTTTGGAGAACAGCCGAGTCGCCTCATAATCTGCCACATTCTTCTACTCACTCAATCGAATGCTTTTGTCAGATCAACGAACGCCACATACAGCCTCCTGTTTTGCCACAGACGCTTCTCTTGCAGTTGCTGGAGAACAAAAACCATGTCTGTTGTGCTCCTGTTTCTTCTAAACGGTTTATGGTAGACACCTTGTTTGTAAGGAGGGTTTGTCTCTTAAGCATTCCCTTGCAAAATCTTGGCCCACTCTGGCGCTGAAATTGTCAAGGATTATAACCTTATCTTCTGCAAGGGTGTCTCGTAATAGGCTTCGCAGATCTGAGTAAAATTTATCTTTTTTCCACAGGATCTGCTAGTATAGTTGAGGAGTACACAATAATCAGTGTGGCTTATTGAAGATTACTCAGTGGGAGGCGGATAGAGATGGTGCGGTCAGAATATCCTTGTTGGCAGGTTTTCAAGCTTGAGGGAATGGAATCCCTGATCATGAAACCTACATCCGAAAGACGGCTCTCCGCTACTGAATTGCCTGATCAGTGGAAAGTACATCTGTCGCTGTGCTCTTGTAGGCTGCCTTCCTCTGGGAAGCAGACTTTACTAAGAGCAGTGATGTCACCATTTAGTCTTGACAGTTTGTTTGCAATTAGGAGCGGAGCGACGTTCTAGGTTACCACTGTCGGGCGTGTCCAGCATGGTCCAGTCGTTCCAGCATACTACATAGACCTTTGATACCCTTGCAGGTGGGTGTGAACATTTTCTTTACTGTTGTTGGGCGCGGTTAGCCAACTGGGTAATGAAGGAGACGAGCTTTGTTTAGACCACCTTTTTTAGGCCTCTCTCCGTGTAGAGCAAGGGGTGCTGTTCATAGAGAAGGCTGCTTGGTCAATGTTGTCGTCTCCAGGTCAGTATCAGACGACAAATATCTTGAACCGCCTGCATGAGGGATTGGGACTTTGACTCTCAGGGTTATCTTCCACCCGCCATTTTCATCCCTTTTCTGTCGCTAAAGGATATGGAAATGTTTGATGGACGCAAACGTTTCACGTCTTTCGCTGTGGAGTTTTTAGCTGAAGTGCAGCGTACGCTGAACTGGCTCCACCCTTTACATCCGGGATTCGATCTGTCATGACCGAGCAAGCTGGGACGATGACAGTGAAGTCTCCAGGTCTTAGGTTTTACAGAGTATCCTTCTCTTAGACAGTGGCTAAAAAAAAAGCGTCGGGTAGAGTGGGAGTTGCCCAAAACCCCAGGGTACTTGTGGTAGATGGCCGTTGGGAAAAAAGCTTCCACCGCCCTTTTGGTAGGTTTTTTGTAATCCAAATTGACTAGCCACTCTTCTCACAGAAGGGGCACCGGTTTAGTCGTCGATAATTCGACTATGAAGCAGGTAGTATTGGCTTACATAGTACAAGTAGCACTAGGAGTGAGCTGACCTCAACTAATAAATAAATAAATAAATAAATAACAAAATACCATTAAAAATAACTGATAAGTCCCTATAACCACAACAATCGCCATCATCACTCTTACCAGCACTGTCACTATTATTAGGTTGGTGCAAAAATAATGACGTAATAATGTCGTTTTTTGACGTATTTTTTAACGTCAAAAAACGACATTATTACGTCATTATTTTTGCACCAACCTAATACTAATATTGCATTCATCTTTCTTTCTCTTTCTTCCTGTTATTAGTAATAAAAGTCTAATAACTATTTAATGCTCTGATCGAATCAGGTATATATATATATATATATATATATATATATATATATATATATATATATATGTGTGTAAAAAAAAAAAAGAGAGAGGGAGAGAGAGATTTGCGTCTAGAATTAATAAAACTAGTAAGTACCGATTACATATCTGGTATAACAATAAATAATATAAATTACTAACATCTCTCTAAAATTTACATATAGAATTTTAAGACCTTTTTATACATTCTTTTTTATAGATACACATATTTTAGTAAATGCTCTGTTTATAATAAACAGTATTAACAACATTTACCGGTCAGAATGACCGAGAAATTTTCATTGAAAATATTCGTTCTCCGACAGGATTCGAACCTGTATCCTATACGGAACCGTCATAACCTGACGTGCTTTTACCGATTTTGCCACAGAGGATCGTTTCGGTTAGAAAGGTCGATTTTACTGTTTTTAAACTACAATTTTCCATAATTTTCTCACGTACATTCATATCTGCTGAATGTGTATCCAAATGTAAACAAATGACGTCACACATTATGAAATGGACAAACTCCGACAATTATTAATTATTATTAATTAATTATTAATTAATCTATAAAAAAGAATGTATAAACATAAAAATGTCTTAAAATTATTGTCGGACTTTGTCCATTTCATATTATAGATTCTAAAATTAAATTTACGGTTTTATGTACCATGTGTGATACACGTTTAGATGATAATGTATTTTTCGATACATGACTGACGAGGCAGATTTTTCCCGCAGCAGGTTGCCATTTCTTTCTGCGGTAGACCAATTGCCATGTGGGGGGTGGGGTGGGGAGAAGTGTCTCTCACGGTTTTATACTAATAAAAAATGGTTGATAAAATGTAAGGTAAATAACTCGTAATAACAAATAAAGAGTTATCTCCCTTATTCGTACTTAAGAAGAAGCGTGATAGAATCACACATATGTGCGTCAACCGCAAAAGGTTAACTTAAACGGCACATAACGGAAGTGAAGTGTCGATCATTGTTAATTCCTCTGCTGTTACTTAGTTGCATATTTTATTTTAAACAACTTTCTTATATTTTTAGGATAAATTATTAGCAAATATAGATATTTTATAACAGCCAAAAACGTAATTTATTATTTCAGAGATGAGATGAGTAATTGTCAATGTATTTGTATTTTTTTGAACTATTGTTCTCATTTTGTTTGATATAGATATTATAGACACAACGTTTCGACAAAGTACCCTCTGGTCATCATCAAATACTAAATTATGAAAAGCGGCTCGAACCTGCCATCAAAACGACATAACCAACTGACACTGAATATAAAAGGCTCCCCAAAACATACCACTAGTATCCTTCGAGATGATGGCGTATTGCATACAGGAGTTATTTATTTGTCACTGCCATCTAGTGGTCACGGGTTCAATCCTTGGATCAACAGGAACTATCAATAACAGGGAGAAAATATCACAATAATTAACAGAAGTTGACTTTGCTTTTTCTATAATTATTTGAAATGTTAGGTCAAAACTCTTAACACTGTAGAATGTAGATCCTTCTTTGTGTTTTTTTCGAGACTCTCTAAAGACTATCCCTTTCTTTCCTTACATTCAGCAGCAGCAGCCGAAATAATCAGCAGGGTACAAGCAGAAGTCCTAGAAGTCATAAAAGCCTTAAGCGAGTCCTATTAGGTCTCTTTCCATCTTTTTAATTTCAGCTGTCTCTCCATTCACGGCCAGACTGTCTTTCGCTTTTTCGTCTCCATTTCATTGGCCTCTATATCACGGCCAGTTCACTTTTCCATTTCTCACTTTTCAGCGGCCTCACCCTTCGAGACATCTATCGAAGGGCTACACGCAACACTTGCTGCAGAAGATAAGGCCAGTCTTGGCAGCTTGGCGTTAGACTCTCGTTCCTCTCGCGGGAACCAGCGAATGAATCTCCTTTCGAAACACCCACACAACCCTTGCTGCAAAAGACGATGCCTGTCCTAGCAGTTTCACACTCGGATTTCTCGTTCTTCTCGTAAGAACTAGCGGAGAAATCTTTCTGTGGTGAACAGCCCTGTAGAAGCAAGCGAGCCAGATTGGCTTGCATCTGGTGCATAGGAAAATAAGGGTCTTACCTTAACGTGCGGCACGTGACATCGGCAAGTTTGCCCCGTGAAAATGGTATTACTCTGTTGTCTAGCAGTTCCAGTAGTATGTGCGGTAACGGGGGTTTTTGTACAGTTTGGCATGCTTCGACCAATAGCAAGTCGTGTGCTGATTGGTTAAACTGGAGGAGGCTATTTGCCAAGGTAACTGAGAATAAAAGCGAAGAATTCTGATTGGTTGGTCGGCTGCAATGTTGGCCTGATAAAAGAGGACAAGCAGTGAAAACAGCAGAACGAAAGGCGTTGTTCAGAAAGCAAGAACGGCGAATTGAACCAGCGGTCACATGATTTGTACAAGTGACGTCGTAGCAATAGAGACTTATTTAAACTACACGTTGTCAACAAAAACAACTACTTTACTCAAGAACTTGGTTTACTGTGAAAACCACATTCTCCCCCGTAAAATACTACAATTTGCACTCTCCTATTCGACCAGAAATAAAAGCTGTTGAACAGTTATTTTCAAGCTTTTTTGTTCATTCCACTCATACTGCGGAACATAAACTCACCCGCGACCAGGTAAAATCCACAAAATACATAACAGAAGCACCAGATCATATTTGGCAGCAATATTCAGGGCATGGACGAATGATAGATTTAAGAGAGAAAATTGTCCAGCATGGCACAGTGATTCAACTTTTTTAGCAGCTGACCTAGCAATGAATTAGTTCTTACCTCCTCGCTCTTGCACTCTTGGTAACACGGGCCACTCTATGGCAGCTATTGATATCTCCTTCCAAGCATCTGTTAAACAGGAACCACTTATCCATACGACCTATTTCCGTTACCAGCACGCTGATTGGGATTCATTCCGGGATTTTCTTCATGACGCCTCTTGGACTGAGATATTCAACCTCCCAATGGAAAAATTTCGCCTCTGAGGTCTCTTCTTGGGTCAAAACCGGCGCGGACGCTTTCATTCCTTCTAGGAAATACCAGGTGAAACCGCAGTCCTCTCTATGGTTCACATCAGTATGCTCGGCCACCATCGCTCACAGGAACCACTATTTCCAGCTATACCAGTGTGACGGCTCTCGTCATAACAGATGCCTATTTGCTACTGCTCGTAACAAATGTCTTCGAAGAAGCTAAGTCTCTGTTTGCTGAGAGAATGAGGCATTGCACAGTCTCTAAAAACTTTGAATCTCGTGACTACTGGTCTCTCTATGATAGGATAGTAAATAAGGGTAAGGTCTCTATCCACCCCCTCTTCAATCGATTTGAGGTGTTATCATCCTTTGTTTATAAAACCGATTGCTTTGCTCGTAAATTCTTTTCAAACTACTCTTGACTTATCAGGAGTATCTCTGCATAACTTCCCACTTAGAACTGATTCTCTGTTGAGTGATATGTATATAACCCATTCCATGGTTTCTGCTCTCATCTCTAATCTTGATCCCCCCAAAAGCATGTGAATCCAATGGCATCCCTGTAATAGGTATTAAGAAGTGTACTCCGGAACTGGCTCCTGTTCTCTTATAAACTGTATAATAAGTGCCTCGCTGCTTCCTGCTTTCCTGTCTGCTGAAAATCATCGTACGTTGTTCCAGTTTTTAAGAACTATGGTAAACCCTCGGACCCATCCAACTATCGGCCTATTAGCCTTCTGCATCTTTTTTAGAAACACCTAGTGGACCTAATCAATGCCGAATTGGTTCATCATCTCTAATTGCAGAGGATTTACTCAGACAAACAATACAGCTTTCGTTTCTCCAGAACAAATGCGGATGTATAAACGATAATTGCGGAAAGAGTCTGTAGAAGACCGTGTGGGTTTGAGTGTTGTTCTATTAGAACCACGAGCGTTTCTTTCCTGCTAGAAGAAGGTCCAAACTACAAGAACATGGTGGACTCAAATTTAGTCCAACCGAATATAAAAAGAAAGCAAACAAAACATATATATATATGTCAAAAAATATATGTATTAATCAACAATTTTACAAGTGACAAAGACATTAACATTTTCGTGTGTGTGAACAAAAAGAGTTTGTATGTTGGTGAATGTTCGTACGTACATGTGTGTGTGTGTGTGTGTGTGTGTGTGTGTGTAATGTTCACGGCGTTTTCCCGCAAGTAGGAAACGCTATCCTTTTGCGAGAGCTCACATTGTAGAGGTGTTCGCTGAAATGAAGAAATGAAAAAGAGAACGAGGCGAGAAGTCGCCCAGTATTTATAGTGTAGTGAGAGAGACCCCTAGTGACAATTAGGGAATTAAGAAGGAGCTAACTCCGTCAATACGCACCGCCAGGTTGAAAGTTGTAGGAACGAAAACCTTTAATATGTGAAGTTATAAACTGAATAGAGAAAGAGTCTATCATGCTCTGGATAAAAAACGATGCAGTCATTCCTATCAAATTGTGAAATGAAAGTTTCCCTGAACGGCCACTCGTCTACATCCTTTCGTACTAACGCGGATGTCCCCCAGGGCTCAACCCTTGGTCCTGCGCTCTTTTAAATCTTCATTAACGATCTTTTCGATGACATCAGCTATCAACTTGGCATCTACGCTGACGACACTACCATTTACTCCAGCCTCGATAGTAAGGCTGAACAGTCCGGCAAGGTCAAAATGGTAGCTGATGTACAAAGCAACGTCAAGACCGTAGTTAAATTCTGCTAGAGCATCTAGAGAAATTACAAAGAATGTTATTGGTTCTGACCTGGCACCTCGGCTTCAGTCCCTTTCCCACCGCCGTAATAAAGTTTTCGTATGCCATTTCTATAAAAACTTCAATGGTAATTGTTTTAATGAACTTTCCTTTATGGTACGTAGACTTTATGAATTTAAGTGCAGTACTAGATTGGCGACTAGGTCTTATTACTTTACAGTTAAAATGGTTAGATGTAACCGTAAGTTTTATGCTAGCATTTTCTTCTCTCGCACTTCTCACTTGTGAAACTCTCTTCAGGTTTCTTGCCTTCCAGTATACTTTGATTTTCAAAAATTTAAATGCAATATCAATCGTTATTTGGTTTTATTAATTCCTGTTCTTTTATTGTTCTCTCTCCATAATGAAGGTTTTTTTTTCTCATATTCCCTCCTACTAATTAACTCCTTGCATCTTAGTAGCTTTAGTCTCTTGCTTGAGATGAAATTTAAACAAAAAAAAAAAAAAAAAAAAAGAAAAGAACAACATAGCTTACAAAATAAGAAAAGGGAAGTTATTTTAGAAGCATACACTTCGTTAAAAAACAAAAACAAACCAAAGTTACCATTTTTGTACTTAGTCGTATGTGTGATGTCCACGTGGTTTCTTTGAAATTAAGTAGTCAGCTGCTCGGGGAATGTATTTCCGACAGAGAAAAGTCCTCTTGTTATCGCTACTTCTTCTTCTATGTGCCATTTTCCTTCAGGATGTAGGCGATAATGGCTCTCCACAATTATTTCTCCTTATAGCCCTTAGTAAATTTTGACTTTTCCCTATCGCTCTTAATCTCTGTTCTGCCAACCATTTAAAGAAGCTCATTAGGTAGGTCCTGCATTGGTTTCCTCTGCCCCACTTGCCTTCAAAAAGTCCTGTGAGTGTCAAATTCTCTAGCCCTCTTTCCTTATTAGAAATTTTAACTATCTGATTCTAATTATAAGTGTACAGTTTTATTTTCATTTTTTCATATTCTTTCACACTCACTAACCATTCGTGTCTTAGTAGATTCATTGTTTTGCTTGCGGTGAAATAATACAGTAAATAAAAAACAAAAACAACAAAAAAAATAATTCTCTGCTATAATAATATCAGTCAGAAAATGGTCCGAGCAATGCAAGATAGATAACTCGTACTATTGAATACAGAGTTACCTCCCTTATTTGCTTTTTATTTTAACTTTTAAACATTTTTTTTTTTTTTACATTTTTTCGCCGATGTCGATTTCTGTGATCACGGAAACGTAGAGACAATTTTCCAGGACGTCTACAAGTTTTTCTGTAGATGCTGATAAGATGTCATCCAGATGTTGGATTGTTCAATAAATGTTTGAACAACATGTGAAAATCTAACCCAACTCTACAGTACACCTGTGATAAAAGCCAAGGTATGGAAAATACTTTGAATATATCAGTGTGTAATAAGTGATACTGCTTTACTCTTTTTTTTTTTTTTTGTATTTCACAGTCACAAATAAATAGGCTCTGATCCTGAAAACTTGCGGCGTTCAGTCTTTTCTTCTTCTTCCTCTTTTTATTAGAGGGTATTCTTGTTAGTTGAGAGAAATATAGAGAGTTCAGAGTTCAGAGAGAGAGAGAGAGAGAGAGAGAGAGAGAGAGGAAGAGAGAGAGGGAGAGGGAGAGAAGGAAAGAAAGAGATAAGGGTTTTAAAGAAAAATACAAATGCCTTATTTTAATTTGAATTCTTTTTATTTTTGTTCATATATTTTATATTCTATTTTTATCGGGACTGTGAGTTACACCACTTTATTTCACTAAAAAAAAAAACTGTCGCTAGGGGTCGCTCCTTAAGACTATAAATAGGAAATGACATTCGCTGACAATCTCTCTTTTCTATTTTTCTCTGAGACAATAAGATGTAGTTCGCACGTGGTAAAAACGTGTCTCCCAGCCCGAGGGGTATGCACGTTCACTTCACTTTCAATTATTTATCTCCCTAACTTCTCCTACACAAGCTTTTATACTGCAAAAGATACGTGACCTGTCCTGGCAGCTTGACCTGAGATTTCTCGTTCATCAAGGGAAAAGACACTTACCTAAAGGAAAATCTACTCATGACCAGTGTTGCAAAAGACACGTACCAGTCCTATCATTTTGACACTTAGATTTCTTGTTTCTCGTGGGAAAAGCTGAGAAATTTATCTCAACGAAACATCTACTCAAGGTTAACTGGGAAACCTTACTATTTTCCCCTCAGAATAACATTAGTTTACACTCTATTTTCAACCACGAATAAAAGCTTGTAAAATTTGGTTTGTTCATTTCACTCTATAAACTGGCGAGCACACACACACAACCAATTTTACAATTAAAAATTTTACAATTAAAACTTTTGCAATTAAAACTTTTGCAATTAAATAGTTATAAATTGATATGAACAAACCAAGGCTCGAAATAAATTTATAACTATTTAATTGCACTGCTGGGCACACACACCCAACCAATTTTACAATTAAAGTTTTTACAATAAAAATTTTACAATTAAAAATTTATAAATTTATTTCGAATCTTGGTTTGTTCATTTCACTCTATAAACTGGCGAGCACACACACACATTTAATTTTACAATTAAAAATTTTTCAATAAAAAATTTTGCAATTAAATGGTTATAGATTTATTTCGAGCCTTGGTTTGTTCATATCAGTCTATACACTGCTGGGCACACCCACCCACCCAATTTTGCAATTAAAAATTTTACAATAAAAATTTTACAATTAAAAATTTATGAATTTGTTTCGAACCTTTGTTTGTTCATTTCACTCTATACGCTGCTGGGCACACACACCCAACTGAGAAAATTCATACAATAGCAGCATTTAATAAATGGTACAGCTTTTACACTTTGTTTTGTTTGATATGCAGCTTTCTTAAATAGGTATGGAGTTTTATAGTGGCATGGAACTTCAGGGTTAAAATGGAAAACCGATTTACCTTTGCAAAGAAGATTAATAGGAGATGATAATGACAAAGAAACACACAGTTGATTTGAACGAAATAAGATTTATTTACGAATTTACACGCTTGATGCCAGTAACTCGTTTCAGGAAAATAAATCAGAAATTTTTAAAGTCCGTAGTTTTAATGAATTCATACAACAGGTTAAAAGATCTGATACAAAATAAAATTAAAAAATGTTTAAAACAAAGGTAAGAGAGTTCGTTGCTCACTGGAGAGATATATGGTTCAATACAGTCAAAAGTAGACGAAGAGAGTTAGTTTGAAATACTTAGCTTTCTTTGAGTGTTGAGAGAAATTTATACGAAGTGCCATGTGCTTGTTTAAAAGTGAACAATATAATTGGCGATGAATTTTACACTGAAAGGAACTTCAACGCTGGTAGCTTGACGCGGTGAATAGAAATTAAAGTTTTCGTATGACTTCTTTTATTAATTTAATTTTTCTCCTCATTTTACATGAAAAGGATTTTCGCATTGGCTCGCTACTTTTTCTTCATTCTTCTTCGTGATTCAACGACTTATTTTCGTTGATCCAAAATCAATTTCACATAGGATCACGAATTTCTTTCTTTCTTTTTTTCAGGTCACCGGTTAATTTCAGTGAAGGCAATGTTTTCATTGGTCCAAAGAAAATTTTGACATAGACTCGTGAATTCTTTTTCATCTTTTTCTTCAGCTCACCTGAATTTGAAGGGCGTGGGTAATTATTATTTCGCTCTCACTACAATATACCCATTGAAAAAGCTGGTGGGTACATTGTGATAAAAAATGCAAGTTGAAATAATCTCCAGTGACCGCTTTTGCGAACAAACATGAGGTATTTGTCGCCACAGCTGGCGA
Organism: Acanthosepion lycidas; assembly: GCA_963932145.1. Taxonomy (NCBI): domain Eukaryota; kingdom Metazoa; phylum Mollusca; class Cephalopoda; order Sepiida; family Sepiidae; genus Acanthosepion; species Acanthosepion lycidas. Next base: position 74,405,389 of record OZ010605.1, read on the forward strand.
TCCTGGTTGCCTGTGTTTAATTGTTTTAAGCCAAACTTTGTCCATTCTTGCACACAATCACGCTATCATTTGGGTTAATGACCTCTACTCCTTCTGCTTACCATCCCCTCGGGTCAATTTTTGCTTACACCAAATTTTGTTCGTTTCGTGCGGCCATAAAGTTTCAGAACCTTTCTTTTGCCGTTGGATGTGATGAGTTAGCACCTTGGCTTACAGGAGTTACTCGATTTTTGTGTATTCGAACAGATTGATTGATTCCTTTTTTACGGCTTATCAACCTTTTTGCAGATTATTTAAAGCCAGAAAATATTTTTAGAGTGTAAGATTTTTTGTTGGGTGCAGGGAGGCGATAATAATGATTTAGTGAAACAAGTCTAATAAACTAATATCCGTGTGGAAAAGAGGTGGTTTCACACGAGAAATTATAATGTGGATATAAAGTGGGGAATCAATTTTAAATTATAGTCACTACACAAACGAATCCCTCATTTTGTGGTCACTGCAGTTTCAATACATTTATGTTCGAGAGAATGTAAATAAATCTAAAAGACATGCCTCTGTAGCTAATCAGGATTTCATTGATTGATTCTACGACTTATCAACTCCTTGTAGGCTATTTAAAGCCAGAAAATATTTTTAGAGTGTAAGATTTTTTTGTCGGGGAGTGGGGCGATAATAATGGTTAAGTAATACAAGTCTGACTAATTAACCCATAGTCAGGGGGAGAAGAGGTGGAGTCATACTTAATCACAATTTGATAAACAAACAGGAAATCTTAATGTGTATGTCATGTGGAAGATTAATTCCATATTACAATGAATATATAAACTGACCCTTCACTTTGTGGAAACGGTATTTTCTGTACATTTATATTCCAAAGAATGTAAATAAATCTAAAAGACATGCCTGCGTAGCCAATCAGTATTTCATTGATCGATTGATTCGTTTTCCTCTGCCTATAAACGCCTTGCAGGTTATTTAAAGCCAGAAAATATTCATAGATTGTAAGAATTTTGGGGATAATGATAATAATTTAGTGATACAAGTCGTACTAATTAAACCATAGATGGGAGGAGAAGCGGTTGATTCATGCCTAATAAGAATTTGATAAACAATGAAGAAATCATATGAACCTAAAGTGGGTGATCAATTCCATACTGCAATCAATAAATAAATTTATCCCTCATTTTGTGGCCGCATTATTTTCTATGCATTTATATCCCAGAGAATGTAAATTAATCTAAAAAAATATCCCTGTGTTGATAACCAGCATTTAATTGATTGGTTCGCTTTCTACGGCTTATCAGCCCTATGCAGGTTATTTAAAGCCAGAAAGTATTTTTAGATTGCAAGAATTTATTTTTGCGATAATAATAACCTCCTCAGGATAACGAAAAGGGGAAAGCGAGAGACCAAATCTATTTAATATTTCCCTAGACTATGTTCTGCGCATTATCAAGCACAGATGTGAAAAGAAGGACACTGATCATTTGAACCAGTGGTCCCCATACTTTTTTCTCAGGTCCGCATCATCGGAATGAAAATTTGCACACGCCTCAACAAAAGGGAGTCTTGGTGAAAAGGCGTAAAAAGCCCTACGGCAAAGAAGATCCAGAGAAGGGGTTAAAGGGAGATAACCGCAGATTCGAAGTTAGAAAATTATCATTGATAACTCTCTCCTCCAATTTGCGGACCCTACTTACAATATTCTTAATACTTGATATAATGCAAAAATATCACAATTATAAAATCTGTCAATAATTATTTATAACTATTTATAGTAGCATGCAATTCAAAGTAATCCATAATAATATTTAAAATTTTGAAATTATATTTATTTTTGGAATATGAATTTTGTTTCTAAATCTTTAATTGTCTTTCAATCATCACACCTCACCTGCTATCCTCTTTCACCGCACCTATGAGGCGCGCCATACCGTTTGGAAAGCACTGAAAGCATAACATATCACAAACGAATCTATTAGCACAAAACAGCGTTGCTGCTTTCCCTCTCAGTGTAATGATGATGAGGAGGTGTGATATATGTATACATAGTTGTCATAAGAATGATTATCAACAAAAGACCGACACCCACTACCAACCGTTTGAGGAAATAGGGCTCAAGATAAATCACTCCAAAACAGAAAGTATGATCTGGAATTGGAATGAAAGTAGCGATGGGGCATACATTGAATTAATCAGAAATCCAGAAATTAGTAAATATTAGCCCCTTTAAATGCATCGGTATATAGATCAGTTATAACAAATTTAGTATAGGATATAAGACAATAGAACAAAGAATTAGTTTAGTTCCGTATAGCACAGCAAATTGCGACGAAACAAAGCATTAAACTACAAACTCGAACCTTGTTATAAATAGCCTCGTCAAATCGATATATTTCTATGGTTGCCATGGATTGTCTCAAGCTCCTCTAGAATTATCCGATCTGTCGGCTGTATACGACAGCTTTCTCATATCGATGGTTAAAGGTGGCATCGATCGAATTAAACATGTAGGTCTTAGCGAAGACATTACTTCTTCGGACCTTGGGGCCTGGCGTAACAGAATCTCAAACAACTGCACAAAATAACAGAAACCATGTCCCTTGAGGACATTCAACAGTAGCAACAATTCAATGGATAGCATATGTAACTTGTAACGAAAATAATGTCATAATTGAGATATTGATCTTCCACGCTACATCAAAGGAAAAGTTAGGAAGGAAACTGTCAATATTAAAAAAAATTAAGTATAAAAGAAATTGAACATAGAATAAGGTGCGTCGGAGATAGTTTTGCCAAACACTGCAAATTGCTATGAAACCAAAACATCAACCTGAAAACTCAAGTCATGTTCTTAAATAGAATTGTCAAATTAAGACTTTCATCTAGATACCATGCATGGCACCAAACCCGTTCAAAAATATCTAAACTGTCAGTTGTATAGACCCATTTCCAGAGATAATAAAATAAAGGAAGCCGTGGAGAAACATAACCAACTAAGAGTTAAAAGGACATGGCAAACAAATATAATTTATTTAATTCTATCAATTCTTGAATTCTCTTTCATAACAAATCTGAAAATACCATCATATAATAAAATAAGTTTCAGCGAAAAAGGAATTGAACATAGAATAAACTATTCCAGATGTAGTTTCGCTTGAGCAATTAAAACCTGAGTATTTTGGCAAAGAACATCCTGTTTTGAACATTTTGGACAATGAACTGTACCACATAACATAAACCACATCCCTCGAAGAAAACCAACAGTAGCATAATGAACACTTAATCTACCTCGACGTAAGGATCAGTTGTAATTAAGTACGAGAGAAAAGCGTGATTCGAAAGTCTTGTCATCCCTTACCAAAATGTAATGAGAATAATAGAACAAGTAATACAGTAATACAATGCATACGTAATACAGTAATACAATGCACATGTGCTGAGTTCAGATTATTCACTTTCATTGACACATTAAGAAGCCTCTCTCCAAACTGTAGGAGCTCGTGTTAGCCATCTAAAATAGAAAATTATATTACGTAGGGGTGACAAGACTTTTTGACCACGCTGTAAAATAAACTGTACCAGAGATAGTTTAGCTCAACACCGCTAATTGCTGCGAAACCAACCATCAACCTGAAAACTCGTTTCGAAAAATCGAGACTTTCATATGGAAGTCACGGATGACACAAAACACGTTCAGAAATATCTAAACTGTCAGCCATATATAAACGCTTCTTAATTTCACTAGTGTAAATGGCTTTGAACGAGCAAAGCCTGAAACATTTGACAAAATAATCCTGTACCAAATAATAGAAACCACATCACTTGTGTTGTAACCTAGGGAGGTTACTGAATAGAATAATCCCACGAAGGTTAGTAATGAACGATAATACTTAGGACAAGAACGACACATATAAGATTCGCCAGTCTCGCGTAGAAGTAGTCAACTGCTAGAAGTGAGTCAAGTGAATTCCACAATGAATCTCCAACCGCGGAATATCTAACAACCGCCCCACGCGGTCAGATGTGGCACAAGGCCGATTTAATGTGGGGTATCCGAGCCCGTAGGCTCGGCCAAAAATTACCCGTAGACCCCGTATAAAACTTGGTCGGGTAGCTGTTTCCCAAGACAAGTCTCTTCCCTTTGACATAACCTCGTCTGGGGATCCTCTCTGCCCGGAGGCAGAGAGTTTGACCAGCACAGCTGGAGACGAATCTTCAACTGTAGACCAACATACAGTGCTTACTACTGCGTTTATGCGAATGGGGACATACCCATTATCGTCCGTAGGTAGGCTACAACAACTTTACAACAAAAATGGGTAGCACACGTAACTTGAAAAGAAAATAATGGCATAATTAAAATGTTGACCTTCCACAATACATCGAAATAAAAATTAGGAAGGAAGCCCCTGTCAGTACTGGAAAGAGCAATAACATTTACTGGATTTGAGAAACTTGTTTTCCTGAAAAATTGTTTTATTAGAAAGATTGTATAATTTTCAACCGAAAATATCACCGGTTGCTCGTTCAATGAATGCCGAATGTTTGCTCATAATAAAAACGGTGGATATTATTATTATTATTACTATGAGCACAGTACAAGTACTGATAGCCTTCGACATTTGGGTAAACATTAGTCGTCAGATAATTCAATATTGCGTATAAAAGAGGGAAATATCTTTGAGTATTTTTCCTTTAACATCTGTAAATCCTTTCTTTAACATTTGCAAATCCTTCCTTTAACATCTGTAAATCCTTCCTTTAACATCTGTAAATCATTTCTTTAACATTTGCAAATCCTTCCTTTAACATCTGTAAATCCTTCCTTTAACATCTGTAAATCATTTCTTTAACATATTTTCTAATTGTCAGCTTATTGACAGCTGCAGTTTCAGGAATTAAATTTAATTGCTAACATCAGGAAAGCATTGAATCAATATCTGGTAAACACGGGGAAATAAACTGACCAGTTTTATTATTTTTGTTGCAGAATTTCTGGGAATTTGTTTTTAATCAAAATCGAATGACAGATAATCGCCAATGATTATTAATTCCAAATGTTATTTACCTTACTATTAGATTGGTGCAAAAATAATGTCGTTTTCTCACATATGTTACTTTTATATATGATTTCTGAATTAATTCTTTGATATATATAGCCATGTTATATATCATTTTGAAGCGCGTTTTTCGCTCTATCCAATCGTGTTATTCGTTACCGTTCTCAATCTCTTCATTCATTTCTTTTCAGGCTTTTCGACAGCACGGACAAAATTCAAATCCGCACGATTTTCTTGTTCCAGTTCAAACTAGGCCGAAAAGCTGCCGAGACAGCGCGTGATATCAATGATGCGTTTGGCCCAGGAACCACTAACGAACGTGTGGCACAACGGTGGTTCAAGAAATTTCGCAATGGTGACGAGAGCCTCGAAGATGAAGACGGTCGCGGCCGGCCGACTGCGGTTGATAACGAACATTTGAAAGCCTTAATTGAAGCCGATCCTCGCAAAACCACACGAGAAGTTGCTGTTGAACTCGAGGTCGACCACTCAACAGTCGTTCGCCATTTAAAGCAAATAGGGAAGTCAAGAAAGTTGGATAAATGAGTGAACGATAATCAGAAAAATCGTCAAAAAACGACATTATTTTTGCACCAACATAATAATAATCTTGTAAGTGTTTGGCCATTATCTAGCCTACATCAAGTTTCCATCCAGACATTGTTTTACATTTGACACAGCATCGAGAAAGCATGTAGGTAAATTTGATAGGCTTCTAAACATCGTTATATGCCGGATGTGATTGTCTTAAAAGAATGTGAAGACAAATGTCTCTCCGCAGGCCGATCTCTATCGGTTCAATGGAGAAATGCTGGCTTTTAACTTTCACTGCTTCTAAAGCCAAGTCAGTCACATTTCATCATCATTATCATTTCTTCATTAATTGACCCATAAAGAGTTGATATGCCACTAAACTAACTCTGACACTCGTATAAGACACATATATACATATATAAAATTCAAATATAAATAAAATAAATATCTAAAAAGTCAACATGAAATATGAACTGGAAAACAGTATCAAACCAATTAGCTCGGATAAAGTTTCCCGTCCTTGCTATGACAATAAACTAAATCCGCGTCCTGGGAAAGACGATAAACAACATCCGCGTCCTGGGTAAGACGATAAACAACATCCACGTCCTGGGTAAGACGATAAATTGTATTCGACAGTAAGGCCTTTGATCAGGAGGTTTTGAGGAGTATTGAACCGCCTCTTAGTTGCTGGTGTTCCCAGGTCCTCTCTGATCCGGGGTGGTGGCCCCTGTTGGGGTCCCAGCTATGGTCAAATGGTTAACCCCCAAACTAGGGTCAAAATGTGTAAAAATAGCTTTCAATACCAGTAAAACATTTTTGTAAAAAGTTATTACCAGCAATAAATTTTTGAAGAAAAAATTATTAGCAGCAATACATTTTTGGAAAAAATATTACCAAAAATACTTTTTGAAAAAAAAAATATTAACAGCAATAAGAAAAACTTGTCGGCGTTAAATAAGCCATTAAGTTTGATATGGCGTAAAACAAACCAAACTAAACCAAACCAAACCAAACCGAACCGGATAATGTCCTATGTATTCTCGACATTATTTACAGAATAAACAGACATGAAGACATGGCTATCTCAAAACAAGATGATCAAAAGATGTGTTCCTGAGAAGTCGGCCAGATAAAATTCACCTTGAATTTCTTCAGCTGTTTTTTATACTTGGCCTTAAATATTCGATGATGCAAAATCTACAAATTCTCCAAATGTTGGTTGGCCATGAGATTTAATTAAACGCTGCTTCAAAAGTAACTCAGATAAACTTTGCATTTCAACCTGTAAACATATCGCACGAAACAAAATCGCCATCTTTTGTCTTTTTGAATCCTGATATTTTTATTGTCCTTTCTCCTCACTAACGTTTTCTCATTTTCTTTCACACTCAGTAATCCCTTGTATCTTAGTGACTTTATTGCCTTGCTTGGGATGAAAGAATTTAAAAATATGCAGTAAGCGTTATTTTTATAGAAATTTTCATGTTTTCATCTGTATTTTTTCGTCGACTGCTGCCTACTCTTGATCTAATTGGGGGCAACTTGTGATCATATTTTGGTAACATAGTAGTCATCAAATGCTCATTGGATCAGATAATCTCAAAATGTAGGCCAGATGATGTTAGGGATCTTGAAACATACACCCTTGGTCAAATTAAAGGAAACAACTGCTTTAGTTTCTTTTTGTGCAGTAATATCAATTTATTTTCAGGGTGCATGAAGAAATTTTTTTGGCCTTGAAAAATAATGTGTCATCCGTGATTGTATCAGATTTTTATCACGCCCAGACACTATTGTCTCGCCTGTCGATTAGTTATCCTACGGCCATTATCTGCGATGGATGTTACTCCAAGGAAGCGTACGAAAATTGTAACGTTGCACAAACACACTGGCAAGCCTTACCAGTGAGCAAATCAAAGTAGGATAGACTAGCCCGGAAACTCTTCTTATTTAAGTCTAATCGAGAATCTGCGGTCAATCTGCAAGGAATGACTTCAAGGAATGGACATACGAAGTACTAGCATGTGAACTGGGTCATGTTTCATTGGAAAAATACGAAAAAAATGTAAATAATAACAGAATTATTCGTTTAGTTTCAATTAATTTGCACAAGGGTGTTTTTTTGAATGTTTTGTAAATCAGGGAATGTATCTAGTTAACATTTGTAAATCCTTCCTTTAACATCTGAATGCATGCCCCTTCATCGAGGAACCATGCTTTGAACAACTTTCAGGGCTCAAGTTCACTTCAGACCTCGAGTGAAACTTATATCGATGATCTATCGATAGGCGTTAAATTTAAATTTTTGAAGATAGCTGTTGACAGGAAAGCTGGAAGCCGGAAGATGTTTCTACAGTCGAGAAGTATAGAAAATAAAGAAACAAATAGAACTTATCGTTACAGCTAACTACATTAGAATCCATGACGACCGGACCAAAAAGGTCTTCTGGATATGAGGCATTGGTTACAAAGTCCGGATATTAGGGGTTATATTTAGATTAAAATAAAAGAATTGAAATCAGGTTTAACATTTATTTTCAGTGTTTTATAGTAAACAAAATAAGCTAATGGCGAGTGAAATATAATGTAATTAATTTTAAGGAAAAAGAAATAAAATTATATAATGTTAATGAAAATTCATTAAATTAAGTATGCCACGTATGCAAAACAGATAATGAAACGAGGATTTTTTAATCGCTGTTGCATGATGATTCTTTTTCTTCTAATGTCATTCGCAACTTTTTCCGCATTACGTTTTGCTTTTATTCTTGAAATTTTTTAAACGAAAGACACTTTTTAACACTGTGCGTTATTGCAATCGTCATAGCTGAATGCTGGTTTTCTTGCCTTAGACTGGCTGCAATTTCTTGGCTAGTTATAGTCCTATTCTTCGCAACTTCTCTCTTGATTACCCTGCCAGTTCTATCATCAATCTTTTTCTTTCGTCCCCTTGTTTCCTTCCTTGGATCAGGAGTGGCATCATTATGCGCCCTAAGCACTCGAGAGACAGTTGATTGCGAGGTTATAGCAATTTCTGCAATTTCTCTCGTAGACTTGACTGCTTTTGAGAGGGCAATAATAGATGCCTTAAGTGGTTCTGATGCGTGTTTGTACCCTTTCATCTGGTCAGTGACTTGAGTGGCTATTTCAAGCTGTTTTTATACTGTATGAGGCTTTCTGGAATATTCTGGAATATTCTAGATTTAATTTAAGCTGTTCTAGAATTCTCTAGAATATTGTTCTGAGTGTATTGTAAAATAGTTTTCAATATTTTATCAAAAGCTCTTTAAATTTACCAGTTTAATCATTAGAATGCGATATCTGAGTCATTTTTTTTGCACAGACTTTTTTCCCTGAATCTCATTTATATTGAAATTTATAATTATCCATAGAATACCTTAGGGTGAATAAACTTTTTTCCTAGGTGGTCGGGAAGGGGTCTTTATATTAGTAAGATTTAAAATTATTTTAACCCCAAAAACAATAGAGAAAAAAATATTTTTAGTAAAAAAATCAGGTGAATCACTTTTATCGAACAGCACTGTATGTTTCTTATACGAGTTTCAGAGTTTGTTTAGTGGCATATCAACACCTTATGGGTCATTCAATGCAGAAATTTAATTTTCTTGAGAGCATTAGTAATTTTTTTTTAAAGAAAATGGATTGCTGGTACGTTTTTCTTCAAAAACGGTCTTTCTGGTAATTTTATTTACAAAATTATATTTGCTAGTATTTTTCACTTTTCAACAAGAATGTATTGCTGGAAATAATTTCTTTTTTTTTTCAGAAATGAATTCCTGGTATTATTTTTTTATGTATTGCTGGCAATATGTTTTTTTTTTAATGTATTGCTGGTAATCTTTTTACTACGAAAATCTATCGATGGTATTTTTAATATATAAAAAATATTGTTACACTTCCGTAGTGTTTTGGCACTGGTTTGGGTGTTAACTATATTTGCTTATAGTTGGGACCTTAACAGGTGCTACTATCCCGTGTCAGGGTGAACTTGGAAATAACGGCAACTAAGAGGTGGTTCCACGCTCCTCAAGCCCCATCCACCGATCAGTTTATCGTCATACCCAGGACGGTTCTTAGAGGACATATGCTGTCCAGATTAGACGGCATATAACCTCCAGATGTAGGCCAGATGTACTCTAGATTTTGGCTAGGTTCACTTTTGAAGCAGCATCCAATGAACAAACTGAATCAACTTGTTTATGTCTAACCGATACTTGGAGTATTTATAGATTTTACATCATCGCTATTGTTAGTTTCAGGCGCACAAGGGAAATTATGTGAAAGACCTATATTGTAACTTGCACAATTTGTATACTGGAAAAAATATTTTTATCTCATTAATGATTGCTTCTTTGTAAATTTCACTTTAAGTAAGTGTCTTAACTTGTTCGTTAGTGTCTCTAAAATACTTACAAACTGACGCATAAAAGAATTGAAACTTCCTTGTCTTATTCTTTCTTTTTATTAGGTTGGTGCAAAAATAATGACGTAATAATGTCGTTTTTTGACGTTAAAAATACGTCAAAAAACGACACTATTACGTCATTATTTTTGCACCAACCTAATATTAATACTCTCATCATTTTTGCTATTATCACGACTTTTCAACCCAGGTACCCTCTAGCATTCTTCAGGCGCTTATTGATCCGGGTAAGCCTTAAGGAATTCTTTATTTAAATCTACGGTAATAGATTGTTATTGTCCTGTTGTCCACGTCTAGGGATATTTCATCCTTCTCTTTATTAGTAACGCTTACCTAGTACTAATCTTTTTTGCACTAAGTCTGCTTGTACTACTCGGCCCAGAAAATCTTTAGCAGTAGCAGTAAGAAAAGGAAATGGCGGCAGAGGAAGTAAGCTTCACAGCAAGGCATTAGCAATAGCTGAAGTGGCAACAAGAACATGTTAATGTTCCAATTTCTAGCTTCAGGGTTGTTCTACGGAACAATAGACTTGAGAACTATTTCTCAATCGGTACGCCCGGGGGCACTAATGCGCTGTGAAAGGTAGCCAGGTGCGCCCTATGTTAACAGAAGATTAATATATGCATTATTTTTGTATTTAAAAAAATCTTTATTTTTAAAAAGTTAGAGCCACCAAGTTCATCGGATGAAGGCCAGAAAGCATTAGTTTGAAACGTCTAACGTTACTTGTAGTTTGTTGTTTTAATTCTTACTATAGATCTTCTTCTTCTTCTTCTTCTCTCTCTCCATCTCTCTCTCTCTCTCTCTCTCTCACACACACACACACACACACATATTATATATAAATATAAAAGTGAACATTGAAGACAGACTGTTTCATGCTATACAGGCTGCTTCATGCATGACGCAACCATCAGTTGATTGCGTCTAGTATGAAACAGTCTGTCACTTCTGAATGTTGACTTCAATGTTCTCTTTTATATTTACATACGCTCTGTGTCTGATATTGAGCACTTTATCCCATAAATATAGCATACCGTAAAACTATATTTTTTCATATATATATATATATATATATATATATATATTAAGCCATCCACCACTTCGGGGGAAATTGCTAGAGGCCATAATCAATTCTGAATTGGTTAAGTATCTCACATCGCATGGCCTTCTTACAAACCAGTAATATTGCTCTCGTGGGTTGCTGAAAGTGTCTTTAAGAATGTTGAAGCTCAGGCTGTTGCTTTAGACATCTTGCAAACTTTCGACGGGTTTTGGCATACAGGATACAATTCATTTCACGATTTGATAAGAAAGACTGGATCAGTTCAAAAATTTGAGCGGAGACACAATAATTTTTCATTTTGCGTAGAAATTGGAAAGTTATTGTTTCTCCGTCCAAATGTTTGAACTGATTCAGTCTTTTTTATCAAATCGTCAAATGAATTTTATCCTGAACGGCCACTCCTCTACATCCTTTTGTACTAATGCTGATGTTTCCCAGGGATCTATCTTTGGTCCTATTTTGTTTTTATTTTCTGATGTCATCAGCCCTCAAATTGGTATCTATGCTGAGGACACAATCATTTACTCCTGTCTCGGCATTAACTCTGATCAGTTCGATATGGTTAAATTGTTGGCTGATGTCTAAAACGATATTTAGTCTGTTTTTAATTGGGGCAAAGCATTTCCTGCTAATTTTAACGTCTCCAAAACTAAACTTCTCTCAATTAATCACTTGAAATACCTCTTTCCAGATTCTATAATTATGGCTGAAGCTAACCTCCAGGAGAGTGACTCATTGCGCCTTCTCAAGCTAACGTTCTCGGCTAACGTAAAGTGGAAAGTCTCTATTGAATTCATTGCTAGGTTTTCTGCTAAGAAAATTGTTTCACTTTCTTGTGCTAGAAAATATTTCTCTTCTCAATCTATCTTATATACTTATAAGTCTACTATTCTTCCATGCTTGATGTCACATACGGTCATGTGTTCCTGCTTTATATCTAGAGATTCTTGATAAAATACAGAAAGAATCAGCAATAATATTGGTCCTGATCTGACCTCTCGGTTTAAGTCACTTTCAAGTTGCCATCCTGTGCTTTTCTGTAAATACATTCGTGGCAAGTATTCGGATGAGCTATTTACTATAGTACCTAGATTCTATGAATTTAAGCGCAGTACTAGATTGGCAATGAGGTCTCACTAATTTACAGTGGAATTGGCTAGAATGTAACCGTAAGTTTTATGCTAACAGTTTCTTTTCTCACACTTCATGCTTGTGGAATTCTCTTCCAGTTCCATGCTTTCCAGCCAACTTTAATCTTTAGGTATTTAAATGCAATGTCAATCGCTATCTACTGTCCACCTGATTGCTCTTCTTTTGGTCTTGCTTTTTAGGAATGTTACTATTTCTAATTCTTCCAAACACAGTAATTTCTTGTGTCATAGTGGTTTTACTCCCTTCTGTCTCCATGCTTTCCAGCCAACATTAAGCTTCAAATATTTAAATGCAATGTCAATCGCTATCTCCCGATTACTCATCTTTTGTTCTCACTCCTCAGTAAAGTTTCTGTTTTCTGATATTTTCCACACCCAGTAAACCCTTCTTTCTCAGTGACTTTATTGCCTTGCTTGGGGCGAATTCGATTAAAATATAATAAATGTATATATGAAAACGTCTTTGATGAGATTGATCATAGTTTTTCAGAATGTGAAAGAGCATTGTCTTGAATGAATTTATTAGCTTAACGCTTCTTAGTTTTGACATATATCACTCAAAGAATGTCTTGTCCCAAAACCTTTCAGAAATTCTTTGCATTTATGGTACCATCAGTAGCAGAAAGTTCAAAGCATTACCGAATTTTACCACCGTTCTTTTCGAAGTCTTGACATCATTTCTCAACTTGGCATCTGTGCCGACCACACAGCTATTTACTCTTGTCTTAATAGGGTCAAATTGGCAGCTGAGCCTAAAAATGGCCTAAAATCTGTTGCTAACTGGGGCAAGGAATGATTTACCAATTTTAACGCCTTCAAAACGAAACTCTGCTTTAATAGAGAAACCTTTTTTATCTTCCATCGGCATGGCTGATGCTAACCTCCAGGAGAGTGACTCATTGTCCATTCACGAACTAACATTTTCCGCTGACATGAATTGGAAAAAAATATATTTAATCAATTGCTAGGTCAGAAGTTAGGTAAGGGTTCACAGTTTTCTCTCAGGAAACTATCTTACATATTTATCAACTCTACCATTCGTCCTTGCTTTGAATATTGCTACCACATATGGTACGGTGCTCCTGTTTTATATTTAGAGATTTTTTACAAAATCCGAAGAATCTGCAATGTTATTGGTCCTGACCTGGCTTCTCGCCTTTACCCATTTTCCACCGCCACAATGTAGCTTCCCTGTGCCTTTTCTATAAATACTTTATTGATAATTCTTCTGATGAGCTTTGCTCTATGGTATCTAGACTAGATTGGCAACATGGTCGCATCGTTTTACAGTTGAATCGGAAAGATGTAACATTATCTTTTCTCGCACTTCTCATCTGTGGAATTCTTTCCAGGCTTCTTGCTCTCCAGCAACTTTGATCTTTAAACACTTAAATGTAATATCAATCGTTATAAGATATTTTCTTGATTACTCTTCTTTTATTGTTCTCTTTCTTTAATAATGTTTTCATTTTCTAACTCTTTCATATTCAATAACCCCCTTGTGTATTAATCGCTTAATTGCCTTGATTGGGGTGAAATGATTAAAAAAAGAACTTATTACTCAGATAGCTCAAGTAGCACAAAGCAACGATGCTATCTTCACTAATAGCCCCGGACAGTGGCATCAAGTTACGTCAGAGCAGAGCCAGGAAACGTAGGGGAAATTACTAATATTTAAAGAAACTAGCTGGTGACTGAAAGGGACATCTAATTCAACAAAGGTTGTTGACAAGATCCCCGGTCGCCTTTTCACCTAAGTCTGCAGACGCACATTGTCGGCAAACTATTCTTTTTTCTTTATTTCTCATTTTCTAATTAGATATTAAATATAATATGATAGGTCCTGATCTGGCATCTCGTCTACAGTCACTTTCTCATAGACTTGCTTTGGCTTCCCTCTGTCTTTTCTACAGATGTTTCCATGGCAACTGCTCTGACGAGCTACTTTCAGTGGTACCATAAATGCATGCATTTAAGTGTGCCACTAGGTTGGCATTTCGGTCTCACCCTTTCACTGTTGGAACAGTTACATGTAGCCATCTCTTCTACTCCAAGAGCTTCTTTTGCACTTCCTAACATCGGAACTCCAATCATCTTACTTGCTTCCCTGATAGCTATAATCTTCAAATATTCAAATGTAATGTCAATCGACATCTTCTGATGCCTTAATCTTGATCTCCGTCCTTCTCTTTATCCTTTCCTCAAACACCCCTTTTTACTCTTGGTCACACTCTCTGTAACCTCTTTGCATGTTAGTTGCACCCCCGCCTTGCTTGGGGTGATATACTTAAAAAAGAGGTTGTGTTTCTTTTTGTTCAAAAACTGTCTCCCATTTTTATTTCAGCGCACGCGACTTAGCACCAACACTTTATAAACGTTGAGTTGTATAATTGTCGTATTATTGTGGATATATTAACACATCTTTAAGTATCCAATGCTTTGCCTGGGCATCAGCTCGTCAAACGTAACTTTACATCCAGAAATCTGTTTTCATATAATTTGTCACCTAATTTACAACTGGCCCAGTGGATAAAAGCGTTAAGTGAAGTAATGACCCGAAGAGTTGTGAGTTCAATACCTGGCCACAGTAGAGGAAACAAAAACGTGGAGAGTTGAGTTACTAAAGGGAAATAACTGAAACTGAGATATCTGGAAGAGGCAAGGCACGTGGAATTAGAACAATACATCCCTTCGGATTAAATAAAGAGTTCGGTTCGAAATTCCAACGTATATCACCTGAAGATGAGCAGAGCATACAACGGCCGAAACGTCGTGAATATGGCAATAAAAATAGTCGGTTTGTTGCTTTTATTTTGTGCCATATCAACCTTTATGAGTTATTTAATGACCAAATCTAAATATTGTGTAAGCAGTTAATTTTATTTTTGGAAAATAATGGTTTAGTGCTACAAGTCTTACTAGTTAACCCATAGCTGGGGGAAGAATAGGTTGATTCATACATTTCTCATGAGTATTTGCGCATAGGTGAATATAACGAACCAAGCGGGAATTCGAACTTGGCTCTCCGATTAACAATTCTGAGTGTCATCCAAGCTTATAGCATCTGATATCCCGATGCGGTTACCCATCTAGGTACTGACTAGGTTCAACGTTACTTAACTTCGGTGATGATACGGGAACCTGTGTTTCAACGTGATATGGTCGTAAGGGCACGTAGGCTTGGTTACTTTCTTGTCTTTAACCAATTTCCATCTTTTCTCTTGTGTTTATTTTAACAACACCTACTTGTTCAAACATTTTTCTTGATGGCCAGTCCATTTTTCTTGTTTATTAATGTTGTAATCTTTCTCAGATCTCTTTTTTGCGACATTCTTAAAGCCCTTTTTTTTCTTGTTCTTATCTTGCCAATGTTTTTATTTTCTTTTTTGATTTTTCTGTGATCTGTGTTCAACTTTTTCAAAATTTTCCAATATTGTTTCTCCAGCAAAGTAATTCCATCTTATCTTGTTCCTCTTTTGATGTTATATCTTTCTCAATGACAATCTTTATTGATCTGAACTTAAAAATTGAGTATCAATAACTATTGTATCATTATATTGTTACAAGGTGACGTATAAAACTATCATTGCATCATAAATGATACATCACCAAAAACGTTACTGTAGATATTTCTAATAAAACAGACATTATATGCTGAAATTCACTTGATATCTTTATCTTGACAAACACAAGGAGGTCAATATATATATATATATATATATATATATATATATATATATATATATATATATATATACTATGTAACAGAATTCTTTCATAGTAAAACCTTTATTGACCTCCTTGTGTTTGTCAAGATAAAGATATCAAGTGAATTATGAAATAGACAGAGTCCGACAAAATGTGACGTCATTTGTTTACATTTGATACGTCATGAGTAGTTATGAATGTCTGTGAGAGATTCATGGAAAATTGAAGTTTATAAGGAGTAAATTCGACCTTGCCAACCGAACGATTCTTTGTGGCCGAGCGGTAAGGCACGTCAGGCTATTTGACGATTCCGTGTAGGATACAGGTTCTAATTTGAAGGACGAATATTTTCTATGAAAATATCTCGTACATTCAGGCCGGTAAATGTTATTTAATACTATTTATTATAAAATTTACTTAAATACTTGTATCTATGAAAAGAATGTTAAACCTAAAAATGTCTTTATATATAACGAGTACTTCACAAAGAAAATTCATTATTTGTATGCAAGAACTTATTTTATTTCATTTTTATCCTTTAATCATTTCACCCCAAGTAAGGCAATAAAGTCACTAGGACGCACGGGATTAAAGACTGAGTAAAGGTAGGGGAGCATACAACGGTTGAAACGTTGTGATAAATATGGCGACAAAGATGAGGTTTATTTAATGTCAACAAGATATTTATTGCTGGTAATATTTGAAGTAACAGATAGTGGCTCGGATTGAGGAATCAGAGAGCCGAGTTAAAATTCCAGTCGAATCGATTACATTCAATTACGTACTAATACCGTTGGGAAAGGTATGAACACGCTTCTTCTCTCCCAGCTATGGGTAAATAGCAGGACTGACCGGGTTCTACAGATTTGGATGGCAACTGGTCTACCGCAGAAAGAATTTGCACCATACTCCGAGAAAAATCTGCCTCGTCAGTCATGTATCGAAAGATACATGATCGCCTAAGCGTGTATCACGCATAGCACATAACTGACTGAACATTTTTTTTCAAAAATGTATTGCTTCTAATATTTTTTCTAAAAATGTATTGTTGGTAATAATTTTTTCTTCAAAAATTTATTGCTGGTAATTTTTTTTTACAAAAAAGTATTGCTGGTATTAAAAACTATTTTTACATTTCCATGGTGTTTTGACTCTAGTTTGGGGGTTAAGTATTTCCCCATAGCTGGGGCCGTAACAGGTGCTACCACCTTGGGAACACTAGCAATTAAGAGGTAGTACCACGCTCCACAAAGCCTCCTGATCAGAGGCCTTGCTGTTGGATGTTGTTTATCGTCTTACCCAGGACAGCAAACAGAAGAGAAAGGCGAGAAAAGAAACTATTGGAGTAGAAGTGACATTTGTATTTAACTATTTCAACAGTAAATGGGTGGGACCTAGATGCCAACTCAGTAGCATGCTTAAATTCATGTAGTCAGGGCACTAGGGTAAAAAGCTCTTAAGAGCAGCTGCCATGAAAATATTTGTAGAAAAGACAGAGGGAAGCCACGTCACGTCTGTAAGAAAGAGATTGGGAGAAGTCGAGATGCCAAGTCAGTTTAGATTGCATTAAATTTCAGCCAAGTAACAGTTACGATTTTTAGAATACAAGATGATGATATAAGCGAAAATCAAATTCACTAGCAGTAGTTATGTATACATTTTTTTAAAACATTTAACCCCAAGCAAAGCGGGAGTGCCACATGTTCCCAGGGGGTTATATCGAGTGAAGATGAGAGAAAAACTGTGTATATTGGGGAATGAAGAAAGGATAAAAGATGAAACGGGTTCAAGACACCAGAAGAAGGCGATTGACGTTGCATTTAAATTTTTGAAGATTGTCGTTATCAGGGAAGCAAGTAAACAGAATGGAATTGCACAGGCGGGAAGTGTGAGAAAAGAAAATCTTGGAGTAGAAGTGGCAGTTACATTTAACTATTTCATCAGTAAAAGGGTGGGGCCTAGATGTAACTTAGAAGCACCGTTAAATTCATGTAACATTAACAATATTTATTAGCCAGAATGTCCGAGAAATTGTCATAGTAAATATGCGTCCTCTGACAGGAATCGAACCTGTATCCCATATGGAACCGTCATATAGCCTGACGTGCTTTTACCGAAAATTGTAGTTTAAAAACACTAAAATCGATCTTACGAACCGAAACGCTCCTCTGTGGCGAAATCGGTAAAAGCACATCAGGCTATATGACGGTTCCATATAGGATACAGGTTCGACTCCTGTCGGAGGATGCATATTTTCTATGACAATTTCTCGGGCATTCAGATCGGTTAATGCTGTTAGCACTGTTTATTATAAACAGAGCATTTACTTAAATATTTGTATCTATATAAAGAATGTATAAGCATAAAAATGTCTATATATATATATATATCACTATTTCTAAAGAATTGATTTTTTTTTAATCCGACATTTTTATCACTTCAAACGTTATTATAGTGTATAATCCGCATTTGAAATAGACACTGCATTTTTACTTATGAAACAATGCGTATTACGTCTATCGCCTTGCGCAGTCGAGAAATCTTAGAAAAGAAAAAAATGAGGTCCACAAGAGGGATCGAACCAGCGTACCTAATGCGGTGTGAGTTTCGTTTTTTTTTTACAGACCATTTACGACCGGTGGTTGACACCACTCTCCGTGAACTGTTTTTTTGAGTTTACTGTACTTCATTTACGTTAAGTTAATTTAATTTACTTTTTTTTACGTTTATTACTGTTTTTTGCCAAAATTTGATTTTTTTCTTTTTCACCTTTTTCACCCTCCCCCAATTTTTACTTTATCTAATTTTGCATCTATTCTTTTGTTAATATGTTTTTGTTCTATTTTTTAAAACTTATTTTTGAATAGATATTTTTCCGTTTAATTTTCTGTAATTTTCTGTAATCCCCGCCAGACTTTATTTTCTTTGTTTATTTATTATTTCTACTTGTCCCTCCGTTCTTTGTTTTCGTTTTGTTGTCGCGTTAAATATTTGTTAAATCTTCTGTGTTTTTATTGGTTAAATCTTCTGTGTTTTTATTGGTTAAATCTTCTGTGTTTTTATTGGTTAAATCTTCTGTGTTTTTATTGGTTAAATCTTCTGTGTTTTTTTATTTTTTCTAATTTCACTTTTCGTGTTTATTTTGTCTAATCTCTCTGTTTTTATAAATTCTATTTTCGGTCTCTTTTGGTAAAACTTGTTTTTTGTGTTACGCTTGTTTTAGTCGGCCATTTTATTTTTGTTGAGACTTGTTTTTGTGTAACGTCGGCCACATTGTATTTGTAAGACCCGTTTTTTATTTACGTATTTCTTTTTGTAGCATTTTGTTTTATTTTTTTTTTTCACTGTTGTATTGTTGTAAAAAAAGAGACTTATACGTTTTTTTGTTCTAAACATCTAACTTTCTTTCTTGACTGTCTTACTGTGTGTAATTTTTCTTTTTAATTTTTGTATGTCTAACCATTTTTTTTGTGTGTATTTCCTTACTTTCGTTTAAGGGAACTTGTGATTTACTTATTTAAAGTGTTTACTTGTTATCAGTCTAAATTTTGGCTTTTCTGTATATTAAATTTGTTTCCTTTTCGTTTTTTATTTGGAAAAATGTTTATTTTAAAAAGGAAAAAATGATTAGAAACAAATCATTACGGCACAAAAAATAAAGAAGAAATACCCTCCCGATAAGTAATTTGAAAATAAACAAAATGACAACGTAGACGACAATGAAATAGATAAAAAGATGGATGCCGAAAAGTTCGGAAATTTCGAAAATTTCCCCCTAAATGAGGAATCTAGCAAAAGTATTGTGGCTGGAAAAGGGCACAATTTGGTGAAAACCAAAGATTTAGACAAAAGTATGGTGGCCGAAAAATTCATAATTTACTAAAAGACACTGACGACAACAACAACAAAGACAAAAATGTAGCGGTCGGGGAGACGCCCTCTTGCTGGAAATCTCCATCTAAATGCATAATCAACATGACGGAGTTCCTTGAAAAAGCCAGGAGTTATGAATATATTGTTACAGAAGATGGACTTTTGACAACTGAGCAACATAAATGACGGCGAAGTTAACGGAAAAATGCTACAGTACTGGAGAAGATGTTTGACGCATAACAAAAAAGCAGGAAGAGAAATTAGCAACTCACTCAAGAAATTTAAAACATTTAAAACATTAAAAAAAAAACAAAAACAAAAGAAAAAAAGATCGCTTTAGATGTTGAAAATCCTAAAAACTTTCCTAATGCCAAGATGATTTTAATTGCGATTTTTAATTGCGAAGATGTTTGAGGTTCCATGGCAACAGATATGGTCAATGATTCACGAGGCTAATCATGTTTACGGAATTTTTTTCCCATTAGCGTTTTTCAGAACGAAAATGTTAAAATACTAAATCAATATTGTTCAGGGAGGCTCCCGCTTTTACAGAGTTACAGAAAGTTGAGAAAATAATTCTGTCAGTCTTTGTGGTGGAGACAAACGACACAAACGACACCGTTATAAAATCTTTGGCGTCTCTGGCGGTCAAATCAGGTTCATAAAAGAGTTATAAAAGGGAAGGATTTTTATGTGGGATGTACTGTCACACACGCCTGCCGACTGTAAAGGCGCAACCAGTTGGAACTTGATCACAAAAGACCTTATTCTTAGACCTGAATATGAGGCCAGGCGTAGGACCCTTAGATCGTCAGGGAGCACTTGGTTGCCTATCTTTGTTAGTTCGAATAGATATTCAGTACTTTCTCCGACTAACTGACCGGGGGATGGAGTTTCGAAATAATGATCAATCGGAAAGCCTCCATCTCCATCACTAACTGTCTGGATGTAGAAAGTATGGATTGTAACCGGGCGTGGACCAACTTGCTGGAAGTGTAGGGAGACTGGTCACCTCTACTAATCCTGCCTAGAGAAGGAGCTTTGGTCTCCGCCAACCCAAATCCCTCTTTAGCCGAGTCTGTTTTTCCCGTCTCGCCTGTAATGGTCATGCCAGCGACCGGGATCGGTGTGGTGACCCTTGGTTGGGTCCATTCCCCAAAAAGCCTTTGCTCGATGCGTGTGAGGTTGCAGAGAGCGGTTTCTGTCGCCAATGTCGCATTGCTCTGAAACAACTCTTAGAGTTTGGGATGGCCTCTCCAACGTCCAGGCGTTGACTTGAAGGGCATTATATTAGGGGGTCCGTACGTGATCTAATTGACGAAGCAGGAGGCTCCCTCAATATGGCCGTGGGGGCCCGGGTTGAAATGCCTCAATAACGATGAGGTATCACTCACCTGACTGGGCCCTCTGGGTTGGCAAAAAGCTTTGTACGGCGGGTTTGGAGAAATCTCCGAACTGCGCTTGCTGTGATGGAGAGATGGAGACCCTGGGACACACTTTCATTGCAGGCTCGTAGTCTCGTTGTGCAAGTTTATTGAAGTCATTATGATTCGCATGCTGCACGGAAAGTTCTTTGTCCTTGAGGCCAATTATGCCTGTAGCAATGTGGTACTGCCGATGGCGAAGGCTGAACACTACGTGTTCTTTTACTTACTAGGTGTTATGAGAGTCGTGATTTGGACGACGCGTCAGAAGGAATTCTATGGAGGCGAGCGTATATTAAAAAGAAACCATTTTTATTGTTTAAATTTAATAATCATCAGGACTCCCTGTTGCCTCGCCGATGCTTTAACTACTGCGCTAAACATGAAAACAAATGCTAACAATTTCACGATAATTGTTTCATTTTTTTGCCTTAATTCCAACTAAATTTCATGGCGCATCGCAATCTCTGTTATTGATTGAATTGTCCTTAATCAGATTTTAACAACAGATTTTTCTTATTATTAGCTTAACTAAAGCCGAGTTTGACAGCAGTTGGAATTGAGGAATCGTTGAGGCGAGTTCGAATTCCAGTCGCGTTCATTGCTTTCACTTACGTGCTGAAGCCCTTGAGTATCTTCTCAACCCTCCAAGCTATGAGTAAATAGCAAAACAAACTGGACACTTGGTTGGAAAATGGTCTAGAACAAGGGTCGGCAACCTACGGCCCGCTGGATCAAGCCCGCGAAGACATTTTGACCTGCCCGCGAGCCTGATTACCAATGACTATTTTTAACATGAGAGACGAGGCTTTCGAATTAGACTATCTGTCAGTTATCTTTCATGAGACTTATTTTACTAAGTTGCGTTGCCTACGTTTAATGTCAAATAATGGATACATATTTGTTATGACCCTTGGCTACATTAAAAGATAACAGAAGCGAAAGGAACGATAAAGTGAAAGAGGCCAGGGAGGGACTGACATGCGAGATAGCAGAAATCTAAAGACAGTTAAACTTACGCGCATTATACATACATGCCTCATAAATGTGTAGATGATACCGCATGTATACGTACGTAAGTGTATATGTTTGCAACTATTTGTACTCGTATGTATGGGTATATGTGCTTCGTTTCTGTTTGATGTGTGTGTGGTTCGTTTGTGGAACAATTTTCAATAACAGTTTCAAACCTACACGTCATAATTTCATCCATTTCACTTTGGTTGATTTTTTTCACTTTGAAGTATTTTGACGTTCCTTGAGGAAAAGTAATTTTTGTTAGGTGTTTTTTAATTTTAGATTTTCTTTTGTTTTTCTCATTTCTCAAGGTTTATTTTCATTATGGTTTTAAATATTTAGGTTAACAGGGGTCTGCATATGTAATTTTCCTTAATTTTTCATTAATGATCTTTGTCCGGCCGGCGATCCGCCATTATAAAACGATCCGGCCCGCGGGGTTGAATGAGTTGCCGACCCCTGGTCTAGAAGAAGGAAAACTCTGAATTCAAACTAGCTGCTCTCATGTAGGTCTTGCGTATTTGACTTCTGAGAGGAGGGGCGCGCTAAGCTCAAAAGGGACCGGCAGGCATTTGTACTTAAATGTCACCATGAACCATAATTGTGAGATGGAGGTGGGGTGCTGATTACAGCGGCGCTAAGGGATTAAATGATGAAAAGATTGTCAAGAAGAAAAATCTGTGTGTCAACAGCGGAAATATTTATTTTATTCTGATTTGTCAGTTAAACGATTCAAAACTTTCAGCGCAGTTTTATTGTTTTCCAAAATCTATAATATTCTCAGTTTCCATGTTGTTGCAAGTGGTTCTTTTCTATCCTCTAAGATTATTCAGATCATCATTTCTATCCTATCCTCTATTACTATACAGATCACTCTTTCTACACTATCCTCCATCTCTTTACTATCCACTATACTATTTCACTATACTGATCACTCTACGGATTACTTCGGAAGTGTGCTTGTCAAACTCTCTGCCTCCAGGCAGAGAGAAACCCAGACGGGTCTGTGCCGAAGGGAAGAGTCTCGTCTGGAGATATAATCTGGAGATACTCCTAGGTCTGGAGAAGCCATATTTAGAACTCCAGATTGAAACGGGCCGGATTTATGTACTATGTCCTAAATTGAAGACTGGCGTTTCTTCCTTTATCTGGGAAAGATATATTCCCAAAAGGAAATGGCACCATGGACCTGCAAGCTGTTGGGGAGGCCGATTTAGTCTCTACTCGGGCCGTGAGTGGGATGGCTAAAGAAAGCAACTTCTGATTTTGGATACTGAAAATATTATTTCGTCCTTTGTATGCTCCGGCCTTCTTCAGGTGGTTGGAATGTCGAACTGAACCCATTATTTCGCTTGCTGGTGTAGACTTGTCCTTAAGGATACATGACACAGTGGATAAAGGCGTTAGTTAGATCCACTGACAGGACCCAAAGAGTTTTGGTTCAATACTCGGTTAAGGCAGTGGGGAACTTGGAGAGGGGAATTAACAGGAGATAACTGATAACTGACATCCATTAAACATGGCACGTGGAACTAGAACAGTCTACCCCAGTGAGCGAAATATAGGTTTCAGTTAGACATTCCAAGCAACTGAAGAAGGCTGGAGAGTACAACGGCTGAAACGTCGTATTAAATATGGCGACAAAGATGAGAACAATAGTCCGAATAATGTAAATAATGTACATAATACCTCATCTCAGAAATATAGACAGATACCAAAATGTCTAGCACGTTGTAACTTCCACGCTTTTTTTCAAGTGTCAAAAAAGTGTTTGTGCTACGTATAATTGTCAGTAATATTATAAATCTTTCGACAAGGAAATATTTGGTATTCCGTAACCAAGCCACAAGTATTGTTTCGTTTGAAATTTATAACATCATTCTCTTAAAACACATTCTAGAAAAACAGTTTTCTCAAGTCCAGTTGCCGTCATCCCCAAATCCATTACTGATGGGGGTTTCCTTTCTAACCCCCAATTGGAAGTGGTGTGGAATGCTAACATTTTGATTACGTCATTATTTTCTCTTCGAATTACATATGCTGTCCATTTTAGTTATCAAGTGACGTGGTTTCTGTTATTTGATACAGGATCTGTAGCGTCAGTCTGCAACGTTAAAACGGATGTTCATTGCCAAACGTCTTAGGCTTTACTCGCTCAAAGCCATTTGCACCAGTGAACTCAGGAAGAAGTTAGATACTGTTTAGATATTTCTGAAATTCCATTTGAAAGTCTCGATTTGACGAGAGGACTTAAGAACATGACACGAGTTTTCTGGTTGATGGTTGGTTTTGTAGCAATTAGCGGTGTTGTGCTAAACTATCTCTGGTACAGTTTATTTTACAGCGTGGTCAAAAAGTCCTGTCACCCCTACGTAATATAATTTTCTATTTCAGATGGCTGACACAGGCTCCTACATTTTGGAGAGAGGCTTCTTAATCTGTCAGAGCGTCAATGAAAGTCAATAATCTGAACTCAGCACATGTGAATTGTATTACTGTATTACGTGTGCATTGTATTACTGTATTACGTGTGCATTGTATTACTGTATTACTTGTTCTATTGTTCTCATTACATTTTGTTAACGGATGACAAGACTTTCAGACCACCTTGTATATTCATTTCCTTTTTCTCCTATACTCCATTTTTTATAGCTCATACATACAATGAGATATTTGAACCGTTTCGTATTTACTAATTTCATATATTGTATTTTTACGATGGCTTCAGATTACGTGATCTCACTGCTTTCATTTCAATTCCAGCTTTAGATTTCTGGTGTAAGTTCCACTCCTTGGTACAATTTATAGAGGTTTGTTGATTTTCAAATATCATTCTTAGCCTAACTATGAACACCTACGTTCAGTTCAATAAAAACGTTAAATATATCTCATTAATTGGTGGTCATGAGTTCAATATCTGAGTCAGTCAGTGGAAATCGTAATCACGGGTTAAAATCAAAACCGTAATCTTAGTCTGAATTATGTACTAGTACGAGTTATGTCCCCTAGAATAAACTGACACGAGTTATGTCCCATAGAATAAACTGAAACGAGTTATGTCCCCTACCGCCGATAGCGGAATGAAAATAATAAAATCAGTCAGTTACGTGCCATGCGTGATACACGCTTAGGCGATGCTGTATCTTTCAATGCATGACTGACGAGGCAGATTTTTTCCCGTAGTAGGTTGCAATTTCTTACTGCGGTAAACCAGTTGCCATCAAAGGCTAAAGAATCCGGTTTGTCTTGTATTTACCCATAGCTGGTGGGAAAAGAAGAGGATTCGAACCTTTTTCCAAGAGTATTAGCACGTAAGTGAATGTAATGGATTCGACTGGAATTCGAACTCGGCACTCCGATTACTCAATCCGACCCTCTATCCATTGTTCCATCGTAAGTGAAGGTAGATTATGACGGTGAGAAAGAAACTGAAACCGAGATGCCAGATCAGGGCCAACAATATTGCTGAATCTTATTTTGTCTTTTATTTATTTATTTACTTTTTGCTAGGTGTGCCATAAGTACCTTTTGAAACATTGTATGTCCTTTGATTTTAATGACCATACTGTTTAAAGTTTCTTACTTGTAAAATTTACCACTAAAAGAAAATTCCATCTTCATTAAAAACTTATTAGTACTGTTGCAGGATGCTAGTATGTTTGAGTAAATATTACTCACCATTATGTTGCAGGAATCAACACTTTGGATAGCAAGTATTTACGGGCTCCTGGAACATTTATTCCACAAAGAATATTAGTGGACTCAATGTAAGTGCAGGTAAAAATGAGTATAGTATTTTCCCTCTGAAAGTTCTCCTCAAGAACACATGGCCCAGTGGATAAAGGCGTTGGTTAGATCCAGTTACAGGACTCAAAGTGTGTGAGTTCAATACCCGGTTAAGGCAGTGGAGAAATTTCAGAGGGAAATTAACAGGAGATAACTGATAAGTGACATCCATTAAACATGGCACGTGGAACTAGAACAGTCTACCCCAGTGAGCGAAATAAAGGTTTCAGTTCGACATTCCAACCACCTGAAGCCGGAGCGTACAACGGCTGAAACGTTGTAATAAATATGGCGACAAAGATAAGGACAATAGTCCGAATAATGTAAATAGTGTACATAATACCTCATCTCAGAAATATAGACAGATATTGAAAGGCCAAAACGTTGTAATAAATATGGCAACAAAGATGAGGACAATAGTCCGAATAATGTAAATAGTGTACATAATGCCTCATTTCAGAAATATAGACAGATACTGAAAGGCCGAAACATTGTAATAAATATGGCGACAAAGATGAGGACAATAGTCCGAATAATGTAAATAGTGTACATAATACCTCATTTCAGAAATATAGACATATACTGAAAGGCCGAAACGTTGTAATAAATATGGCGACAAAGATGAGGACAATAGTCCGAATAATGTAAATAATGTACATAATACCTCATCTCAGAAATATAGACAGATATTGAAAGGCCAAAACGTTGTAATAAATATGGCAACAAAGATGAGGACAATAGTCCGAATAATGTAAATAGTGTACATAATACCTCATCTCAGAAATATAGACAGATATTGAAAGGCCAAAACGTTGTAATAAATATGGCAACAAAGATGAGGACAATAGTCCGAATAATGTAAATAGTGTACATAATGCCTCATTTCAGAAATATAGACAGATATTGAAAGGCCAAAACGTTGTAATAAATATGGCAACAAAGATGAGGACAATAGTCCGAATAATGTAAATAGTGTACATAATACCTCATTTCAGAAATATAGACATATACTGAAAGGCCGAAACGTTGTAATAAATATGGCGACAAAGATGAGGACAATAGTCCGAATAATGTAAATAATGTACATAATACCTCATCTCAGAAATATAGACAGATATTGAAAGGCCAAAACGTTGTAATAAATATGGCAACAAAGATGAGGACAATAGTCCGAATAATGTAAATAGTGTACATAATACCTCATTTCAGAAATATAGACATATACTGAAAGGCCGAAACGTTGTAATAAATATGGCGAAAAAGATGAGGACAATAGTCCGAATAATGTAAATAGTGTACATAATACCTCATTTCAGAAATATAGACATATACTGAAAGGCCGAAACGTTGTAATAAATATGGCGACAAAGATGAGGACAATAGTCCGAATAATGTAAATAATGTTCATAATACCTCATCTCAGAAATATAGACAGATATTGAAAGGCCAAAACGTTGTAATAAATATGGCAACAAAGATGAGGACAATAGCCCGAATAATGTAAATAGTGTACATAATGCCTCATTTCAGAAATATAGACAGATACTGAAAGGCCGAAACATTGTAATAAATATGGCGACAAAGATGAGGACAATAGTCCGAATAATGTAAATAGTGTACATAATACCTCATTTCAGAAATATAGACATATACTGAAAGGCCGAAACGTTGTAATAAATATGGCGACAAAGATGAGGACAATAGTCCGAATAATGTAAATAGTGTACATAATGCCTCATTTCAGAAATATAGACAGATACTGAAAGGCCGAAACATTGTAATAAATATGGCAACAAAGATGAGGACAATAGTCCGAATAATGTAAATAGTGTACATAATGCCTCATTTCAGAAATATAGACATATACTGAAAGGCCGAAACGTTGTAATAAATATGGCGACAAAGATGAGGACAATAGTCCGAATAATGTAAATAATGTACATAATACCTCATCTCAGAAATATAGACAGATATTGAAAGGCCAAAACGTTGTAATAAATATGGCAACAAAGATGAGGACAATAGTCCGAATAATGTAAATAGTGTACATAATGCCTCATTTCAGAAATATAGACAGATACTGAAAGGCCGAAACATTGTAATAAATATGGCAACAAAGATGAGGACAATAGTCCGAATAATGTAAATAGTGTACATAATGCCTCATTTCAGAAATATAGACATATACTGAAAGGCCGAAACGTTGTAATAAATATGGCGACAAAGATGAGGACAATAGTCCGAATAATGTAAATAATGTACATAATACCTCATCTCAGAAATATAGACAGATATTGAAAGGCCAAAACGTTGTAATAAATATGGCAACAAAGATGAGGACAATAGTCCGAATAATGTAAATAGTGTACATAATACCTCATTTCAGAAATATAGACATATACTGAAAGGCCGAAACGTTGTAATAAATATGGCGACAAAGATGAGGACAATAGTCCGAATAATGTAAATAATGTTCATAATACCTCATCTCAGAAATATAGACATATACTGAAAGGCCGAAACGTTGTAATAAATATGGCAACAAAGATGAGGACAATAGTCCGAATAATGTAAATAGTGTACATAATACCTCATCTCAGAAATATAGACAGATATTGAAAGGCCAAAACGTTGTAATAAATATGGCAACAAAGATGAGGACAATAGTCCGAATAATGTAAATAGTGTACATAATACCTCATTTTAGAAATATAGACATATACTGAAAGGCCGAAACGTTGTAATAAATATGGCGACAAAGATGAGGACAATAGTCCGAATAATGTAAATAATGTTCATAATACCTCATTTCAGAAATATAGACATATACTGAAAGGCCGAAACGTTGTAATAAATATGGCGACAAAGATGAGGACAATAGTCCGAATAATGTAAATAGTGTACATAATACCTCATCTCAGAAATATAGACAGATATTGAAAGGCCAAAACGTTGTAATAAATATGGCAACAAAGATGAGGACAATAGTCCGAATAATGTAAATAGTGTACATAATACCTCATTTTAGAAATATAGACATATACTGAAAGGCCGAAACGTTGTAATAAATATGGCGACAAAGATGAGGACAATAGTCCGAATAATGTAAATAGTGTACATAATACCTCATCTCAGAAATATAGACATATACTGAAAGGCCGAAACGTTGTAATAAATATGGCGACAAAGATGAGGACAATAGTCCGAATAATGTAAATAATGTTCATAATACCTCATCTCAGAAATATAGACAGATATTGAAAGGCCAAAACGTTGTAATAAATATGGCAACAAAGATGAGGACAATAGTCCGAATAATGTAAATAGTGTACATAATACCTCATTTTAGAAATATAGACAGATATTGAAAGGCCGAAACGTTGTAATAAATATGGCAACAAAGATGAGGACAATAGTCCGAATAATGTAAATAATGTTCATAATACCTCATCTCAGAAATATAGACAGATATTGAAAGGCCAAAACGTTGTAATAAATATGGCAACAAAGATGAGGACAATAGTCCGAATAATGTAAATAATGTTCATAATACCTCATCTCAGAAATATAGACAGATATTGAAAGGCCAAAACGTTGTAATAAATATGGCAACAAAGATGAGGACAATAGTCCGAATAATGTAAATAGTGTACATAATACCTCATTTTAGAAATATAGACATATACTGAAAGGCCGAAACGTTGTAATAAATATGGCGACAAAGATGAGGACAATAGTCCGAATAATGTAAATAATGTTCATAATACCTCATCTCAGAAATATAGACAGATATTGAAAGGCCAAAACGTTGTAATAAATATGGCAACAAAGATGAGGACAATAGTCCGAATAATGTAAATAGTGTACATAATACCTCATTTTAGAAATATAGACATATACTGAAAGGCCGAAACGTTGTAATAAATATGGCGACAAAGATGAGGACAATAGTCCGAATAATGTAAATAATGTTCATAATACCTCATCTCAGAAATATAGACAGATATTGAAAGGCCAAAACGTTGTAATAAATATGGCAACAAAGATGAGGACAATAGTCCGAATAATGTAAATAGTGTACATAATACCTCATCTCAGAAATATAGACAGATATTGAAAGGCCGAAACGTTGTAATAAATATGGCAACAAAGATGAGGACAATAGTCCGAATAATGTAAATAGTGTACATAATACCTCATCTCAGAAATATAGACATATACTGAAAGGCCGAAACGTTGTAATAAATATGGCGACAAAGATGAGGACAATAGTCCGAATAATGTAAATAGTGTACATAATACCTCATCTCAGAAATATAGACAGATATTGAAAGGCCAAAACGTTGTAATAAATATGGCAACAAAGATGAGGACAATAGTCCGAATAATGTAAATAGTGTACATAATACCTCATCTCAGAAATATAGACATATACTGAAAGGCCGAAACGTTGTAATAAATATGGCAACAAAGATGAGGACAATAGTCCGAATAATGTAAATAGTGTACATAATACCTCATCTCAGAAATATAGACAGATATTGAAAGGCCGAAACGTTGTAATAAATATGGCAACAAAGATGAGGACAATAGTCCGAATAATGTAAATAGTGTACATAATACCTCATCTCAGAAATATAGACATATACTGAAAGGCCGAAACGTTGTAATAAATATGGCGACAAAGATGAGGACAATAGTCCGAATAATGTAAATAATGTTCATAATACCTCATCTCAGAAATATAGACAGATATTGAAAGGCCAAAACGTTGTAATAAATATGGCAACAAAGATGAGGACAATAGTCCGAATAATGTAAATAGTGTACATAATACCTCATTTTAGAAATATAGACATATACTGAAAGGCCGAAACGTTGTAATAAATATGGCGACAAAGATGAGGACAATAGTCCGAATAATGTAAATAATGTTCATAATACCTCATCTCAGAAATATAGACAGATATTGAAAGGCCAAAACGTTGTAATAAATATGGCAACAAAGATGAGGACAATAGTCCGAATAATGTAAATAGTGTACATAATACCTCATTTTAGAAATATAGACATATACTGAAAGGCCGAAACGTTGTAATAAATATGGCGACAAAGATGAGGACAATAGTCCGAATAATGTAAATAATGTTCATAATACCTCATTTTAGAAATATAGACATATACTGAAAGGCCGAAACGTTGTAATAAATATGGCGACAAAGATGAGGACAATAGTCCGAATAATGTAAATAGTGTACATAATACCTCATCTCAGAAATATAGACAGATATTGAAAGGCCAAAACGTTGTAATAAATATGGCAACAAAGATGAGGACAATAGTCCGAATAATGTAAATAGTGTACATAATACCTCATTTTAGAAATATAGACATATACTGAAAGGCCGAAACATTGTAATAAATATGGCGACAAAGATGAGGACAATAGTCCGAATAATGTAAATAATGTTCATAATACCTCATCTCAGAAATATAGACAGATATTGAAAGGCCAAAACGTTGTAATAAATATGGCAACAAAGATGAGGACAATAGTCCGAATAATGTAAATAGTGTACATAATACCTCATTTTAGAAATATAGACATATACTGAAAGGCCGAAACGTTGTAATAAATATGGCGACAAAGATGAGGACAATAGTCCGAATAATGTAAATAATGTTCATAATACCTCATCTCAGAAATATAGACATATACTGAAAGGCCGAAACGTTGTAATAAATATGGCAACAAAGATGAGGACAATAGTCCGAATAATGTAAATAGTGTACATAATACCTCATCTCAGAAATATAGACAGATATTGAAAGGCCAAAACGTTGTAATAAATATGGCAACAAAGATGAGGACAATAGTCCGAATAATGTAAATAGTGTACATAATACCTCATTTTAGAAATATAGACATATACTGAAAGGCCGAAACGTTGTAATAAATATGGCGACAAAGATGAGGACAATAGTCCGAATAATGTAAATAATGTTCATAATACCTCATCTCAGAAATATAGACAGATATTGAAAGGCCAAAACGTTGTAATAAATATGGCAACAAAGATGAGGACAATAGTCCGAATAATGTAAATAGTGTACATAATACCTCATTTCAGAAATATAGACATATACTGAAAGGCCGAAACGTTGTAATAAATATGGCGACAAAGATGAGGACAATAGTCCGAATAATGTAAATAATGTTCATAATACCTCATCTCAGAAATATAGACAGATATTGAAAGGCCAAAACGTTGTAATAAATATGGCAACAAAGATGAGGACAATAGCCCGAATAATGTAAATAGTGTACATAATACCTCATTTCAGAAATATAGACATATACTGAAAGGCCGAAACGTTGTAATAAATATGGCGACAAAGATGAGGACAATAGTCCGAATAATGTAAATAATGTTCATAATACCTCATCTCAGAAATATAGACAGATATTGAAAGGCCAAAACGTTGTAATAAATATGGCAACAAAGATGAGGACAATAGTCCGAATAATGTAAATAGTGTACATAATACCTCATTTCAGAAATATAGACATATACTGAAAGGCCGAAACGTTGTAATAAATATGGCGACAAAGATGAGGACAATAGTCCGAATAATGTAAATAATGTACATAATACCCCATCTCAGAAATATAGACAGTAAATAATTACTGTCATGGGTACCGAGCTATCACTGCTGAAATTTTATTTCATGTTAATTTTTGTGCTTATAATTTAGTAGGCGGTGTTTGATTGGCCAACAGAAAATATTCTGCAATTACTGACCAATCAGAGAAGCCTGAATACGAAACTTTCTCCCATAAGAACGATTCTGGAAGAGAGCGAGAGAGAGAGAGAGAGAGAGAGAGGTGGGATTGTTAACCCCGGGAGGGAAGAACTGCCGATTACTATCATTATCAAAGCCCTGAAACCATTCATCCCTGACGAGATTCTCCTAAAGTTATTCCTGCTAAGCTAGCTCTCTGACATTTGATAGATTGCTCGTCAATCTTATCCTCGTTTCAGTGAGTATCGATAAAAATGAAATAAAAATAAAATATAAAAATTTTTAAAATTAAGATAAGGCATTTGCGATTTCCTTTAAAACGTTTATCTCTTTATTTCTCTCTGATCTTCTCTTTCTATACTTCTCTCAACTATCGAGAAGGCAATTCTCAAATAAAAAAGAGGAGGAAAAAGTAAAGACTGAACCCGGACAAAAATTCCGGAATTTTGCGGGAGCGGAAACAACATATTTGTGACTGGAAAATACCAAAAATCAGGGAGGCTCCACGCATAACTTCCGTTATTAAAAAAATGAAAAAGAAAGGAACGCCAGGAAATAATATAATTTTGGCCAATCATAAAAATTGACACAAAGAGACTATTGATGTTAGCCGAAACCAATATTCGCGCCAAATTTTCGAGCATAATCAAAAGGATATAAAACTGTCACTTCTGTGCTAGAGATAGATGCGGCGAGAAGGGGACGGAACCCAACCCCCCAAAAAAACCCCAAAAAAACGCAACGGCATAAAAACCAAACATACGTAACGCATGAAGAAGCAATTAAAAGGTCATTTGCGTCTGATATTTCCACACTACTCAGGCCCGAGAAAACCGTAGTGGATTGATATTGACCTAATTTCTGAGATTACGCCTATCTCTATTATAGTCTAACTTCAAATTATCGAAACGAAACTTTCTCTAGACTGCGACCAATATCCGTCTCATTAACGAACTTTTTTACTACGCGGAATACCAAAGGACTCACTCATCACGCTAAAAATAAATATAAATATGTTATTTTAAACCATTGAGCTAGTTCGTTTTTTCCTAAACATTTCGATAAAATAATTATGCAGTGGTGATCTCACAACGTCACCACATTCAACACAATGGTAAACACAATGATGATCTATCTATCTATTTATCTATCTACGACGTTTCGATCAAGAACATTTACATCTCTTCGTTTGATCCCCATCAGTTTTGTGTTAGTGATTACCTAATCAATGTCATATTCCATGGATCGAATTCTGTTCATATCTATCTATCTATCTATCTATCTATCTAAGGTGATCACACTTATCCAGTCTCTGAAATGCTCATTTACAGTTGGGTATATTTTTTAATCGCTTTTTTTAATTAATACTATAGAAATGATTTGTAATCGTATTGCAATTAAAACTCCTTTTGCACTTGTCATAAAGTGACTGTTCTGTTTCTGTATTTCCAAAGTAGCCAACACCACCGGTGACTATTGCATATGACCGGACCGGAACGAAACAGTTAAACGACGTTTTGACCAAGAACATCTCTTCATTTGTCCTCATCAGGTTTGTATTAGTGATTATCCAATTAACGTTCCTTTCCACGGATCGTTCAGCATATCGTGGTTGCAGAAGGTGTTGACGAAGCGCCACCGTGGGTAGCCCACCACACTAACAGTATATGATCGTATTTTGGTGCCGTATAAACCAACGATATATTGTAACAGCATGTCATTATTTATATCATCATCATCATCATCATCATCATCATCATCATCATCATCTCCGTGACTTTTGTAATCGTAGGGAGGATCCGAATGCAGAAGCCACGTTAACTCTTTTCCACAACGGTCTATCAACATTCAGCAATTCTCTTAGTCATACCTCTCCAGTGTTTGATATTGTTCAACCAGTTGTCGTGCCTTTTAATGTGTCCAAACCACGCCATTTTTCTCCGTTTGACAGTGGCGAGAAAAGGTTCCTGGTGTCCCACAAAACTTTCAACCCTTTTCCACACAAACTCATTGTTTTTTTTTGGTTCCCAATAGAAAACGACAAGGAGTTTTTTTCATGCATTTGTTCTCGGATCCTCCTTCTCTCTGTATCTGCCAAGAGTGTCCACGTTTCACATCCTGTGGTGGTAAAGTAGTAGCAGGTAGGAAACGCGAGGATGGTAACCGACAAAATAGTGTCACACGTCCAACCTTCTCACGAGCAAAAAACACCGTCCTCAGAAACAAAAACGCGCCTGCTTTATACAGCCGATGACCGACCATAATTTGCATGAGAATGACGAGACAAGGAGATTTCGCGTTAACTGTCCGAGACAGCCCGGCATAAAACATGGGCGCCGCCATTTTGGTTCTTTTTCCGTTGAGTTTGCACGACGCACAGATTCGCGGGCGTTTCCGAGGTAGGCCATTTTCACAATTTTCCTTACACTCCTCCCTGATCTCATGATCACAAACAGGGCAAGGATGTGGCGATCGTCGCCGTTGAGACCCCCTCCGACGGGGGGACAACACAAGCTTCATCCTCATGCATGCTCTCGTCTGTGGTTTGAGTGTCGGTAAACACTGTGTCCGCCAGGAGGCTACTGATATCGGAATCATTGCCCTGCAGGTCTAACTCCAAGCAGATCGAACGCTCACTACTCTCAGACTCGGAATCGCTTTCATCGCTCAGTAATGGTAGCGGTTGCATCACCGGTCGCAAGTCTTTCATGTGACAAGGCATTCTATCAACTCTCACAGATTGCGGGCTAATCACCTCCGTAACACGTCCAGTGCCGTATTTTGTCGTACACTTGCCGCGTGGGTTTTTGACCCAAACTACATCTACTTTTTTCAATCTCCCTCCGGTCACTTCTAGTTCAGGCAGCGTGTTGGCTTCAATGTCTTTCCCTCAGACATGATATTTGTGCAGTGCATCAGCCGGCGCCGTGAACGGTGAAACGTTATCTTTCTGGGCGACATTATACCAGTAAACCGCCTCCGATACTTTACAGCCCTTCCTGGCTGCGATGGTCTTGACGGTTCTGTGGTTTCGCTCTACGATGCTGTTTCCACTCGGCGAGTAGGCACATCGAAACCGCAGATGTACGTCCCAATTGTCCGCAATTTTTTAAAGTCTTTACTGGTGAATGCAGTATCGTTGTCGGTCAGTATTTCCATGGGTGGGCCTCACTCCAGGAAAACATTATCCAACAGTCGAATGACGGTGCTCGCATCTTCTCGGCTCAGCGGCCGCCATACCGCAAACCTAGAGGGACCGCAATCAATAAGTGTTAAAAAATTCTCACCATTGTAGTGAGTTATGCCCATCGCTAGTCTGCTCCAGTTGCTCTTCACGCTCAGTTCTCCTCTTTCCCAGTGAACAGGTGCCAGATCGATCGACTGACAGGTTGTACAGGCCTCCACAACGGATTTAACGCTTTCTCTGGACACCTGCGGGTCGACTACAGAGTTCGTTTCACGCCCGGATGTCCGCTTTGACGATGGGTATTGGCCACCTGGTCCTCGTCCTCGTCCAGTCGTCTCCCTACCACTGCACAGCTCTCAAGCGCCGGTTCTCCTCTCTTGAGCAGATCCAGCCACCTGCGCGGTACTCTGATGAGGTCATCCGCACGGTTCTGACAGGACTGTACGAGTGTCACATCTATGGTCAATCTATATTCTTCCACCAGCGATCGCATAATGCTAAGCCGTCGCCTAGCCAGCATCTCGCCAGTCGTCCTTGTGTTCAACCGTGCCTACCCGGTCAAGATGTCGAAAATCCACCGGTGCACACACGCCGAATCAGTAACCAAGTGCAATGTTGTCGCCTCCCACTGGAGGGCTAGATTGACTCCTTTAAGCGCCGCATCGAGTTCAGATAAATGAATATGCCTGGCATCATTAGTAGGACGCAGCCAACACGCATCTTCGATGACATTTCCATTCGCTTCCAATGCCACTCCTGTCACCATGGAACTCGCATCCAGCCAGACTCTGATCTCGTCACCACCCAGTCTCCGCCAACGGAATCCAGTTCCCGTACTCTACTTAACATTTCCGCTAGTATGCGACAGAGAGAGGGATCTTTGATGTTATTATCACATGCATTGGTTGCTGCGGTTGCCAGGCGCTTGACGAATGCAAATGCCACCCTGAGCCATCCACACACGGGGAAATGTCCAACAAGTTTCCCACACAACGAAAATACGCGCCGACGGGTCAACATATCAGGGATTTTCGGAATCTGACTTCCACGTTTCCATTGGAGGGTGCCGTTCTCTTTCCATACTTGCAAGCCAAGAACTCTTGCTCCATCTCTCAGTCGCACCGGATCCTTGCACACCAAACCGTAATCCGAAAAGTGTTGTCGTACACGCGATGCAGAGGCCAGATTTTCATTAATGAAGATGTCATCAACGTATGCTGATGTGGCACTTTCAATTGTGCGGTCT
Organism: Acanthosepion lycidas; assembly: GCA_963932145.1. NCBI lineage: Eukaryota > Metazoa > Mollusca > Cephalopoda > Sepiida > Sepiidae > Acanthosepion > Acanthosepion lycidas. Next base: position 74,442,698 of record OZ010605.1, read on the forward strand.
TGCGATGTGATGGCGTCTATAACGGATTTCATAATGAGTGGCGCCACATTTAGCCCAAATCCTAGCCGGGTAAGACAGAAGTGTTGGCCTTTGAAAATAACCGTTTAAAATGGCCACAGCGCTTCGTCGATGTGAATCTGAAGATATGAGTTTCGCAGATCCAGAAGCGACACATTGACTCCCTGCCACCGGCACGCTCTCAGCTTCTGTGCGCACACTTCTGCATCGGCAGTCAAAGCATCCACAAAATCGTTCAATTCGCGGTAATCGAGTACCGTACGTACCTTCTGTTTCTGCTCCTCCATGACTGCCATCAAGGGAATCAGACCCTTTGGGGGTCCCAGTCTTTTCTAGGGGTACAGAATCAACCAGCCGTTCACAATCCACTGTTGAAGCTGTTTCTCGTATTTTCCTCTGATGCTGTCGGGAACTTTGTACTCTGCGACCTTGTTGTGAAACTGGTGGGTCTTTTTGGGCCCATTTCCACCTGGCGGTCCACACCCTCTCGTCGGAATTGAAAGAGACGTCGAAATCCGGCTCACTAATGCAAAGGCCTGCACACACCTTTCTTCCTTTACCCAGTTCCACATTTCCAGCTGGCGTGATTATCATGCCTCTTAACGCTCGGATCGCATCGATCCCAAGCAGCAGATCGTAACCGAGGGGCTTTTGACGTGCCACCAAAACGTCGACCTTGGCATGATTCCCTCCGTCTGTGATGATTGACACAGTCCCGACACCACAACAGGCCCGGGACACTCTGTCAATCGTCTGAATCTCGATTTGTTGACTGCTCCATGTCACGCATCTATCCGCACTGACGATCGATCGGGAACACCCAGTGTCGACGAGCGCCAAATATCGTTTACCCTCAACGCTCACGTTGACAACAGGCAATGCTGCATTTACTGGCCGAGAGGGGGCAAGGGTTGCAACAGCACCTTGTCCCCGGACTCGTTTACCCGAGTAATCCTGTGCTGCATGGGCTAACTCGTTGCAGCGATAGCAGCGTAGTCGTGCTCGTGTCCGTCGGTTACTCCCGCCTCCTACGTCACTTCGGCTCCAGCCGTCTCTAGAGAAATGGTTTGGACCACCGCACTTGTAGCACATTGGGCCCTCCCGCGGTGTCTTGGGCGTTCTCGCGGCTGCCGCGACTTGTTCCGTGTCTTTCAAGATGTTTCGGGCCCTGGCTAGCAATTCGTCAATTCCTAGTGTGTCCAATCTTGAAGACGCTCACAGGAGCCGACTGGTGTCGTCGGGAAGTCCTGCCAGGAAGGCGCATCCCAGTATGCGGTTCGTTGCTCCGCCAAACGGCACCGCCAGCCTTCGCAAATCGGCCAGGGAGACATCTACTGTCTCACCAGACTCGAGCCGTCGTCCGACGAACTGTTTCCAAGCGATGAAAGAGTCTATTCCAAAGGCCGTATATAGGGCACTCTTGATCTCCTCCAGGTCAGCATCGTCCCCGTGTTGTTGACATACGGCGTAGGCTCCTCTCGCGAGTCTCGGTGGGGCGACCAGTGCAGGTTCTTTTACTTTGGACACCCTGCAAACACGCTCGGCCTTCTCAAACCATTCGACGACAGTCAGGTCTGTGGGGGAGCCATCGAATTCTGGGATCAATTTTAAATCGAACTTGTCCATTGCCGAAATAGCTTGTGATGGTAAAGCAACGGCTCAACTGATAGTAGCAGATAGTTTTAAGAATAGTGGCTTCACGCCTTGCTCGTAATGCTTAAAAAAAAATATAAAGCTCTGGTAAAAAAAAATGGTTGCTGAAGACATTAGGTTCATAATATACAGAAATTCAAACACAGATGTCCTCAAGGACGCATAGCACGGTTGATAAAGGCGTTGGTTAGATTCAGTGACATTACCCAAAGAGTGTGAGTTCAATACCCGGTTAAGGCAGTGGAGAACTTTCAGAGGGAAAATTAGCAGGAAATAACTGATAACTGACATCCATTAAACATTAAACATGGCATGTGGAACTAGAACAGTCTACCCCAGTGGGTGAAATAAAGGTTTCAGTTCGACATTTCAATCACCTGAAGAAGGCCGTAGTGTACAACTATATGTATGGCGACAAAGGTGAGGACAATAGTCCGAATAATGTAAATAGTATAGTATTTTAAATAGAGAAAAAAATATTGATTTGAAATCTGATCAACCTGTCATCCAATATGGCTCTTGCTAACTTCCAGGAGAGTAACACATTGAGCAATCTCGATCTAACGTTTTGGCTGATATGAATTGGAATAATAAAATTGAATCAATCGTTTAATTAAGTTTGCTGCTAAGTTGGCAGACTGTGTTGTACTGGACAATTTCTCTCATCTGAATGCTTTGCACCCTTTTAAATCTATCATTTATCAGCACATTGAATACTGCAGTCACAGTTGGTCTTGAGATTCTTGGTAAAACCCAAAGAATCTGTAATGTTATCAAGTCCTCACTTCGCATTTTGTTTTTAATTAATTTGCACAGCTTCCCTCTGCCTTTTCTACAAATATTTCCATGGTAGTGAGCTGTGATGGTAAAGCAACGACTCACCCGATTATATCAGATGGGAAACGCGAGGAGGGTAACCGACAAAATAGTGTCACACGTCCAACCTTCTCACGAGCAAAAAACCCAGTAATCAGAAACAAAAACGCGCCTGCTTTATACAGCCGAGGACCGACCATGATTTGCATGTGAATGACGAGACAACGAGATTTCGCGTTAACTGTCCGAGACCGCCCGGCATAAAACATGGGCGCCGCCATTTTGGTTCTTTTGTCCGTTGAGCAATCGGAGTTTGCACGACGCACAGATTCGCGGGCGTTTCCGAGGTAGGCCATTTTCACAATTTTCCCCACACATCCATATAGGAGAATGGAGACTACCAGCGATTTGTACAGTCTGTACTTTGTTTGAAAACGGATTTTGTTCATCCATTGCCAAAATGGCCATCGCTGCCATGGCTGCGGCAATCAGTGTGCGGATTTTAGAGTTTCAGGTACCTTCTTTAGACAAGATTGCTCCTAAGTATTTAAAACTGGACACTTCCTGCAATTAATTCCCCTTCATGATAATGTTGTCACAGGCGTTACTGTTTCTGCTATTCGCCGTTACTTCGGATTTTTTCGGAGCTGACCTCCATTCCATATGCTCCTGTCCTTTCCAAAAGTTTGTTGGTCAAATCCTGGAGCTCACTATTTCTACAAGTTATGTGGTCAATGACATCTGCATGTCATTATTTATATGTACGAGTTTAAAAAGCAATATCAATACCTCCGTTCTTATATGCAAACATTAGGAAATTTAATGACAAAGTGGAAAATCTTTCGCGTAACGTGTTTCGTCATTGAGGACTTCATCAGGCTGAAGTGGTATTTACGTTTATGTACCTACACAAGTGGACAAAGGAGAGGAGACACCGAAATTTGAAACTTTTAAATTTAATTTAAATTTTAAAATATGTTTGGATATATAGTTTAGTCAGTTTTATTTATTTTCGTTTTCTTTTTGTTTATATTTTTATCACTTTTATGAATCCTGAGTAGGACGATAAACTACATCAAGCAGCAAGGCCCCTGATCGGGAGATTGAAGGTGTTTAAGAAGCCTGAAACTACCTTTTAATTGCTATTCTTCCCAGGGTCACTGTCATCCCGGGTGGTAGAAGCGGTTAAATAGCGTACCTAGTGAAATAAAAACAAAACACTATGAAAGTATAAAAATATATTTTTATAGTAAAAACACAAGCAATACATTTTTATATATTAGATTGGTGCAAAAATAATGACGTAATAATGTCGTTTTTTGACGTTACGTCAAAAAACGACATTATTACGTCATTATTTTTGCATCAACCTAATAAAAAAGGATCAACAATATATATTTATAGTAAAATTACCAACAATACATTATTCGGACTATTATCCTCATCTTCGTCGCCATATTTATTACAACGTTTCGGCCGGAATGGCTGGAATGTCGAACTGAACCCTTTATTTCGCTCACTGGCGTAGTCTGTTCTAGTTACATGTACCATGTCAGTTATCTCCCGCTAATTCCCCTCTCACAGTTCTCCACTGCCTAAACCAAGTATTGAACTCACACTCTTTGGGTCCTGTCACTGTATCTAACTAAGGCATTTATCCACCGTGCTATGTGTCCTTGAAGACACCTGTGCAAGAATTTCTGAGTATTATAAACCTAATATCTTCAGCACCCATTTTTACCAGTGCTCATATTGCAATTTCTGCTGTTAACATAGCATGTTTTTACCAGAGAGCATATTGCAATTTTCGTTATTATTATCGCTATTCTATGACACTGCTTATTACTAGAACAGTCTACCCCAGTGAGCGAATTAATTCCAACTACCTGAAGAAGGACAGAGCGTACAACGGCCGAAACGTTGTAATAAATATGGCGACAAAGATGAAGGCAATAATCCGAATAATGTAAATAATATACATAATACCTCATCTCAAAAATATAGACAGACATTGAAAGGCTCAAACGTTGTAATAAATATGGCGACAAAGATGAGGACAATAGTCCGAATAATGTAAATAGTGTACAAAATAACTCATCACAGAAATACAGACAGATAATGAAAGGCCGAAACGTTGTAATAAATATGGCGACAAAGATTAGGACAATAGCTCGAATAATGTAAATAGTTTACATAATACCTCATCTCAGTAATATAGACAGATACTGAAAGGCCGAAACGTTGTAATAAATATGGCGACAAAGATGAGGACAATATTCCGAATAATGTAAATAATGTACATAATAGCTCATTTCAGAAATAGAGACAGAGACCAGCAATACATATTATCTTAAGTTGAAGCCATAATATTATGTTAAAAATATTTAGATTTCTGCCTTAAATAACACATAGGGAAGTTGATATGCCGCTAAACAAAATCAAACGATCAAACAAAATATTATCATTATTATTAAGTATTTAATTTCGGTGGAGAAATTGATAAGCGGCTAGGATTGAGGAATCGGAGAGTCGAGTTTCACTCGATTCCAGTCGGATCCATTATATTCACTTACGAGATAATACTCTTGAGAAAGGTAAGAATCGTCTTTTTCTCCATCCAGCTATGGGTAAGTAGAAAGACATATTGGGCCTTAGGTGTCAAATGGTCTAGGGGAAGCTTGGATTCCGTCAGGTTATCTTGCCCAAGAAACACCCTTTTACTGCAGCTGTAGCAAACATGGTCCCCTATGGGTCACGGGAAAAAGTTTCACATTGTGATAATAGAAGATCTGCTAATAAAGAGGAAATGGGCGTAAATCTGTTGTTTATAATATAACAATTAAAGCACTTTCTATACATTTTTTCTTTTTATTCATATGTTTATCATTTTTGTTATTAAGTATGTCACATTATGATAATCGGAGATCTGAAAAATGAACCTGCACGTAAATTTAATGTGGAGGATCTAGCGATTAAAGCCCTTTTTATATATATATATATATATATATATATATATATAAAGACATTTTTATGTTTAACATTCTTTATATAGATAGAAGTATTTAATTAATTGTTCTGTTTATAATAAACAGTATTAAATAACATTTACCGGACTGAATGTCCGAGAAGGTTTCATAGAAAATATTCGTCCTTCGACAGGATTCGAACCTGTATCCTATACGGAACCGTCATTTAGCATGATGTGCCGTACCGCTCGGCCATAAAGGATCGTTCGGTTGGCAAGGTCGAATTTACAACTTATAAACTTCAATTTTCCATGAATCTCTCACGTACACTCATAACTGCTCATGGTGTATCAAATGTAAACAAATGACGTCACACATTATGAAATGGACAAAGTCCGACAATTATTTAAAGACATTTTTATAATATATATATTTATACCCCCCCCACACACGCACACACATATATATATATTCAAAAATTATAAATAAACATGTTATAACATCACCACAAAAATAGCCATTTTGTTTCAACACTTCTGATGTCTTATCAAGTAATGGTGTTTAATGTAGAACCTTGATAAGACACCAGAAGTATTGAAACAAAATGGCTATTTTTGTGGTGATGTTATAACATGTTTATTTTATAATTTTTGAATAAACAATATTTGCTCTACTCTGTATTGAGCACTGTTTTAAGAATAGTATTTTTGGTTATTGAAATTTGTTCGCCCAGTAAAGTCACTCAAGCTAAAGGGTTATTAACTGAGGTCGTTGGTTGAATTATCGATTATTCACCCAGTGAAGCCACCCAGGCTAACGGTTTACTAACTGGGGTTGTTGCATGTACATAGGAGGGGGTGTCAAAAGTGTAGGCGCCTGTGTTTCTTATGGCTTTTCGTTTTACTTTATTTAATTGCAATATAAATATTAATATTTATGCTGCAATTAAATTGCAATGTTGCCAAAAGAAGTTTTTGTGAATTCTTTTTATATTGTTCACTCTCGACAGGGCCCGAGAGACACTCAAGGTAGAGGGTGACAGAAGAATATATATATATATATATATATATATATATATATATATATATATTCTACATTCAACACCTCACTTGATAAGACACTAGAAGTGTTGAAACAAAATGACTGTTTTTGTAGTGATTTTATAACATATTTATGTTATAATTTTCGAATAAATTATATTTGGTCTATTCTGTATTGAGCACTCTTTTAAGAATAGTATTTTTTGGTTACTGGAATTTATTCCGTATACACCAATCCTTATACTTATAGTTATATACATATATATATATATATATATATATATAGGTTAGGAAAGTGGGTTCACTGTGTCGTGCAAGGTAATTTTTCTCGCCAGAATCTATCTAACATAATCAACCATTCGTTCTTGCTTTGAATATTGCTACGGCATCTGGTCGTGAAGCTTTTGCTATAAATTTGATAAAATTGATAAAATAATCAAATGTTGTCAAACGAATTTTTTACATTGTTCACTCTCTACAATGTCCGAGAGACACTCAAGGTAGAGGGTGACAGAAGAAGAGGCAGTGTTTATGCCGATATGTAGGAAAGATAACAGTTTGATCCTATACTTATAGATGTTATGATTGTTGTGATCGAGAAAGTATCGTCTCGAGCTTTCTTCTTGGGAAGAAGATTTCCGAATGGAACTTCCTCGTTACTAATGGAATATGAAGGAATTAAAGACGATTCGTCTTCACTGTACGTGGCATGATAACATCTTGATAAAATCTAATGAAGAATCAGCAATGTTATTGATCCTGAACTGGCACCTCGGCTTTAGCCAGTTACCCACCGTCGTGACATCGCGTCCCTTTGTCTTTTCTATAAATACTTTCATGGTATTTTTTCTGAGGAACTTTCCTTTATGACATACAGATTTTATGTATTTATCTACTCTGCTAAAGTAGAGGCAAGGTCTCATCATGAAATCGCGAGATGTAACCGTAAGTTCTATGCTAACAGTTTCTTCTCTAGCATAAGATTCACTTATTAGCATCTCGGCTTCAGTCACTTTCCTATCACCATAATGTAGCTTTCCCGTGCCTTTCCTTTAAATAATTTCATGCTAATTCTTCTTTTCGCTATGGTACCTAGACTTTATGAATTTAAGTGCAGTACTAGATTGGCGGCAAGGTCTCATCATTTTACAGTTGAAATGGTTAAATATAACGGTAAATTCGATACTAACTCTCTTTTGGTATGTTGAGTCACAGTCAACTTTAATCTTCAAACATTTAAATACAATGTCAATCTTTATCTTCTTAACTCCTGATCTTTTGTTGTTCTCTCTCCTTAATAATGTTTTTCTTTTTCTCATATTCTCTAACTCTCAGTGACCTTTTGCGTCTTAGTGCAAAGATATTTTGGGCAAAGACTCTTGGGCAAAGATATTTTTATCCAAACAAGTTACCGCCTCAATTAAGCTGCACATTATTCTACCATTACAAATTTTGCAGATCAGAATACTAAACATAGAATTCAGTAATTCACTCCAAACGCTTGTTCCCTATGAAAACAAATACATTTGGTACCTCATCTTGAAACAAGACGTATTTATGTATTTCAGAAGGTTGCTGTTTTGAGTGTGAAAGATAAACAAACGTAATATCAAATGACATCTCCTTAGATGGATATTTTTAAACAATTTGGGCTTCTAAAATTTTTATAATAACATTGGTTGACACATACACATCCTGCTACCAAACCATTATCGATAATTTCAAAGTCGAACGGTAAAAATTTAAAGGAAATGTCAATCGTTATCTTCTGTCTTTATATCTGTTCTGCATTGTTCTTTTTGTTAATAGCGTTTTTGTCTTATATTCACTAACACCCTTTAACTTCTTGAATCTTAGTGGCTATATTCCCTTACTTGGGGTGAAATGAAAAAAAGAAAAACATAAAACTGTATGTGAAAATTTTACCAGTTAATTATTTGTTGTTATTTTTACTGTTACAGGTGTGTTTTTCTGGGCGCCATCTTAGATCTTTTCTATTTTTATTATTTTTACTTTAAACCGTACTAATTGGATTAAGCCTGAAAGGTGCGGCAGATCAGCTTTAACAAATACCATCTAACTAGGATGTTTTTTTAAAATCTTTGTTTTCGTAATGGATTGCGATGATGTAGGTAGGAGCGTAGAAGGCCTTGCTAAGAGCACCCACAAAAGGCCGTTCCGTAAAAGAGGGAAAAATAATGAATAAAAATAACAAAGAAAAGAAGTGAAAACGCTGAGCAGAAAGAATAAACGAAACGAACCATGGAAAATAAAACGACAAGTGGGATCTAAACATCTTCATGGAATGTGTCTCTTCTTTGTTAAAATCGATGTAAAAGAATTCGTGCGTTAGGCCAAGCAGTACATCCACCTAGTAAAAGATGTTGGGTTACTTGTTGATCGGAGTTAATTGAGGGCCATCGAAAAAACTGTCTGAGGTTGACAGAAAAAAATCTATAAGAATTTCAAATTCAGGAATTATTATCAAGAAATCATTCATACGTCTATATTTTAATAAAATAAGTACAACACCGGTTTGTTAATATGATTTCTATTACATAATATAGTATAATATAATATAATATAATTAATCTATCTATCTAACTATCTATCTATCTATCTATCTTGGCTTGTTCACATCTATCTATTTATCTGCCTTGGCTAATGTCTATCCATCTATCTATCTTGCCGTGTTCACATCTATCTATCTATCTATCTATCTATCTATCTATCTATCTATCTATCTATCTATCTATCTGTCAGTCTGTTCATATCTATCTATCTATCTATCTATCTATCTATCTATAATCATAGCGTTTTCATATTCTATCTATCTATCTATCTATCTATCTATCTATCTATGTCAGTCTGTTCATATCTATCTATCTATCTATCTATCTATCTATCTATTAGGTTGGTGCAAAATAATGACGTAATAATGTCGTTTTTTGACGTATTTATTAACGTCAAAAAACGGCATTATTACGACATTATTTTTGTACCAACCTAATATCTATCTATCTATCTATCTATCTATCTATCTATCTATCTATCTATGAGGCTCGTTCAAAATGCTCTAAGCTTCACCCAGAAAAAAAGAGCTATAACTGAACCTTTTTGTTGTGGCAACACACTACTGCTTCTTATAAAACTAGAAAAAAAATTCAGGTTTCTGTCTCAATTTCGGGGCAGGTTCGGCCCATGCAAAAATGAGACGCGTGAGACAAATCAAAAAATGGGCGAAACAGGCCCGAGAAGTCATGAAGTATCTACAAAAGCAAGGTATGAAACCCAAGGAAATCCATGAGGACATCATTGTAGACACTTGTTGAGGGCTCCGTTTCCTATTCACCTGTGAAGAAGTGGGCCTCGGAATTTAAGCGGGGCAGTGACAACATAGATGATGACCCTGAGGTCGTACACAAACCTTAACCACTGATGAACTAGTTGATACCATTCACTATATGGTTCACTTCGAACATGAATGAAAGATTCAAAGCACACAGTGGAAACACCCTGGTCCTCAATCCACAACATTTTTAGGGTAGATTCGTATAAATAGAGTATGTATTCTTTGGTTTAGATTGGTTTGTTTTTTTTTGTTTTACGGCATATCAACCTCAATGGGTTATTTATTGCCGACGACATTTTTAGGATAGATTCGTATAAATAGAATATGTATTCTTTGGTTTAGATTGGTTTGTTTTGTTTTTTTTGTTTTACGGCATATCAACCTCAATGGGTTATTTATTGCCGACGACATTTTTAGGATAGATTCGTATAAATAGAATATGTATTCTTTGGTTTAGATTGTTTTGTTTTTTTTGTTTTACGGCATATCAACCTCAATGGGTTATTTAATGCCGACAACATTTTTAGGATAGATTCGTATGAATAGAATATATATTCTTTGGTTTAGATTGGTTTGGTTTATTTTGTTTTACGGCATATCAACCTCAATGGGTTATTTAATGCCGACAACATTTTAGGATAGATTCGTATGAATAGAATATATATTCTTTGGTTTAGATTGGTTTGGTTTATTTTGTTTTACGGCATATCAACCTCAATGGGTTATTTAATGTCGACAACATTTTTAGGATAGATTCGTATGAATAGAATATATATTCTTTGGTTTAGATTGGTTTGGTTTATTTTGTTTTACGGCATATCAACCTCAATGGGTTATTTAATGCCAACAACATTTTTAGGATAGATTCGTATGAATAGAATATATATTCTTTGGTTTAGATTGGTTTGGTTTATTTTGTTTTACGGCATATCAACCTCAAAGGGTTATTTAATGCCGACAACATTTTAGGATAGATTCGTATGAATAGAATATATATTCTTTGGTTTAGATTGGTTTGGTTTATTTTGTTTTACGGCATATCAACCTCAATGGATTATTTAATGCCAACAACTTATTTTTCCTGATAATATTATTTTCAAAAATGTATTTCTGGTAATAGTTTCTTTCTTCAAAAATTTCATTTCTGGTAATGATTTTTTACAAAGTATTTCTGGTATTAAAACCTATTTTTACACTTTCATAATGCTTTTTAACCTCAGTTTCGGGGTTAACTATTTGCCCATAGATGGGACCCTAACAGGTTCTACCACCCCGGGTTAGGGTGAACCTTGAAACACCAGCAATTAAGAGGTGGTTCCACACTCCTCCAAACCTCCTGATCAGAGGCCTTGCTGTTGGATGTCGTCTTACTCAGGACGCGGATGCAGTTTATCGTCATACCCAGGACAGATATATTTTGGTTGGTTGGTTTTGATTAATAGCATAACACATCTATAGGTTATTTCATGCCAAAATCGAAATAATCTGAACAATTTTATGGGTTCAGATGAAAATATTTTTAACGCAACTGTATTCTTTTAACAAATTGTATACTTCTACAAATAAAATGTATTGCTGGTTATTTTGCTTTAAAAATATACTGTTATTATTGAACACTATCACTTGATAAGACACCAGAAGTGTTGAAACAAAATGGCTATTTTTGTAGTGATTTTATAGCATATTTATGTTATAATTTTCAAATAAATAATTATATATATATATATATATATATATATATATATATATATATATATATATATATTGTTGGTCCTTTTTATATAAAGTTATATTGCTGGTATTTTTACTATAAAATGTATTTGTATACTTTCATAGTATTCTATTATAAAATGTATTGTGGGTCATTTTACTTTAAATATATGTTGTTGGTAAATTTTTATATAAAATATATTGCTAGTGTTTATATATTTTCTAACTCAATGCACACTCACTTTTGTGATGCCTACGAATACTCGTCACTTTCGTAATGCTCGTTGTAGTAGAGACTTTGTAATCGCAGATACAACTATAGTAACGCCGTTGAACAATACTGGTGTCAGACGCCTTCGAATATCACTCGCACTGATAGTACTTGCTCGATAATAATCGCTCGAATAGTAATCCATATAGTCAACCGAATAGAGAAATAGTATAGTGAATAGAGTCGAGATTAGCGGTACGTATAGTAATAGAGGATAGAGTAGAAATAACGATCAATTAGACACACACTACCTCCTACTTATGCGTCTCCTCTATGGTCACGTAGTCTACTTAATTCAATGATGGGATCTTCTGTGTTTGCTCTCTGGCGATCTATGTTCAAACTCAAGTGTCGGCAGCGACAATTTTTTCCTATATAAGACTATACTTTTATAGTGATTCGATTTTAGTTTTGGGTATTCACTGTTTGCCTATAGATGGGCAGGTGTTACGATCACAGGTCAGGTTGGAACTGGGAACAACAATATTTAAGAGGTGGTTCCATGCTCATCAAAACCTCCAGTCTCCCAATCAGAGACCTTGCTGTCTGATGTAATTTACAGTCATACCAAGGACTAAACAGATATCAGCAAAACACTTGGTTAAACTTTCTCTAAGAAAAAAGCAGATTCATGATTTCGTTGACAGCTTTTTTCAAATATCAAATCATATCGAAGATATGCCTGGTACAGGAAGTTGCAAATAATTATGAATATATAATTGAATAAAATTTATTTACCTTTTGAAGAATAAAGCGGGGAAACAAAAACGGAAATTATTTATGACTCAGACTAATACATAGATTTAAGAGAAGATGGGAATTGCAAAACCGAACTTGCATTGGAATAGGAAAAGATAGATATTTAAAAGCTAGGCAAAGGTTTCGTTAGAAACCAAAAATATTGCTAAACTCTTATGCATTATCAATATTCTTATATGTTAGGGGATACAGCACAATTTCACCCGATGATGAAAAGAAAACTGGAGACAGCAGAGATGTGGTTTTACAGAAGGAATGTTAAGAAAAAACATGGACGGATAGCGTTAGTAATGAAGATGACTTAAGGAAAATGACAACAAAAAGGACATTTATATTTACTATACCGAGGCAAATAATAAATAAAGAATATATTGAAAACTAAAGTTGATAAAGAAAAAAGGTATCTATCTATCTATCTATCTATCTATCTATCTATCTATCTATCTATCTATCAAATCGGTTCATATCTATCGATCTGTCTATTATGATAGCTTTTCATATTCTGTCTATCTATCTATCTAACTATCTATCTATCATTATAGTCTTTTCATGTCTATGTATCTGTTATCATAGTATTTTCATATCAATCCATTATGATAGTGTTTTTATATCTATCTATCTATCTATCTATCTATCTATCTATCTATCTATCTATCTATCAAATCCGTTCATATCTATCTATCGATCTATCTATTATCATAGCCTTTTCATATTCTATCTATCTATCTATCTATCTATCTATCTATCTATCTATCTATCTATCTATCTATCTATCTATCTGGAGACGACGGGAGAACATTATAGAAAATGATATTCCTAAAAACATTAGGAATTTCTGTACACTCCTCACGAATTCCTACCCTGTGCCAGACATAGCTATTAAATTATTTTAAACGAATCAAATCTTCTGGCCACGTACCATAAATATAAATGGGAATTGATAAAAATTAAATTGAAATTATCTGGAAGTAGAACATAGACTTAGTTTGTCTGAGAAAGAGACGAGCAACATTGATAATTTATAAACAATGACTTTATTGTTTATTGTACACACACTCACACACATATATTAGGTTGGTGCAAAAATAATGACGTAATAATGTCGTTTTTGACGTATTTTTTAACGTCAAAAAACGACATGATTACGTCATTATTTTTGCACCAACCTAATATATATAATAATTTTATGAAATATATATATATATATATATATATATATATATATATCATTATAGTCTTTTCATGTCTATGTATCTGTTATCCTAGTATTTTCATATCTATCTATTATAATAGTGTTTTTATATCTATCTATCTATCTATCTATCTATCTATCTATCTATCAAATCCGTTCATATGTATCGATCTATCTATTATCATAGCTTTTCACATTCTATCTATCTATCTATCTATCTATCTATCTATCTATCATTACAGTCTTTTCATGTCTATGTATCTGTTATCATAGTATTTTCATATCAATCCATTATGATAGTGTTTTTATATCTATCTATCTATCTATCTATCTATCTATCTATTTATCATTATAGTCTTTTCATGTCGATGTATCTGTTATCATATTATTTTCATATCAATCCATTATGATAGTGTTTTTATATCTATCTATCTATCTATCTATCTATCTATCTATCTATCTATCTATCTATCTATCTATCGTTGTATATTTAGATAGCAATCCTTGCTTTATGCATGTTTCATTAAAAACGACAGGCAAGCTACTATGGTTAACCTTTTTATTTAATTTTTCTTGTGTTCTGACAAGAGCTTTCTTTTCTGGACAAAGGGTGTGTAAGAACTGTCCAAATGTTTTATATTTCTGAGCGTTTTCGGCTATACCTTTAGCCATTATCAAGGATGATTCGATTTTTTTCAGATTACTTGAGTGTGTGCGTTCTATGTATGTCTTAGTGTGTGGTAGGGATGTTTTTAATTACCGAATATGGTTAGCACATTGTGGCTTTGTTCGTAGTTAATATTGTTAAGAGTTGGCTTTTTCTTTTTTATTATTAAAGCTTCCATCATTTTTAGTCTTTTTTACAGGTGGACGCAGTTAATATATTTGTGTTTTCTACTGGTATCTTCCTAATGGAATCGGTTAACTCTGTGTGTGTGTTTAAATGGGTTCTAATGGAACTGTGATCAGATAGGTGTAACGTAAAACGTCTGGATAAGCATGGGGTTGTGTAACCGATGTAATTATTTATGAGCCCGGTTTGATATATATATATATATATATATATATATATATATATATATATATATATATATATGTGTGTGTGTGTGTGTGTGTGCGTGTGTGTGTGCGTGCGTTTAAAATTATATATATGAGATGTTCTTTGCTTATCTTTAGTTTTAATCCCAGGTGGTTCTAAAAGTTTAACTTGGTAACACCGCAAATATTTTTTTTTTATTTTTAGACTAGAGGAAATTTGGTTTCAGTTAATATAAAAGAAAATAAGGAAGCAGTTCTTTTGAAAGTTTTGAAAACGTTTTACGAATTTTATTTGTTAGATTTGCCAAAATGTGGATAGTCGTTTTTTTTGTTTTTTTTTTAAATTTAGATTTTTGCCAAGTGTTTAAGATGAAAGCCGAAAAAAGTAAATTTTAAAATTTTATTTTTGTTTTTATTAACATTTGGAATGTTTAACAAGTTTTAAGAGAAAAAGAAAAGGGAACAAATTAAGAAGAAAAAGAAGAAGAGGAATGAGGAGGAGGAAGAAGAAGGAGGAGGAGGAGGAGGGGGATAGGAGAAAAGAAGAAATGGAAGAAGAAGACGATAGAAATGTAATGATAGACAATGAACGAGATTAGAAAAGAAATAATAACAAAGGAAAAGGAAAAAGAAAAACGAAAGAAATGAAAAAAGCAAGAAGAAAGGCATGAAAAAGTGGATAACAAAAAAGGACGAAGAAGAAGACTAAGAAGAAGAAGAAGAAGAAGAAGAGACTGAAAAAGAAGAAAAAGATGAAGAAGAAACAGACGAAGAAGAAGAAAAGGTGAAGAAGAATTAGATGAAAAAAAGAACAACAAAGGAAGAAGATACAGAAAAAGAAGAAGAGGAGGAAGATGAAAAAGACGAAGAAGAATTAAAGGTAGAAAAGAAGAAAAAGGAAGAAGATAAAGAAAAATGAGAGGAAGAGGAAAAAGATGAAGAAGAAGGAGAATTAGATGAAGAAAAGAAGAAGAAGAAAAGGAAGAAAATGCAGAAAAAGAAGGAAAGAAAAAAGACGGAGACGAAGACGATGAAGAAGAAGAATTAGAAGAAGAAAAGAAGATACAGAAAAAGAAGAAGAAAATACGAAGACGGAAACGAAGAAGAATTAGATGAAGAAAAGAAGAAAAGGAATAAGATACAGAAAAACAAGGAGAGGAAGAAAAAAGACGGAGACGACGGCGACAACGACGACAACGACGGCGAAGAAGAAGAAAAAGAAGAAGAAGTAGAAGAAGAAGACAGTTGTAAAAATGCAAGTGATAGATGAGGTGATATTAAAATAAAAATAAAAATGGAGATTCAAATTACACAAGAAAAACAACGTAATGAGAAAGAAGATAAAAGACGACAGAATTAAGCAAAACCGGCGCCTAAGAAGGTGAGTGATATATTAGTTTGGTGCAAAAATAATGACGTAATAATGTCGTTTTTTGACGTATTTTTTCATGTCAAAAAACGACATTATTACGTCATTATTTTTGTACCAACGTAATATAGAAAATTGAAAAAAAAAAAAGAAAATACGAATTAAAATAGTAAGGGTAGTAGAATAATAGACACATCTAGAAAGAAAGAAAGAAAGAAAGAAAGAAGAAGAAGAAGAAGAAGAAGAAGAAGAAGAAGAAGAAAGTGGAGGAGGCGGGGGCGGATGAAAATAAACACAAGAAAATAAAAATAATAAGGAGAAAAATATTAAGAAGAAGAAGAAGAAGATGAAGAAGAAGAAGAAGAAGAAGAAGAAGAAGAAGAAGAAGAAGAAGAAGAAGAAGGTGGAGGAGGCGGGGGCGGAGGAAAATAAGCACAAGAAAATAATAAGAAGAAGGTGGAGGAGGCGGGGGCGGAGGAAAATAAACACAAGAAAATAAAAATAATAAGGAGAAAAAGAAGAAGAAGAAGAAGAAGAAATTGGTGGTAATTTTAAGGAAAAAGAAAAAGAAATATTTACAGCTTAAATGAAAAAGTATCTGGAAGAAGAATAAGTAAAGGAGAAAGAATAAAGATACAGAAGAAGAAGAAGAAGAAGAAGAAAAAGAAAATACTACTACTACTACTACTACTACTACTACAATTAATAATAATGACAAAAAGGTGTATATTACGAAAGAAGAATAGAATGTAAGGAATATTGGGGCGTAGACCAAGCATAAATGAAAAAAGAAGAAGAAAAATAAGAAGAAGTAGAAGAAAAAGAAGAATACATAAATAAATGAAAGAAAAGAAAAAAAAAGAAGAGTAAGTTGAAGGAAGAAGCAAAGTCAAAGATATTGATCGAGAGGGAATCGTCATTTGTAACGGTAGCAGCAGCAGCAGCAGCAGGGATCATAGGAAGAAAAAGAAGAGGAACAAGAACAGCAATAAAGAGAAAGACAACGACAAAAAGAATGAAAAAGAAACAATTAAAAGGACTGAGGAAAATGAAGAGAAGAAAAAGAATAAAAGATAAGTTTAAAATGAAAATGAAAATGAGAAGAGGAAAGAAAGAGTAGAATGAAGATTAGCCAAAGTTATAAGGTTAGCTGAAATATGCAAATGTAGCAAAAAGTAGAAACAATCGGACCATTTTCGAGGAGAGACGGTGAAGAATGGTGGAAGAATTTGGTCGTTTGAAGGTGGAAAGGAAGAAGAAGAAGGAGTCGGAAAAGTTTTGGAGAAAATAAATCGCAGGTGTTTTTGATGGTCCCAGCTGTGCAAAAAGATCTTAGGGAAAAATATATCTACAATTAGATGAGAAAAAAAAATGCTCCAACAGCAGGTTCAAATAGGTCTCTGTGAGAAGAAAAAAAGCGAGTTTAGTACGATTCGATTTACACCTGGAAGAAGAAGAAGAAGATGGCGGTGGTTGAAGAAGTGGAAGAATACGTATTTAGAAAAAGAAAAAAAAAGAGGAGATAAGGAAAAAAGAATGAGATTAAGATATGGAAGAAGAAAAAGAAAGCCTATGTGTAAAAAGAACAAAAAAGAGAAAAAGAATGTTAGTAAAAGTTGAAAGAGGAAAAATAATGAAAGAAAGAATGAAAGAAAGAAAGAAAGAAAGAAAGAAGAAGAATTTGGAAATAGAAAAAGGAGAAAAATGAGATTAAGATATGGAAGAAGGAATCGAAAAATATGAGTGAATGTGAGGAAGAATAAAACGCGAAAGAAAGAGTAAAAAAGGAGGAATAAAAAGTGGCTTCTATATCAGAAAAAGATAATAATCTAGATGAAAAAAGGAAGAGAATTGAATTAATAGGGAAGAAGGTTTTGTAATATTCACAGAAAAAAATGAAGAAAAGACGACGGAAATTCGAAGAAAGAACAAGAAAAAGGATGAGAAAGAATAATGAAAAAGATGAAGGATAATTCTTTTAAAAAAAGTAAGGAGAAGGTGAAGAAAAAAGGAAGGAAAGCTGCCAGATCAGGACCAATAATATTGCTGATTCTTCTTTGGATTTTATCAAGGAGCTCAAGGTAAACAACAGGGGCACCGGACCATATGTGACAGCAATATTCTAAGCATGAACGAATATAAATATAACAGTATTTAAGTTTACCTGATTGCTCGTAAAAAGAAGAAAGTTTAAAACAGAATTTGCAGATTTGATAACTGCGTACAACTGATTTTGTCCCTTTTCCCAATTCATCGTACTAAGCTGTTATCAATGACGTAAGCACAATTTCAAACTTGACATTTGTAAATAAGAACAAAGTGCTGACAACTCTTTAAAAATTCAGCTTCCGATTTGATACTGGATTTATATTATATGAACAACGCTCCTCTTCTAAAATGATCAAATATCAATATCAAAAATATATTTTCCCTTTTTTAAAACTCATTGCACCCCAAGCAAGGCGAGAAAGTAACTAAGACGCAAATCATTATTATGGACAGAGAACAATAAAAGAACACAAGTTAAGAAGACCAAAGATGTCGATTGACAATACATTTAAATATTTGAAGATATTGCGTATGCGTCAATGATAACATCAGAGTTGGTTTGATGATCACATTAAACCTGAAACTGACAGTCTTCATGCAGTGTTGATACCGCTATATCTACAAACGCAATTCTCGCGAATGTGTCGGTAGATAGACGTAATTTACACTGTCTAAAACATGTTTATCCCAAAAATAACATTTGTAGCAGTAGTAGTAGTAGAATATGAATATATATATATATATATATATATATATATATATATATATATATATATATATATATATATATATATCTTAAAAGCCACCTTATCGAAGGAATCTTGATTAGGCATGTGGCCCAACATTGGCATTTCATGCATTGGGTACACATTAGATTTTATTAAAATGGAACAATATTTTTCAAAGAATTAACAGTTTTCATTAAAATGGTGATGATTGTCTATTTGGAACTTATTACAAAGCTGCATTATAAACAACATTTTTGGTTTTCACATTCGGGGTCAATACAAATAGCTCATTTCCGTTACCAACCTTTGAACAACCAACATAGATCTGGCCGTGAGAAAAGCAGGGTTCCATCAGATGAAGTCCATTTACTTTCAATTACTTTTTTCCTTAAGACATATTGATTGACATTGGACAGCTTACTCTCACTGGAAACTGAAGTCTTTTGAACTCAAACCTGTAGGAATTAAGGGGATTCTTGGAATCAAAACTCTTTCCTCCTTTCCTGGACAAGTAAGGATCTCTGCTTCCAAGAGATGAGGAAGCATCTTCATGACAATGAGCCTTACATTACAACTCATTACAAAGCTTTGGTGGATCCAGATTTCTCAACAGCATAACTTGCATGTGATGGCATTCCAGGAAGATTCGATGAGTCAAGAACTCTATTGGATAATTCACTACCTGCTCCTGTTCAAACACAGTGTCAATAGAAAAGTACTTCATGTTTTCTTTTGGGATTTTTTGGAGAAGTTTCCAGTTGATGCTATCCACAGTTTGATACTTGGGAGTTAATATGACCCTCTCAAAAAGCTCGTTTGAATCCAAGAAATGGTATTTAATGTTTGGATAAACATAGTTAATCAAATATTGGATACTTGAGACTGAAAATCCACAATCATTTGGGAGTGAAATATCTCCATTTTGGTCCATTTTGATGGTTCCATTGCCAAACTGCAGCAATGCTCTTCTATTCGAATCGAACTCTCCTAGCTACCCACGTCTTTCGCATAGTAAAAACGTTAAAATTTCCCTTCCGCTCTGCCATGCGACAATAACTCGGGGATAGAATCTCTGATGTCAAATCGGTCGGATTTCGATCCTGGCTTGAAGCAATCGGATTTCTAGCCACACTGATAAGCTGTGATACAGCGAAACAGTCTGTCTGTGGATTACTATATATATATATATATATATATATATATATATATATATATATATATATATATATATATATATATATATATATATATATATATATATATATATATATATATATATATATATATATATATATATTAAAGACATTTTTTATGTTTAACATTCTTTTTATAGATACAAGTAAATGCTCTGTTTATAATAAACAGTAATAAATAACATTTACCGGCCTGAATGCGCGAGAAATTTTCATAGAAAATATTCGTCCTTGGACGGGATTCGAACCTGCATCCTATACGGATGAAAATTTCTCGGACATTCAGGCCGGTAAATGTTATTTAATACTGTTTATTATAAACAGAGCATTTACTTAAATACTTGTATCTATAAAAAGAACGTTAAACATAAAAAATGTCTTTAATAAATAAAATTGTCGGACTTTGTCCATTTCTTAATATATATATATATATATATATATATATATATATATATATATATATATGAAAATTTCTCCGAATTAAGAAATTTTCATATTTGTCGACATGGAAAACAAATACTTAATAATTCCAAAAAACACCAATTTAACGGATCTTCTCTCCAAACTTAATTCGGAGAAATATTCATATATATATATATATATATATATATATATATATATATATATATATATATATATATATATATATATATATATTAGGTTGGTGCAAAAATAATGTCGTTAATAAATACGTCAAAAACCGACATTATTTTTGCACCAACCTAATATATATATATATATATATATATATATATATATATATATTATGAAATCAAATGAATAAAGTCCGACAATTATTTTAAGACATTTTTACATTCTTTTTATAGATACAAATATTGAAGTAAATGCTCTGTTTTATAATAAACAGTATTCATAACATTTATCGGCCTGAATGTCAGAGAAATTTTCATAGAAAACTATGTCGTTCTCCGACAGGAATAGAATCTGTATCCTACACGGAACTGTCATTTAGCCTGACGTGCCTTAACCGATCGAGCCACGGATAATCGTTCGATTTTCAAGGTCGATTTTACTGCTTTTAAACTTCAATCTTCTATGAATCTCTCGCGGAGAACGAATATTTTCTATGAAAATTTCTCGGACATTCAGGCAGATAAATGTTATTAATACTGTTTATTATAAAACAGAGCATTTACTTCAATATTTGTATCTATAAAAAGAATTCATAAACATAAAAATGTCTTAATATATATATATATATATATATATATATATATATATATATATATTTCTTTGACAGCAAATCTACCTTGCCGAAATAAATTTATTTCAGAAAATGCAATTTGCTTACTTGTGCCATTTCAAGCATTCCAATTCTATCTCTCTCTTTCTCATTTGTCTTTGTCTCTCGTCTGTTTCTGCCGCTGAATTTATATATCTTTCTGTATGTCCCTCACTTCTATTCAATTTATCTGTTATGCCCATCGTCAGGTAAATGAAAAACAACAAACAAACAAAAAGAAATATAAAAATAACAGCAAAATAAAAAAAAAATAAAAAAAATAAAACACGCACACACCAAAACTAGAGAAAGAAAACGACACAGAGATGGATGGATACATTAAAAAAAGTATCTGTTCGGTGAAACCAGTCAGAATCCTAATAATGAAGATGAAAAATCACTGGTTGTCTAGCGTAATCGAAACAAGAACGTTCCAAAAAGTAAATAAAGAAAATAACAAATTAGTGATGACAACATTTGCAATCGGATGTCATTTGATGCTTAGCTGGCCTCACGCGGCTAAGATGCGTAAAGCTGATGCATCACTGGTGTCAAATTGTGAACTCAGTTCAGTCGGCACCATTACTGTTGTATATGTGACGTGAAAGGCGTTCATTCCACCATATGCAATTTGTGCGCATGTCTGGGCAAAGTACGAACTTTCTCTCTATTTGAGGACGACGCTGGGTCGTTGTAACGTGTGAGGAATGTGTTATTACAGCCTAATATAAGGACCTTCTGACTCGAGCGTCCAATATTCGTTGGCTAAGATAAACAAACAAATCAATAAATAAAAGCAAGAATAAAAAGTTGTGCAATACAGAAATGTTTCCTACTTGCTTTGTTAACTAAATTCTGTTGAAATGAGAAGGAAAAATGAATTTTAGTTTCGTTTACAAACTAATTTTATGTCGGACATTTTGTATTTTAAAATGTTATAATCGTTAGAGTATTACCGTATGTTTTTACGTATAATGCAACCGACAGATAAGACGAGACCCCAAATCTTCGTGATTTTATCTGATATCCGTCATATACGACGACCTAAAACGTAGGATAGCTGAAGCTGCCAGTAGGAGTTAGATCATAAGATTCATACAAGTATAAAATAAATCTGATGTAATAATAAATGTTGTTTTGCTTACCTTCATCGTTTTCAAATCAAAAGGAAAAAAATAATGTAAATTATTAACATGAATCTTTATGAAAATAGCAATAATTGATTTCATTTTTACGATTCGTACGAATGAAAACAAAAGTTGCGTATAATGTAATGAGAAAGATTTTAGGGCATCTTAAATGTTTTGTTGCTTAAAACCGAAAAATACCGTAAAATGTGTTATTGTAAAACAAAGTTTGCATATTATACGAAATGTTATTGTTATTTAACAGCACAATAATAATGAACTTTAATCAGAAATCTAGATTGTATGTTATTCTAAATGTTATTTAACACTACCATGAGAAATAGTAACTGGTTTGAACGCTGACATAACTGTACAAATCAAGAACGAAAGATTTGTTTTTTTTTAAGGCAATTCACCCCAAGCAGGGCAGGAGTGCCACTAGCACGCAAAAGGTTACAGAAGACTGAGACCAAGAGTAAAGAGGCATGTTTGGGGAAAGGATACAGAGAAGGACGGGGAACAAGCTCAGGGTGTCAGTTGTCGATTAACATTACACTTGAATATTTGAAGATTATAGTCATCGGGGAAGCAAGTAAGGGGAAGGGAGTTCAACAGATGGGCAGTGTGGGAGAAGAAGCTGTTTGAGTCGAAGAGACGGTTACATTTAACTATTTTGATAGTGAAAGGGTGAGACTGAGATGCAAGCCTGGTAGCCTGTTAAAATTCATGTAGTCCGGGAACCAGCGAATGTAGCTCGTCGGAACAGTTGCCGTGAAAATATTTGTGGAAGAGACAGAGGGAGGCCACGACACGTCTGTGGGATAGCGATTGTAGACTAGATGCCAGATCACGAACTGTTTACGTTAATTCTTACTTGTGCGTATTGCTTAGCAGAACCTTTGCAAATTGTTGCGTAATCGTCTCTTGTATACTGCATTTTAACGTGAAATCAAAAAAGTAAAAGTTTTATTACATTTTTAACTGTAGTACAGCATTATAATATGAATTGTTTCAGTATCTGTCTATATTTCTGAGATGAGGTATTATGTACACTATTTACATTATTAGGACCTCATCTATGTCGCCATATTTATTACAACGTTTCGGCCTTTCAATATCTGTCTATATTTCTGAGATAAGGTAATATGTGCACTATTTACATTATTAGGACTTTGTCCTCATCTTTGTTTCCATATTTATTACAACGTTTCGGTCTTTCAATATCGCTCTATATTTCTGAGATAAGGTAATATGTACCCTATTTACATTATTCGGATTATTGTCCTCATCTTTGTCGCCATATTTATTACAACATTTCGGCCTTTCATTATCTGTCTATATTTCTGAGATGAGGTATTATGTACACTATTTACGTTATTCGGACTATTGTCCTCATCGTTGTCGCCATATTTATCACAACGTTTCAGCCGTTGTACGCTCCGGCCTTCTTCAGGTAGTTGTAATGTCGAACTGAACCCTTTATTTCGCTAAGGAATTAATAGATAAGCAGACATAGGTCCGGTTTACACAAGAGTCCAGTTCAGTAAACATATCCCCGGTTTAAACTGGAGTCCCCAAAGAAGACATGGAGTGGATTTATACGCGAATTTATAGGTATCCACACGGATGGTGGTGTCTTGGTGTTGATCTTACGTCACTGTAGAGGATAAAGTCGGTTTATGCCAAGCGCTGCCCAGAAGGTAAATGATATGTCGTGCCATGAAAACAGTGTATAGTACAAGAAAAAAAAAACAACAAAAAAATCCTGTAATGGGAATTGTCTTATTTTGAGGTTTTGGCATCATAGTATGTCAGTTATTACAAAGAAACAAAACAAAAAAAAATCCCTAAAACATGGCGTTCCGAATTCAAGGAAAGATGACGCATCCATTTGATGGTCAAAGAGTTAAACGGATTTTAAGACCAAATGAAAATAAGTAAATATGGCTTTATGTATGTAAGTGTATCTTAATTCATGTTTGTTTATGTTGGATTCAGATGATAATGCAAAAACGTAAGTGTGTATGTATGTGTGTGTGTTTGTGTGTCTGTGTTTGTACGTTTATGTCTAGGAGACATTATGTTTGGCGGTTTTTGCATTTTGATTTGGGAACGTTTTTACGTACATAACGTTTGTTAGATTCTTCAAGAATGGATTCAATAAACGTTGGTGATGTAATATAATGTTTTCGACGTGTGTTTATAGTAGCAATATATTTATTAGTATTCTCTCGGAGTACTTTCAGTGTAAAAAATTATGTCCTTTTTTAATTAGGGTCTCATTTGTAAAATCAACACTATGACCAGTTTTGTTCCTGGGTGTTACAAACGAGTTTAAATGGTTGTCTAAACGTAAATTACTTTTATGCTTGCAGGTATAAGCGTTTATATTAGGTTGGTGTAAAAATGATGTCGTTTTTTGACGTATTTTTTAACGTCAAACAATGACATTATTTTTGCACCAACCTAATATTTCGAGATGTCTCAATAATACAAGTGCTTTTACATAGTAGGGTATTTATTTGATAAGTACCGATATTTGAATTGGTGTTAGATCATGATATATAATATGATATATCAATTCTGTATATATCAAATATATAACGTGTTTCATCTTTCAACAAACTTCGTCAGAATAAATATTTCTTTATTGATAGAATCATATATATGTAGGGGAGGGAACGTAAATATAAAGAAAACGTCGGTTATATTTAAACATCGAGAGAACGGCTTAAAATCGGGAGAAACTTAAATTTGAATTTTAAATTTCTGATGTCTGATGTGTCTAGATGCACAGCATAGCCAATCTCATTTGGATCTTTACCACTATAATGGAGTTTGATTAAAAGAAAAAGTAATTTATATAATGTTGAAAATGTATGGAACATGTATTAATTTCTGAATCCTCGACAGTGAATAGGTTGTGCACACGTGACAACAAACGTATGAGAGCTTTTAATATATAAGCACGCACTCAAGAGGCAACGAGAAGTATCTAACATATCATCACGAGAAAATAGAATCCACGTTTGTAGAAAGCTCCCAAATCACACACTCTTTGACGAAGGTTATTAAAGAATTCCGTAATTGAATAAACTTTAATGTTGCGTATAAAAGCTTAAGATTCGGGTTTTTATTATTCTGTATGGGACCATAACATTAGAAACAATCTTCCTTCTTATTTTATGGAAAACTTACGGAAATAAAACTGTCGTATTTTATGAATAAATTAAATAAATTCATTTTTGAAATGTTATAAATTGGATGTTTTTATAAGATACGACTTCTCTGGCACTATTTCTTGTTAAGGACCAATATGCCTCCCAGTATTATATTTTACGATAACGGGAGGAGTAAAAGAAACCTGTAGTATTTTTTACTTGTCCTTTATTTTAAATCGAAGTTATCGTATAAAGTATTGTTTTTGTTTTTTTAAATAAATTATTGTTTTTATGATAATAAAACTGGGAAATCATAATAAGCAGTTATTATCCGGGTTTGGCGAACCGTGCATATTGACACCATAATTTGTCACAAACGGCAATAAGTGAAGACCAAATCGGAAAATATTTTTATTAGAGATGACATGCGCATATAAATACACTCATCCTTATGTATGACACGATAGATACAAATGGGTGACATTATTCTATTCATTCCAGCCTCGTTCTCGAAAAAAAAAAAAAAAATGACGCTCGTGAAAACGGCCCCGTGTAATCTAAATGGCTCGGAACTGCGACAAAATGTCCAATCTTTGATGTCATTTGCCAGTTCAGTGGGGCGATAAAAATTACAAAATAATAGTCATTTTAAAATTGACATTTTTTTCTTTCGTGTGGTGATCACATCTATTTCTTTTTGCTTACTTACTATTTTTTTTTAATAATTATTCTCTATTTGATTTGTTTCGTATTCTTGTTCTGCTTTACTTTTTTTTTCTTGAATTTGATTGAATAATGAACATCAGTGTCTTTTTTTTCTAAACAATTCTTTAGATGCTGTTCCTTCCTTCACGTCTTCATTCGATGTTTTTGCCATTTTCCGGCATACATATTCTTTTATTCCGTTAATTTGTTTCTTCTTTGCTTCTATGTATAGAAGATTCATTTTCATTCTTTTTTTTTCTGGTTGATCTCAATTTCTTTTCTTCTTCTTGACCTTTTTATTTCATTCTTACCTTAGCGTCCCTATACTTTTTTTGTTGCACATCATTCTGTAGATTTTCTTTTTTTCGTTTATTTTGGTATTTTCGTCTTTCTTCTTCTTTCTCTTTTGCTTTTTCTTCTTTGCTTTTACCTTATAATTCTGTGTCTATGTTATTTTTATAATTTTCTCTTTTATTGTTTTCCCCTGTTTTTTCTTCTGATTTTTTTAATCTTTTTTAATTTGTTTTTCATTTTTTCTTATAATTTCGTTTCTATTTTCTTTCTCTGTTTCTTATTTTTATATATTTTACTCTTTTTAAATTTGAACTTCTTCTTTTCATTTTCTTCTTCTTCTTCTTTTTCTCATTTTCTTCTTCTTCTTCTTCTTCTTTTTCTTTTTCCCATTTTCTTCTTCTGCTTCTTCTTTTCTTCTTTTTCTTCTTCTTCTCATTTTTTTCTTCTTTTTTCTTCTTCTTAATATGATTGTTATTCTTTTTTCATTCTTTTTATTCTGTTATCAACTACGTATACCCACCTCCTTCCTTTTCTTCTTCTTCTTCTTCTTCTTCTTCTTCTTCTCCTTCTCTATCTTAATATTATTGTTCTTTAGTATATTGTCCGTTTTCTAAATATGCCTCCTCGTCCTCCTCGTCCCCCTCCTCCTCGTCGTCCTCCTCCTCCTTCTTCTTCTTCTTCTTCTTCTTCTTCTTCTTCTTCTTCTTCTTCTTCTACGTATTACTACCATTCTTATTCTTTTCTTTCTTTTTAATATTTAAGTAATTACGTATCACCCTGCTCCTCCTGCTTTCTTCTTCTTCTTCTTCTTCTTCTTCTTCTTCTTCTTCTTCTTCTTCTTCTTCTTCTTAATATCATTCTTTTTCTCATTTTTGTTCTTTTTCTAAATACTTTTCTTCTTCTGTTTCTTCTTCTTTTTATTTTTCTTCTCTTTTTTTCTTTTACTTTTTCTTCTTCCATATTTTAATATCATTTTTTTTATCTTTTATTGTTCCTTTTCCAAATTATTATTATTATTATTATTATTATTATTATTATTATTATTATTATTATTATTCCCAAGCCTCTTTATATTTAGTTTCTCTGATTGATTTCAATTCCACCTAAATTATCAACAATTTTCTTTCAATCTTATTCAAATCCATTCTCAATACTCCCCTCACAGTTTTTCTTTATTATTTCAAATATTTTATTTTATTTTTATTGAATACCTTATTATCTACCATCTTCTTCTCAATATTACCAACTTAATCACTTTCCACGTTGTTCTCATTCATTTTTTCTTCTCAAGTCTCGTTTATTTACGAGATTATCAGACTATCTCTAGAATTTCAAACTTTGGAAAAACCAGCACTTAAACAAAATCTCCAAGAAAAGAATTAAAAAACAAGTTATTTCTCATCACTTGGTTGATTTTATGTCAGACAAATTCGAACATTTAACTGCAATTGAAAATAGCAGGAAAACTTATTCGTCTATTTCTCTCCAGAGCGAACAAAAAAATGATCTAACATCTTAACCGGAAAGGAAGAACGAAACAGATACATGAATAAATGAGTAAAGAAACGTTAAAATAAAATCATAATAAAAAAAAAAAAAAAATCAAAACTGGCCGCTGTTCTAAACAACCGGTTCTCAAATTCTAGCCAAAATGTTCAATCCCCTTTCCCGCCTTCGCCATTACCACTTTTCGCAAAACAAAATGTCGGCCATCAATTTAAATATTCATTTCTTCTACCGGCTGAATATTTCCCCACGTTAAGAGAAACAAGTGGAAATTATGACAAAGTGATCACAGTTTTCTCTCTGAAATAGTTGCCATAAGACACGGAGAAGGGCAAAGAAAAAAAAAGGCGAAGAAATAGCAATGAGAGAGAAAAAAAGGGAGGACAAATTTACAGGAAGCGGAGAAAGAAAAAAGATATAGAAAAAAAAAACAAAGAATGATAAAAAAAGGAACAAAAACAGAGAGGGAATCTAAATAGATATATGAAGTGAGAGAGAGTGAGAGAGAGAAGTGAAGAGATAAACAAAGGAGAAAAAGACGTTAAGTAGAGTGGGGAAAGAAAGAGAAAAAGTTGTGAGAAAATAGGGAGGAATAGCGTGAAAAGATGAAGAAAGAAATATATATATAGATAGATAGATAGAGAGAGAGAGAGAGAGAGAGAGAGAGACTGAAAGAGAGAGAGAGGATTGTGGCACAAAGAGAGTATCACGGAGAGAGAGTGTGTGTGATTTAAAGTGAGAGCAAAGAAATAAAGAAGGAAAACAAAAGGAAAGAATAAAGAGAACCTAAATAGATATATGAAGTGGGGGAGAGGGGTGAAAGAGTGAAAGGGGAATAGATAAACAAAAAAGAAAGAGACGTTGAACAGAATAGAGAATTAAGAGAAAGAAGGAAAGTGTAAGAAAATAGAGCGTAACAGCGTGAAAAGAGATGAAAAGAGAGAGAAATAGAGAGAAATGAAGCACAAAGTGAGAATGGGGAGACATAAAAGAGAGAGAGAGAGAGCGAGAGGTAGAGTGATTGAAAGTGGGAAGCAAGGAAAAAAGAAGAAAAAAAAAAGGAAGAAATAAAGTGGGATAGAAAGAGAAAATATGGAAACAAAGACAGCGAAGAATAGAAAAAGAAAATGAAAGAAAAAGAGAAAAAGAAAAGGAAATGAAAAAGATAAAGTGAGTGAAAGAGGAGTAGAGAAAGAAAAGAGAAGAAAAACAGAAAAACAAAACAAAATAGAAAAAGAGAGAGAAATAGATACAAGAATAAAGAGAGACTGAAGTGTGATTATTTGGGAGACAGAGAGAGAGAGAGAGAGAGAGAGAGGGTGAGAGAGAGAGTGAGGGAGGGAGGGAGACTAAAAGGAAGAGAACGTGAGACAAAAAATGAGCGGGAGCCAGAAAGAGAGAGAGAGAATACTTTGGAAATTTTGCGTTCTCTTTGGGGAATTAATTATAGCAAAAGCCTGAAGTTTTCAGAGGAAGGGTTGAAATTTGTATTTACTCCCCTCCCCAACAAGGTCAAGTTGTGAAACAAGGTCGGTTTAATGTGGGGAGCCCGAGCCCGTACACCCGGGCTAGGAACAAAAATTGCCCACAGACGAAGGGCTGTAATTATTACAAAATGTGTTTTTTCCAGTTGGCATCTGTTCGAAAACAAAAATTTAAGGCAGCGTCAGCGAAGACTGAAATTTTATCTTTAGTACACTGGCTGTCTCTTTCTGTTTCCCAGAACCTGTAGAGGTATCGCATAATTTCACATAATATCTACAGTACATAGAAGTACATACTACGTATTTGAATGGGCCAGGCAAAAAATTATCATCTAGTGCAATTATTTATAAATATACTTATATTTATAATTATTTATAATTATAGCTCATTAACAAAGTGAGAAAATCAAGTCACGCTATATGTAGTACAACTTAATAAATTAAAGGGCATGGCATATATAATGCCATATATGGACAGCCAGGCTTGGCACGCAATTTATCTGACGTAAAATCTACGACCCCTGGACCTCGCTGTCACCATCCCAGCTCGCTAGGCCATGACAGATGAACCACGGGTGTAAAGGGTGGGAGAGAACACACTGCAAAAATCCCACGACGCAGGCTCAAGGGACAGGTCCAACCTGGAGGAGGAAACGCCGCGAGAGGAAAGACCGGGAAGCTTCAGCGGCTATAGTAGACCAGACGATTTAGTTGCAGTCGCTGTAGCCGGACTTTCCTGTCCTGCATCAGCCGAGTCAGTCATCAGGGTGCCTGCAGTCGATGTGGAAATTCCACTTCATAAATCTTCGTTCGTGAAGAAAAGCCAAGAAAAAAAAAAGATTTTTATTTTAACTTTCTTCAGTAAATTTTATTAATTAAAATACTTTTAAGTTAAAGACAGACACAAAGAGATCCCGCTTATCTGTTTTATTAAAGACACACAAAGAGATCCCGCATTGTTGTTTCGTCCAGTTGTTTGTATGGTAATTATTTATATTTCAGCTTTCTTTAAACGAACAATATTTTAAATATTTAAAAAATATTTTTAAATTCATCTTTTTAAAAAATATTTCAAGTGAATAAGATTTAAAATACGAGTTGTTTATACAGTGAAGGGCACTAAGGAAGCGTTATAAGGACTCCCTGAAGAAGTCCCTCGGCACCTGCCACATTGACCATCGCCAGTGGTCGACACTTGCTTCTGACCGTCAAGCCTGGTGCCGCACCGTCCACCAGGCCGTTTCAACCTTTGAGGAATCTCGCAGGGGCCATCCTGAAGGAGAAACGCAGTAGGAGAAACTCAGCAGCTAAACTAGACCAGACCGTTAAACTGCAGTCTCTGCGGCCCGATTGGCTGATCCGTAACAGCCTGATAAGCCATCAGCCTGGACAGCCCACTTCATAAATCTTCTTTCGCGAAGCCAAACCAATTAGAAGAAAAAAATTGACAGCCACCTGAGAATTACGAATTCTGTCGCAGGACCTCGTCATTCAGTTCCAAGAGGTTAACTAAACTTTAGAAATCTTAATATCTTATCAGCCGCCTGAGTATAAAGAATTTCCATGCGAGATATCGTCACTCAGTTCGAAGTGTTTAAATGTAGGCATCTCGCCTGGTATTGAACTCACAGCTCTTTGCGTCCAGTCACTGGATCTAACCAACACTTTGATCCACTGGGACATGTGTCTCATTCAATACCAGACTACATCAGTGATGAACCAAAACTTGAGTTGAGTTAAAGGGGAATAACTAAGACATCTGGAAGAGGCATAGCATGTGGAACTAGAACAATCTACCCCTACGGACATAATAAAGAGTTCAGTTTGAAATTGAATTCACCTGAAGAAGGCCGAAGCGTACAATGGCCGTAGCTTTGTGAATATGGCAATGAAGATGAGGATAGCATTCCGTATAATGTAAATAATGTAAGCTTTAAATAATCTTTCTTATTTAACATTTATAATTGTTTCCATTTTTACTTTTCTTCTCAAGTACAAAACTTTAAATATCTAGGAAGTGTTTTAACAGAGAACGGAAAAGGCGCATTGAAATAACGAAAGGCGCCTTCCAAAAGCTAAGCAAAGTATTAAGAAACAGGAACAATTCGTTAGAAACAAAGAAAAGATTAATGAACTGCTATGTAATAGCAGTATTCTTATATGGTAGTGAATGCTGGGCAATCTAATCACAGATAAAGAAGAAACTTGAGGCTACAGAGGGATACTGAGAATCCAAGGGACTGAACATGTGAGCAATGACGATATTTTAGAGAAAATGAAAACAAAAAGAACGCTTATACTTAGAGTCAGAAAGAAACGGTTGAAATTTCTAAAGCACATGAGCAAAGAGGGCTTAGAAAATTTGTCACTCACAGGAACTATGGAAGTCAAGAGAAAAAGTGGAAAAGAGGAAAATAGAGCATAATCTACTCAACGAGCTTTTTCAGACGAATGGTAGAAAAGGGTTTAGAGGAGATAACATTTATTAAGACCTACAAAGGACAGGAAATTGTGGAGAGCCATGATCATGTCGTGAAGGGACACATAAGAAGAAGAAGAAGAAGAAGAATATTTTTATTAATATTAAGAAGACATCTTTGGCATCTCGTCTACAGTCGCTCTCTCACAGACGTGCCGTCGCCTCTCTCTGTCTTTTACAAATACATTCATGGTAACTGCTCCGAGGAGCTGCTTTCGCTGGTTCCCAGACTACTAGGCTGGCATCTCGCTGACACCCTTTTACTGTCGAGACTGTTAAATGTAGCCGTCTCTTTTACTCAAATAGCTTCATGTCTCGCACCTCTCGCTTGTGGAACTCCCTCCCCTCTTCTTGTTTCCCTGATAGCTATAATGTCCAACTATGCAAATGTAATGTCAATCGACGTCTCCAGAAGCCTTGATCTATCCCCTATCCTTCTCTTCATCGTTTCCTCTATCACTCTTATTTGTTCTCGCTCCAACTCTCTGTAACCCTTGCAAAAAAAAAAAAAAAAAGGAAAAAAGACAGAATGCATGGTGTTAGCAAAAGAGACAGCCCAAAATGTGTTTTACATACTGGGGATGGCAAATACCTAACAGGTACACAAATTTACCTATGTAGTGTAGTGACAACGGAAGATATGACACATACATCCGGAATTGCATAGAAATACAGTGTAACCCGGATATAAGAGAGTTGTCGGGACCGGAGAAGAAGTATCTTATATCCGGGTTTCTCTTATATCCGGGTTTGGTCTATTTTGTTTAGGTAAGCATGGCTCTAATTTGGGACCAGAGAAAATCTATCTTATATCAGGGTTTCTCTTATATCAGGGTTTGTTCTATTTTGTTTAGGTAAGCATGGCTCTAATTTGGGACCAGAGAAAATCTATCTTATATCCGGGTTTATCTTATATCAGGGTCTCTTATATCCGTGTTACACTGTAAATAAGTAAAATACTTTTTAATTGCTATGCAATATCCTAATCGCCTATGTGTAAGTGAATGCTGGACAAATTTCTACACGGATGAGGAAGAGAGTGGAAGAGAGATGTGATTTGATTTATTTTTTTACGGTTTATCAACCCTTTATAGGTTATTTAAAGGTGGAAGCACACAGTCATTTCAGACCGCAATAGGACTAAAAAATAAACTATATGCAGTCGAATGGATTCGAAACAAACGCTGGCTGTAAGTCTCAATATTAGAATATCCGGCTATTACTTTTCTCCATTAGAATTGCTCTTGGCTTTAAAATTCTTTCACAAAGATACAGGGATATATTCTAAATTCGTTCGTTTTTTTTTTCATTCAGGCGCTTGTCCGCTTCTTCAACTTACAGCTAGAATGGTTCGTTTTTCTATTAAAATCATTTCCGTTTTCTTTTCTGATTTTGAAAATGTTAAGAAAAGCGTGAAATAAACGGAAATATTTACAATTGCTTTGCAAATTACAGGTTTCTTGTCTGACCATTGGGTGTGGGACAACGAATATTATTAGTTGGCCAACAAAAATCAGTGAAATAGAAGAAGAGGGGTATTATTATTATTATTATTATTAGTTGTTGTTGCTTTAATAGTAGTAGTAATAGTTGTGGTAGTGGTGGTAGTATATCAATAATGTTTATTTTATGAGTCGATGTGAAAAAGAAACGCAGAAGAACGAGAAAAATATTAAAAGGGGAAACAGTGAACAGAGAAAATGCTTTCGAAGTGGAGATGGAAAAGAAAGAAAAGGAAAAGGGTTGATGTAAGGGACAAAAAGAGAAGAAAGAAAGAAAGAAAGAAAGAAAGAAAGAAAGAAGGGAAACTATAGAAGTGGTGGAGGTGGATGAAGTGAAAGAAAGAAAGAAAGAAAGAAATAAAGAAAGAAAGAAAGAGAGGTGTCAAAAAAAAAGAAAACGAGAAAACTTGGTGAGAAAGGAAATAGGAGAAAGTGAGGCTAGGTTGAAAATAGAGAGGGAAGGACTGAAAACAGAAGCAAAGAAAAAGGAAGAAAGAATAAAAAGGAAGGAAAAAAGAGGAAAACAATAAAAAACAAAGCAAAGAAAAATGGGGCGAGAAAATCAAGTAAAGGAGGAAGAGAGAGTGAGGGAGCGAGAGAGAGATAAAATAAAATGCTGAAAGAAAAGAAAGATTGCGTCAGAAAAGTGAGGATGAAGAAAAAAGCAAGCGAATGAGTGAAAAGCATGAGAGGGAGAATGGAAAAATGCAGATAAGAGAGATAAAGAGAAAGAGAAAGAAAAAGAGAAAGAAAAAGAGAAAGAAAAAGAAAAAGAAAAAGAAAAAGAAAACGATAAAAACTGTGGAGAAAGAAAGTAAGCGATAGTGAAGCGAGGGTGAAATTTAGGCGAGAAAAACTGAAAAGGAAAGCAAAAAAAAATAAGCTAATGAAATAAGAGGAAAAGAAAGAGAGAAGAAACGAAAAGAGTGTGTAAGAGAGAGAGAGAGAGAGAGAGAGAGAATTATGAAAAGAGAGAAAATGAAAGGTAATGAGTGAAAAGCAAGGGAAGGAAAAATTGATGCAACACAGGGACAAAATTGTGTGTGTGTGTGTGTGTGTGTGTGTGTGTGAGAGAGAGAGAGAGAGAGAGAGAGAGAGAAAGAATTATGAACAGAGCGAAAATGAAAGGTAATGAGTAAATATTAAGGGAGGGGAAAATCAAAGCAGCATTGTGAGAGAAAGCGAAAGACACACAGAGAAAGAGAGAGAGAGAGAGAGAGAGAAAGAAAGAATTATGAACAGAGCGAAAATGAAAGGTAATGAGTAAATATCAAGGGAGGGGAAAATCAAAGCAGCATTGTGAGAGAAAGCGAAAGACACACACAGAGAGAGAGAGAGAGAGAGAGAGAGAGAGAAAGTAGATAGATAGATAGATAGATTGAACAAGAAACAGACTAAATCTAGATATGAGCAAATAAATATTTGTTTCCAGCTCCAAGAATTATTCTCATCCTGAAATAAATCTGATGTTGTCTATTGGAGAAGGCAAAACGCATATTTATTAAGGAAAACATGCAGGAAGATCTGCACGCACGATATATATATATATATATATATATATATATATATATATATATATATATATATATATATATATATATATATATACTGAACTCTTCTGCCGCTTTCGACGTATGAGTGGCCCGCAGCTCTGTTCTTAGAACGGAACAGCTATTACTACCTAAAGTAGGATTTGATTATATTGGGGAACACTTGTGCAGAACTGACCATACTTTTCGAAAGAAATGAATGAAGAGTATTGGTACACATAC
>OZ010605.1:74483124-74528124 GCA_963932145.1 Acanthosepion lycidas
CTCCAATCATTTACACCCTCCACCAATCTATAATATGACCCCCTACTCTACGACATCTCAATTTTCATAAGGTCGTATTTATAAAAATAAACATTTTATTGCAGCCTAATTATTTCCCATAATGTATCATATGCAATAGATATGAACAATTCAACTAAAAAATTGAAAATAAATACAATGTATCTAAATACAAATGTCTTAAATAGATCATCCCATCTCAAATTTTGAAAAGCGTACTGTTTTACCGTTTCATGGACACGTTGCGGATGCTGGATGAATAAATATGCATTTAATGTATCATTGTGTTTTATGAAAATCCGAAAGAGATGACACGTGGAACTAGAAAATCTACTCCGGTGGACGAAATAAATTCCAATCACCTGAAGATGGCCGAAGTGTACAATGACCAAAATCTCGTGAATATGGCAATAAAGATGAGGACAACAGTCCGAGCAATGTAAAAATGCATAGTGTTTATATACATTTAAAACTCTGCCATGCGTCTTCCGAATGTCTTAGTTTCAAATATATAAACACTATACATTTTCTTTGTTCTTGAAAACTGGCAAGAAAATTATAAAGGCCATTTATTTATTAGACTGTTTATTAGGATGGTTGGTGTAGCATCGACTAATTGCCAATGCTTTGCGGTAATTTTTAACATCAACTTCAGATTTTTCTTGTTAAAAAGTTGAATAATTTTAATACAATCTACATTATGGATAGAAAAAATAGTGGATTTTATATTTTGATTTTTCAAGACTTAGCATGAACAAAACAAATTCACGGATTTGGACGAAAAAAGACCCCAAGAATGACGTCGAAATCTGCGAAAATGTTTCATTCTTTAATAGCTGTGCTTAGTTTAATTTGTAACGTATATAAATGTAGGTAGAAAAAAAGCAAACATTGATATGATAGCGAGGTTCACAATGCACTACTCAGGGCACCCAATCAGGTTTGTCCACCCGTTCGGTGGGAGGGGGTCCGTAGTAGTAAACATCGGCCCTGTTTTTACACGCGCAACAAGTTGCACGTAAACACACGCAGTCACTCATGTGAAAAGACTCACACGCTCCACTTAAAAAGGATGCAGGACTTGAGTTTTTTTTTGTTTTTTTTTTTATAAATTTCTCATGTGTTCATATAATTATTTTTTCTTCAGGACATAAATTATATAAAAATTGTCCGAATATTTTCCAAGCGCTTTCGGCTATACTTTTAGCCATTGCCAAGGATGAATTTTATTTTACTTTTAACTGAATATATGGATTCTAAAATAAAATTTAAAAGCAAAATCTAAATACAAAATAGAGACATGCCATAACAGATCATTCCATCTTAAATAAATCGACAATGTTTGGCTAGAGCTTTTAATATAAACTTGAGATTTTTCTTGTTAAAAAGTTGAATAATTTTAACACATTCAACATTATGGACAAAAAAAAGTGAATTTTATACGTTGATTTTTCAAAACTCAGCATGAACAAAACAAATTCACGGATTTGGACGAAAAGAAAAAATGACCCCAGAATGACATCAAAATCCGCGAAGATTTTTCATCCTTTAATAGTCAATTGTGCTTAATTTAATTTGCAACGTATATAAATGTAGGTAGAGAAAAGTAAATATTGATAAGGTAGCGAGGTTCACAAAGCACTTGGCCGCCAACTAGATTTGGCAACCTGCGGTCGGGAGAGGTGGGGTTATGTAGTATACACGGGTACTGTAACGAATTTATTCTTATAGCTAACCGTCTCTTGAATATATCATAAGAGGTGACGAGAAATAGGTTCAATCAAAAAAGGCAGTGGATTCATAAGGATAATTATTTACAACCGACCTCCCGCACACCTGATCCCCATCGAAGAATATCAATATTGGATGTGTTTTGGAATCGTCAGGGTAATATTCATTTAGAGTTCATAAAACGCAATGATACATTAAATGCACATTTATTCATCCAGCATCCGCAACGTGTCCATGAAAGGGTAAAAGAATACACCTGCAAAGTTTGAAACAATTTAAGCCATTATTAGGAGCTCTATGGCATTTTAAATTTGGCAGGTAAAAAAAATAAGAAAAAAAAAAGTGTGCCGATCATAATCCGAAAAAAAAGGATTCCGAAATTTAAAATCTTGAAGGATCAGAATCCCAAAAAATAGCATTTTTGAGAAATTGAAAAAAAAAAAAAATTAAAATGTATAAATACTATTTAAACGGTATTTTGTAAATATTTAAAAATAAAGGTATCTCCAAAATTTTTTTTTCAATTTTTCCCAAATATTATTTTTCGGGATTCTTTCGGAAATTTTTGATATATTCGAGATATCAAATTTCGTTTTTTTTTTTTAATTTCAGGATTTTGACATTCGGGATTATCCTCACCCGCATCAGGATCCGCTATCTTGCTTTTCACCACTCCAAAATAACCTGCCTTGGATAGCCTTAAATATTATGAAAATGAAATCGGATAGCCGACATCGACTTTAGCGTGTTTATCTTTGTGTTCACTGAACTCTAATGACCGGGAGAGAGGAATGAACCCATGTCTCTAGTTTACTGTGTCGCAAAGATATCTTCGGAAAAATATCGATAAAATGGGACGACGGTAGATAGTGAAAAAGACTTGAGTGCATAGATTAACCAATCTTGCATATGTTCTTTTTTTTTTTCACTTCAAGGCACTAGTAAAAATAAAACATTAATGGCAATCTTGCACATTCGTGCCAGCAAAACAATGTCAAAAAGATGTTTTTTCCCTTGACACCGCTATTATTTTAACTACCTCCATTCCTCGGCAATGATACGGTCATAAAAAAACAACAAAAAAACAAAACAAAACAAACAAACATGATTATTATGTTAAAACCTAAACATATGAAAATTAATTTATACTTTTTCTTTGTTCTTGAGAAATGACAATAAAATTATGAGGACCGTTTATTTACTTGTTTGTTTACAGTATTTATTTTTAGACTGGTTATTGGAATTTTTTGTTATTTTTAGACTGGTTATTGGAATTTTTTGTTATTTTTAGACTGGTTATTGTTGGCAAAGCATCGTCTAATTGCCATTTGATTCCAACTTTATAAAATGGTAAATAATAAAAATTTTCTTATAATTTGTTTGCCTATTTTAATAATTTTATACATTTTTACAAATTTATGAATAATAAATACTTTTCATAGATATTTCTTTATAAATTGGTAAATGATAATTATTGCTTTTTATTCGTTTTAATTTCATTGGTTTTTAGAATGTTGTAAATATAAAATTATTCTTGTAAATACAGAATATAATAAATAAATAGTATTTGTTTATATTTCTGAGATGAAGTATTGTAATTATTTACATTGTTCGGACTGTTGTCATTTTCATGTCTTTACGTACGCTGTACGCGTTGACCTTCTTCAGATAATTGGAATTTCGAACTGAACCTTTTATTCCGTCCACCGGGGTAGATTGTTCTAGTTCCATATGTCCCGCCTCTCCCGGATATCTTATTTATCTCCCTTTAACTCTTTAAGTTTTTGTTCACCACTGCGGTAGCCAGTATTCATAGAAGATTCTGTTCAGTGCCGGCTTTAATTTTCTAATATAAATTGCTTCAGTAATGTTCTGAAATGCCTGTAAAGGAATAGTTTTTTCATGCTTTAATGCGCATGTGGCTATGACATTATAACATAGAGGAAAAGAATCTATAATGGATAATTTTCCACGTTTTAATGAATGCTCAGCACATTGTCAACCGTTTTGCATTTATAAGCATAATGAAAAAATTACGATAATGGATAACAACGGACATCTTTATATAAATACTTATACTAATGAACAACATATAGATTTGTACCATTTGTACCCCTGAAGATGATCTTGGAAGAAGATCGAAAGTACTTAGGAAATGAAAATAAAGGAAATTTAAACAGCTATCCTTTAGCATCAATATACGGAAGGTTATTCGTGAGTATGGACTGATTTTATTGAAAATTAGCAGACATAATGCTTGTAATTTATTCAATCAGACATGCCTAAAAGAGAATTTGCGGCCTAAATACACGCACATACACACACACACACACACACATATATATATATATGTGTGTGTGTGTGTCTGTGTGTATGTGCGTTTTACGATGGATAAATTGTCATCTAAATTAGCCAAAAATGAAAATAACACTGACGTCTTATTTTAACTGATATATTTACCAAAATTACGCAAAAGATTTTTAAATACTAAAGAATAAATGTATTTAATAAAATCGCCAATGGCTTCAGCTACGGCTTCCAGACGACTTAGAAAATCTTATGAAGCGCTTCTGGATAGTCTCCTGATTTAAGTTCTTGATTGCTGCCATAATCCTCGCTTTCAGTTCATCTTTGATGTCACCAGTTTTGTTGGTCTCTCTGCTCAACTGCGCCCTACACATAATAACCAAAGGGGTTACTGTTTGTGGAATTAGGTGACCAGAGGTAAGAGGTGGTATGGTCGCAGAAATTGCCTGACAGCCACGACCAAGTTCTCTCGTCTGTGTGACATGGTGCAGAGTCCTGTTGCCAGACATTGGGTCTTCCAGCAGCTATGCTCTTAACCCAGGGCTGCACTACTTTCTCAAGGCACTTAATGTAGGCCCCGTGTAAAGTCTGAGGCCCTCACCAACAAATTCGGCAGTTCTTATCAGAATGATCAAATGAGGTTTCCGATCTGCTGTACATTCATAATCACCATTAGACTCATCCAACTCTTTTAGAAAGCTATTCACTGTTCTTAGATTTACTCCCAGGCATTCTGAAATGTTTGTATTGGCGTTTCCGGTGCGAATGCTAAATTTGAGTGCTAAAATTCTGGCGGAGTGAATTGCATCATTGTGCTATTTTTCTCGCAGTCAACAAAATAAAATAAAAAAAACAAACAAAACAAAAACAAGATCGTTGTGTGTCTGTGTGTATGTGTATGTGTGTGTGTATGTATATATATATATATATATATATATATATGAAAAGAGAGGAAGAGAGAAAAATAAAGAGAATCATTTCAATCGAGAGATCAACAGATCGATAGAAACATAGCTAGATATGAACAGAGTGAGATAGATAGATATGGTCTGAATTATATATCCTTAGCCGATATAAGCCAAGTAATTTCCTAACA
The DNA here is from genome assembly GCA_963932145.1 of Acanthosepion lycidas. Taxonomy (NCBI): domain Eukaryota; kingdom Metazoa; phylum Mollusca; class Cephalopoda; order Sepiida; family Sepiidae; genus Acanthosepion; species Acanthosepion lycidas. The sequence goes on from OZ010605.1 coordinate 74,488,277, forward strand.
CTTTAATATTTTCTATAAACGCACAACGTGAAACGTGACGCGTAATAGAAAAGGAGGATAAAAAGCAAGACTATTGAAATTGTATTGTAGGCGTGCTTGGCTGATGTCGTAATTTTTTTAAATTTAAAAAATCTGCATGTTAAATTTTAATTTTTTATTTTCTTTATATGTGTATTGTGCACTTTTTAATCCAACTGCTTACTTGTCTAATTCAACTCTGACCAACAATTGTTATATATATATATATATATATATATATATATATATATATATATATATGTATATATATATATATATATATATATATATATATATATATATATATTACTCAATCTACCTCTAGAAGAGCGGGAGTGCCACTACTATGCAGGAGATTACAGAGAGTCAAAGTGACAGAAAAGACTGGTTATAGCGCGGATTGAGGAAAGAATAAAAAAATGAACGGGGTTCACGTCGACAGAAGATGGTGGTTGACGCTGCATTTAAATTTTGAAGATCGTAGTTATCAGGGAAGAAAGAAAATGAAAAGGATTTCGACAGTTGAGAAGTGTGAGAAATGAAACTGTTCGATTAGAAGCGGCGGTAACATTTAACCATTTCAACAGTTAAACGTGCAGACCTATTTGCCAATCTAGTAACACGCTTAAATTCATGTATTATGGAGACCAGAGAGTAAAGCCCGCCAGAGCAGTTGCCATGAAAATATTTTTAGAAAAGACAGAGGGACGTCATGTCACATCTGTGAAAAAGTGACTGAAGTCGAGATGCTCTCATTGGTCGAAAAATAGAAATGTGCTATATCGAATTTCGATGAAAGCCTTTTTTTACACGAAAATAATTTACGCCAAATCCCAAAATTCTGCAATGTTATGGTCCTGATCTGGCATCTTTGCTTCAGCAACATTCCCACCGCCGTAATTTAGTTTCCCTTTGCCGTTCTATAAGTATTTTTATTGCAATTTTTCTGATGAATTTTCCTTTCCGGTATCTAGACTATGAATTTCAGCGCAGTACTAGATTGGCGTCAGGGTCTCATAATGTAAATGGCTAGATGTCACCGTGAGCTCGATGGTAACAGTTTTTAGCGCTATTTTTGCTAGCGGAACTCGCTTCCGGCTCATGGGACTCTCTTCCGGAGTTTTCTTCCCAATCATCTTTGGTCATCAACTCTGGTCATCAAAAATGTAAATTTGAATGTTAGTCGTTATCCTCTGTCTTTTTAATACGTTTTTTTTAAAAAAAATTTTTATTGCTCTCTCCTTAATAATAATTCAATTTTTGTCATATTCACCCCACCTTGCAACTCCGCTGTCTTTGTGGCTTTATTGCTTTGCTTGTGGGTAAATGGCTTCAAAAAACAAAACAAAAACAAAGCAACTTCATTTCTGTAAGAAAAAGAAAAACTTCTTGATTGTCTTAGAAATTTGTCTATAAATTCAATCACCTTTTTTCTATCCTTCCAAAGACATATAACCCTCTTCTGTAATCTGTTGAACAAACTTACATCGATTTTGTATTTAAAGGATCTATAGAATTTATTATTGTTTTATTTTTATCTGATGATAATGATTTTTACCCGATTACTAAAGATTTTTTTCACTCGCACCCAACAGAAATAGAAATCACCATCTTCATTTCTACGCAACCACGCAACATTTTCCAACCAACGCAGCTTACTCGCACCCCCCACCCAACGAGACAACTCTGCTATAAATAAATTTCTGACTGATATCCAACTTCGCAGCAAGAGTTTCCAATCAATGGCGACAATTATCCCGAGTTGGACGTCCCACTGAGACAAGGCTCCGTTCTCTCAAGCCCATTATAGTTCGTTTTGCTCACCATGGTTTTCACCTGACATTTTACGACCAACATGGCAATGTGCCGCAAGCAAGCACCTGTAGCCCTGACCCAGGCTTCGAAGCACTCAGCGAAGTTGGCCTTATCTCTAATAGCGTCAACCTCCCCACTGATTTTCAATGTCATTGAGTTCAAAGATTAATGGACCGCTAAATTCGGCCCGTCCCCGAAATTGGCAGTTAATCTGTACAATTTACCTGTTGAATTTCGTCTTTCTCAAACTGGCGCGTTTATACGAACTGGTATCGTAACCTGAAATGTCCCTTCAATTTGGACATATGCTCCTGTGACCGGAGAGAATTTGAACGTGTTAAGGGACACCTGGGTCAGTGGCAACTTATGTTCTTGATTAAATAGTCCATTATCTTCTCCCCAGCTTACGAAAAAAAAAAAAAAACTGAGATTTTACAAGTACGCAGATATGTGAGCATGAAATCGATATTGCAAAAATATGTTCAGTTTTTTGTAAAAAAATGTTTTCTTTTATGAACCAACCGATACTGTTATCTCTTTCCTCGCAGCTTTATATTCATACATAGTAGCAATTGTGGGTACGTGGCTGAGTGGTTAGAAAGTTTGAAGGTACCTATAGTCGGCCCTCGGAAACGATTGTTGACTACAATCTTTTTGAGAGAAAATTACGTACACAAAATTGTTCTGAAGTTGTCGATGATCGTGTTAGCACAACATTACAAGTCGTCATGGCGGTGGGTGTTCAAACTGTTGATCACGACAGATTAGGCGCTTTCTCCCCTCCACATAGTTGCATTATAACCCACAGGTAGACTCTATTGATGCTGAAAACCACAAATGTGATTGAACTGACCGTAGCACAAGGATTAGCTAAACATCGTAGCCGATTGACATACTTAGAATGATACTATAAAACGTATGAGAGCGAATGTTAAAAATTAAAAAAAAATCCAGTTTGATAGACTTTTTGATTGATTCGTTATTTACAGTTTATCAACCCTTTGCAGGTTATTTAATTCCAGAAAACAGATTGAAAGTATTTGAATTTTTTTAAAATAATGATTTAGTAATACAAATCTTAATATTTAACCCATAGCTGAGAGGACATTTGCGCGTAAATGAATCTAACGAACCCAAGCGGTCCAGCTAAGTACTGACCAGCGTCGATGTTGCTTAACTTCGGTGATCGTACGAAATCCAGTGTTTCAACATAATGTGGCAGTACGCCCTTTATACCGCCTGAACATCTAAGCTTACAGAACCTGGTATTCCCATGCGGTCACCCATCTAGGTAATGACCAGGCTCGATGTTACTTAATTTCGGTGATCGTACGGGAACCTGTGTTTCAACTTGATGTGTCCGTACGCCCTTTATAGCGCCAGAACATCTATGCTTACAGAACCTGGTATTCCCATGCGGTCACCCATTTAGGTACTGACCAGGCTCGATGTTGCTTAACGTACGGGAACCTGTGTTTCAACTTGATAAAGCCATACGCCCTTTATAGCGCCAGAATATCTAAGCTTACAAAACCTGGTATTCCCATGTGGTTACCCATCTAGGTACTGACCAGTTCTCGACGTTGCTTAACTTCGGCGATTGTGCGGGAAGCTGTGTTGTAACGTGATGTGACCGTAACACACAGATCCGACCTTGAGAACAGTAGTATTAAATTTGAAATTAAAATTTAACTTCCTTAGGCACTATGGCAAATTTGCGCATAATACATTTTAAAACTTACGTACTTCTTTAAAAAAATCTCTATCTATAAAAGGCAGAATGTGTGTGCGTGTGTGTGTAACGAATGCACGGCCGCAATTTTCGACGGATTTGCACCAAAATTTACATGCATATGCTCCAAGTTAGCGGGAAGGCCAAGACCGACTTTGCATTTCCCAACTCCCATCGATAGTGGAAATAATCGATTTTTTCATGCTTCTACGGCAGTTTTCATGTAGTTTGCGGCCATTTTGTACTGACCAGAATGAGAGCCTATAGCTGGCTGCCAAGAATAGGCAGGAAGATTCTATTGACCAGCGTGAGAGCCAACAGTTGACTGACACGAATGTTAACTAGCATGCAAAAAAAAAATCGATAGCTGCATTCGTCACAAGTGGGAAAAATTTAAATTTGCATGGCACTTTACTCCAATTGGCTCAATCGCTTGCTTAAACTCAACGTTGATTCTGATTCCACAGAACTAGGTTGGATGTGAAAAATTATTTGTTGTTAACATTCTTTTTTCATTCGGTTTTTCCAGTTACGAGTCCTTTTTTAAAGCTGATCGTTTTGTGTTCATTTTGTTTAGTTCTTTTTTCATAACAGATTTAATGTTTAGTATAGAGCTTAGAAAAAATTCGCAGTGTGAGATAGGCAAGAAGTAAGGCATGTAGCAACATCAGCACTGCAAAGGGCACTCCTTTAAAGGCAAGGAAGGGCAAAAATATTTTAAGTCAAGTGATAGCGATTGCTGTATGAGTCGTACGATTTTTGAATCAAGCACGGGCAACGCCGGGCCATGCTGCTAGTCTGAAATAAATATATTTGTTTTTATCATTTCTCCACAAGCAAGACAATAAAGCCACTCGGACGCAAGCGATTACTGAGTGTCAGAGAATATAAGAAAACCTACTTTTAAGGAGAGAGGGCAATAAAAGAACATGAATTAAGAAGATAGACGATAACGATTGACATTGCATTTAAATTGTTGAAGATTCAAGTTGACTGGGAAGCAAGAAACCAGAAGAGAATTCCACAAGTGAGAAGTGCGATAGAAAAAGCTGTTAGCATAGATCTAACCATTTTAAATCGAGTACAGTGTTTAAATTCATAAAGTCTAGGTACCCTAAAGAAAAATTCATCAAAACAATTACCATCAAAGTATTTAGAGAAAAATCACAGGGAAGCTATGTTACGCCGAAGGGAAAGTGACTGAAGCCGAGATGCCAGGTCAGGAGCAATAAACTTGCAGATACTTCTTTGAATTTTATCAGGAATCTTTAAATCTATAGAAGGAGCACCAGACCAGATGTGAAATATATCTAAAGGCAAAATTTCTTTACCTTGTTATCAAAGTTCGTTATTTTATTTTAAGAAAGGAATATGCATGTGGCATTATCACATTGCTTGGAATGCTGTTCGTTACTCTGTAACCCTCTACCTACAGTGTCTCTTGAACCTTGTGTAGGGTGAATAATCGCTTATAAATTCAAACTCACTACTCAGTAGTAATTGATTTAGCAATATAAATTAATCAGCTTACATTTTATTCATGTTTTCGTCACCTTTCATTAGCAGAACAAAAGGGACGAGCTAACTGGCACTTTTCTTTTTAACTTTTCATCCCAAGCAAGGCGGGAGTGCTACTAACACGCAAGGGGTTACAGAAAGTGGGAGCAAGAGAAAAGAGAGTAAAGAATGAAGAGAAGGACAAGGAATCGATCAAGGCATCTGGAGATTCGCGTGCTTTACGTCGCAGACGAAATGCGACACAGATGTGGAGCTCAATATGGAGGTGGTCATTGGCAGTACCGTACAAAAATTATCAAGCCCCCTCGGCACCTTAGACGCCGCGCAACGAACCCAGCTTCCTCGCGAAGGAGAGGTATTGCCTTGGGGATGCCCCTTGGGGATGCCCCTTGGTGTTTGAGCCAATATTATTGCCTGAAAGCGAACTCTGCTCCCGTCCGGTCACGGATTTTGCCCGTGCAAGCTCATATCGCTAACACGTAAAAAGCGATGTTCTATGCATAGCCTACATATGACACAAGGCCAAGAGTATGGAGCATCCACTGAGGATCAAACTCGCTACTCATTAGTAATTGATTTAGCAAAACAAGCTTGTTAACAATTGCCCGACATCGAAATGCTCAATTGTTAACATCAGAAAACGAACGTTTACTTATATATATATATATATATATATATATATATATATATATATATATATATATATATATACACACGCACACACACACACACACACATATATATATATATAGTAATAATATACCTTAGGTATTTTGGCTTGTATTTGCACAAACCAATGCCCAGGGAAAAATAAGGGATAAAAGAAGAAAGAACCAAGAACATGTAATTGAGGCGAAAACAATCGTCTAGAATTCCAGCTCAGAGTCCAAAGAAAAAACGCTCCAAAACGAGTAAAGCAAAAGTAACTACGTTTCTATACGCTAAGAAGAGCAAACATAAATATGAACCTAAAGATCGAGGTAAACCTATCTAGGTTTCACCAACACGGATCGTCAAGCTTTAGGTTCATAATTATATATATATATATATATATATATATATATATATATATATATATATATATATATATATATATATATAATAATAATGATAATAATAATAATAATAATAATAATAAATGCGTATGTCAATCTATCACTGTGTAACAATTTTTCAACTCTCCTCCATATACAATTTTGGAATCAGGCCGTCTCTGTAAACAAATTAAAAACATTCCAGGCCAGATTCGAACCCGCAATCCTTAAATTTTTTATTGCCAAGTTTTCATTACTGCTATTGTTTTCGGATTTCCCTATATTTGCTTCTACTGATAAAAAAAAAAAAATAATAAAGGGACACAACTCTCTAACTTTCAATAGCTCATGTTCAAATGAAAAAAATATTATTCGCAAATTATAGTGTTTCAAAATAAAATTGTCCATATTATCAAATTTACTCTTAGACGCTGTAGCCCAACATATCACAGATTTTGGAATTAGGCCGATCCATGAGTAAATTAAAAACATTCTGTAACAGATCCGGACCCACAATCCGAAAATTTCGGATTCTCAAGTTTTAATTACTGCGACTGTTTTCGGCGATGTTTTTACGTGATTTTTGGCGACGAATTTTTTGGTACGATAACAATTTTTATAACTTGGAAATAAATTTGGGAATAATCGAAATTAATTGGGGAATCCATCGAAAGTCAGTCATGAAATAAAAACAATTGTGTGTACAGAAAGTAAAGACCTACGTACATCAAATTGTCTTTAAATTGTGGCGACAGAAGAATTATCGTTGAACTTTTAAAAGGTAAGCTTAAATATTAACGCAATACTTAAATGCAGAGATCAATTTTGAGTTCTTCTGTAATTTATTGTTGCTTATCAACATCTACTTCTTCCTACTTATTGTGATGAATGCCGAATTAAGAGCCTTTCGCAGGAGTCAGCTTAAATGACGTCTGATATTTTAATTAAATCTTTCATCTGCATAGGGTGCGGCAGAAATACCTCCCACATTTGAAACTCTCATCTGTGCGATGGTAATGAACATAGACAAGTAGATAGGGTGTCTTCATCTAGATGATGTTTTAGCAATTTTTTTTCAGAAATCATCAGTTACTATTATGGCTGGTACCACTGCACACGGTATGTTTGCTGTCGAAACGTTCCTTTAAACACTATTGGTGATTTTCTATGCGTAGCTGCGACGTGGCACAAGACTGAAAGTATTGAGGATTGAACTTATTGTAATTGATCTAGACAAGTTTACTGGCCATTACACAACGTCGATGTGGTCACGTTTTTTTTAAGACTGGTGAATTTGTAATTGCAACACAGAGTTTTCGTATTCATTTCATGTTTCGTCGGACTGATGCTGGTTTGGGTTGAAAATTTCATGGCCTCAGGTCGAGCACTTATAAGAAAGCCACCTGGAAGATCTAGAATCGCTCGAATCGGGTGATAGCAAACTTTAGAAACTACAGTGGTAACCTCGAGTAGGATGACATTCTAAAGCCAAATGAATAAAAACTGTAGCCATTTCTTTAAACAACAGGGAAATAAATATTTAATATCTGTTACTTTGATATTTTGTCAAGCTTTAAAATATGGCAGTTATTTTTTAATTCGAATTTTATGAATTGTCATATATATGTAATAAAAGTCCTTTTACTGGCGTTTGTATAGAAGGAATTTATATCAAATTCAGTCGAAAGTTAGGAAAAACAAAACTTATCAATGTTTATCTGTCTATATTTCTGTGATGAGGTATTATGTACATTATTCGGACTATTGTCCTCATCTTTGACGCCATATTTATTACAACGTTTCGACCTTTCAGTATCTGTCTATATTTCTGAGATGAGGTATTATGTACACTATTTACATTATTCGGACTATTGTCCTTATCTTTTTTTGCCATATTTATTACAACGTTTCGGCCCGGTCTTCTTCAGGTAGTTGGAATGAAAAATAGTAATATATTAGTAAAATTAAAATAAAAACAACCCATGAGCAAAGATATTTTACATTGAGAAAGCCCTTCGGAATGTGTACACTGTAACTGTGAGAACATTTTTTGTATGGGCTGCTAGGGATCCATTCAGTGAATCCATAAGCCGTTTCCAATCAATCCGAGGGCTCCAACCACAACTTGAACCATTGATGTTTTCATGTACCACATTTTTGTGATTTCCACTTCAGATCCTTATTTTTTGATGTTTTTCTGAAGAACTTCAGAAATACTTTACAGTCTGCAGGAACTGCTATGCCTATAAGAAAGCACATTTTGCTTTTGTGGTCTTTGATCACTAGGCTTGGGCGAAGTTTCTGTCTGTGGGTATTGTAAAGTTCCATAAAATTGTTATAGGTCCTATGTCTGTAATCGGGTCAGGGTGGTGGTCATGTGAATTTTTATCCAGTTTCCTATCCTTAAAAGTTGCAGATTTTTCAGTGTAGATATTGGCCTACTCTGAAATGCCGAGTTTTATATTCGGTTGATGCTAAAACCGAGCGACCTGATGAAAGATTGTCAGTTGAGTGCTACTATAGTATGATATCTACCGTCTATTTTCTACTATAGCATGATATCTACCGTCCATTTTCTACTATAATATGATGCCTACCGTCCATTTTCTGTTATAGTATGATATCTACTGTCCATTTTCTACTATAGTATGATGTCTACCGTCCATTTTCTGCTATAGTATGATACCAACCATCCATTTTCTACTATAGTATGATATCTACTATAGATTTTCTGCTATAGTATGATATCTACCGTCCATCTTCTGCTATAGTATGATATCTACCGTCCATTTTCTGCTATAGTATGATATCTACTGTCCATTTTCTACTATAGAATGATATCTACCGTTCATTTTCTGCTATAGTATGACATCTACTGTCCATTTTCTACTATAGTATGATATCTACCGTCCATTTTCTGCCATAGTATGATATCTACTGTCCATTTTCTGCTATAGTATAATATCTACCTTTCATTTTCTGCTCTAGTACGATATCTACCATCTATTTTCTACTATAGTATGATATCTACTATACATTTTCTACTATAGTATGATATCTACCGTTCATTTTCTACTATAGTATGATATTTACTGTCCATTTTCTGCTCTAGTATGATATCTACCATTCATTTTCTACTATAGTATGATATCTACTATACATTTTCTACTATAGTATGATATCTACCGTCCATTTTATACTATATTATGATATCTACCGTCCATCTTCTGCTATAGTATGATATCTACTGTCCATTTTCTGCTATAGTATAATATCTACCATTCATTTTCTGCTATAGTATGATATCTACCGTCTATTTTCTACTATAGTATGATATCTACTATACATTTTCTACTATAGTATGATATCTACCGTCCATTTTCTACTATAGTATGACATCTACTGTCCATTTTCTGCTCTAGTATGATATCTACCATTCATTTTCTACTAGAGTATGATATCTAATATACATTTTCTACTATAGTATGGTATCTACTGTCCATTTTCTACTATGGTATGATATCAACCATCCATTTTCTACTATAGTATGATATCAACCATCCATTTTGTGCTATAGTATCATATCTACTGTCTATTTTCTAATATGGTACGATATCTACCGTCCATTTTCTACTATAATATGATATCTACAGTCTATTTTCTGCCATAGTATGATATCTACCGTCCATTTTCTACTATAGTATGATATCTACTGTTCATTTTCTAATATAGTATATCAACCATCCATTTTCTACTATAGTATATCTACCGTCCATTTTCTGCTATAGTATCATATCTACTATACATTTTCTACTATAGTATGATATCTGCTATACATTTTCGACTATATGATATTTCCCAACTGTTGGAAGTATGAAAAACATTAAAAACCCTTACTGTTAAAAAGGACACCGCTTTATCTTCATTTGAAATTATTTTGTAAAAGTTTCTTGTCAGCATAGTGTTAGTGTGATCAACTAAATGGGCTAGAATTATTTTGTATGACGTCAGCTTGTTTATTTTGTAACGGAAGTACATAAATACCTCCTTTATGAATGCAAATGAGATAATTAACCCTCTCTTTACACCCTTGTGCAAATTAATTGAAACAAAACGAATAATTCCGTTATTATTTACTTTTTCGTATTTTTCCAATGTAACATGACCCATTGTACATGTTAGTACTTCGTATGTCCATTCCACGAAGTCGTTCTTTGCAGATTGACCAAAGATTCTTGATTGGATTTAAATCAGGAGGGATTTCGGGCCAGTTTACAGTAGTTTGATTTGTTCGCTGTTAAGGCTTGCTATTGTGATCGTGCAGCGATACCATTTTCATACGCTTCCTTGGAGTAACGTCCATTGCAAACAATGGCTGTAGGACAACTAATCAACAGTCAAGACAATAATGTGTAGGCGTGATAAAAATTTGATGCAATCACGGAAGACGCAATAATTTTCAAGGCTAAACAAATTTCATCAAACACTCCGAAAATAGATTCATATTACTGTACCCCACTGCAAATCACCTAATCTGAAGCATAAATAGAAATCAATTAGACCCTGTCACTCCAGTGGGTCTAAAACTCAACGTATGATGAAAGAAAGGAAATAAAGCGATTGTTTCAATTAATTTGCACAAGGACGTAGTTTAAAATAACACTGTATGTAGTTTAAAGAATTAATTGCTGTAGGCCGTAAGTGGGTTGTTTGGTAGAGTGCATCGTCATTTACGATAGGTAGCAAATGTCTTGGTAGATATCAGACTATAGTAACACCGGTCAACTGTTTCTGCATATTCTTCACAGAATCTGTTTAACACAATTTTTCAGTATATTTGCTTGGTAATTTCTATTTAGCAAGCATTGGTTCTGTGCAAGCAATTTTACGTTATTATTATTATTATTATTATTATTATTATTATTATTATTATTATTATTGTTGTTGTAACAATAATAATAATAATAATAATAATAATAATAATAAAACATTAGAAAATTACTCAAATGATTGTCTCAAGGACACTTTCTATGTAGCTACGTCCGGAGAAGGAAATTCATATCCATTTAGCAAAAAAAAAAAAATAAATTCCGAAGATAGGTATTAAAAAGATTATTTATAACCAATGATTTTGATTGATTTATTTTTTACGGTTTATCAACCTTTTGCAAGTTATTTAAAGCCAAGAAATATTAATAGATCAAAAGAATTTTTGTGGCGGGGGGTGATAATGAGGATTTATCAATTAACCCAAAATTTACTGAGGGATAAAAAGGACAGGACGTCGTGGAGAGCCATGATCACACAGGTTGTGAAGGTACACAGCACATTGAAGGAGTTAACATTATGTGCCGTGTCTCTTCCGAACGTTGGCGAATATAGCTCCTGTAATTTGAAGCTCTTAATAACGTTTCTCTTTTTGCCATCTCTCCCAAACACTGCTACACCGTCAATTCGCTCAAGCTCAACAGGTAAGTTGTGCGTTGCTTAGTCTCTAGATTTTCTTAAATCTATATCGAATTATTTAACCACGGGAAGAATAATATCTTTCCTGAATTAATTACAGTAGAATCCCTATATCCAGAATACCGCATATCCGGAATACCGCATATCCGGACAATATTTTGATGTGTATATTTGGACTATTTGGGTGATATGTAACTGATTTGAAATTTCTGTTTTACAGGAAATTTATTTTGGATAATTTCTTATGTTTATTTCACCCTAATGGCTTGCATTGGTGCAAAAGATGATTGGAATAAGAGGAAAAGAACAACTTTGGAGTCATCGCAAAAAGTGGAAATATTAAACCGACTAGACGCTGGTGAAAGTTCATTGTAACTAATGTCTGAGTTTAAGATAGGAATGTAAACATTGTATGATATAAAATCTTCCAAAGAAACTATTTTCCAGCGTTCACACTGTCACGATGAACAAGAAAATAAAATAAAAAAAAGATTGTGATGAAACCTGGACTGAAACTGAAAAAAGTTATTGAAAAGGTTGTCAGTTTTATGGAAAGAAAGCCAGCATTCAGCTATGACGATTGCAATAACGCACCCAGAGTTAAAAGTGTCTTTCGTTTAAAAACATCAAGAAAAAAAGCAAAACGAAATGCGGAAAAAGTTGAGAACGGCATTAGAAGAGAAAAAATCATGCAACAGCGGTTAAAACATCCATTATTTGTTTTGCATTCGTGGCATACTTAATTTAACGAGTCACTTTCCTTAAGGTTTGTGTCAGGCGATTGACGGAGAGAAGGCTAGTTTTGGAGGCGTCAAAATTAACAAGTCATCTTTTGCCCCATTTAACAACGGACATGAGGTCGTTTTGGAGATCAGCTGCCATTTTGACCGTATCAAACTGATCAGCCTTACTATCGAGACAGGAGTTAATGGTTGTGTCATCAGCATAGATACCAAGTTCAGAGCTGATGCCATCGGGAAGTTCATTAATGAAAAATTAAAACAAAATAGAACCAAGGATGAAATGCATCCGCATTAGTGCGAAAAGAACCCGAGACGAGGATAACAATTATTTCACGATTTGATGGGAAAGATTGGATTAATTCAAAAATTTGTCCGGATACACTGTAACCTTTCTGATGGTTAAAAAGAACTGTATGCCTGTATGTTCATTTATCTATCTATCTATCTATCTATCTATCTATCTATCTATCTATCTATCTATCTATCTCATTCTTTTCAGGTCTGTCTGTCTGTCTGTCTGTCTGTCTATCTATCTATCTATCTCATTCTTTTCAGGTCTATCTATCTATCTATCTATCTATCTCATTCTTTTCAGGTCTGTCTGTCTATCTATCTATCTATCTATCTATCTATCTATCTATATATCTATCTATATATCTATCTATCTATCTCAGTCTTTTCAGATCTATCTATCTATCTATCTATCTATCTCATTCTTTTCAGATCTAGCTATCTATCTGTTCAGATCTTTCTACCTATCTATTACTGTTCAGATCTATCTATCTATCTATCTATCTATCTATCTATCTATCTATCTATCTATCTATCTATCACTGTTCAGATCTATCTATCTATCTATCTATCTATCTATCTATCTATCTATCTTATTCTATTCAGATCTATCTATCTATCTATCTATCTATCTATCTATCTTATTCTATTCCGATCTATCTATCTATCTATCTATCTATCTATCTATCTATCTATCTATCTATCTTATTCTATTCAGATCTATCTATCTATCTATCTATCTATCTATCTATCTATCTATCTATCTATCTATCACTGTTCAGATCTATCTATCTATCTATCTATCTATCTATCTATCTATCTATCTATCTATCTATCTATCTGAAAAAGAGACCAAATATTGATGGTTTTAACTCCGGTTTCGCTATGATCACCTAAGCTAATTAGCATCGAGACAGGTCAGTACATAGATGGGTGACCGCATGAGAATACCAGGCGCTGTAACCTTGGATGTGCAGGTGGTGTAATGGATAATGGCTCTGAATTGCAAATCGGAGAGAAATGAGTTCCAATTCCCGTTGTGCTTATTATATTCATTTACGCGTAAATATCTTTAAGAAAGCAAAGTTTTAAAATGAATTCATGCAAGATTTCACAGTTCTAGCATCATCCCATCAGAGTCAGCCTATGGATTTTCAGCCCACCATCGTATTTTTGGTGGTCTCCGAACATTTTCACATGACTACACATGTTTCCCCGTTGGGATGGAATGTTTCGGTTTGAAAGATGAAAGAGTGCCTTTTTTTTCTCGCACAAATTGGGGTTTTTAGAGACAGCATTTGATTGTAAGATAGAATCCAAGCTTCATTTTTCCTGGGAGATAGGCTACTTTGATGATTGATGCAAAATTTTCCTTTAAAAATCCCATATGACTTTTTAAATAATTTTATCTAAGGTATTCGAGTCCTGTTACAGTGAAGCATTTTGAATAAATGTATTGTCATCAAACAGGTTTAGGAAATTGTTGCGAGAAAAACTTCTTTCTTATCTCCATACCAAACTAAGCTAAGAGCATAATAAAGGTAACACGATATAAGAAATTTAGAGGTTTCTTTTCGTCTGCCATTAAATCTCTTTTATAGGTTATACAGCGTGACTCTCGTCTCATCACTTCTCGCGTGAGTCTCGTCTCATCTCTTCTCGCGATAGCATTATGAACACAAGATATTCGAAAGAATGCATGTATAAAATAAAGGAAAAAAGCTAAGCACCTTCGACTGATTACGAATATTTATTTCTTATTTACCCAGCCTATTCACTATGGCAGGGCGTGGCATAAGATCAGTTTTACGAAGGGAGCACAATACACATACGTATATGCGTGTAGGCCAAGGACAAAAATTGGCCAGTCCTCGCGACATCTTTCATGCTGGCGTTGATATTACACCGACTCTTAGTGCAACATGGGAGGTACTGCCGCAGAGGTGGAATCCTAGGTTGGACCGGGCGCCTTCTCTCATCTCAAATCACAAGAACAGTTTATTACGCGTCCAACCAAAATGGAACCTCTGTGCTAAGTTGTGTATAAAACCATTTGTGAGAAACAACTTTTTTTTTTTTAAGCATTTCACTCCAAGCAAGACGGGAATGCGACTAGCACGCAAGGGTTTGCAGAGAGTGAATGTGAGAGAAAAGCCAGGGTATAGGGGAATTGAGGAAAAGATAAAAAACGAACGGGGCTTAAGTCAACAGAAAATGGCTGTTGACACTCCATTTAAATTATTGAAGATCGTGTTTATCAGGGAAGCAAGCAAGTGGAAGGGAAGTGCGAGAAAAGAAACTGCTAGACTAAAAGTGGCGGCCATATTTAACTATTTCAACAGTAAAAGGGTGAGACCTAATTGCCAATCTAGTAGCACGCTTAAATTCATGTAGTCTCGGCACTAGGGAAAAAAGCTTGTCAGCACGATTGCCATGAAAATATTTGTAGAAAAGTCAGAGAGAAGCCACATCACGTCTGTGAGAAAGAGACTGAAGTCGAGCAGTTTGTACATATAGAATCTTTGAATCGGATGTTTATTGTAGCAATGGTAATAAAAATTTAGCTGTACACTTCGTATACTTACTACAGTTTCTCAGGAAATTAGTTAAATTTATGAAAAAAACATTCAATGGATCGGTGATGGGACAATAGGAATAGATTCCCGGTTTAGCACTAAGACATAAGACCAAATCAGAAATTACTGAAGTATACGGGACATCTGTCCTTCTTTACAGCAGCGAATGTTGGACGCTTTCCTCAAAGATGAAGAAGAGACTCAAGGCAGCGGAGATGTTGTTCTACAGAAGGATGCTAAGGATATCATGGAGCGAACGTGTGAGCAAGGATGATGCCTTAGAGAGGATGCAAACAAGGAGGACACCAGGAAGAGACAGTTGAAGTTCCTGGGACACATAATGAGGAAGGAGGGCCTAGAGAATCTGATACTCACGGGTCGAATAAGAGGAAAGATAGACAAGGGAAAACAACGCATGGCATACCTAGCGGCCATCAGCAAGTGAATGACAGAAGGTGGGTCTGGGGGAAGTGGTAGAGGGAAGGGACTTGTTGAGAGCTGAAGTGGTCGTCTTTTTTCTTGAGGGGCGCCTATTTCCGAAAATTGCTGTTTCTACCAACTAAGTTTTGTGTCTGGCACAAGAACTTGGAGTTTGGAGGAAAGCAACATTTTTTTACTAGATCAAGTGCTGCCTTGGAAGACCCTATGTTTGGCAAAAGGATTCTGCACCATACCACACAAGAAGGAGAACTTATTTATGACAGTCAGACCACATCACCTCTTATATCTGATCACCTAACTCCCCAGAGTGTAACCCTCTTGACGATTATGTGTGGGGTGCAGTTGAATGAGAGACCAACAAAACTCCTTGTAACACCAAAGAAGAATTGAAAGCAAGGATTATGGCAGCATTCGCCAACTTAATCAAGGAAACCGTCCAAAAGAGATGCAAAAGGTCCCAAAGTCGCCTGGAGGCCGTGGTTGAAGCCAATGGCGATTTTATTGAATAGATTTATTCTCTAGTATTTCAAGGCATTTCTGTGTGATTTTGGCAAATATATCTTTTAAAAAGAGATATCAGTACTATTTTCATTTTAGCATAATTTAGACGACAATTTATCACTGGCACTCTCGTACTATCTATCTATCTATCTATCTATCTATCTATCTATCTATCTATGTCAGTCTGCTCATATCTATCTATCTATCTATCTATCTATCTATCTATCTATCTTAATTCCCCATGTATAATAAGCATTTTCTTCTAAAAAATAATAAGCAAAATTAGGGTTGCGTATTATGCACAGATATAAAAATATATTTGAAAAATTGCCATTTCATAGGTCGATTTAAGTTGCGAAATGACTACTCACCCTTCAAACATACGACAATTTGACCCTAACATTCGGCGATTGCAACCCCATAAGGATGTCAAATACAATCGTATGTATCTAACCATACTTACAAGTGTAGAATAAAATAAGCATTATCATAAATCTAATTTAGAATAATATTATTCTATGTTTAAATCCATTTTAAAAGTAAGTAGGAAAAGCTGGCCATAATGAAATTGAAGAGGTACAATTTATAGGGATTGATTACGAAACAATGTTTGCGTATTATGCATGAGTAGAAGCATCTGCGCACACTTTCAGTATAATTTTAGGGAAATTACGGTATCTATCATAACTAAAAATTTTACAGACGATATTCGTTTGCATGATCGAAGCTAAGCTGTCTGCACAGTTCTCAGAGCATAAAAATTCCCCCCCTATCTGCCATGTCTGTTATGCATTCTTTTGTGTTACTTTACTGCATTCACGCACGATACGGTTTATTGCTTCATCTTCTTTATATTTACGTTTTTTTTTTTAGTTTTGTCTCTTTCGGCTTCCATATATTTTGTCATTTAAATAAACAATTCTCGCACACACTGTTTCATTTTGAAGATGAACTATTGTCGCCCCTTGGGTGAGATAGCATTTTTTAATTTTTTATTTTATTTAGTCATAATTCATTTTTGTTGTAATGTGTTTTCATTTTTCAGGTACCCTCTACGTTCGTCCAGGGCTTATTGTCTGTCTGCCTTTAAAACTTTTATAGATGCGTTTTTCTTTCTCATATATATATATATATATATATATATATATATATATATATATATATATATATATAAAAGGCTGAAACACTAATATTCCATGGTTATAATTTATTACATTGGAATCGTAATCATGATCCAATTCATCAGACCTACAAATTCAAATTCACTATTATATTCTTGCTCTGTCCTGTACATTGAGCTCTACCTGGATTCTATCTTCTTGGAAATTCATATATATATATATATATATATATATATATATATATATATATATTGACCACACACACACAGACACACACACACACATGCATATATATGTTTTCCGCCATTCACAAGGTTTTCAATCTTTTTTTCTCTAGTTCAGCTTTTATAGAAATGTTGTTTGGTTGCGAAACCATTCTCCCTCCTTTTGCCGTTCCACATAGCCTGTTGATTGTTCATAATTATAAGTTTTGCATATTGAATTAGCAGACTCATTACACCTTTAAGGAACTCCTTTATGAGTGAACAGGCACGCATGCGCACTAAGCCCTCTTCTTACTACATCATGGCTGCTCAGCAGTTTCTCCAGATATTCAAAATAGCTGACACGATCCGCGTGACTATGTTGTCATATGTTCACGCACACACCTACACACGCGCGCGCACATACAAGCGTAACTTAGATGTGGCACAAGGCCGAAAGTAGGGGGCACCCAGTGAGGATCGAACTTACTACTCATTCGTAATTGTTCTAGCCAGACAAGCTTGCTAACCATTACAACGCTTTGAGTGCCCCCACACGCACGCATATATACACCCCTGTGCAAATTAATCGTAAAAAAACGAATAATTCCAATATTATTTACTTTTTCATATTTTTTGAATGAAACATGACCCAGTGTACACGTTAGTACTTCGTATGTCCATTCCACAAAGTCGTTCCTTGCAGATTGACCACATATTCTAGTTTGGATTTAAATCAAGAGAGTTTCCGAGACAGTTGATAGTACTTTGATTTGCTCACTGTAAAGGCTTGCCAGTGTGTTTGTGTAGCGTTACGATTTTAATACTCTTCCTTGCAGTAACGTCCATCACA
This sequence comes from Acanthosepion lycidas, assembly GCA_963932145.1. NCBI lineage: Eukaryota > Metazoa > Mollusca > Cephalopoda > Sepiida > Sepiidae > Acanthosepion > Acanthosepion lycidas. Next base: position 74,506,589 of record OZ010605.1, read on the forward strand.
GAAAAAGACAGTAGGACAACTAATCGACAGTCGTGACAATAGTATCTGCGCATGATAAAAATCTGATGCAACCATGGATGAAGCAATATTTTTCAAGGCCAAATAAATTTCCTCATACACCCCGGAAATAGATTTATATTACTGCACTGTAAATGCCCCAAAGAAAAAAAATGGGAATTGATTACACCCTGTCACTTCAATGGGTCTAAAACTGACCCTATGGTAAAAGAAAGGAAACTACAATGGTTGTTCAATTAATTTGAAGAAGGGGGTTTACATCGATTTCGGTTAGTTAAATTCAAAAATTCATTACAGCCATAAGGGCGTAGCACTATGCGATTCAAATTGTAACTTTTCAGCTGAAATTATGACAAAGAAAAAACGAGTTCAGTAAATAAATTGCAAAACCAGTTTGAAGTTTCACCGTATGTAGCATACATGTGAGGAAGGTCGAATATTATATTAGCTACAACGTAAAATCTATGACGATGCACTCTGGCCAGACGTTAATGCCTTTCGTATCCACATTGCGCTAAAAGGTCAACGGAAAGGCAGGTTAACAGAATTTTATTTAACACAAATCTGGACAAGTGGGAACCATATAGATTTTATCCATTCTTTGTTTTATTTTTTCAGTTTTTGCTTATGTTGCTTTTTTTTCATATAATGTTTCTTCTTTTCATCGTATTGCCAATTATCCCTTTTTTCTTTATTTTTGATTATTTTTACTAAAGCCTCTTTGTTTCCAATTATTTATCAAGTTTCTTTTTCTTTTCTTCTTCTTCTTCTTTCTTTTCATTGTTTTCCACACTTCACTTTCAATTTTCTAAGTGTTCATAGTTTCTTTCACATACAAAACTCTTTTTTTTTTAATTTTCTAACATTTTACCTTTAATGCTTCTATTTTTATTCATTTATCATTATTATTCATTCATTTTTCTTTCTTTTTTTAGTCTTATTTATATTTATTTATTCTCCCCTTAGGTTTCTTTAGCTCTCATCCTCCTTCTTGCTCCTCTTTCTTTCTTTCATTCTTCTTCTTCTTCTTCTTCTTCTTCTTCTTCTTCTTCTTCTTCTTTCATTCTTCTTCGTTCTGTCATTCTTCTTCTGCTTCTTCTTTCTTTCATTCTTCTTTCATTCTTTATCTTCCCCTTTTTCTTTCATTTTTTTCTTTCATTCTTTCTTTCTTTCTTTCTTCTTCTTTCTGTCATTGTTCTTCTTTCTATCACTCTTCTTGTTTTTCTTTCATTCTTCTTCCTATTCTTTCTGTCATTTTCCTTATTCTTTTTCTTTTTTCATTCTTCTTCTTCTTTTTGTCTTTTTCTTCTTTCTATCATTCTTCTTTTTATCTTTCATTATTCTTCTTCCTCTTCTTTCTTTCTTTCATTTTTTTCCTTTTTCTTTCATTCTCATTCTTCTTCTTCTCCCATTGTTCTTCTTTCTTTCATTATTCTTCTTTTTTATCTTTCATTCTTCTTCTTTTTTCTTCTTCGTCTTCTTTCTATCATTCCTCATTCTTTCAATCTTTATCTTGCATTCTTTGTCTTCTTCTTCTTTCTTTCATTTTTCTTTTCTTTTTCCTTTCATTCTTCTTCTTTAACTTTCGTTCTCCTTCCTATTCTTTCTTTCAATTTACCTTCTTTCTTTCTTTCTTTCTTTCTTCTTCTTTTTGTCATCCTTCTTCTTTCTTTCATTCCTCAGCTGCTTTATCTTTCATTCTTCATTTTTTATTTTTCATATTTTATTTTTCATTTTTCTCTCGTCTTCTTTTTATATTCATCTTGTTCATTTTCTTCGCCTTTTATTCTTCTTCTAGGTTTTATTTTTCTGTTATCTTTCATTCTTTCTTTTCTTCTTTTCTCTTTCATTTTTCTTCATTTTCTTTTACTTTTCATTCCTCCCCTTCTTTCATTATCTTCTTCTTCTTCTTCTTCTTCTCTCTTTCATTTTTCTTTTTTTTATCACTCATCTTACATTTTTCTTCCTCTTCCTTTATTTGACATTCTTCTTCATTTATCATTCTGCCCTTTTTATTTCATTAGCATTTTAGGGAAACCGGTATTATATCGAAGTAAGGAAAAGGACTACCTGAATTTACGCGCCCTCAACTGGAACTCGAACCTGGTTCATTGATCTTCCTATCTTTGTCAATAACCGTTACAACTTATTACACCCTCACCCTCTTGTTCGTTGTTTGAGACAGAGGAACAGAAGGAGAGAGAATGAAAGTGAGAGGGAGGGAACAAAAGCGGGAAAGAAAGACAGAGAGAGAGATAAGAAAGAATGAATGACAGAGTGAAAAGTGAGAAAGAAGGGAAAGGAGGGAAAAGAGAGAGAAAAGAGAGAAAAAAAAACTGACAAGGAAAGGGAGAGGATGAAGAGAGAAATTGAGGGAGAGATCAGAAGCAAGAAATACGTAGAGAAAGAGAGGAAATGAAAGAGAGAAAGAAAGATATAGAGTTAGTGAAAGGGTAGAGAGAAAGGCGAAATACAGAGCAGTGTAAAACAGATAAATAGTGTGTGAATGTGTGAGCGAGAGAGAGAGAGAGAGAGAGGGAGAGAGAGAGAGAAAAAGAAAGAGGGAGGGAGGGAATGCGACGTTAGGGAGAGCTAGCGTTTATTCTATGTATTTTTTTTATATTTTGGCAGGCTTTTTCTCCATTTGTTTCGACCTGCCGAAATATTAGGTTGGTGCAAAAAAAATGATGGTTTTTGACATTAAAAAATACGTCAAAAACCGTCATTATTTTTGCACCAACCTAATATAACTGAAAATATTAACCTTTGTGTGTGTGTGTATATATATATATATATATATATATATATATATATATATATATATATATATATATATATATATATATATATATATATATATATTAGCATAGCTCTGTGTTGTTTGTAAATGGGTGTGTGCGTAGTGTGGGCTTCCGTGTTGAAACATGCTCGCAATTAGGGAGACGCAATTCCTTAGGGAACACACACAGGAAGCGTGTATTATCCTAGAATCTTTAAAAAAAAAAACCTAAAAATATGTTGAAGAAACAGGCAAGTTTTTGTTTTAATCAAAGACTCAGTCAAATGACAAACGTTTATTCATGATTACGTTGTTAAATTTTCTGACGTAATAGCAAAAACTCAGACACAGCATTTCACACAATGAGAGAATCTAATTTTTGAAATGCGACTCCGATATCGTCTTTACATGCCATCGCTGTGGCGATGACTCCGCTGGGAATAGAAAGAAAAGAATCCTTAACCTACATTTCTAGAAGTGATATTGAGCTAACGGTTTTATGGACACAGAAAGGGCGAGAATTTCGTTAAATACATCAGATGATTGCTTTCGTCTCTCATAGGAATTCATTCAATTCCAAAGATAACAGATTTTTTTTTGCAATACAAAGAATCAAAAGAATTATACATTTTGGGACATTGTTCACACTGCATGGAAATGTAAGAATTTATATATATATATATATATATATATATATATATATATATTAGGTTGGTGCAAAAATAATATCGTTTTTGACGTTAAACAATACGTCAAAAAACGATATTATTTTTGCACCAATCTAATATATATATATATATATATATATATATATATATATATATATATTGGTAGCGACCTTTTAAACACGTTTCGTTGAATATGGCAGACAAGCAACATTTGATTGTTTTTTTATTCAGTGTTTCCAACATTCTTATATTTTTCCGTTTGGTGAAGTAAGAGAGTTCAAAAATCTACCTGTTGTGGAGTTATTTCTCAGTGGAGGCTTGTATTTGTACTAAATCGGTCCTAAATAGTTCGACGTACAAAACGTTAGGAACTTGATATAATAGTTATTACGCAGAGTAATCTTGTGGTCGCTGACTACTTTCGTATTCGACTAACTGTCGACTACTGTCGTCCGACATCGACGCTATTTAGTAACTGTCCCACGCAGTCACATGCGGCACAGGGCCGAATTTAATGTGGTGTTCCCGAGCCCGTAGGCTCAGCCAAAAAATCCCCGTAAACCCCGCATAAACGGGATCGGGTCTGTCTACCTCCCCGGACGAAACTCTGTCCTCCGGCATAGCTTCGTCCGGGTTCCTCTCTGCCCGAAGGCAAAGAGTTCGACTGTCGTCCGACATCGACTAGTATGTAGTCACCCCGCCACGTGGGTATCATGTGACACAAGGTCGGTTTAATGTGGGATCTCCGAGCCCGTGGGCTCGGCCTAAAATATACCGTTTGAACCCGTATAAACGGGTTCAGGGTTGGTTTACCTCCCCGAACGAGACTCCGCCCTTCGACATAGCTTCGTTCGGGTTCCTCCCCGCCCGAAGGTAAAGAGTTCAACCGTTCAGCCGGTCGTCCGACATCGACGATATTTAGTCACCCCCCCCCACGAAGGCATCATGTGGCATAAGGCCGGTTTAACGTGGGATCTCCGAGCCGATGGGCTCGGCCAAAAATATGCCCATTGAACCCGTATAAACGGGTTCAGGGTCGGTTTACCTCCCTGAACGAGACTCTGCCCTTCGGCATAGCCTTGTTCGGGTTCCTCCCCGCCCGAAGGCAGAGAGTTCAACCGTTCAGCCAGTCGTCCGACTGATCCTCGTTTCTCTTACTACTCCTACTTATATTAGGTGGGAGGGTCTATTAACTATAGAATAGGTGTTTTTCACCATAATACCCGCCTTCTATCTTTCCTTCCCATCTCGTTCCCCCCCCTCCAATCAATCTGTTGAATTTCTTCCTTTCTCATCTCTCATTTTCTCCACTTTTGTCCTTTTCTTTCTCTTTTTTTTATTTGTCTATTTTTCTTTCGTTTTCATCTTTCTTTTTTCTGTTACTCCCGTCTGTCTCGTTCACTTAGTTTCATGGCTCAAATCTCTCTTTTTCTCTCTTTGTCACTTCTCTATTTTCCAGCTTTTCCTTTCTCTTTCTTATACGATTCTTTCTTTTCTGCTTCTCACTTTACTTCTTTTTCTCTTTATTAACCGTCTTTCATTTAATCCCCTTCCTTTCTATCACACGTCTCTCGTATCACTCAACTCTCTCTTTTACCCATCTCTTATCTCTCTATTCTCATCTATATTTTTCTCTCTTATTCTCATTTCGCATCTTCTCTCTCTGTTCAATCTCTCTTTTCCAGGCTATAGTTTTCTCTCTATTTCCAGTCTTCAATCTTTTTTCTCTTTTCAATCTCTTATCTTCTCTCTCTCTTTTCCCGTTTTCATCTTCTCTCTCTGTTTTATCTCTTATGTCTCTCTTCCCAAGGTCTGACATTTTCTCTTTTTCTGTTCTCGAATCTTTCTTACAAGTCTCTAATCTTCCCTCTCTTTCCAGTCTCTAATCCTCTCTCTCTCATTCCAGTTTCTAATCTTCTCTCTCTTTCCAGTCTCTAATTTTCTCTTCCTTTACCATCACTCATCTTTTTTCCCTGTATCGTCTCCCACTTCCACCCTCATCTTCTATACATTCTTATCCCACATCTTTTCCCTTTCTCAATTCTCTTTCTCTTTCCCATTTCTCACCTTTTCTCTCTGTTCCGTCTCTGATCTCTCTCTTTCTTTCTCTCTCTCTATCTTTAGTCTTCGCTCTCTTTAAGCTTCTCCCCCTCTTTTCAGTCCTTAATCTTTCTCTCTTTACAGTCTAATCTTTTCTTTTTTCCAGTCTTTAATCTTCTCTCTCTCTTTCCAGTCCTTAATCTTCTATCTCTTTCTAATCTTCAATCTTCTCTCTCTTTCCAGTCATTAATCATGTCTCTCGCTTTCCAGTTCCAAATCTTCGTTCTCTCTAATCACTAATCTTCTCTCCTATTCAATTCTCTAATCTTTCTAATTCCACTCTCTAATCTTCTTCTCTCCAGTCTCTAATCTTTCTCTCTTTTCAGTGTCTATTGTTCTCTTTCTTTCCAATCTCTACGCTTCTCTCTCTCTTTCCAGTCCCTAATCGTCAATCTCTTTCTAATCTTCAATCGACTCTCACTTTCTAATCTCTAATCTTCTCTCTCTCTTTCCAGTTCCAAATCTTCTAACCTTTCTAATCTCTAATCTTCTCTGCTATTCTAGTCCTTAATCTGTCTCTCTTTTCAGTCTCTAATCTTTTTTTTCCAGTCTTTAATCTTTTCTTTCTCTTTCCAGTCCCTAATCTTCTATCTCTTTCTAATCTTCAATCTTCTCTCTCTTTCCAGTCTCTAATCTTCTCTCTCTTTCCAGTTCCAAATCTCTGTTCTATGTAATCTCTCATCTTCTCTCTTATTCCGTCTCTAATCTTCCTCGTTCCCCTCCCTAAACTTCTCCCTCTTTCCATTTCCTAATCTTTCTCTCTTTTTAGTCTCTAATCTTCTCTTTTTTTCAAATATCTACTCTTCTCTCTCTCTCTCTTTCCAGTCCCTAATCTTCTATCTCTTTCTAATCTTCAATCTTCTCTCTCTTTCCAGTCTCTTATCTTCTCTTTCGCTTTCCAGACCCTAAATCTTGTACCTCTTTCTAATATTCAATCTTCCCTCTTTTTCCATTCTCTAATCTTTCTCTCTTTACAGTCCCGAATCTTCACTCTCTAATATCTAATCTGCCATTCCTTTCCGTAACCATTCTCATCCGAGTCTCTAATCTTCTCCCCTTTTCCAGTCTCTCATCTTTCTCTCTTTTCAGTTTATAATCTTCTCTCTATTTCCAGTCCTCAATCTTTCTTTCTTTTCAGTCTCTAATCTTTTCTTTCTCTTTCTAATCCTTAATCTCCCTTCTCCTTTTTCAGTCCCTAATCTTCTATCTCTTTCTAATCTTCAGTCTTCTCTTTCAAATCTCTAATTTTCTCTCTCTCTTTCCAGTCCCAAATTTTCGTTCTGTTTCTAATCTCCAATCTTTTTTTTCTTTCAAATCCCCAAGCTTCTCTCTCTTTTTCCAGTTTCTAATCTTCTCTCTCTCTTTCCAGTCTCAAATTTTCGCTCTCTTTTTAATCACTAACCTTCTCTCTTTTTCCCAGTCTCTAATCTTTCTCATTCCAGTCTCTAATCTTTTCCCTCTTTCCTTCCTAATCTTTCTCTCTATCTAGTCTCATCCTTTCTCTCTTTCCAGTTCTTAATCGTCTCTCTCTTTACCATCGCTCATTTCCTCTCTCTAATCTTTTCTCTTGCCATCTCTTATTTTCTTTCTCTCTTTCTCGTTCCCTATTTTCCCTCTGCTTCATCTCTCATTTCCATCTTTCTGGTCTCTATTCTTCTGTTTATTTCCAGTGTCTAATCTTCTGTCTCTTTTCAAGCTCTTATCTTCTCTCTGTCTCTCTTCTTCGTTCCTCGTCTTCTCCCACTATTTCATCATTCATCTCTCTCTTTCCTGTCTCTAGACGTGTCACTCTTCCCACTCTCTAATCTTCTCTCTCTTTCCAATCTCTTATCTTCTCTCTTTCTCTCTTTTTCGTTCCCCATCTCCCCCCTCTGTTTCATCTCTCATTTCTTTCTTCCAAGTTACTAATCTTTTCTCTCTTTTCAGTCTCTAATCTTCTCTCTTTCTTTCCAGTTCCTAATCTTCTCTCTCTTTCCAGTCTCTAATATTCTCTTTCTTTCCTGTCTCTAATCTTTCTCTCTCTCTTTTCAGTCTATAATCTTCTCTCTTTTTTTCCAGTTCCTAATCTTCTCTCTCTTTCCAGTCTCTAATCTTCTCTCTCTTTCCTGTCTCTAATCTTTCTCTCTCTTTCCTGTCTCTAATCTTTCTCTCTCTTTATCATCTCTCATCATCTCTACATTCTTATTTCACATATTTTTCCATCTCTCATCTTCACTTTCTCTTTCATATTTCACCTCCCTGTCTCTCGTTTCCGTCCTACATATTGTCTCTCTATTCTATCTCTCTTTAAAGTCTGTAAATTTTTCTCTCTTTCCCGTCTCTAATAGTCTGTCTCTCTTTTCTTCTCTCTTTCTCTTTCCCGGCTCTAATGTTATCTTTCTCTTTCCAAACATTCATCTTTTTCTTAACCCTCATTTTCTCTCACTTTGGCCTTTCTCTTCCTGTCTAATCTTCTATCTCTTTCCCATATCTCACATTCTTTTCCTCATCCATCTTTCCAGTCTCCTCTCTCAATCTCAGTCTCTCTCCCCCTTAACTCTCGTTTTCTCAAATCCTGTTTCTCTCTTCTCTCTCTCTCTCCCTCTTGTGCTTAAGTAAATCCTTCCACGCCAGAATAAACGAATGAATAGAAAACAGAAAAGAGGTGATCGTCTGCTTCATTTTGTAATTCATAATATAAGTGCTGCCGTGAATTCCCAGGGGATGAATAGGTCGCAGACAGGTCCAACTAACAGAAAATGGAGTTGTCGGTCAATGGCAAAATAGCTTGTGGTATTTTTTTCTTTGTTTTCTTGGAGGGGGAGGGAATTTTTAAGGAGATATCACTTGGCTTCTCTCTGAACACACAAAATAAATAAACAAATAGAAAAATTAATAATGTTGCTAAAAGTTTCTTATTAAAGTTAATGTAATTTTCTGCTTAATGTAGCTCATATACTGTTGTTTGTTTTTCCTGTGATAATGAACCAAAACATATAATATCTATTATATGATATAAAACACAATGTGATTTCGCAAATTTATAGGTCACGCAAGTTGAACTTACGTTTTTAGTAATGAGTAAATTTAGTAATATTCTATTATGGTGGCAGAAAGATTTACTCAACACCAATAAGCAAATATAACTCATATTACCATAAGATAACATCTTATTGGTATCTTTCTTACATGGCAGTAAATTTTGGACAGTTTCTCTGAAGATGAGAAAAAAAATAGAAGCAGCAGAAATTTGGTTCTCCAGAAGGATACAAAGAATTCTATGGAGGGAGCGAATATCCAACTAGGAAGTCTTAAATAAAATGGTAGCATAAAGAACACTTATACTCGAAGACGGGAAAAAAACAGCTGATATTCCTTGGATGTATAATGAGGGCTTAGATAACTTAAGCCTAACGGGTAATATTAAGGACATGGACCAGAGGAGAAAACAGCGAGGTACTTGACTGGTGAGGTTGTTAACGGGGGTGAAAGGAGGCTTAGCAAAGTGAGAAATCTTGGTCCTGCTGACAACTTTTCATCAACTACTTTATATACATACTAGCTTAAAAGCCGATATATCAGGCGGTATTTAAGCTATCATCTGCGGAGGGCTCTTGATTAGGCATTCGTAAAAATAGGGATGGGGGAGTAGATGCTGATAGGCAACAATAAATTACAGAAGAACTCGAAATTGATTGTTGCATTTAAGTATTGCATTAATATTTAAGCTTACCTTTTAAAAGTTCAACGAAAATTCTTCTGTCGCCACTTAATTTAAAGACAATTTAATGAACGTAAGTCCTTACTTTCACTACAAACAATTATTTTTATTTCACGGGATTTCGGAATTAATTTCGAATATTTCTAAATTGATTTCCAATTATAAAAATTGTTATTCGTCGCAAAAATTTATTAAAAAAACGCCGAAAACAGTTGCAGTCACGAAAATTTGGGAATCCAAAATTTCAAGATGGCGGGTCTCGATCCGACCAGGAATCATTTTAAATTTGCTCACAGAATCGGCCTGATTCCAAAATGTTTTGTGTTGGGAATGAGTTAAGAATATATAATTTATATATATATAAAAAAAAAGTTTTAAAAGTTTTTGTGTGACGCGTTTCGTCCTAATCCGATGAAGGCACCACTCGAAAACTTTTTTTTCACTTTGTCCTACATATATATACAGTGTGTAACAGTAAAATTGTCCAAATCGCGTAAAAGCAAAATTGTCCATTTGTTAGATTAAGCCCTGGACCGTTGTATCTTAGAAATGAATAAAGATATCTTATTGGAATTCTCCGAGATTTTTATAAAACTATTGTGCTCTTCTTTGAGCAATAGAAATGTATAATTACTCTCCAAGCTTAACAGAAGACTCGTGATGAAATCGATCATAAACGAAAATGACATGTTCATCATTAATTAAACATAGCTAAGGATCGGAAGCTCTTGTAGGATTGAAATAAAGTTCAAATATATATCTTATTATCCGAGGATCATTTTCCAACTTATTCAAGATGATCTTCGCCCTCTCTAACCTAACTTTCCGTCCTAGAGTAACAATGTGGGTCACAGGTTTCACGTACTTTTTCAAGTCTTTTTTTTACAGCTCTTTGAACTGTCATAGCTGAAATTCCTCTCTCACATGCCAAACGTCTTATGGATTGAGTTGGATCTTTTCTAATTAATCTCTTTAGATCAAAATTGAAATGATAATCCCTCTTCCTGTTGTGACCTGCTGATCCAATTTTCCTCTCTACTGTTCCCTTTTTTAAAACTTATTCACCATTCTCTTGATGGTTCTTGAATAGACTTTGAAGATGGAAGCCAGAGTATGAATGTTGGTAACACTACTGAAGGTCTAATGATCTTTTTCCTTTCAACATTGCTCATTTGTGAAAGGATCTAATTGAAAATAGACAAAACCTGTCTAAATTATCCAGTGAAAGATGTCTCAATATATATATCTATATCCCCTTGTACAAATTAATTGAAACAACCGCTTTAGCTTCCTTTCTTTCACCACACGGACAGTTTTAGACTCACTGGGGTGACCGAGTGTAATCGATTTCTATTTTTACCCAGATTAGATCATTTGAAGAGGTGTGCATTAATAGGAATCTATTTTCGGAGTGTAGCCTGAAATTTGTTTGGCCTTGAAAAATATTGCTTCATTCGTGATTTCATTAGATTTTTATCACGCCCAGACACTATTGTCTCGACTGTCGATTAGTTGTCATACAGCTATTGTCTGTGATGGACGTTACTCCAAGGAAGTATACAAATATTTTCACACTGCACAGACAAACTGGCAAGCTTTACCAGCGAGCAAATCAAAGTACTATAGATTGGCTCGTAAACTCTCCTGATTTAAGTCCAATCGAGAATCTGTTGTCAATCTACAAGGAACGTCTTCGTGGAATGAACATACGAAGTACTAACATGTGCAATTGATCATGTTTCAATGGAAAAATACGGAAACAAAGTAAATAATAATGGAATTATTCGTCTTGTTTCAATTAATTTGCACAAGGGTGTATGTATATGTGTACGTACGTTCGTGTGTGTATGTATGTGTGTGTGTCTGTGTGTGTGTACTCCTGTGTTCACTTAAAATCTCTAATATTAATTTGTCTGACCACCTTGTGCAAATAGATCACGTAATCAGGAGATGATATCCTTAATACAATGTTCCGTCAGGACGCAACCATTAATGGCTATCAGCAGATTCCATATTGTGAAATCCCAGACTATCTTGAGATCGATGGCGAATACCTTTTTGCTGATACCACCTCTGCCTTTTGGGATTCAGCGTTTCCTTTCATTTAAATTGTTTGCCACCCAAGGCTCTAGAGGCCGGTCTACACTGCTATTCAACCTATAGAGTATTGAAGAAAAAACAGATTCACGCATTTCAAAAGGGCATTTGTGTGAAAGCGAAAGTTAAAAACAAAACAAAGTCTGTCTATATTTCTGAGATGAGGTATTTACATTATGCGGACCATTGTCCTCATCTTTGTCTCCATATTTGTCACAACGTTTCGGCCGTTGTACGCTCCGGCCTTCTTCAGGTGGTTGGAATTTCTAACTGAACCCTTTACTTCACTCACTGGAGTAGACTGTTCTAGTTCCACGTGCCATGTTTAATGGATGTCAGTTGTATGTTATCTCCTGTTAATTCCCATCTCCAAGTTCTCCACTGCCTTAACCGGGTATTGAACTTGCACTCTTTGGCTCCTGTCACTGGATCTAACTAACGCCTTTATCCACTGTGCCATGTGTCCCTGAGGACAACATGGCACAGTGGATAAAGGTGTTGGTTAGATTCAGTGACAGGACCCAAAGAGTGTGAGTTCAATACCCGGTTAAGGCAGTGAACTTTCAGAGGGAAAATTAGCAGGAGATAACTGATAACTGACATCCATCAAACATAGCACGTGGAACTAGAACAGTCTACCCCAGGGATCGAAATAAAGGGTTCAGTTCGAAATTCCAACCACCTGAAGAAGGCCGGAGCGTACAACGGCCGAAATGTTGTGACAAATATGGCGACAAAGTTGAGGACAATGGTCCGCATAATGCAAAATAAAACAAAACAAAGAAATAATTGCGGAATTTGAACACCGTTTTCCAGTTTCCGGTTCGATGTTTGTTAATATACATAGACATTCAAATGGAAGCAAGTAATGCATAAAAGTAAGTGAAATTTCCCCCCTTGCACATTTGGCAAAACTAATAAACGGAAATGCTCAATTGTTGGTTTGATCTGTTTTACGGCATATCAACCTCAGTGGGTTAGATTTTTATTGCTGGTAATATTTTTTTTACAAAAAAAGTATTTCTGGTATTAAAGCCTATTTTTATACTTTCATAGTGATTTGACCTCTTTTTTTTGGGAGGTTTGGGGTGGGGGGTTCTATTTGCCCATAGCTGGGACCATAAAAAGGTGCTACCAACCCAGGTCTGGGTGGACCTGGAAACACCAACAATTAAGAGGCGGTTCGACGTTCCTCAAAACCTCATGATCAGAGGCCTTGCTTCTGGATGTAGTTTATCGTCTTACCCAGGACGTGCTGATTTATGACACACACACACACACACACATATATATATATACATATATATTACTTAAACTAGCATTCACTCAACGTGAACACCATTCGTTGCAGGACAAACATCGAAACGGTATTCTGCTTCTTGCCAAAATCGAATCAATTGATCTGTGGATATTGACTTTACAGCTTCAATGATTCGATATTTTCAAGAGTAGCAGGGATAGGTAAAAAAATCACTCTTTTTTTTATATATCTGTCTGATAAATACCCCAAGGGGTAAGATCTGTTCATTTGGGAGGCCACAGACGAAGAACAAGTCCTTCCTTTTCACAAATTATAACAATTCAAATTTCTACCACATCTGAAAAAACAACAGCAAAAAGAAGCATTTAAACCAGATTGTAAAAAAAAATCATTTATTTTAATAACTTTGGAACTTTTCCTGTCTAGTCATGTGTTGAATAGGTTTCTCTCTCTTAGCATTTTTATGTTACTTTTATTATTAAATTTTCGAAATCTGATCTTCCTTTTTAAATAACCATGTATATGTATATAAAGTGGTTAATGAAAAGTTCTCAGCACTACCAAGAAGGCCTTTTTCCAAATATTTTGATATTTCATTATTTATTGAGAAATGAGTCGAGGGAGAATTCTGCAGTCACCACCGTGATAGAAAACTTATATATACCAACTTAAAAATGTTAAAGTGCGATGCATTATTATTTTAAATCCCAAAGTTCAAATAAGCCTGGCACAGGGTCATGATAAAAGAGCACGATGACGTATGTGCTCATTATCTCAGTTAAACAGCGCTCTATCACAGAAACCATAGCAAGCAATAAATTTTTGTCTTTGCGTTTATGTTGTAATTGATAAAACTACAAACTATTTCCAGTAAAAAAGAAGAAAAAAAAAACGAAAACATGACAAACTTCTTGGCTTCGGACATCGTACAAGAAAAATCTTCCAGGAAGATTAAAAAAAAAAAATGTAATTATTCATCTTAAAGAAAAAAAAAATGTCTGAATTTTCTGCTGTCGATATCCAAATGGAATTTTATTGAGATCCAAACATTGAGAAAAGAGGTCGTCTTTTTGGAGCCAACAGTGGAGGTGAATGTAAAACTTGTTTTCTTTATGCGAACATAGCATCGAGAATTTGAGTGGCTGATTCGAGAACCTGATCATTGCAGACAGCGTTGTTGTAGCGAGAAGGAAGGATTGAGTCCGTCTTAAGAGGTAGACACGGAAGTCATGTGCCTAATTCGGAGAATACACGATACATTAAATTCCAAGTTAAATTATACTATATGAAGCATCTCTCCCGCATTATCTATCTATCTATCTATCTATCTATCTATCTATCTATCTATCTATCTATCTGTCTGTCCATTTCTTTCTTTCATTCGTTCTTTCTTTCTTTCTTTCTTTCTTTCTTTCTTTCTTTCTTTCTATTTCATTATGTTCATTATCTATCTATCTAGCTAGCTAGCTAGCTAGCTAGCAAGCTAGTCAACTGCTTCAGTTTGCTCATTTTTCTTTCTTTCTTTCTTTCTTTCTTTCTTTCTTTTAGGCTATCTCGCTCGTTGTGTGCAGTAATTGTTAGCGAAGCTAATTTTGTAGAACATTACGCCTGACAAGGGAGTTCGATCCTCACTAGGTGCCCCATAAAAATTCATCATTAAACAACCGACAGTAATCTCATCATATCTATCATCGTCTTTTCATATATATATATATATATATATATATATGTATATATATATATATATATATATATATATATATATATATATATATATATATATATATGTTTACGGTTCAATCACATTGAAACACAGCTTCTCGTCCGATCACCGAAGTTAAGTAATGTCGAGTTTGATCAGCACCTAGACAGGTGACTACTTGGGAATACCAAGTGCTTTAAGTTTGCATGCGCAAGTGGGTATAATGGATAACGGTTCAGAAATGGAAATCTAAAAAGCCGAGTTCCAATTCCACTGGCGTTTCTTATATTCACTATAATGCGAAAATACCAGTGAGATAAGTATGAATACATCACTTCTCCCCACTGCTATCGGTTAAATAACAGGGTGTGTACCAGTAAAATCATTATTATCTGCAAAACATTATTACAATCTAAAAAATATTTCTGGCTTTAAATAACTTTCAAAAGGTTGATAAGCCATAAAAAATAAATCAATCTATTTCAGTCGCTTTACCTATGCTATCGTATCTGTATTTCTGTCTGTTGGGATTTAAAGTAGTTGCAATTTACCTATATTCTTTGGGTGTCAGTTTAAACTTATACCCTTTTACTATATCTCTGATCTATAATTATAAATTTTAATTTTCGAAAGTGAAAATTTCACAGAAATATTTCAGCAAAATATAAATTTAACAGATGGGCTTTTAAAGTGATTAAGCAAGGAGGCAATCGTTTTCTTTTTATTTAATGTGTTCATTGCCCTAACATGGCAAATATAGTGCAGTGGTTTTCCTTGCCTCCTCCACGCTATTGCATTCAGAGTAGTCATTATTTTAGATTGATTTCCATCCAATGCTAGAGAGCAAAGTCTAGCCTACTATTTAAAGCATAGCTAGAGGAGAGAGCAGAAAAGACAGAATTCTCCCATAACCAAGTGCGTAAGGGCAAACGAGAACACAAAAGAAAATACAGATCCGAGAAGTAACTTTTATTTAATAATACTTTCGGAATTTAGGCCGGTAGATATTAATTTCATTTAAAAAAAAAAGCAGTTGTCTACTCAAAAGCTCACCCACAAAATATTATGTTCATAATAAAAGTATGTCTCTTTGTTTATCTAGCTAATCCCTTCAGGGAGGGTTGTGTTCCGTCAGCCCCAACTGAGCCAAGCAATGTATCGTGTTTACACTACAACCATGCTGCGCGGACTGTAGTTACTGCTTCTTGCAGAGAGCACATATCTGTAGTCAGCATTTTGAAAAAGAAGATCAGTGAACTCAAATTATGATACGTGTCACGTTGCTCTTGTGCAACAAGAGACAGCGACAGGGCTGTTGCGTCTTCCCAATGTCACTGAAGTGGCTCGGATCAATTTATTTTATGGTTTTGGGGGATATCTCCAATTGTGTCACGTGCTTGAATCGGCTCCTCAGGCTGATATTCCCAGCAATCGCCTCTTCGACAAATTGACCAAATATCACCAAAAATAATATACCTCGTCAATAATACATCAATAATATGTCAATAATCCTGCTTTCCTTCCTGCTGGATGCCATCGTCTGTAGTTTCGGTTTTTGAAAACCGTCCGACCCATCCGACTATTAGCCATATACGTCTTTTGGGGAAACCCATAGAGACCCTAATCAATACTGAACTGGTTCATCATCTCTCATCACAGGGCTTTTCACAGACAATCAATACGACTTTCGTTTCTCCAGGCCAACTCTTGATGTACTGACGATAATAACGGAAAAGTCCATCATGACTTAGATCAGGGGTTTTCAAACTGTGGTCCGCGGATCATAGGGGGTCCGTAGACAGCAAAGATTTATTTGTGGGTGACGTGCAACTTATAATGAACTGGAAGAACAGGCGGAAATTTGCAGCAACAACTTTCGAAATTCTGGATCACTGTAGCCTCCGAGCATCCATTGTTATCTCGAAAGGCAGTTAAGATTTTGTTACCGTTTACAACAACATATTTATGCGAAGCAGGATTTTCGGTACTAACCAATCTGAAAAAGAAATGCAGATACAGACTTGGTCCAGAAAGTAACTTACGTATATATTTATCAGTAATATCGCCAAGAATTGACAGTTTATGCAAAGCCAAGCAAGCACATCCTTCTCACTAAGTGTGTATTAAAAACATCCTGTTTGTGTAATTGACAATAAAACTATTTGTTAAATATTATTACTGTTTTCATTTACATGTAAAATTAATATTTTAATATAACAAAATTTAATTTTGTTACATTTTGCAGCAACATGCAGCATTAATTTATTTGAACACTTATGTCTAAAGTAAGCTTTAAACCAGCTTTCATTGCATTAATGCAAAATTATATGTTATATTCAGCAAATATTTATGTATAAACTTTATAAGCGTTTATAAGGGGGTCCCTAAGGTAAAGCCTGAAATATAAAGGGGTCCGCAAGTCAAAAAGTTTGAAAACCCCTGCCTTAGATAAAAACGGTGAAGCTCGGGCTGTAGCATTGAACGTCTCGTAAGCCTTGGACCGGTCTTCTCCACAAGCTCAAAAGTTACTGTGTCTCTGGGCACATTTTTGAGCTAATCCAGTCTTTCCTGTCAAATCGTGAAATGAAATTTATCCTGAACGGCCAGTCGCTGTTTCGAATTTTCATTAAAGAACTTTCTGATTATATCAGCCCTCAACGGGGCATCTACACTGACGACACTATTATTTACACCTGCCTCAATAGTAAGTTTTGTGATGTCAACAAACACACGTTTGACAATTTTGTGATGTCAACGAATATCTGTTGTCACTTTCGTAATGCTCGAAGTAGTAGAGACTTTGTAATCGCAGATACAACTTTAGTACGCCGTTGAACAATACTGGTGTCAGACCCTTCAAATATCACTCGCACAAATAGTAATTGATAATATTCGCACGAATAGTGTTATGGTCCGGTTCCTTGTACTACGGTGATAGTCCAAGGTAGTACCAATAAAGAAGAACTCGAATACGGATATATTACGAATAGGAATATATACAGAGAAGTAGAAAGTGTTAGTACGAACAATCAGATTTAGTAGTAATTGTCTGAACGCGACTCTGTTTGGACTGCCTCTGACTTGGTTGACTGACTCGCTCTGACTGACTAACAGACTCCTGACGGACTTCACTCCAGGCTTCAGACTGAACTCTAGACTTCAGACGGAACTCTAACCTTCAGACGGAACTCCCTGCTTCCTCTTGAGGCGCAGTATTTATTACGTATGGAATAGTCCATTATTTTATTATGGGTAAGGTCCCGTAATAGTAACCTGTGTAGTGATCGGAATAGAGAAATAGTATAGTGAATAGAGTAGAGAATAGTGATTCGTATAGTAATAGATGATGGACTAGAAATAGAGATCCGAATAGTAATAGAGGATATAGTAGAAACGCTGATCCGTATAGTAATAGAGGATAGAGTAGAAATAACGATCGTTAGACGTCAGTTACTTTGTACATATATGCGTTTCCTCTATGGTCACGTGGTCTACTTAATTCAATAATGGGATCGTCTGTGTTTGCTCCCTGGCGATCTATGTTCAAACTCAAGTGTCGGCAGCAACAATTTATTCCTATATAACATTGAGGCTGATCAGTCCGACAAGGTCAAAATGACAGTTGATGTACAAAATGACCTCAAGAAGGTCGTTAACTGAGGCAAAAAATAGGTTGTTGATTAACGCCTCCAAAACTAAACTTCTCTCCATTAATCATCTGAGAGACCCTTCTCTGCCTTTCATGATCATGGCTGATGCTAACCTCCAGAAAAGTGACTCATTTCGCTTTCTCTAGGTAACGTTCTCAG
Source organism: Acanthosepion lycidas (assembly GCA_963932145.1). Lineage (NCBI taxonomy): Eukaryota > Metazoa > Mollusca > Cephalopoda > Sepiida > Sepiidae > Acanthosepion > Acanthosepion lycidas. The sequence continues at coordinate 74,524,723 of OZ010605.1, forward strand.
CTGATATAAAATGGAAAGACTATATTGAATCCCTTGCTAGTTCAGCTGCCAAGTAAGTCGGTTTACTGTGTTGTGCTAGACAATGTTACTCTCCGGAATTTCTCTTGCATATCTATATCTACATTCTGTCTATGCTTAGAATATTGCTGCCATATATGATCAGGTGCCCTCGATATTTATCTGAATTTCCTTGTTATGAGCCTAAGAAGAATCAGCAATATTATTGCTCCTGATCTGGCAACTCGGCTTCAGCCACTTGCCCACCGCCGTGAGGTTGCCCATTTGTGCCATATATATATATATATATATATATATATATATATATATATATTCATGGTAATTGTTCGTGTGATCTGTTTGCTTTGATACCTAGACTGTAGGAATTTAAGCGCAGTACTAGACTGGTGTCCAGATCTCATCAACTGACAGTAGAGTTGGCTAGATGTAGCCGTAAGTTCTATGGTAACAGTTTCTTTTCTCGTATTTCTCAACTGTGAGACTCCCTTCCGACTCCTTGCTTTCCAGTCAACTTTAATCTGCAAAAATTTAAATCCAATGTCAATGCTTATCTCCTATCCTCCTGATTACTCTTTTCACATTCTACACATTACTAATGTTTCTGATCCTAATTCCTTCACACCCTGTAACCCCTTGCGTCTTAGTGGCTTTACTGCCTTTATTGGGTTGATGCCGATTAATATATATATATATATATATATATATATATATATATATATATATATATTAAACCTTCAGTTTCAAAATTTCAATGATATTTTTACGCCACCCTCACACACATTTATTCAACTCAATCGTTGATTTTGACTGCCTTAACTTTGTTTTCGTACCTTTTTAGTTTTTTACATAAAAATTGTTGTTTGTTAATTTTTTGATGTCAACAAACACTTGCCACTTTTGTAATGTCAACGAATACTCGCTGTCACTGCGTCCTGCTCGTTGTAGTAGAGACTTTGTAATCGCAGATACAACTATAGTAACGCCATTGAACAATTCTGGTGTCAGACGCCTTCGAATAACAACGACAATTTATTTCTTTATAACAGTTAAATTCTGTGAAGAAGGACATTTTTTTTTACAAAAAAAAAGATCACCGACCCGTACATATAGGATGTCCATAAAGTTCGTGTGCACTTTAAAATATTATAACTTTATTTGCATTTGTGAAAGAAATAATTTGTAAAAAGGATTACAAAGTAGTAAATCTATATTGTTTTTAAGGTTTTATTGAAATTTCTTTTAAGATTTTACATGTTCTACATCATTAGTAATACAAATTTAATACGATTTTGCAGTTCACGGAAAACATTTGCCAACTGATTTACAGTAATGCCTGGAATCACATTAGTTATTTTAGCTATACTTGAAACTAGGTACATTAAACTTTATAACATTTTTTACAGATTATTTCTATCACAAATGCAAATAAAGTTATAATTTTTTAAAGTGCACACGAACTTTATGGACACCCTGTATTTCAGAGGTTTTTTCTCCTGAGATCAGTAACACCTATACGAAGTTTTAGACTATTTTGAGCCTTTCATCTTCTACTTGTGGTAAGACTCGATCTACGCCCTTGCTGTATTTGTTTGTTTACCTATCTAGCTAACGAGCTAGCAATCTAAATAAGATGGCCACTTTATTGACAATAACGCTTTAACTAAATGAAGGCGATTAATATAAGATTTCGCTGTAATGTCGATTTGATAATCAGGTGATTAATGAGGCAGCAACTGTTATAGAAAGGCTTGTCACGTATTCCTTATTGACCTTTAACAGTGGTCAGTTAGCGGTCTGATTATTCGATATCAGGAGACGCCTCACTAGCAACAATTTCGACGTTAAGTAAGAGGCGGTCAGTACTTGACGATGACCACCACGTAGACCCGAGCAGATGATCCCGAAGTTTATTTCTTTCTCTTCACTTCATACTACGGCCATTATAATCCATAATCGGCCACTTGAGATGCGTGCCTAAATTGAAAGACATTGTATCAGATTACCACTTCCAAATGAAACCAGGTGTTAATTATTAGTCAATATGAATTAAGTTACGCTGACTAATTAAAAGTCACAGTTGCGTCAGTCGGTGAACTGTTTACGATTTTGTTTGAGATTGATACGAAGAAAAGGAATGACTCTATGTTTCTCTGCATCCTTACTCATCAAAAAGGAAATCTTTCTTTTTATACTGTTATTCATCACATACAAAGCACCAGAGCCTTTCAAGGTAGAGTTTTACTGAAAGAGATTGTTGCATAGAACTAAGAAGTTCAGATATTAAGATTGCGTAGAATTTACAGTACGAGACTGGCATCAAGATATCATCAATTTACAGTTGAGCTGACTAGATGTAGCCGTAAGTTCTATGCTAACAGTTTCTTCTCTCGCAATTCTCGTTTGTGGAACTCCCTTCTGTCTCTATGCTTTTCATCCAACTTTAATCTGCAAAAATTTAATCTGAAATGCCAATAGCTATCTACTGTCTGGTTTGGCTTTCCTTTTCACGTTCATTATTACTGTTTGTGTTTCTAATTCTTCCACGTAACTCCTTGTGTCTTAGTGGCTTTACTCCCTTACATAGGGTGATACCGATTAAAAAAATGAGTAGATGGCAGAGGTTCTAGATTCTTGTCATCGAAGAGGCACCCGTTCGGTGGTCTGTTCTACGAAGTAACAGTTCTGAGAAAGAAGCTGATTGAGAGAAACTTCCTCTTTACCAATAAAAAATGAAGGGAATGATGATTATCTTAATCTTTGTTCTTGGCATGACATACGTTGCTGCGCAAGAATAAGTGAACCTCTAAGATAATATTTAAAAAAAATTATCTTTTTTTGTCTGATGATCGACAAATCGTAATTAAAATATATATTCATTAGGAAAAACCTTTATAAAATCAATTACGACGACTATTAAAAAGTTTTACCAAGCTGGAATAAAAAATAAAAATATTAATTATAAATTAAGATGTGCAAAAGTAAGTGAACCCTTCTATTTAATATTTGCTGACTGCTCCTTTTGAGTTTACAATGTAAAGCTCTAGTTTGCTAACTCCTAATATGGCCTCTGTGGAGAAGAATTTCATACTAGCAATTAAACATGGCGGAGACGGCATTAGGATTTGGAGGTGATTTGCTGCAGCTGGAACAGACAAAAAAGTAAGTGCCCCCCTCCTATTTAATATTTTCTGACTACTCCTTTTGAGGTTACAATATCAATCAGTTTTTTTCCTATCATTTTAAAAATGTTTCTGGCAGTAGTGTGTGCTGATCTTTGACCATTCTACCCGGCAAAAATTCCCACAAATGCTCGCTATTACTGGACTTCTTGCACGCACTGCCTTCTTTCACTTGAATCACAGATTTTCAATTGGGTTTAGATCA
>OZ010605.1:74533124-74728124 GCA_963932145.1 Acanthosepion lycidas
CTGATCTCGACTTTAGAACGACTAAATATAATTGTAGGGCACTTATTTCCTTCCTGTAACCATGTCAAAGAAAAATACAAAGTGTAAATGCAAGTGTTCACTAACTTTTGCACATCTTAATTTTTAATTAACGTTTTTATTCCAGCTTTGGTAAAAAAATTTGAAAGTAGTTATATTTCATTTAATAAAGGTTTATTCTTAACGAATATTTAGTTAAATTAAGATTTGTTATCTGAAAAAAAAAGAGATAATTATTTTAAATATTATCTTAGGACTTCATTTACATTTGCACAGAACTGTATACTAGCCGTGGACGTCTGAATTGTTGAACTAAGGATTGTAGCTCGTCTGAACATTTTCTATGGAAATAGCGATAATGTAACGAGAGGTTAGCAAAGTTTCGTCTGTGGAAAAGGCATTTCAGGGTGGGAAATAAATAAATCGCTACAAAGCGGTGTAAACGCTTTTGAACACGGTCATGGTTGAAAAGGAAGAATGAGCATCTCCGGCCCAGATATATCTGCAGTAATTCATTTTTGGTCCGATCTAACTCGGTCAACTTGCAGTATAAGCACCATCATTGATCCAAAGCAGTCCTCCATCTAAGTATTGACGCCGCTTACATTCTCTGATCGAAAGAGAACATAAGAGGGTTGCTCGGATTTTGAGCTTGATGGCGCCAGGTTTCTGGCTACTGTTAAGTGTAAGTATGGCCACTCCGTTAGCAGTGGACAGTAAGGAGGAACAAAGACAAATGACCCGATTTCTCTGGTCGGAAGATCCGTCAGGGTTTAAGCTTCCAACAAAATACGGCGACAGTGGTCAAAGGCTTAGGCGTGACTCACGAAGAAGAAAAAAAAAAACAAACTCCGCCACTGACGAGAAGATTCATCAAGCTTGAAACGTGGTCATGGCGAACTGGCGAGTTAACATCGATGAGGTAGCATGTTCCCTGCAGATTCGGGTCACTGCTGGTTGTTCATCCTTGACGCACACTGCTTGTGGAGTGGCCATGTTTACACTGTAACAGCAGCAAGGAAACTGACATGATCAACCTCAAACTTCGGTCACGTGACCACGATAGTATCAACTATAAGCACGCTTGAGCAAAAGGCATTGTGACAAACCTAAAGATATATTATGGTAAAAGTGCGAATACATTTTGACTTACCCTCCTATTTTATTATATACTTATTCTTTCCAAATGACATGATGTATTGTGTAAGCTGAGAGGTACCCCTGCAGAAACATTCCTGGCTTGACCTATTGTAAGAGGAGAATGCGTGTTTTTACCAAGGGTAGAAACGGGCACATGGAAAGAAAGAAAGAAAGAAAGAACAGACAGACAGACAGGCAGGCAGAAAGAAAGAAAGCAAGAAAGGAAGAAACAACACAGAGAGAAAAAGCGAAAGAGTGTGAGAGTATAAGAGAGGCAGGAAACCAAGTATAAAATGTGGACTCTGTGTGTGTGTGGGTGTGTAATCCGATCTCTACTTTAAAACAGCCATTGTAAACGGGATAAGAAGCTTTCATCCCTGTAAGACTATTCACATACGGAAAGGTTGATGAGATATCTTTGTTGCGTACGTAGGGAGTAAAAAGAAAACACTTTCTCACACCACCCACACATCTGTAATATTGTGCATACATATGTAATATATATATATATATATATATATATATATATATATATATGTGTGTGTGTGTGTGTGTGTTCATGTAGACAGAGATAAAGGAGAGAGAGATAGTGTCAAGACAGGCGTTAAAGTAGAAATACAAAGATATATTATCGCGAAACTGTGGATAATTTTTGACACCTTCAGTGTAACACATTTTTAGAAAACTTCCCCTTTGATTTAAAAAAAAATCCTCGTAAACGCGAAAATACACAGCGTGATGGATATCCTTGCCAAAACAGGAATTACCAAACAGGCAAGTTCCGGTTTAGTTCACACCGTTTACTTGGCGAAAGACATGAACTCTGTCTGTGCTCTAAATAACAGGTTAGACTTATTTGTCTAGTCTTGGGTGGCAGTGAACCTGGGAGACGAACAATGCCAATGAGGAAGGCAACAGGAGAACCACTCAATTATCTTTTCCAAGATCATGAAATTCAAAGATAATAATGGAAAGGAATGTGTGCAGGGTCATGATCGCCTAGGCTCTGAAAAGACATGATTTAATATAAAAGGGAATTTTCGCAATATTTTTATTTCTATATTTATTCTCAAAATGATATCAGAAGGAGCAATAAAATGCAAAAGTACGTAGACCTACGTTTTATAGAATAGGCAAAAGCCTTTGCTAAAACACGCCGCAAAGAACTATTTGAACTGCCAGGCAAGCTTTATCTATTTGGGAGGTATATTAGAACAATACTAAACTTATACAGCAAGCAAACCTTCTCTATACGGATAGAAAAAGGAATTCAGTATACGCATACACACACACACAGAGGCAGAGAGAGAGAGAGAGAGAGAGAGAGAGAGAGAGAGAAAGACGCCTAAGACATAGATGTGTCATCTCACAAAGATGAAGAGGGAATTCAGATCTAGAGGGAACTCAGAACTGAACCCTTTTTTTAATCTACTGTGGTAGACTGTTCTAGTTCCACGCCCCCCGTAGATTAAATAAAGTGTTTCAATTTGCCATAGAAAGTTCAATTGTTTCTTTGGAATTCTAAGTTTAAGGGTCCTTTTTCTTTCCGCTTTCTCTAAAAATTCGTAGTTGCTCATATTTTCAGTTCATAGTAATCTCAGTATCCTACTGTAGAACCACATTTTTGTTTGGAGAAGTAGATTTTCGCTCTCTTTCGCTTTGTCTTGCTTTCTTTTTTTTATTCGACTGTACCTTCTCCTATTTTTCCTTTAAGTAATTTTTTTAATTCTATTCAGCGTATTCTTTCAAATGAAATTTAATATTTTTAATTTTTTCGACATTTTCTTTTAACTTGCTTTTCTAAATGTTCACTTCTTCCTCTCTTCCTCCTGGAATTTCGATTCTTCCTTTCGTTTTTTCTACAGTGAATTCGTTTATTTCATTCTTCCAGTTCTGATATAGCATATGACAAAGAAACTATGCTTGAACCACGCACCGTATTGTCCATGCAGCGCACCGAAAGCGACACATGCGCACAACCAATGCTCTAGCCCGCCCGCCATCAAGTGTCGTCTCGTCTTGCCATTCGTCACTGACACGTTCGTCTAGGAGTGCAACTCGCTTTCATTGAGAGCTCAACAATAGCAATAAACCTCAGAGTGCCCAGCTTGATAGGGTCCATTTTGGGAAAATTTCATTATTTGTCGTAATTTTCTGTTTCGCCAGGAGTTGTTGAATATCTAATTCAGTTGAATGCAGACAATCCCTGACACAGGAGGTGGGCATCCAGCGTCTCTCATCGGAAAGCGCACGTTTCAGCTATGTTGGCATCAACAATACTTCGAAGAATATGTCATTTCAAGGTTCAGGGCCGATTTCTGTAGCTAGTAACAAAAGTAATAATCACTAAAGGCATTTGTGCAGTGAGCCGGGATATACCTTGAGGTATGTTCTAAAATATTGCGGCCTATTTTCTCCCTGAAACTACAAAAAAAACAAGATGCCTAAAAACAGCACTGGTTAGAGCAAGGTTTCAGCTACGTACAGTCATTTCTCATATAACCATTATTATTGGCTATACATTTTCACAAACGACGAACAACAGCCTTCAGGGAGTGATCATAAACGTATCTTGTTGAAATGTATAATCTACCGGCCAACCGTGCTCAGATCCATTAACTGATCTCTATAAACTTAAGTCAATGATTGAAGTTTTTTCAGAATGGTAGAATACATCATACACACTTATTATTCGTAACAAATTTCGTATCAGACGCAATTTTCCTATACTGTCCTGGATCTGCTATCTGAAATAAGGCAAACCATTGTTTTTTATATCATTGCTCATCCAATATAAGCCTGGAGAGCCACTTAAGGTAGAGGGTTACTGAACAATGTTGTCAGGGAAAAGGGTAGAATTAAGAGGAAAAGAGTAGATGTGCATATCATTTTTTTACAATGATGTTAACTCTTTGTAATGCCCGAGAGCCACTCGATATAGAGGCACAGTTTATGCAGATATGTGGGAAGCTAGCGATTGACTGGCCTTGAAGTATCCTCTTGGTAGTCGGTTCCACGAAGTAGTGGTTCGTGGGAAGAAGCTCCTCGATCTGAACTTACATCTCATCAATTGAACACGAGCGGAATACAGGTGGTTCGCTACAATTAGTAAGGCATGGCGCGTCTTATCTGTGAAGGTCTGAACTAGTGGAACTAAGGAATGTAGTCCGTCCGGGGACTTTCCATCGAAATAGCGATAGAGCTTCGAGATGCTTGCGACGTATCGTATATATGGAGGTAAGGAGGTTGTAGATTGAAAAATAATTCATTACGCACAAGGACGCGGTGACTTTAGCGAGAGTTTCATCAGTACTCCATTTTCGTCTTGATCTAACTCTTGTAAAAGTAGGGGATAACAGATATTAGCTGCTGACTGGATGGGAATATGTTGGAATGATAATGAATGACCCTAAACATGAAGATGTTAAAATTGTGATCAGGGAAGCATCCCCAGAGGATACTGTTCAACAAAGCAGTGGCTCTCTGTCTGTGTTGAACTTCCTCCTTACCGATGGAATATAAAAGGAATTAGGATGAGTCAGCGATGTGTATGTAGCACGATAAGTCCGCGCTCTAAAGGTATTAGGTTGGTGCAAAAATAATGACGTAATAATGTCGTTTTTTGACGTAAAAAATACGTCAAAAAACGACATTATTACGTCATTATTTTTGCACCAACCTAATATGAGTTAGATGAACTAAGGGATGGATGTCGTTTGAACATTTGATATGGAAATAGCGATAGATTAACGAGAGGCTAGTATCTTGTCTGTTGGAAAGCAGTTTCAGAGTGAAAAACAGTTGATCACCCACAAGGACGTGTAAACACGATCAACGTTAGACAGTAAGAACTGGACATCTTCGGCTGAGACATGGCAGCAATGTCATAATTTTAGTTTGATCTCTTTTAAAAACAAAGTATAGCAGGGGGAGTCAGGTACTTTCTAGTGCGATACAAGAAACCGAACATTCTTCCACCATCTTCAGAGATGGTGGGGATATAGAGGTCCTTCTATAGGCCGGAAGTGAGCTTTGTTCTAAAAGACGTTCGAAGCACGGATGCTCACTGAGAAAACAACTGCTCATCAGGACTGCAGTAAATTTAGAATCTGCTCGGTGGTGACTAAACGTTACCAGTTTGGTTGTGAAGTTATTAAATAACCCAAACCAGTGGACTGAGATAACTAATTTAGTGGGAGACCAGCAGTCAAGCTCTGGGCATGTTTTGAGTGGGAAAATCAAAATTTACTTTTCCAAACATTGTGGGCCCACATAATAAATTAGGCGGAACTACATTTAGAGTGAATTTAGTTGTAAAGCCTGTGTGATGTTTATGTAGCATGTGCCTCAATTACGATGAGAGATGACATCTCCAGCATCACTTGTTCATGGTCAGGCTATGAACTTTTCAGCTCAACATCGTACCTGTAAAGAAACAATGCAGTTAGTAATAAGATGAATGCATGCAACGTTTCACAGCTCTAGCATCACTTGTTGATGATCAGGCTATGAACTTTTCAGCTCACCATCGTACCTGTAAAGAAACAATGCAGTTAGTAATAAGATGAATGCATGCAACGTTTCACTGCTCTAGCATCACTTGTTGATGGTCAGGCTATGAACTTTTCACCCCACCATCGTACCTGTAAAGAAACAATGCAGTTAGTAATAAGATGAATGCATGCAACGTTTCACAGCTCTAGCATCACTTGTTGATGGTCAAGCTACGAACTTTTCAGCCCACCATCGTACCGGTAATGAAACAATGCAGTTAGTAATAAGATGAATGCATGCAACGTTTCACAGCTCTAGCATCACTTGTTCATGGTCAGGCTACGAACTTTTCAGCCCACCATTGTACCTGTAAAGAAACAATGCAGTTAGTAATAAGATGAATGCATGCAACGTTTCACAGCTCTAGCATCACTTGTTCATGGTCAGGCTAGGAACTTTTCAGCCCACCATCGTACCTGTAAAGAAACAATGCAGTTAGTAATAAAATGAATGCATGCAACGTTTCACAGCTCTAGCATCACTTGTTCACGGTCAGGCTACGAACTTTTCAGTCCACCATCGTACCTGTAAAGAAACAATGCAGTTAGTAATAAGATGAATGCATGCAACGTTTCACAGCTCTAGCATCACTTGTTCATGGTCAGGCTACGAACTTTTCAGCCCACCATTGTACCTGTAAAGAAACAATGCAGTTAGTAATAAGATGAATGCATGCAACGTTTCACAGCTCTAGCATCACTTGTTAATGGTCAAGCTACGAACTTTTCAGCTCACCATCGTACCTGTAAAGAAACAATGCAGTTAGTAATAAGATGAATGCATGCAACGTTTCACAGCTCTAGCATCACTTGTTCACGGTCAGGCTACGAACTTTTCAGCCCACCATCGTACCTGTAAAGAAACAATGCAGTTAGTAATAAGATGAATGCATGCAACGTTTCACAGCTCTAGCATCACTTGTTCACGGTCAGGCTACGAACTTTTCAGCCCACCATCGTACCTGTAAAGAAACAATGCAGTTAGTAATAAGATGAATGCATGCAACGTTTCACAGCTCTAGCATCACTTGTTCACGGTCAGGCTACGAACTTTTCAGTCCACCATCGTACCTGTAAAGAAACAATGCAGTTAGTAATAAGATGAATGCATGCAACGTTTCACAGCTCTAGCATCACTTGTTAATGGTCAAGCTACGAACTTTTCAGCTCACCATCGTACCTGTAAAGAAACAATGCAGTTAGTAATAAGATGAATGCATGCAACGTTTCACAGCTCTAGCATCACTTGTTCACGGTCAGGCTACGAACTTTTCAGCCCACCATCGTACCTGTAAAGAAACAATGCAGTTAGTAATAAGATGAATGCATGCAACGTTTCACAGCTCTAGCATCACTTGTTCACGGTCAGGCTACGAACTTTTCAGCCCACCATCGTACCTGTAAAGAAACAATGCAGTTAGTAATAAGATGAATGCATGCAACGTTTCACAGCTAAGCTTGCAATCGTTTCTGCTCATCCTCGTATTTTCAAAGAATTAATACACTTATTAATAAGAAGTTTAAATGAATACCTGTAAGATTTCACAGCTCAAGCATCGCCTCTTGACACACCAAATATGAATTTTTCCTAGTTTAACGTATCGTAAATAGTATATTGATATAATTAATTATTTTTCTCTCGCATTTCTCGCTTCCGGCCTCATGCTTTCCAGGTAACTTTGATCTTTAAAAATGTAAATGCAATGTCAATCGTTATCTTTTGTATTCTTAATTTCTGTTTTTTTATTGTTACTTAATAATGTATTCCTTTTTCTCATATTCTCTCATACTTAGTAACCCATCTTTATGGCTTTAATGCCGTACTTGATATGAAATGATTTAAAAAAACAATTAAAATTACAATATGCCGCTAACTGTTGCTTATCACCATACCTTGAAAGTAGTAACTACTTAAGCATCTTAATCACAGTTTGAGAGCAAAGGGAAGTAAGCAGTGCTGATATTTCGGTACTATATTTTGAATATCTAATAAATTTTATAAATTATAATATTTTGTATATGAACTAAGCAATAACCGTAATGTTTAAATATATTCAACTGTTTTAATTTGCGGGAATTTCTTTAGTAACATTGAAAAACATATTGCGATATTTCAAATAAATTACTGCATTTGATCAACGCAAGCGTTCTCCAACGGTATTTTGTCTTACTGTCTTATATTAATGATAAATTCTCTGTTCAGTTGCAAATTTCCACAAGTTTACACGGATCGACTGATGGAAGACAGAACGGCGGAAACTTCGTTTTATTGTCTTTCTTTTATCATTTCACCTCATGTAAGGCAATAGAGCCACTAAGACACGAGGTGTTCCTGAATATGAAAGAATATGTAAAAAGACAATTATTATTAAGAGGTGAGAACAATAGAAGAGAAATCAAGAAGACAGTAGGTAACGATTGACATTGCATTTAAATTTTTGAAGATCAAAGTTGGCTAGGAAGTATAAAACCTGAAAAGAGCTGCTCAAACATGAAGTGCAAGAAAAGAAAATGTTAGCATAGAACTTACGGTTACATCAAGACAATTCAATTGTGAATTGATGAGACCTTGCCGCCAATCAAGTACTGCGCTTAAATTCATAGTCTAGGTACCTTAGCGAAGTGTTCACCTGAAGAATTACCATGAAGGTATTTATAGAAAAGACACAGGGAAGCTGCTTTATTGCAGGGAGAAAGTGACTGTAGCAGAGATGCTAAGTCAGGACCAATAATATAGCTGATTCTTTGGATTTTATCAAGACTCTGTAAAAATACATAGCAAGATCATCGAACCATTTGTGGCTATAATATCCAAAGCATGGGCGAATGGTAGATTAATAAATATGTCAAATACATTCAGTAGAGAAAAATATAATAAAAAAAAGATGAGGATATTAGTCCGAGAGTAAATAATGAAAAGTGAGGATTGTGAATGGGGGAACACACTTGCGTCCATTATTCTTGTAATAGAATCAGACAGCGATAATTGTCCGTAGATGGAAATATGCACCTCATCCAATAGAGAGGCGGGTCGCAACTGCTTTTGTTTACATTATTTGCAAAGTTCATTTTATTACATCCTATATTCAATTGACAATTTACTTCTGATTTACAACTGGGGAACCATGCTTCTTTTAAAAGTCAGCATTCGAAATCCTGGCCTTTTATTTGGGATCTAACACTAAATTTGTGGTTAACTGGGGCAAGAAATGGCTGGTAAACTTTAATGCCTCAAAAACAAATCTGCGCCCTTTTACCCACCTCAGAGAATCCTCCCTGGCTCTCATTAGAATCTCTGATGTTCAAATCCACATGAACTCCACTCTGCGCCTGCATGATCTCACACTGTCCGCTGACCTGAGGTGGAACAAATACATTGAATCAATAGCTTCATCTGCCGCAAGGAAAGTTGGTTCTCTATGTCGCGCCAGAAACCTTTTCTCGCCTGAGTTCATCCTTCAAATCTATAAATCAATCATTCGCACATGAGATACTGCTGCCATATATGATCTGGAGCCTCCGTTGTTCGTCTCAAGATCCTCGACAAAATCCAGAGACGGATGTGCAATGTAATTGGTCCTGATCTGGCATCTCGTTTACAGTTACTTTCTCACAGATGTACCGTTGCTTCCCTCTGTCTCTTTTACAAATACATTCACGGAAACTGCCTCGACGAGCTATTAGGTTGGTGCAAATATAATGACGGTTTTTGACGCTAAAAAATAAGTCAAAAACCGTCATTATTTTTGCACCAACCTAATACTTTCACTGGTTCCCAAATTGCATGAATTTAAGCGTGATACAAGGTTGGAATCTCAGTCCCAATCTTTCACGGTCGAAACGGTTACATGTAGCCGTATCTTTTACTCTAATAGCTTCATGCCTCGCACTTCCTGTCTGTGGAACTCCCTTCCTCTTACTTGCTTCCTTGGTAGCTATATTCTTCAATTATTCAAATACAATGTCGATCGACATCTTGATATGATTGATATAATTTCCCTACCTTCTCTTCATCCTTTCCTCAATAACGCCTCTTTATTCTTGCTCTCACTTTCTGTAACCCCTTGCGGGCTAGTGTCACTCCCGCGTTGCTTGGTGGGAAATGCTTAAATAAAATATTGAACCGGACAGGAAACTTAAGCCATAAGCACGCAATAATTTGTGTTTAATTTAATATTTACTTATTTATTTTTCCTGAATCGGTGTAGAGAGGTTCGCTTATCGTCTGGTTCGCATCAATTCTCTGTTAAGGGGTAAAAATTTATCTCTTATTTCCTGTTCAGGATTGAGTTTCCTGTCTCTTCTAAAATCTTTTCATTCCATTTCACTCCCAGTATCCCGTTGTGCCTTAGTGGCCTTATTACCTTGCTTGGAGTGAAAAAAAAGAAGCGATGGTGAAATGAACTGCTTACAACACTTATGAGCTAATAAGTTCCTAGGGAAAACGAAATGTCCCAGCGTTAAACACTTAAAAAAAACGATCTGCTATGTATATGGTGGGATTGGAAGAAGGTTATGTATTACGAGATCGAGCAAGTACTGTCCCCAATGGAACTGATTAAAGTCAGCAATCTCTTGTTTCCAGTTTAGGATTCGATTTCCGGTTCCTTCTAAAGTCTTTTACTTCTCTTTGACTCCCAGTATCCGCTTGGGTCTTGGTGACATCATCGTCTTGCTTCGGGTGAACTGATTCTCCTTATTATATAAAACAAAGCAACATATTAAAATACTGAAATAATCAACGAATAAGGTATTCTTAAAAATGCTGGCGCACTGTGGTAGCTAAGCTTAAAAACGTACATCCTCGTCAGTGGGAGCTAAGCTTAAAAGGGAACGTCTTCGGCAGTGAGAGTTAAGCTTAAACGGGAACTAAGTTTAAAAGGGAATGTCTTTGACACTGGAATCTAAGCTTAAAAGGGAATGTCTTCGGTACTGGGAGCTAAACTTAAAATAGACTGTCTTATACAATTTTAAGCTTCAAAGGAAGCTGAGCTCGATAGGGAATGTTTCTCGACAGTGGGAGGTGAAGATAAAAAGAAACGTCATAAGCTTAAAAATGAAAGTCATCCATTTTTTAGGTTAGCTCCCACAGTCATGGACGTCCATTTTTTTAAGCTTACCTTCAACCGTTGAGAATGTTCCATTCAAGTTTAGCTCCTACTGTTGAGGATGTTCATTTTTAAGCATACCTCCCACCATTGAAGACGTTCATTTTAAAGCCTTTGACAGAATAAAGTATTCATGGATTTTTTAAATATTTTTATATCGAAAGGTGTTTTTTTTTTATTGTAACTTAATTTCACAGAATTTGGTATAGCTAATTCTTTCAATCGCGTAATCAGTTATAACTATTTTCATAGCTTATCAGTGTCGAACGGCTTTTATTTGTATTTGAAAACGTATTTAGGCGTATGTTAGAGTGATGATTCAAGGCTTCCAATAATACAGAGAGAATTTACATAAATTATTAGGTTGGTGCAAAAATAATGACGTAATAATGTCGTTTTCTGACGTTAAAAAATACGTCAAAAAACGACATTATTACGTCATTATTTTTCCACCAACCTAACATCTTAGTAAATAATGGCAGAAAATTGTCAATGCGAACAATTTATTTTGAAAACGTTTATTGAAGGCTCTATTCTGGAAATCATGTGTAAGTCGAATTACGAATGCATTGAGAATTTTTCGACAAAATTACCCAGTTTTTGAAGTCTGCATTAACTCCCCTTTTAATACGCCTACCATTTGTCAATATGTCTGACATACTTTGGTGACGCAGTTTTTCATTTTTGGATTTGTGCTTGATTTTTATTTTTTATGGTTTTATTTTTGTTCATTAAAGATCTTCATTGAAGACTGAAACTGTCCTATATGCTTTTCTACAACCAGGAAAACGGCGCCCCAGTATATAATATAGCGACATCAACCCTGAAGCCACTGGTTTCAGCGATTTGAAACGATGCCAATTGAGATACGTAAAGCATAATGCAGTACGTTTAATCGCTAATCATTTCTAAATTCTTCGAGGGGTTATTGAAAAACATAGCTTCAGGCCAATACATCCATCCAATCTGGCACCTTTGCATTTTCTAATGTCTATTTGATATCTGTCTATATTTCTGAGATGAGCTATTATGTACACTATTTACATTATTCGGACTATTGTTCTCATCTTTGTTGCCATATTTATCACAACGTTTCGGCCGTTGTCCGCTCCGGCCTTCTTCAGGTGGTTGGAATGTCAAGCTGAACCCTTTATTTCGCTCACTGGGGTAGACTGTTCTAGTTCTACGTGTCATGTTTAATGGATGTCAGTTATCAGTTATCTCTTGTTAATTCCCCTCTTCAAGTTCTCCACTGCCTGAACCGGGTATTGAACTCACACTCTTTGGGTCCTGTCACTGGATATAACTAACGCCTTTATCCACTGTGTCATGTGTTGTTGGTTAGATCCAGTGACAGGATCCAAAGAGTGTGAGTTCAATACCCGGTTAAGGCAGTGGAGAACTTTCAGAGGGAAATTAACAGGAGATAACTGATAACTGATAACTGGCATCTATTAAACATGGCGCGTGGAACTAGAACAGTCTTTCCCCATTGAGCGAAATAAAGGGTTCAGTTCGACATTCCAACCACCGGAAGATGGCCGGAGCGTTCAACGGATGAAAAGTTGTAATAAATATGGCGACAAAGATGAGGACAATAACCCGAATAATGTAAATGTACTTATTTTTGGTTCACTAAACACAAAAAAGAATTTGATGCCCTACGCACTTAAAAGATTTTGGTGTCCTAAGCACATTAAAAAATTTGATGCCTTATGCCCTTAAAAGATGTTGATTCCCTAAGCATTTAAAAGAAGTTGATATCCTTAAAAGATTTTGATGCCCTTAGCACTTAAAAGATTTTGGTGCTCTAAGCATTTACAGATTTTGGTGCCCTAAGAAAATAAAAGAATTTCATGCTCTATGCCTTTAAAAGGTTTGGCTGCCGTAAGCACTTAAAAGTATTTGGTACCCTACACACTTAAAAGATTTTGGTGCTCTAATCATTTAAAATTTTGGCGCTCTAAGCACTTAAAAGAATTTGATGCACTATGTCTTTAAAAGATTTTGATGTTCTAAGCAATTGATAGAAGTTGATGCCCTTAAAAGATTTTGGTTCCCTAAGCACTTAAAACATTTTGGTACTCTCAGTATTTAAAGAGCTTAGTGCCATAAGCACTTAAAAGAGTTTGATGCTCTTAAAGGATTTTGGTGCTCTAAGCATATAAAAGATTTTGGTGCGCTAAGCATATAAAAGATTTTGGTGCGCTAAGCATTT
This sequence comes from Acanthosepion lycidas, assembly GCA_963932145.1. Lineage (NCBI taxonomy): Eukaryota > Metazoa > Mollusca > Cephalopoda > Sepiida > Sepiidae > Acanthosepion > Acanthosepion lycidas. The sequence goes on from OZ010605.1 coordinate 74,546,162, forward strand.
AAAATTTTGATACCCTAAGCACTTAAATAATTCGATGCTCTTAAAAATATGTTTCCTTAAGCATTTAAACGACTTTGGTGCCTTAAGTAATTAAAAGAATTTCATTCCCACGTATATATGCACGTTAAGTATGGTAACATGAATTCTTGGCGAGTAGTGGAAAAAGTTTTAGACTCTCTATGTATACTCAGTGCTAGATGAAACATCAAGCAGAATAATCATATGTTTAGAGCATCAAGTGAAAAGGGGAACTTATATAACGGAAAACTTTTGGAACAGGATTTTAACCAACTATACATCTTTGTCCAGGTCACTTCTACAAAACAACTTCTCTCTAGTCCTGTGCCAATTTCCCATTCTCCACAAAAAAAAATCCATTAACCGATTTTAAAGTCTTTACGTTGAACATTTGCGCGAAGTTGAATGAAAGCAGTCAGATAATAGCCCAGGATTAAAGTCGGCTGACGTTGTTTATTTATCAAACTCAGTTTCATGGATTTTATAGAATTTCACAGACTTCTACGTTTTATCATGCTCGGCTGGCTGAGAAAAAAAAACCCTGAATGAACGTGAGAAGGAAACTCACTGCGATTCTTTCCTTTACGTCACCGCACGTCTTTTGCCATATTCTTCACCTTGAAGAGTTCCTTCATTTTTTGATCTATTGCACACGCCACTGAATCCTGTTCTATGCACCTGTCTCCTTGCCTCCATACTGGCTAAATGGATTCTTTTTCGGATAAACGTCTCTTTTGTGCATTCAAATGTTTTACATTGGCTTGGCTTTCTCAGTAAATTCTCGGTAAATGATTAAGAAAATGGTCGATTTGTAATCCAGTGGATCTTTGGAAATATTCTTTACATTCTTAAGAACTTCAAAAAGAAAATCCGTGTTTTATTTGAATTGTTTTTTTTTTTTTTTTTTTTTAAGATCTTTGGATATTTGAACCTGAGAGAATTTTAACTCTTGCTCACTGGAACATTTTCTTGAACTGTGTGCACATAATTCGACGAAAATGTCTGTCTGTCTGTCTGTCTGTCTGTCTATCTATCTATCTATCTATCTATCTATCTATCACAAGCCTGTTCATATCTATCTATCTATCATAATGATTCAAGAAATTCTAGACAATGATCACAGAAGTTCTGACCCAGGGTATATGCGCCAGACTACATGTAAATAATCCTCTCATTTTTACGGGTATTATGCTAATAATAATAATCACAAATTTAGTCGATAAAACCCGACGATGTTGACAACGACACTGATACAGCGCGTAATAAAGGTACTGAAAAGATGTAGGAGGAGGAGGAGATGTAAACGGAAGATGTTGATAAATTGACAGAATCTGGGGAGGTCCGGGGATTGAAGGGAGAGATTGCTAATTTTGCCTGGGCGTGCGGTTTCTGCAGACAGCGATTTGCCGAGCCAATTACGACATAGCATCGAACGGATAAACAGAAATTTCGAGACACTGAAAAATTAAACCAGCCACGAAGACAAATCCCATTATTGTCTAATTTCGATAATTCTCCTTCTCCATTGCTGCTTAAATTTACCGATGTCTCGCACAGGTCGAGTCAATAGGAAAATTGTTCCCCTCCCCACACCCTTTCGATAAGCGTTGGCTATTTTCCCTTCGCTATCAACTGGTAAATCGTTAAGTGGATATTTATAAACGCCCTTGGATATAAAGAAGCATGGTTGCTATTGCAGAAATTAGTCCCATGGTTTTAACAGTTTCTTCTCTCGCACTTCCTACCTGTGGAAATCCCTTCAGATTTCTTGCTTCCCTGTCAACTACAATCATGAAATATTTAGATTCAAGATCAACCTTCTGCCTTCTTGAATCTGCTTCTTTGATTTGTCTTTTCTTCTTCCCCAATTTTAGTTTTATCATCATCCATTTTCACTCTCTGTAATGCTCGGGGGCAGCAGCTTAAAACTCATGTTCCAGCCTTGGTAGAGTTCAAAATCATTTACGCAGTGTAGAAAATGTATTTCCCATTCTGCAACCTCACGTCTATTGCTAACCTGTCGCTATATCCATGGCACATGTTCAGGTGAGATCTAATCGATTACCTTAATATTGGATAGAAAATTATATATTTTTTGGTTTATCTCATATTTCGTCAACAATCTTTTAAAGAGGCAGACAGTAAAAAAAAGAAAAAACTGTTTGTCAACGTCACTTACTGATCTATCTATCTATCTATCTATCTATCTATCTATCTATCTATCTATCTATCTATCAAGTCGGCTTGATAGATAGATAGATAGATAGATAGATAGATAGATAGATAGGAGGACTTGATTTTCACTGAAGTCCCCCATATTTGCCAGTTTAAGAACACTTGGAATTCTCAAAATATGTGTATGCATTTTCTTTTCTTTTTTTAATCATTTCATCCCAAGCAAGGCAATAAAGCCACTAAGACACAAGGAGTTACTGAGTGTGAAAGAATTAGAAAAAGAAAAACATAAATAAGGAATGAGAATAATAAAAGAAGACGATAAAGGCCGGGAACGGAATCGGTTGAAAATGAGTAGATTCTAATGTTTTTATCACTGGGATTTACAATGTTATATTAGCTGTTTTCAAGTATACCTTATACCAAGAAAGAAAAGCCTTCATATTAATCTAAGACAGAGTTGCTCGGTATATGGCCTAGGAGAGACATCAACAGATGCCTTAGTGTGCGGCAATGGTGAATAATCTAGATTAGCAAAATATATTTATTGCTTAACTTTAATTTGTTGTTTAAACAATTTGTGTTATTCTTATAAATAAAATGCTACCTTCCGAAAAAAATAACAGTTATCAACATGCTCACTGGGTGGTACTAGGTGGTAAGCAGGAGCGTTTTATTAAATATAATTGTAGGAGTATAAGATGAGAATGATTGATTTCATTTGCACTAATGCGTACAACGTCTCGTTAATCATTACTACAGAGTAGGGATTTGCATCTACACTGAGTGCCCCATACAAAGTTTAACTTATTTCGATCACAATTATTAGTTTCCGCACGTGGGGATCTTCTATATGACAGACCGAAAGGAACGCTTTTAAAGAATCATTGATGCATTCCCTTGTTTTATGATGGGGTCGTGTGTTACAGAGCAACTTGCCGTAGAACATTTGCTTGGGTATTCTGCTGTCTCAAGGCGAATGTCACGGCCTGCCTGGTAAGTCCCGTGGAGATCAAGAAACGCGTCAACGATCAGCTATATACATATTTACAGAGCTTTGTGTGCTATGAGATACACGTGAATAAACAGGCGTGAATAGAATTAATTACTGGCACAATGCTGGGCGAGTTTAGCCTGATAAACACTGATGCACATCGAGATATAGATAGAATAAGATAACACAAGGATACAGATATGCATTGCCTCCCAATAACAGAACAATACAATCGTAAGTTTCGTGTTTGACATTTCTTTATTATTGGGCGGGGGTAATTGATTTTACAAAATTCTTTTCGTAAGGGATACCCAGTGAGGATCAAACTCATTGTTCAGCAGTAATGATTAACCAGATTATCTTCAGTATCTGTCTATATTTCTGAGATGAGGCATTATGTAAACTATTTACCTTACAGTGGATGAAGGTGTTAGTTAGATCCATTGACAGGACCCAAAGAGTGTGAGTTCAATACCTGGTTAAGGCGGTGGAGAACTTGGAGATAGACTTAAGCAGGAGATAACTGATAACTGACATCCATTGTACGTGGAACTAGAACAGTCTACCCCAATGAGAGAAATAAAGGGTTCAGTTCGACATTCCAACCACTTGAAGAAGGCCGGAGTGTGCAACGGCCGAAACGTTTTAATAAATATGGTGACAAAAATGAGGACAATAGTCCGAATAATGTAAATAATGCAGATTATCTTCGTTAACCCTTACCCAATCCGAAATACATATTAAGTTAGGTTGGTTACTTTTAGAATATGCCATCCATTGTGAATATTAATGGTAGTGTTAGCTGTTTCCCTATAAGAAAATATTTGGCATTCATTGACCATTACTGCTTTGGGATGACATTTATAAAATCCTTCTTATAAAACATTTTTTTTTCAGGAAAATAAGCTTCTCAAGCTCACTGTTCGCCCTGTCCAACATTTCCTACCTAATTTTTTATTAAGTCGTGTGAAACGTCTACATCTTGATTATATAATTATTTTTTCTTAGAGTTACATGTGCTATTCACTTTAGTTGTTGCAGCTATTGGTAATCCTTAGGTGAGGTAGTTTCTCTTCTTTGGTTGGTTGTATGTTTTTGTTTAGCGGCATATCAACATCTCTATGCGTAATTTAATACCGAAATCTAAATATTTTGTACGCAATTTTATTTATATATTTATTGATATAATAATGGTTTTGGTGATATTATTCTTACTAATTAACTGGGAGGAATTAGCTGGGAGGAGAAGAGATGGATTCATGCCTTTCTCAAGGGTATTTGCGCGTAAGTGAATATAATGAACCCAACTGGAATTCGAACTCAGCTCTCCAATTAACAATTCCGAGCCATTTTATATTTCACCACCCACACATCTAAGCTCATAGCACCTTAATTCAAAAGCGGTCACCCATCTATGTACTGACAATGCTTGACGTTGCTTAACTTTGATGAATGTACGGAAACCGGTGTTTCAATGTAATACGGCTGTTAGTGTTGCCACCTTCACATCCAAGATTCCAACATCTGGTAATTACAAGCGATCTTCAATATACGTAGTGACAAAGCTCGTCGTTGCTTAACTTCGGTAATAGTACGGGAACCGGCATATCAACGTGATATGGACATGCCATGCAACCCTCGCACCCATGCTTACAGCATCTAATATTTCCAAGCGGTCACCCAAACAGGCTCGACTTTGCTTAACTTCTGTGATCGTACGAAAACCGGTGTTCCAACATCATATGGCCTTAAGATCCAAGCTTACAACACCTGGTATTCCTAATGCTGCCAACCCATCGAGGGACTGACAAGGCTCGACGTTGCTTAACTTCGGTGATCGTACGGGATCACGTCTGAGCGTGATATGGCCTTAAGCCATGCCACCCGCACACCGAAGCTTATAACACCCGGTATTCCTAATGTTGCCAACCCATCGAGGGACTGACCAGGCTCGACATTGCTTAACTTTTTTCATCGAATGTAAACCGGTGTTTAAACGTGATATGGCTGTAAGCTATGCCACCCGAACATCCAATCCTACCACACCTGGGATCCCTAAGCGGTCACCCATCGACGGACTGACCAGGTGGATGTTGCTTAACTTTCGTAATCGTACAGGAACCGGTGTTTCCACGTGATGTGACTGTAAGCTCTTCTGTTATTTGAATCCTTTGTGATTTCTTTGATACAGAATTTGTAGAGGAACACCAAGTAAGAATCGAACTCTTAACTCTGAATTGCCTCATTGAACATTAGCCACGATAAATGAGCCAAAGAAAGAAAGAGAGAGAGAGAGAAAGAGAGATTTTCTGACTACCCACAGTGCGTTTCGGCTTCATCGAGTGGCAAAAATGGAATATGCTTTCAACTCCCCGCCGATGGTTTACAAGATTATTGGCCGCTTAAAGTTAAAACAGTCGGCCGTCTAACAGATTATTTCTTTTACTTTTCGTTTACATGTCCGCCGAAGACGCGTGATACGCGCTTGTTAAAATGTTTCATTCGTCCGTCTACCGTCAGAGAAAGAAAATGGAATTCCTTATTCACTTCCTTTGCACTCTCTTATCCGGTCTGGCAGATCACATGACTCGACGCCAAAATTCTGACGGAAAGAAGAGAGACAATCATAACGTGGACTTCCCCGGTGTTTAAAACTTTCATCAAGACAAAGGTCACCGTAAATTAACGTTCCCCACTTGCGTACACGCTTTTTCTGACTTTCCCTTATAACTTCCAAACTAAACGCGATCACTTTGAAACCGCATGTGAGCGAAAACCCCGTTCTAAAAATGGCAAAAACAAACAGTTAAAAGATTTATGTCGTTAAGGCTAAAATAACTTTTCCGGACCAATCAGTCGTATCAATTGTTTTAGAAACAATAACATTTACAGGTTCTGTGGATTTTATCAATAACTCACCGTATATACTTACGTATATTGCAACATTTGATGACCTAATTTTCAAGCTAATTTAAAAGGGTTGCATCATAGACAAGATATATATCTAGCGAATGGACCTTCTGGCCCTGACTATTACGTTGATCACACTATATATCCATTTACTCTAAAATAAACTTGATTTTGATCAAATTAATGTTTTATTTAAATGTATCCAATAATAATACATGTAATATTCACATATTAATATCGTATTATAAAATACAAAACATAGCGAATATGCATATTTTCCATTTGCGTTTATAAGACGTTTAGATGTTTCTCGTTCGGTTGTATATGGCTGTACACGTTTACGCAAAGAGTATAGTGTTATCATTAGGTTGGTGCAAAAATAATGTCGTTTTCTCACATATGTTAATTTATATATGATTTCTGAATTAATTCATTGATATATATATAGCCATGTTATATATAACTTTGAAGCGCGTTTTTTTGCTCTATCGAATCGTGTTATTCGTTACAGTTCTCAATCTCTTTCATTTTTTTGCAGGCTTTTCCACAGTATGGACAAAATTCAAATCCGCACGATTTTCTTGTTCCAGTTCAAATTAGGCCGAAAAGCTGCCGAGACAGCTCGCGATATCAATGATGCGTTTGGCCCAGGAACCACAAACGAACGTGTGGCACAATGGTGGTTCAAGAAATTTCGCAATGGTAACGAGTGCTTCGAAGATGAAGACGGTCGCGACCGGCCGACTGCGGTTGATAACGAACATTTGAAAGCCTTAATTGAAGCTGATCCTCGCAAAACCACACGAGAAGTTGCTGTTGAACTCGAGGTCGACCACTCAACAGTCGTTCGCCATTTAAAGCAAATAGGGAAGTCAAAAAAGTTGGATAAATGAGTGAATGATAATAAAAAAAAATCGTCAAAAAACGACATTATTTTTGTACCAACCTAATAACTATAATTTATCATTCTCTAATATTTTTAGCTTATTTAACTACAAGATGGGATAAATATATTAAGGAAAAGAGCTTAGTCTATTATAATGTATATATAAAGGAATATTTCATTTAAATAATATTTGCGTTTATACAAATAACGGAAGAGCTAAGTTAGAGCTTGAAATATGGATATATCAAATTTTAGCGCGAATCCCAAACCCCGAAATCCCTTCAAGGTTCTTCAATGTATTGCTTTCCCAACTGATCGATTTCGGTTCAGTCCAGGTTTCTTAGATTTTTTACAATAATTTTGCCCCAATTAAGGCGATAATTCCGCTAAGATGCAAGAGGTTACTGAGAGTGAAATAAAATGAGAAGACGTTAGTGTGAAGATAAGACAATAAAACCGGAGAAGAGTTTTATAGGTAAGAAGTGCGAGTAAAGAAAATATTGGAATAGGACTTACGGTTACATCTAAATATTTCACCAGTAAAATGATGAGACCGAATTACCAATCTAGTAGTGCACTTCATGCGGTCTAGGTACGAAGGAGGAGAGCTCTTTAGAACAATTGCCGGGGAAATATTGATAGAAAAGACTAGGGGAGGCCATGTTACGGCGATGGGGGAAGTGACTGAAGACGAGATGCCATGTCAGGACCAATAATATTGCAGATTCGTCTTTGGATTTTGTTGTGAATCTAGAGGTATATAGCAAGAACACCAGACTAAAAAGAGCAGCAGTATTCAATGCACGGACGAATGGTATATTTACAAATGTGTAGGCTGGAACTGCTCAGCAATGTTGATATATTCGGGAAAGATATCAGAATAATCAAGAACCTACACTGGCAGGAAAACAGCATTCATGCACACAGGGAATGAGTTAAGTGGATATAGAAAAATAGAAGGGGACGTAAGGCAAGGATTGCGTCTTCTCACCCGACCTGTTCAGCCTATACAGCGAGGCAATTCTGCTCTTTTTTTTTATTCACAGACGGTGCCCAACTGACCCTACTATACTGTGCCGTCGACAAAATCAAAAACTGTCAAAGTGCATGTGCGAAATAAATAAATATATATATATATATATATATTTAATGGCGACAATTTATCCATCGCACCTTGTATTGACAGAGATATTAAACAAAAACAGTGATAGATGTCTGGAAAAACGGATGTCAAAATGGCTGAAAGTGAAAAAAAGAGAAAAAGTATAAAGTCAAATAAGAGACAAGAATTTAACACGTACGCACTCGCGCGAATACACACACACATACACACACAAACAGACACGTACACACAATCACACACACGCACACTATGAAAGGAAAAATCAACTTCGGACCAAAGCCAGTCAATTGCTGATAACATCTGACAAGTGGACGGAGTTATTCCTTGAAGATCCTTCTACGAAACTCAAAGGTAACAGTAATGATCTAAGTGACACATTTCATATTTGTATTAATATATATATATATATATATATATATATATATATATATATATATATATATATATATATATATATATATATATATATATATATATATATATATATGGAATAATTCAGACAGTTATTTAATATATTTTCTGTTTATACGTTATTTAACAGATACAATATATTTAAGTAAATTCTCTGTTTTTTAAATAAGATTATTAATTAGATTTAACGGCCTGAATTTTCGAGAAATTTCGTAGAAAATATACTTTCCCCGATAGGAATTGAACCTGTGCCCTATACGGAACCATCAGATGATCTGACGTGCTATACCATTCAGCTACAGAGGAAGCCTATGATTAGCAGTATCCAAATTACTGTTTATAAACAAAAAACCTTCGACGATCTATCTCGATCCGTCATATCTGCTCAAGAAACGTACCTTAACGTAAACATTGACAACACGTCATGAAATGGATTAAGTCCGACAATGACTTAATATATTTTCTGTTTATTTGTTATTTAATTGATACAATTTATTGAAGTAAATGCTTTCTTTTTAGATATAAAGTATTAATTATTTTTACCGACCGTATTTTTCAAGAAGTTGTGTTCCATCGTATATGACGCAGGTCGTAAAACGCATAATTTCTATGAAATTTCACGTACATTCGGTGTGCTAAATGTTATTGATAGTGTTTATTTCAAAGACAGAGCATTTATTTAAATATATCCATTAAATGATGTATAATCAGAATATATATATATATATATATATATATATATATATATATATATATATATATTCTGATTATACATTATTACCATTACGATAATTTATTTTCACCTAAATCCTTTTTTAAGGATTCAGGATCATCAGGTAGAACTTCCAACAACGAATTGAGAGGAAAATTCCACTCAATTCGTTGTTGGAATTCCGCGCCAGGAAATTTTTCTACCCGGAGTCGATCCTCCAGATCTACAAATCAACAATTCGCCCTTGCATGGAGTATTGCTGCCATATATGGTCTGGTGACCCTTCTGTTTGCCTCGGGGTTCTTGATAGGCTCTAGAGGCGGATATGCAATGTAGTTGGCCCTGTCCTGGCGTCTCGTCTACATTCACTTTCTCACAGACGCGCCGTCGCCTCCCCCTGTCTGTTCTACAAATACTTTCATAGAAATTGCTCCGAGGAGCTGCATTCGCTGGTTCCCAGACGTCATGAGTTCCAGCGTCTTACGAGGCTGGCATCCCGCTCTCACCCCTTCACTGTCGAAACTCCTAAATGTAGCTATCTCTTCCACTCCAATAGGTTCAATGTCTCGCACCTCTCGCCTGTGGAACTCCCTTCCTTATTACTGTTTCCCTGTCAGCTATAATCTCCAGTTATTCAAGTGTAATGTCAATCGACATCTCTAGTTGCCTTGATCTATCCACTACCCTCATCCTTTCTACTATCACTCCTATCTGATCTTGCTCTAAATTTTCTGTAACCCCTTGCGTCCTAGTGGCTTCCCGCTTTTCTTGGGGTGAAATGCTTAATATATATATATATATATATATATATATATATATATATATATATATATATATTGACCACTAATATTATCTTTCTCTCTATATATATTGTTGTGGTAAGCCCTTCTTTCTTAGAATGAACTCTTCCTCCTCTCATCAATACTAACTGCGAGAATCGCTTGGGGAGCGTACATGCAGCCTCTGACTGTGTGCGACTTCTGTCGAACTCTCAGCTTTGGCAGAGAGGAGCCCGGACGAAGCTACGCCGAAGTTATTTTACCACAACCCCTTTAACAGGACTATGGATCATCAGACTTTACTTCCAAAGTTTGAAATGAAAAATGAAAAGAAATTCACAGCCCTGTTAAAGGGGTTGTGGTGAAATAACTTATTACATGGAACCTTAAAATGGTCTGTTTTTATTCAAACATATCTGCTCTGAATTTTACATTGAGCTCTCTGGATACCATCCTCCTTGGGTCTACCCATGCGGATTACCTAGTTTTGCATAATATATATATATATATATATATATATATATATATATATATATATATATATATATATTCAGATATAAGAAAAGAAAAATCGTCTATAATTCCACTACCATTTCATTTCAAAATGGGTTGAATACAGAGTAGAGCTTTCCGAAACACGAAATCTATTGTGTAGCGATTTTTAACAGGATTTTTTAATCTTGCATAAGAAATTATTTTATATATATCTAAATATATATAATGACATATATTTGTATTAATTATATATATATATATATATATATATATATATATATATATATATATATATATATATATATGTGTGTGTGTGTGTGTGTGTGTGTGTGTGTGTTAGGTTGGTGCAAAATAATGACGTAAAAATGTCGTTTTTTGACGTTAAAAATACGTCAAAAAACGACATTATTACGTCATTATTTTTGCACCAACCTTATATATATATATATAAATATATATATATATATGTGTGTGTGTGTGTGTGCGTGCGTGTTTATGTATGTATGTATTAGTCCATAGTTATTTTAATAAATACTAAGCTTAATCAAGAGAGCATTTTTACTTTCAACATTTTTCCTTCCTTTTCATTGATTTTTTTTTTCGTCGAGAATATAACACAGAAATCAAACATTATACCGTGAATATCTCAGATAAAAATTCAGGTTTCAGACTAGAGACTTCTCGATCCAGCTCCCAGCATTTATACATTTGCGACACCAGTCTGCCTTGAATATCAATTGGATTCAATGTATGCATGCCAGCGAATACGTTACTGTCACGCTTACCAAAAATCGATAGTTTCCATTCCTATCAATGTAAGAGCGTGTCTCGTTCTGCGACCGGGAAAGTTCGTGCACACTTTTGGTTCTTTCCCGAAACGGCACGTACTCTCTGAGGTCTTCTTCTTGCATTTGGGCACATGCACAAGAACGTGATCATTCAAGAAGTCCTGGAAAAACATAGCAGAAATCAAAATTTAACGAAAGGCTTGATGATGTTCTCAATTCTACGTCTTACTGCGAAACCGACATTGAATGAAATAGACCACACACACACACACACACACACACACACACACAAGCGTGCGTGCACACGCACATATGTGTATGCGTGTGTGTATGTCTAGCTAGGGACTGAGAGATTGATAGGAATGCTTCCGAATTAGCGATAGATAGATAGACATATAGATAGATAAATAGAAGCAGAATGAGAAAGGTAAACAGATAGATAATAGTAACAATTAGATAGATAGATATATAGAAACGGAAAGAGATAGATAAAGAGATAGATAGATAATCATTAAAATTAAATAGATAAAATCAGAATCAGATAGATAGATATTCCTCAAAATTATATATATATATATATATATATATATATATAAAGATAGATAGATAGATAGATAGACAGACACATAGATAGAGATAAAGAGAATTGATAAAGTGATAATAAAGAGAAATAAACACCTAGAAGGATAGATATCTCTACTTGAGAATTATATATATATATATATATATATATATATATATATATAGATAGATAGATAGATAGATAGATAGATAGATAGATAGAAGCAGACTGAGATAGATAGTTAATAAGATAGATAATAAAAGGAATTGGATAAAGAAACAATAAAGGAAACAGAATAGATAGATAGACAGATAGATAGATAGATAGATAGATAGATAGATATACAATGGCAAAAATCTATTACGCCTAACGAAAACACATTATTTAGAAATTACTTTATTTGTTCTTTGGATACATAAATAAATTAAAGTCTGCAGGTCTGGACATTCAACCAGATATGGACGAGATGTGCGTTATTTAAAAGGATAATTGAGCATTACTGGGCTGTAACAATCACTGTGGCCGATCAGTTTAAAGTAACCTGATCTCTAAATCCTGTCTCAGATGGTGGCTACACCCCATAAAAGATGAGACATGTTCGAACCATACAGAAGAATGCATTTTTATTTAATAATACTCGGGAATGCGCAGTTTAGAAATAATTCACAAAGTTAAAATTATGACATCCCCGCGGTGTCGCTGCGCCAATTGTGACGTTTGCCTGGCTGCGTCCGTCGTGCTATCCTGTCCTGTGACGACCAACTGGCTTGGTATTGGTCGCGGCACCAAATGTGACGTTCTAACCTTTTGGTGATTCGGATGGGAATCGGGTTAGATTCGGTATCAGCTTTGTCATTCCCAGCTCGCCCCCAAAGTCTGGTTACCGAAGTAACTGTTTTGATTTCTAGTCTAACCTACCCACGTTGTGATTTGATCTTAGGTAGACGAAATCAATCAGTCGCCGGGCCGCAATGCAAGCTGATTCCTGGCAAGGGCAACACCGCACAAGAACGACATTATTACGTCATTATTTTTGCACCAACCTTTTATATATATATATATATATATATATATATATATATATATATATATATATATATATATAAATTAGAAAATGGACTCAGTCCGACAATTATTTAATATATTTTCTGTTTATACGTTATTTTTATCGATACAAATATATAAATCAATTCATGAAAAAATATGTGTCCCTCGACGGAAATTGAACCTGTATCCTACATGGAACTATCATAAAGCCTGATGTGCGATATCATTTAGCTACAGTGGAAGCGTCTGGTTAGGTTGCTCTAATTACTTATTTAAACTAGAAATTCGACCTTGCTAAACGGATGCTTAGATAGATAGATAGATAGATAGATAGATAGATAGATAGACAGAAGCAGATGAATATAGACAGACAATAGGTAGATAATAAAAATATTGAATAAATAGATAATAAAGATAATCGTGAGAATTAGATAGATAGATATATAGAAGAAGATATATATATATATATAGATAGATAGATAAGTAATCATGGGAATTAGATATATTTAGCTTAAAAGCAGTAATTTGACTTTGATTACCAGACGCTTTCTCTGGGCACATATTTTCTATGAAATTTCTCGGACATTCATGCCGGCAAATGTTAACACTGTTTATTATAAACAGAGAATTTACTTAAATATTTGTATCTATAAAAATATCGTATAAACAATAAATAAATACATTTTTGTTCGTGTGTATTATGAGCGTTTTTAAAGAGCTGTCCTAACATAGGTCTCTCGGATATTCGTAAGGTAGAAATAGATACATTAGCGAGACATCTAATAATCTAAAAGCATGCATCTACAGAAATAACACAGACCTACGTTTGGAGGAATATAATACACTATATATATATATATATATATATATATATATATATATATATATATACATACAAGCCTGTTTCGCTGTATCACAGCTCATCAGTAGACATTGGATTGCTTCAAGCCGGGATCGAAACTTGATCGATTTGGCGTCAGTCAGAAATTCTACCCCTAAGCTATCGCCGCAAGAGAAAAATGAATCTTTTAACGTATTATATACGTGATGTATACAAACGCCAAATCAGCAGCAAGAGCGCTCAATTCATGACTGAAGAGCGATGCGTTATGAGCAGAAGCAGCCACGATTTTAAAATTTTCCAAGAGATCGTACGAAAATTGTAACGCTGCACGAACACACTGGCAAGCCATACCAGTGAGCAAATCAAAGTACTATAGACTTACCCGGAAACTCTCCTGATTTAAATACAATTAAGGATCTGTGGTCAATCTGCAATGAACAACTTCATTGAATAGACATACGATCTAGTAACATGTGCATTGGGTCATGTCTTATTGTAAAATGTAAATAACAACGGAATTATTCGTTCTGTTTCAATTAATTTGCACAAGTATATATATATATACAAGACATTTTTAAGTTTATACATTCTTTTTATAGATACAAATATTTACGTAAATGCTCTGTTTATAATAAACAGTATTACACAACATTTACCGGCCTGAATGTCCGAGAAATTTACATGGAAAATATTCGTCCGCCGACAGGAATCGAACCTATATCCTATATCCAACCGTCATATAGCCTGACGTGACTTTAACCGATTTGGCCACAGATGAGCATTCGGTTGGTAAGGTCGATTTTACTGTCTTTAAACTACAACCTTCCATGATTCTCTCACATACATTCATATCTGCTCATGGCGTATCCAAATTTAAACAAATGACGTCACACATTATGAAATGGACAAAGTTCGACAATTAAGACATTATATATATATATATATATATATATATATATATATATATATATATATGTGTGTGTGTGTGTGTGTGTGTGTGTGTGTGTGTAATAGCTTGAAATCTACACGTAAATTTACACTGTTTAACGGCGGGCAAACTTTTTAATGATTATTTTTTTTTCATTGTCGTATTTCAACGTTTGTTTCAATCAGTGAAACCATCATAATTTTATTTCATATCATTGCCTTTGCTTCTCTGATTTTTATTTAAAAAATCAAAGTTTATTAGATAGAAAATGAAAATTAAGGACGCAAGCTTAAACAGAGTTGATAGGCTTTTGCACTGATAATCAAAAGTTGCTTGTTTTAATTTCCAGGTTTTGTTATTCGTTTCAGTCGATGAATCCGACATAATTTCATTTTTCCCTTTTCTTTCCTTACTCTTTGTGTTTTCATTGGCAAAGTGTTTTTGAATTAAAAAGAGTAATAGCCCCACTTGCATAAACGATGGGCTAATCCGTTTTGAAAGTTGCTTGGTTCAATACCGGGTTTTCAGTATTCCTACCAAATCGATTTAGGTTTTAGGTTAATGTTTGTCGTCCTGGTTTTAGGTTGATCTTTGTCGTCCTGGTTTTAGGTTGATCTTTGTCGTCCTGGTTTTACAGGATGTTTACTTGAATGAAAATGTATGTAATGAGTATTTGCCGAAATAGGTCAATTGCATTAGACTGAAAATTTCAGGATTCCAGGAACTGAGAATGTTGCCGGAACCAAATAATTAAAAAAAAAAATCTGCAGAGAAAGAACTTTCATTGATTTTACAGATAATCTCTGAATTTCTGGCATGAAAAGTTATTATTTACATTCGAATTATTTTGCTCATCTTTATTATTATTAACAGAATATTTTAGCCGTTCTGGTTTCCGGCTTTCTTCTAGTTTTTTTTCGATCTGGGTAAACTTCAATGTTTAATCTATGGCGGTCGATTGTCCTTGTCCCACTGTCAGTGTCTAGGGGAGATAACTCATCTTTTTCTATCTAGTCCTGGCATTAACAATACAACAGACGACAAGAATTGTAGGTTTAAACACTAGCATAAATACGTGTGTGTTTATGTCAAAGTCTATTGAATGCTTTTTAAGTACAATAGCTGTAATAGTAAAATCACACTTACTCAACATTAATTAAAATAAAATTACGTTTACACTTTAAAAAAATAATACAAAATCGAGACGAAGGATTTAAAATCTAGTCCTCAGAATCATACACTTCCTTTGCAATTGTGCTAAAATAATTAATTTTTCTTTATTTACAATAATATTAGAAGCCTATATCGTAAACTGATCAGAAAAGTTGATGGATCTCTGTTCTTGTCCTCATCATTTAACAGAATATTCTTCCAATATAGGACTAGATGACAGAATATTTTCATCAAATATAGATCCGACTTTGAAGTAGATAACGGTGGTTCACTTTTTTCCATAGGATTTATTTTCGTTCTACAGTGTTGTACACAGATTATGGCGGAGCTGCGAGGTTCGCTGAGTGGTCTCTGCAAGATGGTTCTCACACAAAAATTACGTTCTCACACAAGAATTACGTTCTCAAACATGGTTCTCACACAAGAATTACGTTCTTACACAAGGTTATCACACAATAATTACGTCCTCAAACATGGTTCTCAAACAAGAATTACGTTCTCACACAACAAGAATTATATTCTTACACAAGGTTATCACACAAGAATTACGTTCTCAAACATGGTTCTCACGCAAAAATTACGTTCTCACACATGGTTCTCACACAAGAATTACGTTCTTACACAAGGTTATCACACAAGAATTACGTCCTCAAACATGGTTCTCACACAAGAACTAAGTTCTCACACAAGGTTCACACACAAGAACTAGCTTCTCGCACAATGTTCTCACACTAGAACTACGTTCTCACACAGTGGTTCTCACATGAGATCTTCACACAAGAAATAGGTTCTCACACTAAGTTGTCACACTAATTTCTCACGCAAGGACTAGGTTCTCACACAAGAATTACGTTCTAACACAAGAATCAAGTTCTTACACAAGGTTATCACACAAGAATTACGTCCTCATACATGGTTATCACAGAAGAATTATGTTATCACACATGGTTCTCACACTAGAATTACGTTCTCACACATGGTTCTCACACAAGTATTACATTCTTACGCAAGGTTCTCACACAAGAATTACGTTCTCAATCATGGTTCTCATACAAGAATTACGTTCTCACAAAAGGTTCTCACACAAGAATTACGTTCTCAAACATGGTTTTCACACAAGAATTACGTTCTCACACATGGTTCTCACACATGGTTCTCACACAAGAATTACGTTCTTACAAAATGCTTATCACACAAGAATTACGTCCTCAAACATGGTTCTCTCACAAGAACTAAGTTCTCACACAAGGTTCACACACAAGAACTAGCTTTTCACACAATTTTCTCACACTAGAATTACGTTCTCACACATGGCTCTCACTTAAGAACTAGGATCTCACATGAGATCTTCACACAAGAAATAGGTTCTGACACTATGTTCTCACCTTAAGTTCTCACGCAAGGACTAGCTTCTCACACAAGGACTAGGTTCTCACACAAGGTTTTCACACAAGAACCATGTTCTCACACAAGTTTCTCACACATGAAGTAGGTCTCATAGAATGTTCTCACACATGAACTATGCGCTCACACAAGGTTCTCACATAAGAAGTAGGTTCTCACACAAGAATTTCACACAAAACCTAGGTCCTCACACAAGTTTTGCGCACAAGAACTAGGTTCTCACATAAGAACTAGAGTCACATAAGAGGCTGTCACACAATAATTAGGTCCTCACACAAGTTTCATACACAAGAACTAGGTTCTCACACTAGATTCTCTCAGAAGAACTAGGTTCTCATGCAACGTTCCGTCACAAGAAGTTTGTTCTCAGACAAGGTTCTCTCAAGAATTATATTCTCATACAAGTTTCATAAACAAGAACTAGTTTCTCACACAAGGTTCTCTCAAAAACTAGGCTCTCATACAAAGCTTTCGCATAAGAACTAGATTCTCACACAAGGTTCTCCCAAGAACTAGTTTCTCATACAAGATTCTTACACAAGGACTAGACTCTCACACAAGAACTATGTTCTCACACAAACTTTTCCCACAAGAACTAGGTTTTCATACAAGATTCGAAGATTCCAAGGATGGCTGATAATTGTGCTGTCGACTTCGGAAAACCTATTTTATAAATGTCACTGGGGAAATTAAAATAGAAAGTTGGAGCTACCAAGTAGATAATGTTACAATTGCAGATAAAAACTAAATTCTCTTTTGTCGGAGAGATATATGTAGATAATTAAAAGGACATACGTTTTGTTTTATAAAAAAATATTACATTTACACGGTTTACGTTGTGTTTCTTTTGCCATATTCACGACGTCTCGTCCAATGTACGCTCTGGTTATCTTCAGTTGATTAAAATTATGAACAGAACCTTTTATCAAGGACACATGGTCCAGTGGATAAAAGCGTTGGTTGAATCCAGTGACTTGACCTAAACAGTTGTGGCATAATAGGTGAAGAAAAACATGGAGAGTTGAGTTAAAGGGAGATAACTGATATTGACACATCCGGATGAGACATGGGACGTGGAACTAGAATTGTCTACCCCGGTGGTGCGTACAACAGCCGAAACTTCGTGAATATGTCAATAAAGATGAGGGCAATAGCATGAACCAGGTAAACAGTGTAAATAGCTACAATATTTCATCTAAGAAATTGTTGAAAAACTTGACTAATGCATGGAATAATAATGCAACACAAAATGTACTTAGAACAAAATGTATTGAAACAAGAAAGTGTACACAATATTTACATATAGTCTTTTGTATATTCCTGGAAAGACCGTTCCTGGAGAATGTGTTGCCTGAGTCGCAGTCGGGCAGAGTCTCTGGTTGAATCTCTTGATTCCTGTATTTATCAATCCACCCACGAGGATCGAATGTGGCACAAGGCCGTTTTAATGTGGGTATCCCCGAGCCCGTAGGCTCGGCCAAAAATATGGCCTTTCTGAACCCGCCTAGACGGGTTCAGGTCCTGTCAACCTCCCCGGACGAAACCTTGCCCTTCGGCAAAGCCTCGTCCGGGTTCCCCTCTGCTAATGCAGAGAGTTCGACAGTCACCGAGAGAATCTCTTGATTCCTTCCCTCTCTTCCCGGTACCAACAATATTTATATGGTCGGTACTCCACTATGCAAATTAGGTGGATCCTACCACAACAGAAATATAGACAGATCAAGAAGGCCGGAGTTTACAACGGCTTAAACGTCGTGAATATGGCAACGAAGATGAGGACAACAGTCTGAACAATGAAAACAGTATAAATAATTACAATATCTCATCTGTAAAAATATAAACTGATGAAAAATATTATACTTAATGCGAATACAATAAAACATCCATTATATCATAAGGTGTGCCAACATCATGGAGATTTATGTATTCAGCTGATTTCCCATATCCGCCAATGATCATATAAAATATGCGGAGTTTTTGACTTGGATTAATTTTAATCAGCATTTCGATTTGGTCATCATCAACAGCTGCAGGCCTGCCGGGACATTTTTTACCTTCCATGTCAAAATGTCCCCTTCTGGACCTAGCCACGAATTGTAATCTCAGCTACGGCACCATCTACATAAACGGCACATGTGTTTTTTGCTGTTTGTAAATTATTTGTTTTTCCTTTTCTGAAATACAAGTTCATCAAATGTTGAAATTATATATACCCCTCCCCCGATTTTCACTGTTAACGTAAAACATTTAAAAATCCACAAGCGACGCATGAATCGTATGGGAAAAATACATAGAAATGTCAGCATTCAGAATATGTATATAACATGATTTGGTTTCGTTTGGTGTCGTCTGTTTACGGTATATCAACCTCAATGGGTTATTTAATGCCGACAAGATTTTTATTGTTGCTAATATTTATGTCTTGTTGGTCATATTTTTTTCCTTCGAAAATGAATTGTTGCTAACATTTCTCCTTTCAAAAATATATCGCCGGTAATATTTATTTCTCCAAAGTGTATTGCACGTAATAATCTTTTTACAAAAGCGTATTGCTGGTATTAAAACCTATTTTTACACTTTCATAGTGCTTTGACACCAGTTTTTTTTTTTGTGGGAGGTTAATTATTTGCCTATAGCTGAGACCTTAACAGGTGCTACCAATCCGGGTCAGGGTGGACCTAGGAACATCGGCAATTAAAAGGGGGTTCCGAGCTTCTGAAAACATCCTGATCACACGGCTTGCTTTTGGATGTATTTTATCGTCTTACCCAAACCGCGGATGTAGTTTATCGTCTTACCCAGGACGCGGATGTAGTTTATCGTCTTAAAGGACACGAATATAGTTTATCATCTTACCCAAGACGCGGGTGTAGTTTATCGTCTTATCCAGGACGCGGATGGTGTTTATCGTCTTACCCAGGACGCGGATGAAGTTTATTGTCAATCCCGGCACGCAGATGTAGTTTATAGTCTTACCCAGGAAGCGAAGGTAGTTTATCGTCTTAAAGGACACGAATGTAGTTTATCATCTTATCCAGGACGCGGATGAAGTTTATCGTCTTACCCGGGACGCCGATGTAGTTTATAGTCTTACCCAGGACGCGGATGTCGTTTATCGTCTTACCCAGGACGCGGATGTAGTTTATCGTCTTACCCAGGACGCGGATGTTTTTCTTTTGTCCTAAAGGACACGAATGTAGTTTATCGTCTTACCCGGGACGCGGGTGTAGTTTATCGTCATACCCTGGTCTGCCTATATAAAATGATTTTCAATCTCATGTGAAACAAAATCACATTTCGAACGTCACCTATGAAACAAGTAGCATTAATAAAAATGTGATTTTTTAAAAACAATTCAAGTATCATTTTTATTTAACAACGTATGCTTTATTTAGTTTCATATTTCTGTTAAGCAACGTCGAGTCTTCTTAGTACCTAGTTGGGTGACTGCTTGTTAATAAAAGGTGCCCTAAGTTTGGATGTGCGGGTGCTGTAATGGATAATGACTCGGGTAGACGAGTTTCAAATCCTGTCGTTATCATATCGGGATTCACATCAGGGCAAATATCTCGTCTCCCCTATCTATGAGCTAAATAGTAGGACTTGTAACAGTACATCATTATCTTTAAAAGATTCTTACAACCTGAGAATATTTTATGACTTTAAATAACTTGCAAAAGGGTGATAACCTGTAAAAAAAAACATATCAATCATTTTTCTGATTAATAATCGCATTAATTGAATATATTGAAGCACAACAAAACACTTGTCATGAAAAAATATCACAATAATGAATAAATTGGCCTTGTATTGGCGCTATATGATCTTTGATCAGAAAAAGTATTAATGTATTGGTGGGATGTCGAAATGATCTCCAATAAAATAGAGAATTATTGATAATGGAAATGGTACCGGTAAAATTAGAATATACGGATATTGTAGCAGTCATGGACGTGGTAAGCGGAACTAGCATTCTGATCTATACTAAGGCATTCAATTTCGTACATTAGCGCCCTCAAAAGAGGCACAAATCCATTTGTTCCTCCATTAGGGGTTAAATAGCAGCTAAGACTGGACTCTCTAAACCAATCTAATAGAAGTGAAACTAAATATAAAGGCGTATAGAAAGCGGTGGAAAGCACTCCACTATCTTCTTCAAAAATGGATGGGAATTCAGATTGTGTAGAAAGATGATGGCGTACTTCCTAAAGGAAGATGGAAATTAAGAAATTGTAAAATTAGCCGTTTCCCTATCAGTAACATTTGACATTCATTGATCGAACAGTAGTATTATTGTCGATTTGAAACAATAAATTTTTATTTTTTTACTCAAACAGTTTTTCCCGAAAATTAGGGGAATGGGGCGTTCCGGCGTGGCCGAATCGACGTAGGAATTTTTTGGATTAGACGTCAAATGACTACTTCGTCGTTATAGTCAAATTTGCTCCCCCCCCTCGCTTAGTAGTCAAATTAGTACTACGTCGTTATATGGTCGCATGGTCCATTTTAAGAAAAAGAATAGTTAGAGCTATTTTTAAATTTAAGAAAAGGAGTAGTTGGAAGAATTTTTATATTATATTTCCTTCAGGGCAGCTTTATATTTTTCAGTCGTCAAAGCACTTTTATTCCATTGGAATTATTATTGGAAGCAAATATTTTCTCAAAACGTGGAAGAAACAAAGTGATACTCGATGGACACCTTTTTTCTTTGACGTTGACAAGAGAAATCCT
This sequence comes from Acanthosepion lycidas, assembly GCA_963932145.1. Lineage (NCBI taxonomy): Eukaryota > Metazoa > Mollusca > Cephalopoda > Sepiida > Sepiidae > Acanthosepion > Acanthosepion lycidas. The sequence continues at coordinate 74,568,142 of OZ010605.1, forward strand.
GAATTAAAGTTTTGATGATGTGAACAGAAAGATCGATATTAAATGAGATTACATAGATCCTATTGAATTCCTGATTTCTTTTTGAATTACAACATTTTTAATTTAAGTTTTTAATTTACATTATTCCATTAGGGGTTTGATGGGATCCTTTATTCCCTAAATGAATAAAATGTCATATTTGGGTGTCTTCAATGCTTTTATCCTTTTTATGGGGGTTGCCTCCCGTCAGTGACGTCAAAACAGTCTGACGCCTAACCGGCTGTGCCGAATAGTCCAATTATTTTTCTGACGCCGAATCAGCCACACTAAATGGGCTACGCCGAAAAAAACCAAACCCGGAAATTAGACATCTCAAGTCCATTAACTTTTATAGCTCTTCCTAATATTGATGGGAGTTTACTTTCAAACTACAGTGCAACCTCGGTTCTCGAACGTCTCACATATCGAACAAATCGGTTTTCGAACAGAAAATTCGAGATAAAAATGCCTCGGTTATCGAGCAAAATTTCGCTTCTTGAACAACATAGCCGAACCGAGTTAACCCGAACAGAATAATTTCTGAGTCGACCTCCGTGTTGTATTGTGCCGTGCTTTTCTTTGCCAATTGTATTGTACTGTGACTTTTTTCTCTCTACATTGATTCCTACTGGAAAAATAGTTTCGGTTTACGAACATTTCGTATTACGAACGGCCTTCAGGAACGAATTAAATTCGTAAACCGAGGTTTTACTGTATTATTAAAATTATTGTGCAGTGTTAACATCTTGGATATAATTGTTTTGGTTTTAGTTGCATGATCTGCTATTTTTTATTGTTGCTGCTGATGATGGAAGCTTTCAAATCATGGGGATTTCGTTTTTTTACCTACATTCGGCAGCAAGACCTCTGATTGAGAGACTGGAGATTTCGATGTTGTTGCTAGATCCACATTAACCCCGGGGCTGTATCAACTATTAGCAATACATTTTTATATAAAAAATTATAGTAAAATTACCAACATCAATCAACATAGGATAACACTTTCATGACATTAATCCATATAATATCCTACATTTTCTTAAAGAACTCAAACTGTATTCCAAAATATATCTTCAACAAAACCCCGACATAAAACACACATATATGCCTCTAGTAATCCTGTCCAAACAAACATGTACAAAAGCTGAGTATCATCTACCAATGTCTTCAATTGTGAAAGCAGAATAATTTATATTTTATTACTTCAAAGGTCTTAAGAAAATTAAATTTCGGTATTAAATGACCCATAAGGATGTTGTTGAGCCGTTAAACAAACAAATCATGAAATCAATCGTGTATTTGACTGTTATGTTTGAATATCTCCCTGCGTAGTAGCAGTCCTAGTACAGTTCTCCGTGTCCTGAACAGCAACCAGGTTTGCTAAGCCTAGCCTTCCTATGTTCGCCTGTTGTTCTCTATTTATACTTGTCTGTCTAATTTGCATACGATATTACATTGACAAAACTGTGATATTTTAGCGCCCGTCTATAGGATCTGATGTTGAATCGTCTTCTTTTATTTTATAGTGATTTTCACCCTGTAAAAGGCCCGAGGGCCACTCTAGATACAAGGTTACAGAGTTAGAGGCACAGGTTATACGGATATGTATGGAATATAACGGTTAACTCTAGATTAAAACATGGTTAAGATTCTAATGATCGGTGAAGCGATCGCTTGGGAAGTGGTTCCACAAGGCAGTCGTACGTGGGAAAAAAAGCTGTTAGAGTGGAACTTACATCATGGGAACGAGGGTAGTTCGCTACAATGTGCGTGACATAGGGAGTTTTATCCGTGAAGGTTAGAACTAATAGAATTAAATAATGTGTTCATCTTTAGTATTTATAGGATAGATTTGTGAAGCTATTTTTAACACATGATCGGATGGAATAGTTGCGTACCGATCATAGTTTAGGCATTTTTGGGATGAGTTGGACTCCATTATGACATCCAAATTAAAGTTTGGGTCTAAAAAGGTTATTTCAGGACATGGTTAAGTTTAAGGAAATAATCAGTTTATATAAGAGCTACGTGGAGAAATATGATGTATATTAAGCGTGTGTGCCTAAAACGATTTCTTAATAAAAGGCTGTAAATGCACTGTATCTATATTTTCATATTTGCCTTCAACTAATTCTTTTACTTAAATGTATATGCTTTTTAGATTTTCATAAAGGAACAGCTCCAGAAGTGAAAATCTGAAATCTGCTTTGTTTTTTTTTTTTTTTTTTTTTAAAGTCACGCCTGTACACATTAGTTAATTCTATGTGGAATGCTTCGAACGAAAAAAAAGTTTTGTTTTAAGCAGATATTTTGTTAGCTTTTAAAATTTAGATTGAAAAAAAAGAAGCGTTCTCACACTGGGAACCGGCGCGCATTGTCCATAAGTTGTTTTCTAATTTGCTGGAAAGACACGGGTTGCTTGAAGGCAATTTCCGAAGAGAATTGTCATGTCTGAGTTGGATTCTGATTGGCTGAACATAAGCCTCTATCAAAAGATAACAACATTTCGACCATTGTATATGGCGGACAAAAAATGGTGCGTTCATTTCTGCTGGGTTTTTGAATCGTGATTTTTACATTATATCACAATTTTAAGTATAAATAATGCTGTACACCAGACTCTCTGAGCATTGCCTGCAGACAATTATTTCTACATACTAAAGACATTTTATGGATTCTGTTTAAAATGTAGACAGAGATTTTTTATATTTTCTTGGGGTAAGAAAATTTATCAAAAAAGAAAATGATAAAGGCGATATTAAATGCTCACCCCTCAGGTAAGTTAGATTTAAGATAATAACATATCACTAGAATATATTTCTTTTTTATAATATCATTTTTATCTTCGTGTTATAGTTTGATAAAAAAATAAATCTAGTGGCTATAGAATAAGATTCTATGGAAAGCATATCGTGGCGTAAAATTCGTTTGACAATACTATTCAAATATATTTGGATTTTTATACATTTATTTATATGTAAAAGACTGCCATAATAGTTTTATATAGATATGGTATCATTGAAAGCGCATAGGAACAGTTAATAACAAAACATGTTTCTAAAATCTAGGGTATTCAGAATTTTATTGAAATCGTATACAAGATACAACTAAGTAATCTAAGGATTCCTGAGCAAAACTCGCTGCTTAAAGACGAAGGTATCTATCTATCTATCTATCTATCTATCTATCTATCTATCTATCTATCTCAGTTTGCTGAGATCTATCTATCTATCTATCTATCTATCTATCTATCTATCTATCTCAGTTTGCTTAGATCTATCTATCTATCTATCTATCTATCTATCTATCTATCTCAGTTTGCTTAGATCTATCTATCTATCTATCTATCTATCTATCTATCTATCTATGTCAGTTTACTTCTATCTATCTATCTATCTATCTATCTATCTATCTATCTATCTATCTATCTATCTAAACATGGTATACTTGAAATCCCTAAGAAACAGTTAATGACAAAACATGCTCCTAAAACCTAGAATATTAAGAATTTCGTCAACATCGCATATAAGATATAACTCGACCTTTAAGCGCAAAGCTCGCCTCATAAAGACGAGGGAAAGGAAAACAAATTTCTGATGCCTGCGATTTAAAGAAATAATATTATAGTTAAAAATAAGTCTTTTAATTGGTTGGTAAATGTACACTCTTCTTTTATGTGCTGAATCCCTCCAAACGTGGGCGATCATGGCTCTTCACAACTTCTTATACTTTATAGCTCTTAGGAATGTTTAACTTTTACTATATTTTCCCACTCTGTGATCTCCCATCCAATTATACAACATCATTAGGCACGTTATTAGCTGTTTCCGTTTGTCCATCTTACCTTCAATGATTCTCATGAGTGCCAAATTCTCCATGCCCTCTTTTCACAGTATCTACGCTAAACATTTAATCTGTCTCCAAATTCCAAGTATAAGTGATTTTTTTAAAAAATTCCTAAAAATGTCCACGGTATTTTTCGCATTTTGAGGGAAAAGTACAAAGCTGTTTTTCAAAATCTTTTGTTCATCTGTGAAGATATTATTCATCCTTTCTCGCCATAGAAGAAGATTGATATTAAATAACAGATCAGTAATCCTTTCTTTGTTTTTACAAGTTATCTATTCTAACATTATACCACAGTCATTTTCTTTTGCGTTATTGTTGTTTTAAACCATCCACTTTTCATCGCCATTTATAATTAATTTAAAAACGGGAGCTTTTGATGTAGATTTAAAAGGGAAGAATAAGCATAATCTACACGTCCTACCGAATAATCTATGATGCTGCAAATGATTACATAGGCCATTAAATATAACTTGCCTCCCAGAACATGCAGCATTGTCAAATCATTTTTGAGACGTTCGAACATTTGCATTACCTTATCCATAAACCGCTGAAATAAGGTTTTGTGTTGCATAATGTAATAGAAATACTTTGTCAAAGCCCCAGCTATTGACAACTATATAAAGGTGAAACATTCCATCATGGTATATCAGTTTGACATGTATCACGTGTAACAAAGAAGTTTCTCATTTATGAAGACACAGCAGCTGTAAGATTGGCATACTCAAAGACATGACATTGATATAAACGAAGCAATGTGGGAACAAATCAATTATAGGAAGAGCCAAAGAACTTACAAGAGCTTTGGGTTTATTGTGAAGAGGAATTTTTAAATGTATTATTCCATCCTGCTTTGAGCTGAAGCTATAGTCTCTACTAGTGGGAGACATGCTAAATACGAATAATAAATTTTAATGGTTACCAATATATGAAGACATTTTGTGTAATATCATTAATTAAAGCAGTTAATTCTATGTTTCCTCTAGAGGTCCATAACATATATATATCTTATTTTTCTGTATCTCGAGGCGTTCATGTCTGTATCTTTCCTCGTAGTGGGCCGATGTGAATACTATTTACATTACAAGCCTGAATGATCACAGATACTAAGGTAAATTTTTGAATATTTTTAACCTTTTTAGTAAAAATTGAAAAATAGAAACGGATACCTTGAAAAATACCATTGTGAAAAATGCTAATATATACATAATATACAACGCTTTTTAACAAAGACAATAGTTTAAACTAAGTCAGTAGCATAACCAACCAACGAAAAATTAAATAAACAAAAAATCTAAATAAATAAACAAATTAAAAATGCCCCTAAACTTCAATAATAAGACACGTAATTATTGAATAAAGCACCTAATTGAAAGGATCTTACTGGAATTCGAACTTTCCTCTCCGAATCCTCAATCCGAGCCACTATCCATCACTGCTCCGTGTTTCCTATTCAGCGTGTTTTGTATTTATTTTAGGAAAGTTATGAATCCTCTTCATCTTCCCGAGTTATGGGTAAATACCGGGACAGACTGGGTTTTGTAACCTTCGGTGGCAACCTATTTAGGTGACGGAAAACTCTGAATTCAAATCCGGCTTGGAGAGGGTTGGGCTCCGTCATCTTACCAAAGACACATCATTTTTACTGTGGTTGTATTACACATGGTGCACCTACCACACTACAGGTCACGAAGATAAAAAAATGAACGGATTTTGTTAAAAATTAGCAGGCACAACGTCTGTAATTTATTCAATATATATATATATATATATATATATATATATATATATATATATATATATATATATATTGTCATCCAGAGACAGACTTCTTCGCTGTATCACAGTTTATCAGTGTGGCTAGACGTCCCGGTGCCTCTAGCTAGGATCGAATCCCGACTATATATATATATATATATATTCATACACGTTTCATTAAATAATATGGACAAGTGTTGTCTATTTATTTTATGTAAATTTTTTTCGTAAGTTTAATAACATTATCGTTGAAAGAAGAAAGAAATTCACAGTAGTGATCCATATTTTTTTAATACAATCTAAGCTTTCGGCTTACTTAAGCCATTATCAAAGATGTCAATTACAACATATTAAACAATATACGGACAAGACAGTGATGATAGTCTCTCAATGTTTACATAGAAGATTTCTAAGAAACGATAAACACGCGCATATAAGACGCTAGAAGCGAAAATCGCACCGCATCTCATGACGTCACACATGACCACACGAGAGTGAATTGTAGAAGTATGAATCGAAAGCCGTTGGTATAAACCAATGGCTTCTGTTAACAATTATAGACATTTAAGAATATTTGTAGAGATGCCATAATTGATTTTGTTTAGGTTGGGTTTCAACTGTTTGATGTATAATGCTTCAAGGATTTTTAGTTTTTGTCTATTGTTTTCATGTCGAATTATAATTGTGTTTTCGACAAGCATTTTACGGAATTGTGTGTGCGGGCAGGCATGTTGTTTTAAATGCCTAAAAATGTTAGAGTTTTCATTCAAATATAGTGTCAAGCGTCGTGAAAGCGAGTTTGTGGTGTGACCAACATAAATATTATTTAATTCGTTGGAGATACACTCTCCCAAAGGGCACTTGAATTTATAAACTATGTTGGTTTTTTGAAAATCACTAACCGGGGGAGAAGAATTATTGTGAAGAATTAAGTTGGATATACTAGATTTAGAGTAGTATATGATTAATTTAATTTTTTTGCTAGGATCTGTAATTGATATATTAGAATATACTAAATTTTTTAGTATATTTTCATCTTGTTTATAATTAGTATGCATTTGATTACGATATAGGAGATTAATATGTTTGAGATCAGTAGAAGCAGTATTATGTACAATTTTCATAGTATTGAGATTTCTAAGAAAGCATCTTATTTGTTCATCAACTATATAGTTTGGAAAGCTATTATTAATAAGTGTCTGTTTTATATTCTTTAGTTTACTGTAAAAAATCTGTTTTGTGGATGAATTAGTTTCTGCACGATGTATTAGATTCTTTATAATTAGTATTTTCTAGTAATATGGGCATTCGCTCTTGTAGTTAAGTGTACATGAATTGATGCTTGTAGGTTTTTTGTATGGCGAAATAGTAAATTTGTTATTATTTTTGTTTATCAATATGGATTTTATTATTAGTATTGAGTTCATATGTGAATTTAAGGACAGAATTATTTTGGAAACGTTTTTGAAGTTGAATTATTTCATCTGTATTTTTAACTCACATAAGAATATCATCAACGTATCTTAGGTAGATTGATGGTTTTTTAAAATCTGTAAATAACTTATTTTCGAGGTTCGACATGTAGAAATTGCTAAATGTCGGACCCAGTACTGAACCCATAGAGACACCATCACGTTGTATATATATATATATATTGTTATTATGATCAAAGAATAGGAATTCAGTAGTACAAGCCAATAGTAGTTTTCTTAATATATTAGGATTAATTTTAATTGGGGGTAAAGATGAGTTACTGTATATATTTCGTATAATTATGTCAATAGTTTCACTAACAGGGACATTGGTAAATAAGTTTTCAACGTCAAGTGAAGCCATGGTTTCATTGTCGGGTTTTTCACTTTTTTTTTTATATATATGATGGATACGAAATTTTAAAACGTCTGCCATTCTGTAAAATAAACGAATTTTGTTTCTCGACACTGCAGTTTCTATAACGCAATTGATTTAAAAGTTATAGGCTTTCTAAACAATCTCTTTCTTCAACACACGTCTTGTACAGAGAAACATAGATTTAGTAATTTGATTGGTTCATTCAAAAAGCAGTTAAATTCTTGAGAAAACAGTTCCTTTCAAAATTCAAAATACGAAAAGCGTTGTATTCATTTTCCTGTTTAAGTTGAGTGTGTTGGTTTTGGAACTTTACCAAACACGAAAAAGCTAAAGTTACGAAAAATGAATAATTCAAACAGAAGTTCATCCATTAGGAAACTCTCATTCCTGGCAACAATCGCATTTGGATGATTCTGTTCAACATATCATAAGATAGAGTGCTGTTTGATAAAAGTGACTCACCTGATATTTTTACTAAATGTTCTCTTCTCCGATGAAACGAAAGTTGAGCTGAATTCAAAGGATAAGCGATCTAAAATCCGAAGAAGCTTTGAAAGATGTTTGAGTACTATCAAGCATCCGTTCAGTATAATGTTCTGGTATAATGGAACTGGTTTCTTAAAACCTATTGAAAAGACCCTCAGGAGCAAGCAGTACAAGAGAATTTTACAGACTTATCTGCTCACTTCTGCTGAAAGGGTGCAAATCGACCCCACTAAGCTCATTTTTATGCAGAATAATGCTCCCTGTCACAAATCAAAATTGATGAAGGAATACTTTGATGAGAAGCAGGTGAGTGTTATGACATGGGCGCCCCAATCTCCTGACCTCAACCCCATAGAAAACTTATATAAAGTACAGGTTCTCGAGAAAGCGGTTGAGCAACATGTTTCATAAGTTTTTCAGGTGAGTCACTTTTATCGAACAGCACTGTATATGACTAAAAACTTTCAACAGAAAAAAAAAGTATGGCTGTTTCGTAAGATCACTTTGGCTCACTTTGGCTCACTTTGGCTCACTTCGGATATGATGTTCCAGAACTGGAACCATTCTTAAATAATATTTTTACAAGCAATCACGTAAAACTTCCAACAGAGCCTTGTGATTATATTTTTTTTCTGAAGGATATGACTGGGATGTAGTAATGTGAACGAATTAACTATTTATGAATTCGGGTTTATCAAACGAAATTTATAAATAATTACATCTGTCACAATACTAATATCCAGATGCCATGCGTTACACCTATCCGACCACAGCTCTATAAGAACACATTGAAACACGCTAAAAACTTACCAGACTCCATCTGAAACATACTAGTAGAAAGTACAAACATAATAACCTCATTCACTGAACGATTAAAAATAATGGAAGCGTTAATAATAAAAAACTAAATCTAACACTCAGTAATATTAACTACGAACAATGTGCTGAATGTGTTCGGAAAATAAGGCATCCGTATAACTCTAAAAACATACACACATTCCATGCACCAATTTAAAAAGCAAAAATAAAATCATTGATAATGATAAAAGTATAAAAAGTATAGCCGAAAGATTTGGACAATTTCTACACAATCTGTGCCCAGAAAAGAAAACAATTTTTCGAACAGAAGAAAAATTAAATAAAAAGATTAATTTGTCGTGTTTAATGAGACATGTATAGATGAAGGATTGCTGCCAAAAATACACAATATATATATATATATATATATATATATATATATATATATATATATATATATATATATATATATATATATATATATATATATATATATATATATATATATATATATATATATATATATATATATATATAAAATTCCCCCTCTCCGAGTTATCCACTGCTTTAACCTCAAGGACACATGGCGCAATGGATAAAGGCATTAGTTAGATCCAGTGACAGGACCCAAAGAGTGTGAGTTCAATATTCGGTTAAGGCAGTGGAGAACTTGGAGAGGGGTATTATCAGGAGATAACTGATAACTGACATCCATTAAACATGGCACGTGGAACTAGAACAGTCCGCCCCAGTGAGCGAAATAAAGGGTTCAGTTCGACATTCCAACCACCTGAAGAAGGCCGGAGCGTACAGTGGCCGAAACGTTGTAATAAATATGCCGACAAAGATGAGGACAATAGTCCGAAACAGGTAAATAGTGTACACACACACACACATATATATATATATACATTTTCAGTAATCTATTTCATTGTTATTATTATTTTTATTTATATATATATATATATATATATATATATATATATATATATATATATATATATATATATATATATATATATATATATATATATATATATATATATATATATATATATATATATATATATATATATATATATATATATACACACACTTGGGCGACAATCAAACTAGCTCCTGCGCTGGGCTTTTGATTGGGCCTTCTGAAAAACAATTGTAGTAATGAAAACTTGGAAATACAAAATTCCAGAATTGCATGTCTGGATCCGGCTCGGAACATTTACTTTTAATTTGTGTTTTGTTTTTAATCTGCTGACGTAGCCCACCTGATTACAAAATCGTATATGTTGAGCTACGGGTTGTAGGAATAATGCTGAAGAGTCGGGCACATTGACAAAATGACATTTATATATATATATATATATATATATATATATATATATATATATATATATTAGGTTGGTGCAAAAATAATGTCGGTTTTTTACGTATTTTTAACGTCAAAAAATATATATATATATATGAAATGGACACAGTTCGACAATTATTTTAAGACATTTTTCATGTTTATACGTTCTTTTTATAGATACAAATATTTAAGTAAATGTTCTGTTTATAATAAGCAGTATTAAACAAGCTATATGACGGTTCCGTATAGGATACAGGTTCGATTCCTGTCGGAGGACGCTTATTTTCTATTAAAATTTCTGGGACATTCAGGCCGGTAAATGTCGTTAATACTTATTATAACCAGAGCATTTACTTAAATATATGTATCTATAAAAAGAAAGTATGTGTGTGTGTGTATATATATATATATATATATAATTATTACAAAAACGAATAGATTACTAAAAAAATGGATGAAAAATGTAGGCTTTTGAAAAGTTTTCTTTTAGCCAGTAAACTCATGACTGAGAAGAAGAGAATTAAAAGCATAAAATGTGTTTTGGGGAATTTAATTTTTTTGACGAATATTCTACCGCGTGTTTGCATTTTATTGGTGGTGACTGTTTCAGTCTCCTGTTCATATAAAGAGGGATAATAGTGCTCGCCGCTCACACGTACAAATACGGGTGAAAAATACAATTTAATTAATTTTTAAGCGTCTGACGATCGGTTCCATGAACATTCAGGCGTATTTCACGTATTTAATAAGATCAGAAAGATATAGCATTTAAACTCTATGTGGGTGTCTATGTAGGAACAGTATTAGAAAAATGAAAGAGAACCAGAACGTGGGTGCGATGGATGAATTGTCGTCTACATGACGCAAAAATGAAAATAACACTGGCATCTCATTTTAACAGATATATTAGGCTGGTGCAAAAATAATGACGCAATAATGTCGTTTTTTGACGTTAAAAAATACGTCAAAAAACGACATTATTACGTCATTATTTTTGCACCAACCTAATATTTACCAAAATTAGACAAAAATATCTTGAAATTCTAAAGAATAATTCTATTCAGTAAAATCGCCAATCACCGTCTCCAGACGATTTCGGGATCGCTATTAGTTTCAACCACGGCTTCGAGACAACTTCGGAATCTTCTGCAACTCTTCTGGATGGTCACCTTGTTTAAGTTTGTGAATGCTGCTCATCTCTCGCCCAACTGCACCCCACACAAAATAATGAAGGGGGTTGCAAGTTTGTGGATTTAGGCGTGATGTGGTCGCAGAAATTATCTGACAGTCATGACTGTGGTCTCCTGCTTGTGTGGCATGGTCCAGAGTCCTGTTACGAGAATAGGGACTTCAGTCACCCTCTTGGCCCAGTTAATCACCGCCTCCTCAAGACACTTAATGTAGACCTCCATGTTTTGTCTGAGGCCCTCACCAACAAATCCGGGAGTTTTTTTTTCTTATCCGATCGATCAGAGTATGTTTTCCGAGCTGCTGTACCTTGATAATCCCCATTAAACTCATCAAAATCTTTTCAGCACTCTCCTCATATTGTATTGACACCCAAACACTCTGAAATGTTCGTATTGTAACTTCGGGTGCGAATGCCAAACAGTACATCATATTTTTTTATAGGTTGCGATGGATAAATTTTCCTCTGAATTAAAATGAAAATAACACTGACATCTCATTTTAACAGATATATTTACCAAAATTTAACGAAAGTATCTTGAAATACGAAAGAAATAAAATTGCCATTGGCTTCAACCACATCTATCAGACGACTTGGAAATCTCCTGCAACTCTTCTGGACGTTTGTCCTCGTTAATTTTGGTGAATGTTGCCATAATCTTTGCCTTTAGTTCGTCTTTGCTGCTACAAAAGATTTTGTTGGTTTCTCGATCAACTGCGCCCCATACATAATAGTCAAGAGGGTTGGAGTCTGTTGAGTTAGGTGGCCAGATTTAAGGGTTGATGTGGTCGCACAAATTGTTTGGCATCCTTGACTATGTTATCTTGCTTCTGTTGCATGGTGCAGAGTCCTGTTGCCAGATATATGTTCTTCTAGCAGCCACTCTCTTGACAAAGAGAAGCAGTACCTTCTCAAGGCACTTGATGTAGGCTTCCGTGTTGAGACTGACGTCCTGTCGGTTGATGAATGGAGGCATAACGTCGCCATCACTAGTGATCGCTCCAAACATCATGATGTTGAATAGATATATAACCCATCTGTTTCCGAATCCTCTGGACTATCCTCAGATTGAGACCCAAACAATCTGAAATTTTCGTATTGGAGCTTCCGGCGTGAATGCCAAGCAGTACGGCATGCCGTTTCCAAATTTCTACGGGAGTGACTTGTATCATGGTGCCCTTTTTCTCGCAGACGGTGGCCAACTGACTCTACTATACTGTGCAGTTGACAAAATCAAAAACAAACAACGCGCATCGTGATGCTATCGAATTTTACCAAAATATAAAACTTCCAAATCTCATCTTTCCTGAAAGAATTACTACAACATACACATCCATACAACGTACACAACATACAAGTCAACATACACGACCACCAAATGTTAAAAAGTCCAAAGACAAGTGGTTAAATACCATCACTTTATGTTTGTGAAGATGTACAACACATATGTCCATCGGAAACCATAACAATCTGATCACAATTGAAACAAAAATTTAATAAACACTCCCTCTCTTTCTCCTTCCCCCTCGTTCTCTCTCTCCTCTCTCTCTCTCTCTCTCTCTATATATATATATATATATATATATATATATATATATATATATATATATATATATATTTATTAAGAATATATATTTTTTAAATATCAGTCGCTTACTTTAGTCTTACCAGACTTTGAATTGTGGCACTTTGCGTCTTCCGTATGTTTTGACATGTTTAAACCACCTAATGAATATTCATGATCGTTCTAAAATTTAAAACACTTGATAAACCAATGACATCATTGGTCTTATATATAAACACTTAAAAGAAAATAAATCCTGATATTTATCGCGATAAAATCCCACATAGGTTGAAACACGTCGGGTAAAATAGTTTTCCTCGAGTCTTCATATATATATATATATATATATATATATATATATATATATATATATATATATATAAGTGACCATAGAAGTAAACACTTATTTATACAAATAGTCGAAAAAAGCATGACACTCGTGGCCTGACGATTGCGTCTAGCATGAAACACCCTGTCGCCTCTGAGTGTTGATTTCTATGTTCACTTTTCTATTCATATTTATATACGCTCTATCTCTGATATTGAGCACTTTAACCCATAAATAGAGCACTCTTTAAAATTATATATAAGGTGTGATGTAGTCGCATAAATTGTCTGGTAGCCATGACTGTGCTCTCCTTCTTGTGTGGCATATATTTCTTCACACACACACACACACACACACACACACACACACACACACACACACACACATATATATATATATATATATGTGAAAATATTGTAGAAAATAGGAAAGAAACTGGTTTGGTAAATAATCCAAAGTTCCTTAGTATTTTTGTAATTATTTTTAAAAAATAGTGCTCGATACGAAAGTAGAGCATAAATATAATTATTTATTTAAAAATATGATTCCAACACGCTACATAAGAGGTCTCATGTTTCAAAACAAGAGCCGAAAACTTCAAAATAATATTTGAATTAACTTGAGTTAAAGTAGGCTCTGTTCCATCTTCAAGCGAAATTTTTTGGGACTGACTTATTTCTGAAGTTTACGAGTTTTAATAGTATGGTCAGAATTGAAATCAAAAATTTCCATGGTAACATCAAGGGCGGATTTTTTGGAATCGGCAGGGGTGGGGTGTTAATAATTTGTATCAGTATAGAGTTACTTTCATAGATGTCGGGTCACGGTAAGGTGGGGGTGGCTAAATTTACGACGGAGGAAGTTTTCGCATTGTCTGGCTTGAGCGTCTACGGAGATTTATTAATTTATTTTTATTTTATTCTTTTATTATCTGTTTATGAAAGGGGTTTGTGTATATGAAAAGGCCGTAACTTTTGTTATTTGACGACTTCATAAAGGGTTATCAATTTTTGTGGCTAATTAAAACATGTATATGGGCTATGGATTTTAAAATTTATATGCGTGTTTTAGGCTAGTTATTCAGAGCGTAAATTCGGTTGTGTCGGCAGAAAACCGTTAATTCTTGCCGGTTGTTTAATAGGTTTTTATTGTTTAGGAGCTTAATAATGTGTAGTTTCTCACAAAGGGCATGGGTCATCCCAAGTTTTGCAAGTTCTAGTTCTGTTAATGATTTTCCATTTTACTTTAGGTGTCCTATTTTTTTCTTTCAGGTGCCAAAAATATTTAGATAGAGAGGTCTGATGTCTAAAGTTTATGTTGTTGAAAGTGCATTTATGCTGCCTCCATCTGGTTTTAAAGGCATTTTTCGTGGACCCAATGTATATCATATTATTGTTAGGGTTCTCCGTGGATGATATAGTGCATTGGTATACCACAGATTTGATGTAGCACTTATTTTCTAATGGGCAGTCTACCGGGTTTCTACAATCGCATAATTTTTCCCTATCATTATCTGATTTACGTGTAGAGTTATTAGAACTATTCAGGTAAGGGGGTTTGATGCGCGGTAATTAGTGGAAAGTGCTCAACATGTGTGATAGAGCAAACATATTCAGTTGTATAGATATTAGTTTGTTATCGCAAATGAATGAAACCCAGGACCCAGGGTTACAAACTAATATCCATGCAACTGAGTATGTGTATATATATATATATATATATATATATATATATATATATATATATATATATATATGTGTGTGTGTGTGTGTGTGTGTGTGTGTGTGTGTGTTATTTTATAATAATCAATACAGAATCCTTAAAAATCCATTCGGTCAGGTGATAATTTATTTTGTGGACTTCAGGTGTCCAGCTCTTCAGACAGGTTTGAGAAAAATAAATGGAGTTCAACTTATTAAGACACAAGGAAAAGAAAAAGAGAAAAAAAGAAAAAGAGAAAAAAAAAGGAAAAGAGAGAAAAGCGAAAAAGGAAAACGGGAAAGAAAAAAGGGGAAAGAAAAGGGAAAGAAAAACGGGGGAAAAAAGGGGAAGAAAAAAAAACAGATTTCTATATAAAGTTTTTTAAGGGGAAGAGAAACAGAGGTATACATGGGGAAGGGATAACCAACAGAAAACCGGCCAGGTGACCAAAAGTAAAATTAGCACAATGGAAAAGAAATAAAATTCACAACAAAAAAATATATGAAAATAGCGATAGAAGAAAACAGGAAAATGAAACAATAATCAACGTTTATTTAAACTTATCAAACCAGCAAGCATGCCTCACAGCATCAGACTTCAGAAAGAGACGATTTCGCAATCTCTCTCTCTCTCTGTGTCTCTTCGTATGAGGATTAAACAGCACGTTCCTCTCTTGATACTCGACTTGTGTTTGTGCCATCGTGATCATTGATCCCAGCTCAAGGCTCACACTATATTCTACATATAGAGCAAAGAACAGCACCCTCTGAAAACTGCAGGATTGTGTAATGGTGTCCAGTGTTCTGCCCTGTAATATGCACATTACCCGCTTCTCCAGCAAATGGTAAAACAGTAAAAAAAATAGACAACTCTCCAATATTCTGCCTTGTAATAGGTGTATATTCAGTGTGCCACAATTCAAAAGCCGTAATGACATTCAGGCACATAATCCTTCAACTGACTGGATCAGAAACCAATTTATCAAAGGACAACTGAGAGATGCCAATATAATTTAGGTTTTGTTTAAGTTTATACTTGTACCTCAACAGCAATGGCCACTCTTTTGGCCATACACTAGTACTTTCTGGGTCCTTTTTATCAGTTATGCAGAGAACATGACCAGAACCCATATATACCGGGTGTAACAGCAAAATTGTCCAAGTGTTAGATTGATCCCTGAACCGTTGTAACTCAGAAATCTTTAAAAAATATCTTACTGGAATTCTCCAAGGTCTTTATAACACTATTGGAAACTACTTTGAGCAATAAGAATGTATAATTAATCTCTAAGCTTAACAAAAGTATCGTGATGATGTCGATCTTAAACGAAAAAGGCATGTTCATCATAGGTAAAGCCCATAAAGTATTGCAATAAAGTTCATATATATATATATATATATATATATATATATATATATATATATTATTCGATGATCATTTTCTAACCTATTCAAGATGATCTTCGCCCTTTCTAAACTTCTAACTTTCTGTCCTGGAGTAATAATGTGCCTCACAGGTTTCATGTGCAATTTTATTTTCAATTTTTTTCATTGATCTTTACACCTCCAACATGTAAATTCTCCCTGCAAATGATAGCCATTTAACAATAAAAAAAAGCAAAAAAACAAAAATAAAAACAAACAGACGATGTTGTTCATGATGACTGTCGTCTTTGAGTATAGAATCCAGAGGTTAGCAGTGAATATTTCGAAGACAGTAGGCAAGCGTAGTTCTGGTTAGCAGTGGATATCCTGGTAAAGTACGAGAGCGTAGTTCTTCCTTCTGTTCCTATTCGCCTGACAAGCTGGCATTGGACATTCGGATAGAGTAAACAAAATGGCCGCCTTTATACACGACGGATTGAATATTCTACGTCTTCTGATTGGTTAACCTTCTCTTGGTGGACTATAAAATGAGTCATGTCATTTTGGCTGGCTCACTAGTACATAATATATACAAAAAACTGCAACACACGAAGGGGCTTAGTTCAGAACAACTCTCGCATAAACGCCATTAAAAACTTAATTAAATTAATTAAATATTTAATTGCGTGCTCTTCAGCTTTATAAACACGTGAGAAATGCTAATATTCACAAAGATAATTTTACGATAATGGCTTTTAAAATGGTTTTTGTTAAAAATAACTCTTGGGAAAAGGAGAAAGAAACCTCAAAGAAGTTAGAAAAATATAAGTACGTAGCTATCAAATGAGAATAAAAGACGCGCTTGATAAATGGAGACGTTTTTGTCATTTTTATGTCATTTAAGTGACTACTTAAATGGGTCCCAACGGTCTCCTTTCTAATGAGTAGAATTTGAGCGTACATATAATCCTGTCGGTGTTTGTAGCTAGTGTAAAAAAAAAAAAAGCTGATTTTTCAATTAATAACATTAGAAGAGGAAGTACTAATAAATTCAACTTTAATTAATTCACCTTGAAATGAAGAAAATTTAATTTTCACTTTTGAGATAGCCGGCAGGGATACGGTGCACAATTTCTAATCATGGCCAGATAAGGAAATAAGGTGGGAGAGAATCATAGAGGATCGAGAAGCTGAGGATCTTTATAGAAACTGTTCATAACAATTAGAAAAAGGCAGCTGAAGCTTGGGGACAAATAATGAGAAAAGCAGGCTTGAAGAATCTGATACTCACAATACCGATCGAAGGTAAACGGAAACAGAGAAAAAAAAAGCAATGAGTGAATTTTATTTGTGCGAACGCGAGGTAGAAAGGGGAAAGAAAGAGGATATATATATATATATATATATATATATATATATATATATATAGAGAGAGAGAGAGAGAGAGAGAGACCTAATATATTAAGATATTTAAATAGGCAGTAAGGGGAAATAATACTTGAAAACTTTTACTATATATCTATTTATCTATCTATATATCTGTCTCTGTCTGTCTGTCTGTCTCCATCTGCCTCTCTCTCTCTCTTTCTCTCTCTCTCTCTCTCTCTCTCTCTATATATATATATATATATATATATATATATATATATATATATATGCGTGGTACTTAGTGGAAAGTGCTCACATATTCAGTGGTATAGATATTAATTTGTAACCCTGGGTTCCACGCAGTTGCCTGCCTGATGATCGCAAAAGAATGAAACCTAGGATTACAAACTAATATCCATGCAACTGAGTATATATATATATATATATATATATATATATATATATATATATATATGTTATAGTGGAACACACCTATTCTATTGTTAATAGACTCACCCGCCTATAATAAGTAGGAGTAGTAGGGAGTCTCTCAGTGGGTCAGTCAGTCGATGCCGGACAACCGCTAGTCGGATACTAAAGTATCAGCGACCACAACAAGATTACTCTGCGTCATACCTATTATATCAAGTTCCTAACGTTTTGTACGTCGAACCTATTTTAGGACCGATTTAGTACAAATACAAGCCTCCACTGTGAAACCACTCCATAACAATATATATACATATACATCTAGTAATTTCAGTTGTAAAACGATGAGGTCTTGCCGCCAATCTATTATTACTCTATTTACTTCGATTTAGTTCTGTTGAGCGACGTACGAAACCGGTTAGATAGCCCGTTTTTCATTTTTACTTTTTATTATCATGAGTGGTAATAATAAATCTAATTTATGTCTATTCATGGGCGTCGGTGGGATTGTCTCAGATGGTCAGATGACGGCAGAGTTGGGCACAAGGAGTCTGGCAAAATCCGTCGGGGTTCCGCCGGTATGTGAATAGGTTAATTGATTTTCTTTTTCTATTTTCAGACCATCAAGATAGCCAATCTGAATGCGAATAGCCTGAGGGGTCACGGTAAGGCTGCCCGCCTGCTTCGTGACCTCTTGTCGTTCGGAGTGGATGCTGCCGTGGTCCAAGTGACTGACTTTGTTTGCAGTGTCGATGCGTGTGTGCTGTCTAATGACTTTATCGTCTTTTCAGCATACGGGGAGCGATATAACAGAGGGGTTTCTTTGCTGGTTAGCCTTACCCGAGTGTAGACCTTGTTCATGTTGATGGCGAGGCCGGTTGATCGTGGCCGATATTGGCGTGAAATGTAGTTTCGGATCGTTGCGTTTTATGACCCCAACGACCGGGAGGAGCATATCTCGTTTTTTTCGGCAGTTAGTACCATTCCCAGTGGATTCAACACGCCTAGTTTTAATGGGGGACTGGAATGCCGTCCTGGACCCCAAGTTAGACAGAGGGTAGGGAGGTAGTGTGAGGACAGGCGATCGTAGTTTGAGTAATCTGACTGGTGAGTTTGGTCCTGTCGACAAATACCGAGACCATCATCCCGTCGGCTCTTAATTGGCCTTCTACCCAGTTGCTTAGCTACCTGGAGAGAATGTTAGAAGGGCCGACGTAGATTTACTAGATTTTCCACGTTCTACTGGTTAGACTATTCGGATACTGGAAGTTCAGTCTGTCTTTACCAGACTGGCACTTGTGTAGTGCAGTGGGAACTAGTGGGGCGGTTATCGGGAATAGTTGGTGGAATAGGCTTAAGGATAGGATTAGGTGCTTCACCACCGACATTAGCAAACGACTCGCGCGAGATAAGGCTAACAGGGTGTAGGCTCTTAAGGATAGTCTTTCCAGGGCGTTGGCTGGGATGATCCCTTAGAGATAGCCCTACCTAGGGAGACCCTGGAAAGTTTGGCTAGCAAGTGCTATATGGGTCAGGTAATTAGACATAAGTTAAGCAACATGTCTTCCGAGGCTGTGAATATGGACGCAGAATTGCGCCAGGAAGAGATCCATCGGATTTCCGGTCGTTACATTTGTGAGGTCAAAAACCCCGGAGGGGCATACTCTGAGGGCCACTGGCGACATGTGCGAAGCGTTACGGCCCCATTTCAAGAGCCGGTTTAACAGGGAGCCTGGTCTCCGCGACGAGGAGTTTCGTAGTTACTTGGCTAACTTTCTTCGGTTTTCGCCGACTGAAGCGGCTAGCTGCGAGGGAACGATCACAGAGGGTGAAGTCTATGCATCATTGAAGAAGGTCGGTAAAGTCGTCGGGGTTGGAAGGTTTGGCCATATGAAATGTACTTGAGGCTGTCGCACGCCTTTGTCCCGATTTTGACTGTCGTGTTCAACAACCGGTTTCCAGAGTTAAAGATTGTGGCCAAGATCCTGACGGAGCGTTTGCAGTCAGTTGCCGAGAATTTGTTAGGATCTGAGCAGATTTGTGCTGTGAAAGGCCGAACAATTCAGACAAACCAGCTTCTGCTCCGCAGGATCATAGAAGGTGTAAAAGACGACGAGCAGGCTGGGCTGATCAATTTGGATCAGTTCCACGCATTTTATAAGGGTTGACCATCGCTACCTGGATGCTGTCCTGCAGGACGCTGGATTCGAACCCAACTTCTGCCGCTGGATTAACCTGCTGCATCGCTCCTCTAGTGCTGTGGCACAGGTGAACGGGAAGCTGACAGACGCTATTGCGCTGACTCGGTCGGTCCGTCAGGGTTGTCTACTGACGCCCCTACTTTACGCTTTGGTGTTAAAGCCTCTCCTTCGCCGTACGTGGAATCGCAGTCCCTGGAGATGCTCGATCCAGGGTTTCCGCGTACCCCGATGACATATCTACTTTCGTCTCGTCCCACAGTGACACTAAGATGGTACTGAAAGCGCTTGAATAGTACGAAAAGGTGACAGGGACCAAGATTAACCACGACAAGTCTTCCGGCTTGCGCTTAGGTGCCGGGATGGTGTCAATCTTCCGGAGTTAGACGGACGCATTCTCGGAGTACAGGCCAAGGTCGGTATAGAGGCTCGTACTTTGCGTCGACGGAGGTTGTCCGTGAAGGGTAGGGCGGAAGCGAGTACCATTTACGTCTGTACTTTACCGCTTGTCTGTACTTCATCTTTGTAAGCGACATAAGAAGGCGCTCGAGCGCTTGCTATCTTCAACTTTGGTGGGGACGCAAGCGTATAGTTGACAGAGTAGTCTCTGCACAACGTCCTTGTGATGAGGTTCTGGGAATGCCGCACTTGGCGAGTCACAAATTTGCCTCGAGGCTGGATTTCCTACGCCAATCATTGACGGGAGATTCGATTATGGCGAGCATTGTAAGGGATACCTTCCCTTGCCTTACTATCAGTCCTCCCATCTCGCGGGTTGAGGGCTGTCGTAAACCCCGGGATCAATCGGATTTCTTTCGTGAGTGTCGATGTTAGAAAAGCAACGTTAAGTTAAATAACCTTTCTTTACAAAGGCGATATACAGAACAGTATCTCTGTTTGCACAGTACACTGAACCTTGAAGCAAACAAGGTACAGCAGCAGAGAATCACGCTTAATTGAGGAATAGAAATAATACAGAATTTGGCTTTACATGACAGCATGGATCCGTCAAACGGTTGGGAATGCTGGTGGAGATGATGTAATACTGTAGGGAATATTTTTAGTCTCTCTTGGTACTAGTAAAAGATCATCTGAATGCAGCAGTCTATCTAGGTATTGTAGGTGACCAAGTCCTACGGTATATTTATCTTTTGTCGGCCACTTACAGCAGGACAGCACACGGCGTCACTAATCAAAACAACACCGGACCGAATCATGGAACGCAGTACCGAATTTTCTGTGTTAAAGTGACTATGTGGCTTGTGTAGATAAATATAGTTAAAGCCTATATATTCATGGGTTTAACGTGGACATAATGGGCATCATTTTACCCAAGCACAGTAATAAAGCCACGGAGAAGCAATGTCTTACTGAGTTCGAGAGAATAGAGAAAAACAAACACTCTTAAAGAGAGAAAACAATAAAAGAACAGCACTACTTACATTATTTACATTATTCGGTCTGTTATGCTGATCTTCATTGCCATATTCACAGCGTTTCGGCCGTTGTACGCTCCTGCCTTCTTCAGGTGATTGGAATTTCGAACTGAACCCTTTATTTCGTCGATCGGGGTATAGATTGTTCTAGTTCCACGTGCCATGTCTATTCAGGATATCTCGGTTATTTCCCTTTTAACTCAACTCTCCAAGTTTGGTTCACCACTGCTATGGCCTGGTATTGAACTCACAACTCTTGGGGTCCAGTCACTTTATCCACTGGGCCATATTAGATATTAAAAGAACCAGAGAATTAAGAAAACAGAAGATAACGACGGGTATTGCATTTAAATTTTTGAAGACCTATGTTGTCCGGTAGGCACGAAACCGGAAGAGAGTTTCACAAGCGAGAAGTGCGACAGATGATACTATTAACATTACGGTTACATCTAGTAATTTCAGTTGTAAAACGATGAGGTCTTGCCGCCAATCTATTATTGCGCTGAAATATTCATAAATTCTACGAAAAAAAAGAAGAAAAGCTCATCAGAAGAATTATCATCAAATTATTTATAGATAATTACTGACAATTATCCCACCGTAGTGAAATTGATCTTGACTTACTATCACACCTTTGTGACCTTATGACAGTAGAATCAAACGTAATAGGAATCAATTGATTTATTGACTGATTACATTTTTACGGTTTATCAACCCTTTGCTGGTTATTTAAAGCCAGAAAATATTTTGAGATTTTAAGATATTTTTTTTACATAATAATGGCTTAGAGATACAAGTCTTACTAATTAACCCATAGTTGGAGGAGAAAAGGTGGATTCATACCTTTCTCAAGACTATTTGCGCGTAAGCGAATATTATGAACCCAAAGGAAATGAAACCCGGCTCTTCAGTTAACAATTCCGAGGCATTTTCGATTACACCACCTGCACATCCAATATTACAACTCCTGGTATTCCCTATCTGACATTATATTTACAATCTGCTAAATCATGACTTTTGACACGTCTGTGTAGGTGTATTTTTCTAGGTGTATACAGGTGTGACATTTATTTTTGAGAAACGAATTATTTTCTCTGTGCAAATGCTTCTAGGGAAATACTGGCTTTAAATATTCTGTGGAAATTCTTACTTTCGAAGAAGGGCGCTGGTAATTTTTGCATGCACCTAATTGTGAAGATGTTGAGTAAATTCGAATCCAATTTAATAATGCTAATGATATTACATATTTGTTTTTTCTTCGAGATTTTTCCGCGGAATATCACTACAAGAAACACTGAAATTATAACTTTTCATATCGTTACCATTTTTTAAGGTTTCTTCTTGACAAAATACAAAACAAAAAAAAAAAAACAAACAAAAAAAAATACAGAAGAGAATTATGACGAACTGGTTTCTAAAAAATGAAAACTGGTAATTTTGATTCCTGCTACGGCATCCTTACACGTAGATACGATATATGGAACGCCAATCTTGGCAAAAAAATGAATTTAGAAAAAAAAATTATGGGAATCCACTATGCCGTTTTTTATTCAATAAGCAAAAATAAACATTTATTTTAGGATTTTTCTTCTCGTCAGTGCCATTATTATTCTTTCTTCTCAATAGATTCTTCTTTTTCTAACTGTGCTTCTGAAAACTATAAGGATTTCAATTCATCTCCACCTTTTAAGAATCTGACATGCAAATTAGAAGTACGTGTAAAAGCCGGACGTGGTCAACTAAGGTTTTCCGGAACCGACTGTCTTTTCGATCTAGTCTACCTATATATACTTTATATCGCCTCTCCGACATTCATTTTACACAAACATTTAGTGTTAAGTTACCTGATGTTTCCTTCAGCCATTCTTGCCTTCAGTATGTTCTCCAAGAACACTTTTCTCATGTCCTAGTAATTTCAATTGCTTTTTTTTCCAATTACAAGCAGAAGAATTATTTTCGTTTCCATCTTTTGTTTAAGACGTCCTAATTACTCACATGTGCAGTCCATAGTATTCTTAGCATCCTGATACAGAACCTCATCCATGATGGCTTAATTCTCCTCTTCTTCGGCGAGGAATTGTTCGACATTCGCTGTCATAGAGAAGGACTGAACCATTATATAGTGGTATATGTATACTCATTTTTTTTTTTACTAAATGTTTATCTAGTACAAGGCAGAAAAGCAATTCCAGGAAGACTCTCAATGAATGAGGTGGTTTTCTGAACATAAGAGCTGCAAGTAAGTGCAAAGTATGAGTGTACGTAGGTAGTGGGGGGGAGGGGTGCTAAAAAAGTTCATGGGCTGACTCTGAAGGAGTGATACTAAAATTGTGAAATCTTTCATGCATTAATTTCAACTCTTCGTATTAATTAACTGCATTGTCCTTTTCCAGTTTGGAGGTTGGGCTGAAATGTTCATAGGCTGACTTTGAAGCAGTGATGCTAGAACTGTGAAATCTTTCATGCATTAATTTCAGCTCTTCTTATTAATTATATTGTTCATTTTCAATTTCGAGGTTGGGCTGAAAAGTTCATAGGCTGACTATGAATGAGTGATGCTAGAACTGTGAAATCTTTCATGTATTATTTTCAGGTCTTCTTATTAATAACTGCATTGTTCCTTTTCAGGTTCAAGGCAGGGCTGAACAGTTCATAGGCTGACTATGAAGGTGTGATGCTAGAACTGTGAAATCTTGCATGATTCAGTTTCATCTCTTCTTACTAGTAACTGCATTGTTCTTTCTATATACGCGGGTGAGCTTAAAAGTGCATTAGTTGGATATTAAAGCAGTGAAATGTTTCAGTCATTAGTGTCAACTCTTATTATTAACTGCATTGTTTCTTTCCAGGTTCAAGGAGTGGCTGAAAGGTTCACAGAATGATTATGAAGGAATAATGCTAGGGCTGAAAAGTCTATGTTTAAGAAATCATCTCATCGTAAGATGCTTTTTCGCGTTAGAAAATTATTTTATTCTATAATTAAACTGTTATATATATATATATATATATATATATATATATATATATATATATATATATATATATATATATATATATATATTGATTCCTATTTCAATACAATTTTATCTCTCTCCCCATATATATATATGTATATATATATATATATATATATATATTAAGCGTGTATATATATATATATATATATATATATATATATATATATATATATATATATAAGCGTGTGTGTCTATATATATATATATATATATGTATATATATATATATATATTTAAGCGTGTATATATATATATATATATATATATATATATATATATATATATATATATATATATATATATATATATATATATATATATATATATATGCACACACACGCACAGACACACACACACGGGCGCGTAGCAGAGTGGTTAGAACGTTTGCTTTCTGACCATGAGACCCCGGTTCGAAATTCACCACGGTTGATTCGTCAGGTTGAGGGTCGACCCCAAAACCGTTGTGAGTGAAAGTGGGTAAATGGAACATCTGGGGGTACTAGCTGTGCTAACA
Source organism: Acanthosepion lycidas (assembly GCA_963932145.1). Taxonomy (NCBI): domain Eukaryota; kingdom Metazoa; phylum Mollusca; class Cephalopoda; order Sepiida; family Sepiidae; genus Acanthosepion; species Acanthosepion lycidas. Next base: position 74,593,358 of record OZ010605.1, read on the forward strand.
TGAAGTCAGGGCTTCAGATTATTGATCACTCTAGATAACACGCTCTCTCTCCCAGTTCATTTCATAGAAAGAACTCACACGGCCTTGTTGAAAAAACTAATGGAAATGAACATGACTGACAAACGCATGACCAGATAATAAATCCCTCTACACTAAAGTTCCAGTTGAAAAATGCTTAAATCGTCTAAAAGGCATCTAACGCAATCAATGTTAAAGCTATCTCTAAAAACATTCAAACACACATTTGAATTTACATACAAAATGGCAGAACACAATTCCTTACATTTCCTAGGTATCAAACTACACCGTGTTAATAACAGTTTAAAATTCGGTGTGCTGCGGAAATCCACTAACAAAATAAAATCTGGCATAATCGTCGGATTCTACCTAAGAGCTCCAAGAATATTTACGCGAAGAGAAAATACAGTGAAAAAAACTTCCATCTTCCCCAGTACCCTAATTATTTTATATACAATGCGAATCAAAAGACCCATAAAATATTCCAAAACAAAAGAATAGCCCCTCCTGACAAACCCATGAATCAAAAAATATTTTATCCTACTTATCCTATTCTATCAAATGTACAATCGAAAAGAGTCTATTGATATCTAAATTCAACATAAAATTTCGGAATACTACATCCAAAACAATAAAAGACTTAGTACTAAACGAAACAATAAGCTAAAATGAAGATCGAGTTTACTCTATCACCTGAAATAATTGTTACTGAAAATACACAGGAGAAACCTCAAGTAATCTAAATATAAAGTTTTATGAACATAAAAGGGACACTTTACCAAATAATACATCAAATGTATTGACTGCCCACCGTAACGAGAATGATCACAACTCTAACATAAAATAAATGCTACTGTGATCAAAGGGGAGAAAAAATCATTACATCCAGAGAGTGCCTTAATCTTAAAGTCATCAACAGTAAATTTATGCCCTGGCTCTACAACATTTCACTATTCCTTTTAGATTTTCTAATATCACCGTGTGGAAAGCCAAATTCAAAATTGAAATAAAGAAAAAGAAAAAAACCTCTAAATGAATTCGACTGATAATAAAAAAAAATATCTAAAATTCCCAGCACCCCTCTGTCGTGCGCATGAGTAGTCCTATCAAATTTACTTCGATGAAGTCCTAAAAGTTTACATGCGATATGTGTCATATCACATGTAAACTTTTTCTACTTAGTAATAGAATTATATATATATATATATATATATATATATATATATATATATATATATATATATATATATATATATATTAGGTTGGTGCAAAAATAATATCGTTTTTTAACATATTTTTAACGTTAAAAACGACATTATTTTTGCACCAACCTAATATATATATATATATATATATATATATATATATATATATATATATATACACACAGACACAAACACAAACACAAACACAAACACAAACACACACACATAGGGTGGGATGCATGAATTTTCGTCTAAATTGCGCAAAAAATGAAAATAACACTGACATCTCCTTTTAACAGATATATTCACTAACATTACACAACAGTATCTTGAAATACGAAAGTGTAAATTTATTCAATAAAATCAGGGGCAATGTGGTCGAGGTATTAGGTTGGTGCAAAAATAATGACGTAATAATATCGTTTTTTTGACGTATTTTTTAACGTCAAAAAACGACATTATTACGTCATTATTTTTGCACCAACCTAATAATTGTCTGCTAGGACTGGGTTCTTCTGCTTGTATAAAATCCTGTTGTCTGACAGATTCTTCCAGCAGGCACCCTGTTGACTCAGGGCAGCAATACCTCTTCTAGGCGCTTGGTGTAGGTCTCTGTGTTGAATCTGATGACTTGTAGGAAGATTAATGGAGACATAACGTCGCCATGACGAGTGATCGCACCAATCACGATAATGTTGACTGGATATGTCATCCAGCTGTTTCCGAATCCCTTGAGCTGTCCTCAGATTGACATCCAAACACCCTGAAATGTATTGCGTCTTCCGGCGTGAATGGTAAGCAGTACAGCATGCCGTTTTCAAATGTGTGAATTGCATCATGGCTCTCTTTTTTCTTACATACTCTGCAGTCGACAAAATCAAAGACAAACAACGCGCATGCGCGAAATTAGAAAATGGCGACAATTTACCCATTGCACATGTCTCTCTCTCCCTCTCTCTCTCACTCTCTCTCTCTCACTCTCTCTCTCTCTCTCTCTATATATATATATATATATATATATATATATATATATATATATGCATGTATAACTAAATGAATAAATATAGGTAAATGTATGAGCGATTGTTCGTACATACACACACACACACATATATATACATATATTTACTCTATAGTATAAAAAAAGCTGTGCTCTATGTTAAATAACACCGCAATTTAATATATTAAGAAATATACATAAAAACTTACATTGCACAACTCGGAGTTTCATATGTTCTGTATTCGTCAGGTCCCTTTTTTGCGGGGGGTGGGGTTAGCACCGCTTCTATAATATATATATATATATATATATATATATATATATACACCTAGTGAGCCAGACAAACCTACCTAGGTTTCACCTAAACGGATCGTCAGGGAAAGTATATATATATATATATATATATATATATATATATATATATATATAGGGAGTGAGAGAGAAAATTGTATTGAAATAGGAATCAACCCTTCCCGGTTATTATCCCTATCTTCAAAGTACTCACCATTTAGCGGGTGGAATTGGGCGAAACTGCACCCCCCAACCTACACCGATTTCCATTGTCTCGTCATTTTGCTCGTCATTTTGTTGTAGGTTGTGTAGAAGGAATTTGGGGAAAATAAGAGAAACAGCATCAGTTCACAAAAATGCCCGCAAACAGCGTCACTAGCAATAATCACCATTCTATTGCGAGTTGAACACTTAAGCAAATACATAAGTAAATTCTTTTGTAATGAAATCTCATAATCTAAATTTAATAAAAGTCAACATCCGTTTGTCTTGTGAGATAACGGTAGCACCTTGGTTGGTTAAATTTCAGTCCTTTTATGAGCAGCGCCTAAAGTGTCTTATCAGTCCATTCTTTGAAAAGCAATCTCTCCTGCAGGTGTGTCAGACGACGCTGGAACGTGGAACGAACGGCTGAGATTGGTCTTTCTGCTTCCTGAAATTCAACTGTAAAATGATGAGACATTGTTGTCAATTTAGTACTGCAATTAAATTCATAAAGTTGAGTTACATTAGCAATTTATGAGGACATTTACCATGAACGTATTTATAGAGAAGGCACAGGGTAGCTACATTATGGCGATAGGAAAGTGACTGGAGACAAGATGCCAAGTCAGGACGAATAATATTGCTGATTCTTCTTTGGATTTCATCTAGAATCTCTAAATATATAGCAGGAGCACCGGACCATATGTTGCAGCAGTATTTAAAAACATTTTTTTTATTTATTTACCAATAAAAGCTTTCAGGATTATTGATTTTTAAAGGAATGTGTCAGAAATAATTTCATTTACTTGCTTTATTGAATATTTCACGTTCTTAAAGTCAATATATTCAATTTCGTCCAAATTTTATGAATGTAATTAACAGATTTTCATATAATAAAAAGATAATGAGAAAGAGTGTAAGAAATTGAAATATGGAGGCGAAAGAGCAAATTACAGAATTTAACGTGAATGTTTTAACAAGAAAAAAAAACAATAATTCTGGGAAGCATTCAAAATAAACAAACACCCATTTTGAATATCATTGAGCGTTAAAAAAGATGTTAATGGTTAAATAAATCAGAAATATTATTTTTATGTGTATTAAAATGCTCTTTAAAAATTTAAATTTACCACTGGTGCATTAAAAAGAGCAATATCTAAATGCAATTAATCCTAATTGATAGGGTGAATATTTCGGGAAAATGCGCAATCATAGAGAATAAAAGTTATGAATATTTTGTATGAGAAACATTATATTTAATTTTTACATTGTTTTAAAATTTATTTGTTAATTTTGAAATAATTTGCACAAGATGGCATAATCAAAGGAGCTAACCATGGAGCTCAAACTACAATGATATTCAAAGAAGGCTATTCTCAAAGACAAATTGCCTAGAAGTTGAAGATTTCCAGACATAGGGTGAAATAATCGTTTCAGAAGCAGTATATATAAATTTCAAGTATAGGTGCAGTTGAATTTATAATTACACGAATCATTCATACAAAAAACAAATATAGAAGATAATGATTTAAATGGCGAGAATACATCTTCGCAAACGCGCAATCTTAAAATTTAAAATTCAAATTCAGCGTTGCGACCGCACGTTCCAAAACAATAACACATTTCTCATAGAATTTTTTCGGATTACATCCATTTTTTCGTTGTCCTGTTATTACCGAGAAATAAAAAACAAAAACAAATCTATTTCTATACCTGAGGATGTCTGTAGGAACAGACGAAAGCTTGTAAAAACTAAAAAAGACCGTATGCAGCTGGAATTTATAAACAGTGATCATATCATTCATCTACAGGTTCGGAGTTAGTGTACTTTATTATAATTGTTTGCGAAGATGTATTCTCACCATTTAAATCATTAACTTCTATATTTGTTTTTTGTATGAATGATTCATCTAATTATATATATATATATATATATATATATATATATATATATATATATATATATATATATATATATATATATATGTAATGGTCAGATTTTGTGTGCATTATGCAATTCTGTAGCCTACGAATGTGTACTGTTCGTAAATCAACTGGATTTTGACGGGTGCAGACTATCTCACACGAGTTACTCTATAAAATGATCTAGAAAATGAACGGGAATAAAACTTTGGGGTGAAAGAATGTTGATAATCTCTCTTTCATGAGACAAAATGTGAAAAAATCAGGATTAACTACTTGTATTTCATCTCCGATTCTCGATCATTATAAATCGATCTTTCTTCATTCATCTAGTATTGAAAACGAACTTCGCTACCCACTGTGGGATACTCTTGTCGACACCGAGCTAACACGAAGAATAGAAAAATTAGATTGTAGATATATATCTCATTTCACTCTTGATTGTCAGCGTTAAAAAATGAAACTCCAAGAATTGCGGACATTGCATTTTATTTTAATCTCGAGCAAGAATAGCTTTAAAGTTTAATATTCGATTTGAGAGCTGCAGACGGAGCCCCTCAAAATATAAACTGGTTAAACTTTCTTTATATTCTCATAAGAAATTGTCATGCTATTTATTTGTTTATTCACTATCAGTTCATAAAAAAACAATCTTATACGCTGTAATTTGTTTGTAAAAAAAATACGCCAGATTATGCAAATACTTAAGTCAAATATTGAATGAAGTTAAATTTGGTATAAGGCTAGTTTCATGCAGCACCGTGTAAGAGACACACTCACTGGCAATGTTTATTTTAACTACTCTACTTGTTCCCCCCAAATATATTGTTTATCAAAACAAATGTGACACCTCTTAATAGATATTTACACTATTGTGTACATATTATTTGGACATGTCCTCATTTTAATGACGAATCGGCAGTTGTACGCTGCGGTCATCTTCAACTGATTGAAATTTCGAACGGAAACCTTTATTTCCGGGGATAAATTTTTCTAGTTCCACGTGCCATGCCTCTTCCGGATATCTCAGTGTCACTCATTTCCTATTAAATAAACTCTCCAAGTTTTTGTTCACCTCTGCTGTTGCCAAGTATTGAACTCACAACACTGCGGCTCGTCACTGAATTATTTCAACCAACGCTTTTAACCCTTGAGGACACATGGCGTTGGTTGAAGTAATATTAATATTGTATTGAACTATGTATGTACGTATGCATGCATGCATGCATATATATATATATATATATATATATATATATATATATATATATATATATATATATATATAGTGTATTTAGGCAGCAATCCTTCTTTCATGCAAGTTTCATTAAATATGACAGACAAGGTGATTTGATTAAGTTATTTCTATACAATTTCTCATAGGACTCTATAATTTTTTTCATTTAAGTGGATAAAATATACAAAAACTGAACAAATGTTATATTTTTCCATGTACTTTCGGCTATACATTTAGCCATTTTCAAGGATGAAATATACTAATTATATATATATATATATATATATATATATATATATATATATATATATATATATATATATATATATATATATATATATATATATATATATATATATATATATATAACTTGCATATATAAGAAAGTATTTTTCAGATTTAATAGGCCAAATTTAAGTAAATGCTCTGTTTATAATAAACTGTATTAACAACGTTTACTGACCTCATTGTCCAAGAAATCTCAAAGAATATATGTGTGCTCCGACAGCAATTTAGTATTAATAACCAGACGCTTCCTCTGTAGCTAAATGCCAGACTATATGGCAGTTCCATGTAGGATAGAGGTTCGTTTCCTGTTGGAGGATATATTTTCTTTGAGATTTCTTGGACAACCAGGTCGGTAAATGTTGTTACTACTGTTTATTATAAACAGAGCATTTACTTAGATATATCCACCTATAACATATAAACAAAAATATATTAAAATAATTCTCGGACTTAGTTCATTTCATAATATATATATATAAATGCACCACCTCGTTAAATATCAATTTTACTAAGAAGCTGTAAGTTTTCGTCAATTTACTTTCAGGAATATTATCTGCCTCTCTCTCTCTCTCTCTCTCTCTCTCTCTATATATATATATATATATATATATATATATATATATATATATATATATATGTGCATGTGTATTTCTTTTGAAGACTTTTTAAGTATGTGCTATTGCGTATACACCTAGGCATCTCACTCTCACTCTCAATTTAACTTATCTGTAAATTTTCCAAGTCTGTTCTTGTCATAAAAGATTTTCCTGGCATTTCAATGTGGAAAATTTTCTTGTAGACTTTACGTCCCCTAAAGCCATAAAAATTCCGACAGCACACAAGATCACTTCGAAAATAGCGACAGAAATCAATTGGTTCTTGGTCAGTCGGCCAAAGCTTAGACATTGATCTTTATATCCGACGCCTAATCCGTAATATCCATTGGTCAAACATGTTTATTGCCTGCTAATATGGTCAGTAATGACAATGCAGTTAATAAAGTCGATGACTCCTTCTTATACGGAAACAAGAAGGGAAGGTATTGCCTTTGGGTAAATTTAGCTAAATACTGACACCGTCGCCGAAACCTGATTGATGTAGCAGTGCACGATTGGAATGAAGTGTGATGGTCTTGTCTGTGGTCTTTGATATTCATTGCCTTTGGAATTTGTCCATTATATCTCAGTAAAAAACATCGAACTTTTTATTTGTAGAAAATGCCGTTTTCGGTTTTAACATGGGAGTCATGACAGGTTTCGTTTTCATATCAGTTTGGCTTCTATCGTATTTGTTTTCATCATCTGAAAAATGTGTGTGGGGAGTGTGTGAAGAAAACATATCTATATAGTTTAAATTATAATAATAATAATAGTTTAAATAATATATATATATATAGTTGAAATAATATATAGTTGAAATAATATATATATATATATAGTTGAAATAATATATATATATATATATATATATATATATATATATATATATATGTAAGCAAATATATGGATATAGATCCGACAGTATGAAGAAAAATACACGGAAAAAATCCTTATATGCAATTATGCTGTTTTAATGTTAATATAATGTCAACGTCGGACGTTTCGATCTAATAAACCATCTTGTTGTTATGTCCATCGTCTTTGTCATGTTGAATTGATAATGTTAATTATATTTTATGAATATGTCCTGAAGATGGTTTATTAGACCGAAACGTCCGACGTTGACATATTAACATTAAAACAGCATAATTGCATATAAGGATTTTTGTTTGTTTTTTCCGTATATTTTTCTTCATATATATATATATATATATATATATAAAGGGACGATTGCGCCTAGCATGAAACAGCCGGTTAACACGTGGTAGGTTTTACCGGTACATTTACAAAGGTATTGCACGGTGAGGTCGCCTCCTCCAGACCGCTAACATCAGGAAGTCTCTTTCCAGACAAATCGACCATGGTGAGATTCGAACTTGGGTCTCATAGACTAAATAAATCTATTAATTAACACACACACACACACACACGCATATATATATCTTATCCAAACAGATGACTGAAAGTTTTATATGATCAGCGTTCCGTTTAAACATGGTCACGTTGTCGTCACGTTGTCGTCACGTGGGCGACGCTGTGAATAATTACTGTCGGACCTATATCCATATATTTGCTTACATATATATATATATATATATATATATATATATATATATATATATATATATATATATATATATATATATATAGGCTGGCCACTTGTATCCGAAGATGCCCGTCTATTAGGCCTGCTGGCCAATCCTTGTAGCAGACGGCTGTTCAGGCATATTTGTGATTGTTTAACACGCAAAGAGCCCACATGTGCTTTATACTGCAACTATGCTGAGCAGACCTTAGTTACAGTTTCTGGGAGAGAGCGCGTTATCTAGCGTGATCACAGTCTGAGGGTAGCATACCAAACCCTGGGTCACAATGGTTTGTAAAAGGTAGCGAAACCATTCACCGCTGCCCAAAGAGATCGGTCTATCGAATTTCACTCACAAGCCTTGGGTTAACACGTGGTATGTTTTTCCAGTACATTTACAAAGGTATTGCACGGTGGGATCGCCTCATCTAGACCGATAACATCAGGCAATCTCCTTCCAGACTTATCGAGCATGGTGAGATTCGAACTCGGGTCAGATACATTAAATAAATCCATTAACATACACACACACACATACACACACAGACATATATATAAGTATAAAAGTGTACATTGAAATCAACACTCAGAGCCGACATTAGTATATATTATAAATTAATTGATTTAAAATACGTTTTTTTCGCTACACAGTAATAATCATGTTTCAAAAACTGAAGCTAATAAATCCAGATTTAATTTTATAATTAAATTAAAAGCATTAGTTCCATTTTATCTTCAAGCGAATATTGGAATAATTTATTTTTAAATTTACTGAGTTTTAAACGCACATATAAATTCATAATTTCCTGTTTCCAAGGATACAGAGAAATCGAATCATTCAGACAGGGGCGGTAGCGTGTTCATTTTTATTAACTATTGTTGTATCAATTATGAGTTACGTTCGAAAAAGAGGTTAAGTTTAGGGAGGGTAGGGGTGTATTTTTCAACGATTTCTGACATCACTTAATTGCATGTCGTCTGGGTTTGTTTTTTTATTATTAAAGGCAAAAAGTTTTCCGGAATTTTTTCTTACTTGTATACTTAAAGGTTCTTTCTAGGTGTGTAGATCAGGGCTACAGGAATCTGTGACGCCCATGGCTAAGATACAAAGACAAGCTGAAAAGCAATTTGTCAGCAGTTAATATACCACATAACACCCTTGAGCGCTTAGCTTTGGAGCGGGTAGAATGGAGATCAACGTGTTTTAGTGGACTCAGCAATTTTCAATCTGCTTGTCTGAATCATCTTCAAGAAGCGAGAGCAAGATCTAAAAGGTCAGCTAATCTAACAGTGATCTTATCTCACAATTCTCACACGTGCTCCATAAATCACTAGCGGGTCTTAAATGCCACTTAAGATTAGCGCATAAACTTTGATAACTGAATCAATAAGCTGGCAGATCCTCATAGGTCAAAACCGACGGGAGAGTCCATTATATATATGAAAGGATGTCCCTCGTCGTAACCCGAGTCTTCTGAAGTTTGCGTTAGCGTGAAACTCGGATTACGACTCGGCCCATCGTTTTAAAGGAATTAGAGTTGGTAATCGATTTTGTCCTGTCAAGTTAACCTAGACTTCGAGTACTTTACAATAAACTGTTAACGCTTTATTTAAAGAGAAAGTAATGAACGCGATATTATTAAAAAATAAATAAAGAAACGCTCGATGTTGGGTGTAATATAAAGGAAGGAGGAGGATGTGAAGAAGGAAGAAGAAGAAGGGGAAAGAGAAGGAAAGGGGATAAAATATGTACATATCAAATAACCCCCACCCAACTGATACTTTTATAATACCTTTACTCTTCTTTTTATATTAAACCCAACGTCGTGATTTTGTTTATTTATGTTTTATTTATATATATCGTCCGTAAAAGAAAGTACTTCAGGTTATTAGACTATTTTTTGTTAACCGTTTCACCCCAAGTAAGGCGACAATGACACTAGGACGTAGGGATGAAAGAGAATAAAAAGACTTTATTGAGGAGAAATGAAGAAAGGACGATAACGGAACATTGTTCAGTGAGACAGAATATGGCGATTGACACTGCATTTAAATTTCTGAAGATTGTAAGTGGCAGGGAAACAACAAATCGGAAGAGAGTTCCAATACTCTTCCATGCCTCCCCCTCTGTCTGTCTGTCTGTCTGTCTCTCTCTCTCTCTCTCTCTCTATATATATATATATATATATATATATATATATATATATATATATGTATGTATATTTCGATTATAGGTGCTGTTCAGCTTATAATTACATGAATCATTCATACAAAAAACAAATATAGAGGTTAATTATTTAAATGGCGAGAATACATCTTCGCAAACAATTTCAATAGGGTACACTAACCCCAAACCTTTATATGAATGATATGATCCATGTTTATAAATTCCAGTTTCATAAGATCTTTTTTAGTTTTTACAAGCTTTCGTCTGTTCCTACAGACATCCTCAGGTATGGAAATAGATTTATTCTTGTTTTTTACTTCTCGGTAATAAGAGGATAACGAAAATAGAAATGTAATCCGAAAAAATGCTATGAGAAATGTGTTATTATTTAGGAACGTGCGGTCGCAACGCTGAGTTTGAATTTTAAATTTTAAGTTTGTTAAGCACCTATAATGGAAATTAAAATAACTGGTCGAACGTGCAACTTTCGGATGTGACATTTCTGTAATTATTGAAAAATATAGTTCATGCCACATTGACGGAAAACCAACCAGTAGAAAAGAATTCTCTTATTACTATATCTGTACAAAAACGCACAAACTTTAAAATTTAAAATTCAAACTCACCATTGCGACTGCAAGTATAGCTGAAAGCATTCGGAATTATAGAACATTTTGACAGTTTCTACACAGCGTTTGTCCCAAAAAGTAAGCTCTTGTTCGAACACAATAAAAATTAAATAAAAAGCTTAATCTTAGTACCTTTCTTTTTTAATCAAACATGTATAAATGAAGGATTGCTGCCTAAATACACTATATATATATATATATATATATATATATATATATATATATATATATATATATATATATATATATATATGCGTGTGTGTGTGTAATTAATGTGAAAATAAATATCAACTTATGATAAGTGGCAGTTTCACGCCTTTAAAGATTATCAGTCCATATGTATACTTCTTTTTTGTCGGCTCGAAATATTTTTTTAATCATACCTTCATGTATTTTTGATGCACTTCTGCATCCACAAATCATTTATCGCTCATATTGTGTTTATGCTTCTGTGTGGATTTCTAGGATGAGGTATTGTCATTATTTACATTATTTACAGGTCGACTAATGGATTCAATACAGTCTTTCCACTTCATGTCAGTCAAGGTGCAACGAATCATTCTCCTGGAGGTTAGCATCAGCCATGCTGATGGAATGGTTCCTTCAGATGATTTTTTTTAAGCGTTTCACCCCAAGCAAGGCGGGAAGCCACTAGGACGCAAGTGGTTACAGAAAATTTAGAACGAGATCAGATAGGAGTGATAGAAGAAAGGATGAGGAGGAGGGTAGTGGATAGATCAAGGCAACTGGAGATGTCGATTGACATTACACTTGAATAGCTGGAGATTATAGCTCACAGGGAAACAGGAATAGGGAAGGGAGTTCCACAGGCGAGAGGTGAGAGACATGAAGCTATTGGAGTAGAAGAGGCGGCTACATTTAGGAGTTTCGACAGTGAAGGTGTGAGAGCGGGATGCCAGCCTCGTTTGAACTCATGACGACTGGGAACCAGCGAATGCAGCTTTTCGGAGCAATTTCCATGAAAGTATTTGTAGAACAGACAGAGGGAGGCGACGGCGCGTCTGTGAGAAAGTGACTGTAGACGAGATGCTAGAGCAGGGCCAACTACATTGCATATCCGCCTCTGGAGCCTATCAAGAGCCCCGAGGCAAACAGAAGGGGCACCAAACCATATATGGCAGCAATACTCCATGCAAGGGTGAATTGTTAATAGAGAATAACTTATATTTGCTGGTGTTAAAATTAACAAGCCATCCATTGCTCCAGCTAACAACAGACTGAAAGTTGTTTTTGACATCAGCCGCCAATTTGACTTTATAGAGCCGATGGAACTTACTATGGAGACAAGAGTAAATGGCTGTGTCATAAGCACGGATACCAAGTTACGAACTGATGACATCGGGAATGTCATTAATAAAAATTAAAAACAAAGAATACCAAATACTATTTTAAATACTAAATTTTAAAATAGTATTTTAAATACTAAATTTTAAAATAGTATTTTAAAATGTACTGTATAAAATTTATTAAATATTGTAAGCATATACTTTCTTTTCATTCAAACTCTAATTAGAAAGAAAATGGTTGAGAGATATTGTCAGCTAACTATTACAATTTACAAAACCTCATGTGGGGGTGCTGTGTTTTCGGTAGGATATTACCCTAGCCTGAATGGCTTTTCCCTCGCTAACCATTCAACCTTTCACTGTTCTCGAATGCCATCTTTAAATGCCTTCTTGAGTCACACATTCAGTTGTGTTTTTGCTCACTCTGATCGAAAAAAGAAGGTGAGATATTGTCAATTAACTACCACAGGATTTAAGGTTCACATTTTATACCGGGAGTATAAAACGGCCTTCTATTTTGTGTGTGTGGGAGTTTTTAAAGTTAAAAGGTCGTCTTGTACACCAACATATACGGTACATATATATTACTATGTAATGGCTAGCAATATTGTCTTGTTAGATCAATCCCGAATGAATAGTGAGTTCGATCCTCACTGGGTGCTCCTCGCTGGTGCTATGTGATGCTTAGAAAATCATCATATATATAGATGCCATAAAATGTACACGTGACGTCTACACAACCAATGAAAAGAAAACTTCAAAATTCGAAACAACTCTGTGTTATTTTACATTCTAATCCTTCTGATGAAGCTAACTCAATAGCGAAACATGTTAAATTTATGAAGACATAGCTATTTCTTCCTTATTCAATAATTTCTTGCACAGTTTGAAATTCTCATAACTCTATTTGTCTACATGATATGATATATTTCCACAAGCATTTACAAATATGACTCATTTCTAATTGAGAAACATTTTAATTAAATCTGTTTAATTGTTGTCCCATTATTCTATTGTTAGTGTTCCTATAAATCGAAAACATCTAGAGAAGAGTAATTAAAATGAATACAATATGAGGACCAGTAACAAGCAGTGTAAGGTAGAAGCAATGAATAACAATAAAATTGCAATATAAGCTCTGGTAAAAACTGCATTAATATTAACAAAAATTGCAATATGAGCACTGGTAAAAATGATTCCTGAGATATTAGGTTTATAAGCCTCAAAAATTCATACACAGAGGTCCTCAAGTACACATGGCTCAGTGGATAAAGACGTTGGTTAGATCCAGAGTTCAATATCAGGCTACAGCAGTGGTGAACCAAAATCTTTGTGAGTTAAATTAATAACTGAGACATAGAAGTAGAACAATCTACCCCGGTGAACGAAATAAAGGGCTCAGTTCGGAGAATCACCTGAAGATGGCCGGAGTGTACAATGGCCGAAACGTTGTGAATATGGCAATAAAGTTGAGGATAGTCCGAATAATGTAAAAAATCTACATATGTTGCGTAATCAGTTAACATTCCAATGAACGTAGGTGATTAGAACTGACAGATGAAATCGAGTCTCTGCTCTTCGTTGTACCTAACGTTTTTCTTCTCACAGGTAGACAGTTTCATAAATGAACCATTCTATAGAAAACAGACGGGAAGAGAGTAGAGTTAAAGATTTAAGTTCACTGAGACACACCTAAAGTTTATTCCCAAATTCTTTGCTCTTGAATTGACCTGACGACCAGAATAACCAATGGGATTTCTAAAATTTAAATGCAAAGTATTGTCTTAGAACTTTAGAATAGAATAATTCTTTGAATAAGCAGAGTTGGAGGTCAACAATATCAAGACCAAATTGATCTTAAAATGTAATAAACCTTTCATGGTTAGTTGTTAATATATATGCTAATGTATAAAGATCAAAATTTGTATATATGTCCTCTGGAACCTGCAGAAATAAATATATGTAAATTAGGTCGTCTGTCTGTGAGTTGGCGTGCATATCTGTCGTATTGCTTCATTTCTCTCTTTCTCTGTAGGTATTTAATAACTTGCCTAACTTATATATGGAAATGACATATACAGCTTGAAAATTAATTAAAAAAATAATTATTTTGTATTTCTAAATTGTTTTTTGTGATCTTTATGCATAAGATATTATTTTCTGTATGAATTACATGATGAAAATACTGACTTATTTTATTAATATAATTTCCTACACTGAATATTGTAACCAACTCAGCATTATGATCACAGTTTGGGTATTAACAGAATAAGCAATGTAATAAAAGAGATGTAAGCAATGCTTATATTTTTTAGTAAAATATTTTGAAACTTTTTATTGAATATGAGGAAAAAAGTCACTATTAATGAGAGAGAACAATAAAAGAATAAGAATTAAGAACGATTGACATTGCATTTAAATCTTTAGAGATCAAAGTTGACTAGGAAGCATGAAGCCGGAAGAGAGTTCCACAGACAAAGCGAAGTGAAGAAACTGTTAGCATAGAACTTACGGTTGTATCTAGCTATTTCAACTGTAAAACGATGAGACTTTGCCGGCGATCTTGTA
The DNA here is from genome assembly GCA_963932145.1 of Acanthosepion lycidas. Taxonomy (NCBI): domain Eukaryota; kingdom Metazoa; phylum Mollusca; class Cephalopoda; order Sepiida; family Sepiidae; genus Acanthosepion; species Acanthosepion lycidas. Next base: position 74,608,379 of record OZ010605.1, read on the forward strand.
CAGCGCTTAAATTCCTAAGGTGCAGATAGCATAGAGGATAATTCCCCTGAAAAATTACCATGAAATTATTTATAGAAAAGGCTCAGGGAACTATATTACGATGGTGGAAAACTGACTGAAGCCGAGGTGCCAGATCAGGACCAATAACATTTCAGATCATTATTTAGATTTAATCAACAATCTCTAAATATATAGCAGGAACCCCAAACTATATGTAGCAGTAATATTAAAAACAAAGACGAATGTCTGAACTTATAAATATGTAAGGTAAATTCTGTCGAGAAAAAATTGTCTAGCACAACGCAAGGAACCAACATTTCTAGAAGCAGACCTAGCGATTGATTCACTATATTATTTCTACTTTATATCAGCAGAAATCTCCTGGAGGTTAGCATCAGCCATGCTGATGGATGGTAAATAAAGAGCAATTTCGTTTTTGTATAGTTAAAATTAACGCGCCATTTTTTGCCCCAGTTAAAAACAGAATGTAGATCCTTTTTTAGATCAGCTACCAATTTGACCCTATCGAACCGCTCACACTTATTATGAAGACAAGAATAAATGGCTGTGCCATCAGCGTAGATAGCGAATTTAGAACTGGTGCCATCAGGAAGGTCGTTGATGAAAATAAAAAAAATTCGTTAGTATGCCACAATGGTAAATAATGGTTAATGTTCCTTAACCTGTTTGCCAAGACAATAGCAGAGAAAATACAACTACTTTTGTAGCCTACGACAAAGATGGTGATTTGATCCCATTCTCCAGATTATTGCACACACTAGAAAAACACAGGCAAACGACCTCCTCTTCGAATTGAGCAGTAAATAAATAACAGTATCTTACTTTCATAATTCCAGAGACGTTAGCGTAGTTTTGCTTACCAGAAAAAAAAATGGCGGAGTAATTAAAAATGATTTCGGAGTGATTCGGTAAATATTTTCTCATCACTTTGAGTAAGGCAAATTAGTTTAAGCGAGAGACTGTTGGTAGTGTAGCTTTTCGGTAGCAAACGAATTCGGTGACAGTAGTGAAATCACATTTCTAATCAGAAACGCCACCAAATGATATTAGCGAATGACGTAAGTAGAATATAGCGAGGAAAGTTAAGAAAAATATAGATAGATCGCAAAAGTTTTTATCAAATATTGGTGGTTTTATCAGAATTAGGCAGGATTTCTTACTTTCTCACTTTCTCTCAAGTCTGAATAGCATTAACCGTAAGGTTTTATGATTCGTGTTTATCTCTGTATAAGTATTTTTGTATTGTTAGTTACTGTGAGTGTTCCCCAATTCTTATATATAATACAGTCGAATTTTATTACACGAGTCAATGTTTTCCAAATAAAATTCATGCTCATCAACTGTATAAGTATTTTTGTAGTATTAGTTACTGTGTGTGTTTTCCAATTCGTATATATAATACAGTGGAATTTTATAACACGAGTCAATATTTTCGAAACAAAATTCATCTTCATCAACTGAGGTTGGTAAAACGTTTATTTTCGTTTGATTGATTGATTATCTACGATTTATCAACCCCCTTGTACGCTATTTAAAGCAAGATAATATTTTGTGGTTGTAAGATTGTTTTTGTCGGACAGAGTTAATAATGGCTTAGTGATAAAAGTTTTAGAATTTAACCCATAGCTAGGGAAAGGGGAGAGGAAGGAGATTCATACCTTTCCCAAGAGTATTTGCGCGTAAGTAAATATGATGAACTCCACGGGAATTGAAACTTGGCTTTCTGATTAACAATTGCGAGCCATTATCCATTACACCATCCGCGCATCCAAGCTAAAGGCACCTAGTAAAACGTTTATCAAATCATTACCGTAAAAGAGTTTTTCAGTACAAACGTTTCTCAACACAACTATTAAGGCTGTTTTTTTTTTACCGATGGTTGCTTCATTTACAGTTTTTTGTTCAGGTTTGTTTTGTCTTACTGAATATTAAACAATGGGTTATTTAATTCTGACAGCATCTTTACTGACGGTAATATTTTTTTTCAAAAATATATTGTTGGTAATATTTTTTTTCAAAAATGTATTGCTGGTAATTTTTTTCTTCAAAAATATATTGCTTGTAATAATTTTTTCCTCAAAAGTATTGCTGGTATTAGAAACTATTTTTTATACTTTCACAGAGTTTTGACCCATTTCGCAGCGGGGGAGGGGATTAATTATTTAACCATACCTGGGACCCTGACAAGAGCTATCACCCCGGTCAGGGTGGACCTGAGAATACCAGCAATTGAGATGTATTCCACGCTTCTCAAAACCTCCTGATCAAAGGCCTTGCTCTCTGACATAGTTTATCTTCTTACCCAGGACGCGGATGTAGTTTATCTTCTTACCCAGAACGGGGATACAGTTTATCGTCTTGCCTGGAACGATTTTTGTTCAGGGTTGTGTGGAATATCAACATATTGATTATATTATTATTATTATTTTCACTTCCAGTTATACGTGCTATCAATTTTATTTCTTGCTGCTATTCCCATGAGAAATTCGCGACCAGGTGAAACTAAGAACACGATTCGAGTTTATAGGTTAAAGTTTAAATCTACTGGAATCGCAGCATATTTTTAATTTTTCTTATTCCTCCATTAAATTTGTTATAACTTATCCATACACCAAAGTATTTGAAAGTTTTAATATTTATTACTTCCACATACTGAATTTCTATGATGTAGTCAGGATATGTGTATCACCACTTTTATTCTGATTCCATATAATACACCCTTGTGCAAATTAATTGAAAACCGTTACGTTTTCTTTGTTTCAGCTTACGGTCAGTCTTAGACCCACTGCAGTCACGGTGTAAGCGATTTCTATTTTATCTTCCGATTAGATCATTTAAAATGGTGTGCAGTAATATGAAATTTATTTCGCTTTGAAAAATCTTGCATCATTCTTGATTGCATCAGATTTGTATCATTCCCATACAATAGTGTCTGGACTGTCGATTAGTTGTCCCAAGGCCATTGTCTGCAATGAACGTTACTCCGAGGAAGCGTACGAAAATTGTAACGATGCAGGTAGACACTGGCAAGCATTACCAGTGAGGAAATCAATGTACTATAGACTGGTCCGGAAACTCTCCTGATTTAAATCCAATCTAGAATCTGTGGTCAATCTGCAAGGAACGACTTCGTGGAATGGACATACGAAGTACTAACATGTGAACTTGATCATGTTTTGTTTGAAAAATAGTGTAAAAAAAAGATTAAATAGTAAGAGAATTATTCGTTTTGTTTCAATTAATTTGCACAACATTGAAGTTTCTGATGTGGAAATGTCAAGCTTGAGTGATCCTGTTTCTTGGAATGCCTGGTAGAGAATATCGATTTCAGTTCAAAATTATTCACAACTATGAGTACCTATGTTATCGATATAGTCACCATCAAACGTCTTCTGTAGGAAAAAAAAATCTTCATGAGATCGAGGCATTCAGTAGAATTGGAACTTCGATGACCGGTTCTGAAAATAACGTGAATTTCAGTTTGTTATATCCGTACATGTAAAAAAGATCATCAATCTCCTCAAAGATGAAGAAGACTCTTGAAGCAACAGAAATGTTGTTCTACAGAAAGATGCTGAAGGTACCATAGACCAAACATATGAGCAACGACGAGGTTTTAGACAAAAGGAAAATAAAATGGAAACTTATACTTAACATCAGAAAAAGGTGTAAGACAAGGATGTGTCTTCTCATCGGACTTATTCAACTTATATAGCCAGGCAATTCTGAGAGAACTAGAAGTATTACCAGGATTTATTATTGGCAGCCACAATCTTAATATAAGATATGCAGATGATACGGTGCTGATAGCAGACACGGAATGTAAACTACAAAAGCTCTTACAGAAAGTAGCGAAGGAAAACGAGAAGAAAAGATTAAGACAGAATGATTATCAGGAAAAAGTGATTCCAAAATGCAAATTACAGGTCGGAATACTAAAATCAAACAGAAATTTAAATATCTTGAGAGTGTTCTAACAGCAGACGGAAAGTGCGACACTGAGATCCGAAGACGTATTCAGATGGCCAATGATACATTCTAAAATCTAAGAAGAGTATTAATAGACAAAAATTGTAAGCTTGAAGGTGTTTGGAAATAAATAACATTTTACCAGAAATTATGTAAAAACAAGTTAAATATATTTTGATATTATTTAGCAGAAATGTAATCCCCTTCATTATCAACGGCGAACGCATTTCAACAGGAAAGTAAAGAACAGAAAAAGAGATCAACAGATATACAAAATTAGAACGAGGTGTAAGACAAGGATGTATCTTCTCACCGGATTTATTCAACCTTTACAGCGAAGCAACTCTGAGAGAATTAGAAGCCTTACCAGGATTTGTTATTGTTGGTCACAATCTTAACAACATAAGATATGCAAATGATACAGCGTTAATAGCAGACACGGAAAGGAAAGTATAAAATCTCCTACAGAAGGTAGCGAAGGAAAGCAAAAAGAAAGGATTAAATATAAGCTACAAGAAGACAATATGCATGGTTATCAGCAAAAGGATGAGCCCGAAATGCAAATAACAAACCGGGGATACTAAAATCAAACAAATACATAAATTTAGATATCTAGGAAGTGTTCCAAGAGAGAACGGAAAGTACGACATTGACATTCGAAGACGTATTGAGATGACCAAAAATGTTTTTCAATAGCTAAGCAGAGTATTAAGAGAAAGAAAAACTTCGTTAGAAACAAAGAAAAGAATAAGGAACTGCTACGTGATATCTGTATGGACAATCTCCTCAAAGATGAAGAAGACTCTTGAAGCAACAGAAATGTTCTATAGAAAGATGCTGTAGGTACCATAGACCAAACATATGAGCAACGACGAGGTTTTAGACAAAAGGAAAATAAAATGGAAACTTATACTTAACATCAGAAAAAGGTGTAAGACGAAGATGTGCCTTCTCACCGGATTTATTCAACTTATATAGCGAGGGAATTATTCAAAGAGTACAAGAATAAATTAGTGAAGGAACACGAGAATAAATGACTAAACATCAACTGCAAGATGACAGAAAGCATGGTTGTTAATAAAACGGACAGCCCAACATCTAAATTATATATTGGAGCTACCAAAATCAAACAGTTTTCAAAATTCAAATGCCTGGGGAGTGTTTTAACGGAGAAAGTGTGACACTGAAATCTAAATCATTCCAAAATCTAAGCAGAGTACTAAGAAACAGAAAAAAATCGCTAGGAAAAGTCTGCTAAACTGTTAAGTCATATATCTGTCCTCCTGTATAGGAGCAAGTGCTTGATAATCTCCTCAAAGATGAAGAAGAGACTTGAAGCAGCAGAAATGTGGTTCTATAGAAATATACCAGTATATATGTTTTTTTATTTAATATTCACTCAACAGAAAACCCAAGAGTTACTCAAGGTAAAGGTATCTATCTCTATTTCTGAGATGAGGTATTAGGTTGTTGCAAAAATAATGCTGTTTTCTCACATAGTAACATCTGTGAGAAAATGACATTATTTTTGCACCAACCTAATATTATGTACACTATTTACATTATTCGGACTATTGTCCTCAACTTTGTCGCCATATTTTTCACAACGTTTCGGCCGTTGTATGCTCCTGTTAAGGCGGTAGAGAACTTGGAGAGGTGAATTAACAGGAGATAACTGATAATGGCATCCATTAGACATGGCACATGGAACTAGAACAGTCTACCCCTGTGAGCGAAATAATGGGTTCAGTTCAACATTCCAACCACCTGAAGAAGGCCGGAGCGTACAACGGCCGAAACGGTGTAATAAATATGGGGTCATGGTAAAGGGTTATCGATTGAATTTGTATGGATGTAAATGGAGTGAGTGCAGATTATGTAGATATGTAAGATAGATAACGGTTAACCCCTGAATTGAAGTGGTTAAGATTGTAGCGATTGAGAAAGCAACATCTCGGGAGTATTTTCCAAAAATAGTAGTTCTTGGGAAGTTGCTATCATAGGGGAAATTGTTTCTTCATTTGAAAAGAATGAGGATACATTCGTTCCTGCTTTCACATGAGGATACAGTCTGATTTTAGCTATAAATATCTAAACTGGTGGAATTTAAATTAGTAGCCCGTCAGAACAATCTTCCTGGAAATAGGCATAGAGAAGTTAGATGCTTGCGACATATTGTATGGGGCAAAATGGTTGAAGAGTTAAAAATAATTCATCGCCTACAAGGCTGCGTAAACGATTCTAAACTGGAAAGCTTTTATTAGTCTTTCACCATTTACACGTTTTATCGTTTTTGTTCACATTAACGTACCAATTGGAATCCAAGGCATGAAAAGCAAGAACAAATACTTTTGGACTGAATACCGACGCTCTGATTTTTTGTGAATAAAATAATTCGTTCTCTTCCCGCCAAAAAGATCTGTTCTACAAGTATTTTCACGGCAACTGCTCCGACGAGCTACTTTCGCTGGTTCCCAGACTAAAGGAAGTGAGCTACCAGGTTGGCATCTCGGACCCACCCTTTTACTGTCAAAACGGTTAAATGTAACTGTTTCTCTACTTCCAGTCTGTGGAACTTCCTTCCCCTTACTTGATTTCCCGATGACTATAATTTTCAAATATTCAAGTGTAATGTCAATCGACATCTGACACCCTGAACTTGTTCCTCGTCCTTCTCTGTATCCTTTCCATAAACATGCCCCTTTCCTCTTGTTCTCAATCCTCTGCAACCCCTTGCGTACTAGTGACACTTCCGCCTTGCTTGGGGTGAATTACACACATGTCTATTATATTTGAAAATTTCGAAATTACGTAGGTATTATGCAGTGTTATATTTCTTTTATTTTTATCTTATTGTGTCAGAGAAAACAAGATCAAGGTAGTCACTAACTGAATGGACTAAGACTCAATAACATCATCAAAATTGTTTCTGATATCCTGAATTTTAAATTTAACCGTGTGGGTAATTTAAATGAGTAAAAACAAAAACATGACATAATTTCGAAATTACTTAGGTATTATGCAGTGCTATATTTGTTTAATTTTTTTATCCTATATATCTATTATATATATATATATATATATATATATATATATATATATATATATATATATATATATATATATATATATATATAATGTTATAAAAACTATTCCTGTGTTGATAAATCACTACAAAATATTGTTTGATAATACATTTGCTATTTCTAATTTATAGAAGTATTTATTATATTTAAAATCAAAAATTGATTATAATATCCTGCGTCAGAAACACCAAGATCAATGTACTCACTAGCTGAATGGAATAAGACTGAATGATAGCATCAAAATTGATTCTGATATCTTGTGTTTATCCTTGATTACTAAAATAAATTTTAAAGTGTAGATTACTTTGTCTTTTCATTGAATATTTCAATGTGAAAAGTAAAAATAAGAGTGGTCCATTTGAATATTTTGTAGAAAATTGGTCTATGAACTGAAAAAGGTGGAGAAGCATTGCTTTAGAATAATTTGAAAGATAACGGTTACCGGCTAGCCAATAACCTTTAGGATAATACAATAGACTTTCTACCCATAATGCATCATTGGCTAGGATCTATAAATAGTCGAGTCAACACAACACACATAGCATGAAGCTAGCATTCAAACCTGGAACAGACTGTCACTGCGTGGTGCTGACCTCAGCATCTACTTTTATATTTACATAAGCTCTATTTCTGATATTGGGCACCTTTACCCATAAATATAGCATACCCTAATACTATAATTTTAACATATATATATATATATATATATATATATATATATATATATATATTATAAAAATATAGTATTAAGGTATGCTTAGATATATATATATATATATATATATATATATATATATATATATATATATATATATATATATGTATGTATTATATATATATATGTATTATATATATATATATATATATATATATATATATATATATATATATATATATATATATATATAATTACTTGTCACAGTGTTATTGCTTCCCTAGCAGTTTTGGTTCAATATTGATTGTCCGTTCTCGTATACGCATGTTTGTATGATGGACTGGAATATTTCTATTAGATTACTACCAAGAAAGGTTTCTATTAGATTAGCATCCATTTTGTATTTTTTAAAACGTTTTTGCTAAGGTGTACAATACTCTGCTTTTATGGAATGTTGAAAGGATTTTCTTGTATAAATAGACTCTTTGGGTTGAAGTTACTTGGTAAGGAACTGTACTAATCAAAAGAGATACTATCCAAGGAATTACTTTACTTTTCTGTGTTTATCCTGATGCATTTTCTATGTGCCAGCACGTGGGTAATAAGCTCTTCGCAATTTCCAAACCTTCAACAGCTCTTAGTAATATTTGTTTTTTATGATCTTTCTTTCTTCTTATTCTGCTATCCATTTACACAAACCCACTGGGTAGTTTACTTGCTGTTATACCCTGTTCTTTATATCTTAAGTATATCAGGTGTCTGTCAAAATTTCTGAGCATCATTCCTCATTATTTGCCCCAGAAATTCCAACTGTCTCTTCCTGATTTTAATTATAAGTATCCTTTTTTCCATTTTCTCTCGCTACTCGATTTTCCCCCACTATTTACCAACCTCCCCAAAAGGCAAGATGTGACTCAAGGCCAGTTTTTTTTAACGTGGGGCGTTCCGAGCCAGTAGGCTCGACCAAAAATGACCGTAGACTCCATAAACACGAGGTCGGGTTTGTCTACTTCTCCAAACGAGACTCTGTCATTCGGCATAGCCTCGTCTGCCTTCCTCTCCGACCGGAAGCAGAGAGAGTGACAAGAGAGGAAGACGAAGAGAAAGCCTCTCTTTGTTTCTCACATGTTTATGAAATTCTTAACACCCTTCTCTAGAACCACATCTCTGCTGCTTCAAGTCTTCGCATCGTCTGTGATGAAAGTATCCAGTATTCACCGTTATATAGGAGGACTGAAATTATGTGGCAGTTTAAAACACTTTTATTTGTTTCTAATGAAAATTTCTTTTCTCTTAATACTTTGCTTAACTTTTGGATGGCATCTTTGCTTTTCTAATGCGCCTTCGGATTTCAGTGTCACATTTTCCATCGTCTGTTAAAACACTTCCCAGATATTTAAATTTTCGTAATTATAAAGAAAAACAGACAATCGTTTAAGCTTTAGTGAAGATTTACTGAATGTTATTTGACTAAGGCTATTTCTTTTATAGTCGAGTAGTTCGTAAGGGAAACAACTACATCTGCTTTTACTACAGTACTGATTTTATTTTTGTATCTCAAATTTGTAGTTCACATCGACTTGACGAATTTGACATTCATCTACACTTAGTGAACGGTTACGGAGGCCAAACAATGGATATGATCATAGTTAGGTAACAGGTAAATGGGTGCTCTATTATTAAACTGGGATTAATTGCCGTTTCGATAATGATGATAACGAGGCATTCCTTTCGGCGCACCCCTCATATAATTAATAGTTTGTGCCGGTAGCTACTTGCAACAAATATTCATCTCTATTTATTTTCTTGGAATTATTCAGATAACTATTCTAATTGTTGTTCTATTTAGCACTCATTTCATGAAAGAAACATGAGAGGAACGCCAACATAAACGTCATTGAACCAATCTTCAGAAACATCAACATACAAATTAATGACTCTTTGGTTGGTTCGTAAATCAGACAAATGCCGCCTGAGGAACTCTGAAGCGAACAACGGCCGAAACGTTGCAAATATGACAATTGTAGATGAGGACAACAGTCTGAACAATATTAATAGTGTAACTAGTTATCCGAAGGCTTCGACCGGCATATTTACGAGCCTTTGGTAGATACATGCTGGATCTGGTAGGTCTTAAGTATTTCATATGACATATTTTTATAATCTTCTCAAATGAAGAATTCAAAAACACAAGAATCAAAGACTTGTGCTTAAAGAAAAAAAATCTCTTTTTAAAAAGAAACCTGAAATTCTAAATGTGAACAAGAAACCATTCCACAAATCTCTCATCGAATGAAAAAAAAAATATTGCAACCTAAAAAGATGGCCACATTTGATTCTTTTTTTGTGTTCCCAGTTGCATTAAAAAGTTTTCTTTATTGCCACCACCGAAGAAAAAAAAAATGGATTCTAGTCTTTGAAGTTGCTTCTCGATATTTGGAGAATTCGTTTTAATCTTTTTCAATCTATTTTTTTTTTATTTCATTTTGTTTTTCTTGTATTTTTCCCAATGTTCCGGATAGAATCCTCTGATTGATTATTAATGAATAAAGTTTTTAGAAGAAAAATTACTTAGCATCCTTCTACTTCTTTTTTTTTCTTCTTCTTCTTTCGTTTATTCGTTCGATTTCCTATCAATCTCTATAAATCCAGGGTTGATTTTATGATTTTCATAAGAAAATTACTTAGCAATATTCATGGTTTTCTTCCTCCTCTACCTCCTTCTCCTCCTCCTTCATTTTCTTCTTATTTCTGATCTTCTTCTTCTTCTTCTTCTTCTTCTTCTTCTTCTTCTTCTTTATCATCTACTTTTTCCTTCTCCTCCTCCTCCTCCTCTTCTTCTTCTTCATTTTCTTCTTATTTTTCATCTACGTTTTCCTCTTCTCCTTCTGCTCCTGCTTCTTCTTCATTTTCCTATTTTCATCTACTTTTTCTTGTTCCTCTTCTTCTCATCCTTGTTCTTCTTCTTATTATTTTTGAACTACTTCTTCTTCTTCTTCTTCCCATTCTTCTTCATTATCTTCTTATTTATTATCTACTTTTTCCTTCTCCTCCTCCTCCTCCTCCTCCTCTTCTTCTTCTTCTTCTTCTTCATTTTCTTCTTATTTTTCATCTACGTTTTCCTCTTCTCCTGCTCCTGCTCCTGCTTCTTCTTCATTTTCCTATTTTCATCTACTTTTTCTTGTTCCTCTTCTTCTCATCCTTGTTCTTCTTATTATTATTTTTGAACTACTTTTTCTTCTTCTTCTTCTTCTTCTTCTTCTCCCCATTCTTCTTCATTTTCTTCTTATTTATCATCTACTTTTTCCTTCTCCTCCTCCTCCACTTCTTCTTCTTCATTTTCTTCTTATTTTTCATCTACGTTTTCCTCTTCTCCTTCTCCTTCTGCTTTCTTCTTCATTTTCCTATTTTCATCTACTTTTTCTTGTTCCTCTTCTTCTCCTCCTTCTTCTTCTTCTTCTTCTTCTTCTTCTTCTTCTTCTTCTTCTTATTTTTGAACTACTTTTTCTTCTTCTTCTTCTTCTTCTTATTATTATTATTATTGTGTTTCACCTTTGCTTTGTGTAGTATGAGATGTTCTGACGTCTCAAATAGAGACATCAAGAAACAACAAGGTTTTGTTTCAGGAGGTGCAAAACGGAAGGTGTTATTCAGTTAGGGAATAAAATTTAATATTTTGGTCACTGCATATAAAAATCGTTAAATAAAATAATAATACTGATGAACAAAATAAGAAAAAGAAATACATTTTCCCATGATGCTGAGAGTAAAGGAAATAAGATTATTCTACTTAGTTTTCTCAAACGCCGTTAGATGGCGCTGTTGAAGTCTATAAAAACCATTTCCTCACTTTTTTTTCTCAGCCTTTCTCCGAGATGTAGCACTACGTGATAATTCTGTTCCCGTTGAGGAATGCTAGTTTACCCCGTACACTGACGACTGAAATCACTTTCGACTTTCCAACCCAGGGCGCTCACTCGTGTCTTCTAAAAACCTGCACCTATGAAATATGTCAAGCTTATCCCTTTGGTTGTTCTAACTCAGTGTAAGGCTGTCTTGAGATCACGCATTAAAATTATGATTATACTTACTCCAACCTCTGGACAAAGAAAAAAATGGACATCCTATAACCATGTTTAGCCCATCCAGCGATAAAGTAAATGCAACCCTTTTTCTGTTTGTTGCAACTCTGTCCAAGGCTTCATTATTGTTTCCCGATAAGATTCATTTCTATATTCCTTCCTATATTAGTCGTGTTTCTTCAAATAATAATAATAATAATAATAATAATAATAATAATAATAATAATAATAATTTTTATCTAAGCATAGTGTATCTTTATATATATATATATATATATATATATATATATATATATATATATATATATGAGCCACAATTTTACAAGAATCACTACAACGAACCTCCTCTGAACTTAGACCCTGGGGTAACAATCAATGATTTAGAGGAAGGAAAAGCTTAAAAGTGCCTCGGTGTAAATAAAAGAGAAGGAATTCACCATAAAAATGAAAGGAATAGCGATAAGTCTACTAAAGAAGGGTGTGACTGATATTAAGAACTGCATTGAATTCTCAGAACTGAATTATGGACATTAATAGCTTTGCCATCTCGGCGATTCAATATAGTTTCAACACCTTACACTAGACTCTACATAATATCAGACGACTGTATTCTAAGACTAGAAATATTCTTTCTAAGCATAGCATGGATCATCAAATGGCTGATGCAGACCGTCTATACATACCACATAAAGAAAATGGAAGAGCTCTTATTCAGCTAGAATTTTCATACAAGACAACACCTATTGGCTTACTAACATACCTGGAAACAGCAAAGGACTGCATGATACAATTAGTCAAGCAACACGAAAACAGAAAAAATATCTTCAATCATGAAAGAAGGTTGTAAATTCAAACGCGATTTACATTTAGTAGATTATGCAGAAAACCAAAACAGAACCCAAGAGTTGTTGCAGCAAAAATATGAAAAAGAAAGCCGAGGATGAAGCACTTGAACAGATGAAACGACGCTAGCAAGACAAACCTCTGCATGACGAATATCAAGAACGTGCTAATAAAGCCAAAGCTTACATTCATCGATGGTTACGAGCATCTGGATTAAAGGCTGAAACGAAAGGCTTTATTCTTGCAGCGCAAGACCAGAGTCTTTTCACTAGAAACGTTCAGGCGAATATCATACATAATAATGTGGATCCAAAATGTAAGTTCTGTGACAAATATCAGAAAAACATAGACTATCTCATCTCAGGATATTCTCTACTTGTGCCAAATGAATATAAAAATCTTCACGATAGAGTGGGGGCAATACTTACACTGGACAATATGCAAACGCTTTTGAAAAGATGCTAATAAACACTAGTATGAACATCACCCAGCACCAGTTACAGAAATAGAAGCCATCACAATTCTACAGACAGGGGTATTAGAGCAAATTGGCTGGACATCATTGTCAAAAACTTGCCTATTAATTGATATGGCTTTCCCAGCAGACAGTAACATAGCAACCAATCTGAAAAAACTATGGAACTGTAAAGAACTGGAAATAGGAATAAAAAAAAATGTGTAAATTGAAAACAATAATATTACTATTCATAGTAGGTGCGCTTGGAATGATAAAAAAAGGAACACAACACCAGATTGAAAAAATTATCTGGAAATCTCAGCTTAAGAGAAATAAAAATATCCTGTTAAGTACACAGCCCACACACTTTGTCATGTAACGCTTGTGATGTTATGTGAGTTAGAAAAATAAATAAAAAATGTACCCACTAACTGCCTTAGGTCTTCCCGCAGATTTGGCAGGTAGTATGACCTTAGCAGATATCGAAAAATAATTCTATTAATAATACTAGTAATAATATTAATAATATTATCGGTCCTGAATTGACGGCCCGGTTTCAGTCTTTCCCATCGCCGTAAGATTGCCTCTTTGTGTCACTTCTACAAATACATTCATGGTAATGTTCAGATGAGGTCTTCAAATAACCTAGATGTAGCCGTAAGTTCTATGCTAACAGACTGTATTGAATCCAATGCTAGGTCATCTGCCAAGAAAGTTTGTTCACTGTGTCATGTGAGACAATTTTTCTCTCCAGAATCAATCATACATGTCTACAATTTGCCCATCCTTACACTATTGCTGCCACATTTACCTTGAACTCCTTGATAAGATCCAAAGAAGAATCTGCAATATTATTGGTCATGATCAGGCAGCTCGACTCTAGTCTAGTAAGGTTGCCTTTCTGTGTCTTTTCTACCAATACTTTCATGATAACTGTTCGGATAAGCTCTTTGGTAAGGCAGCTAGACTTGAATTTAAGCGCAGTGTTAGACTAGAGGCGAGATTTTATCAATTTACAGTTGAGTTAGCTAGATATAGCAGCAAGTTCTATGCTAACAGTTTCTTTTCTCGAACTACTCGCTTGTGGAACCCCCTTCCGGCTGCATGCTTTGTCAACTTTAATCTGCAAACATTTAAATGCAATGTCAGTCACTATCTACTGTCTTCCTGATTACTTTTTTTTCTCTTTCTGCTCATTATTAATATTTCTGTTCCTTTTTCTTGCAAACCCTGTAAGCTCTTGTGTTTTAATGGCGTTAAAATAATAATACAACACGATTTAAGAAAAGGGAAAGAAACATCACAGTATATGTTTTCTTCAAGTTATGTTTAAACATTGTATATAAGTTTAATAATAATAATAATAATAATAACTGAGCATCTTGTATGAAGCTGGGCATTATTGGCACTCATTGAATATAAAAGACGGAACAAGAGAGTGGACCAATATCTGCACTGGAAAACCTGCAACACTTACGGAAAGGAAACTTCAAGAAATAGGTATGAAGGCCACCCAGACCCGTTTACGGAGATAGGACCTGTAACAATTTTATGGGTTTTCCCAATACACATATACAGAACAATCAAAGCTAATCACCCTGAAATCATGATTAGAGACCGCAAAGCCAAAATGGTCTTCCTCATTGATATGGAAGTCCCTGCAGACTGCAATGTATCTTTGAAGAACTTCAAAAATTATCAAAATACAAGGACCTTGCAATTGAAATTTCAAAAATCGAACATTAACAATTCCAGTTGCGAGAACAATCAAAGCTAATCACTCAGACATTGTGATTAAAGAACACAAGAATTAAATTTTACTTTCTTATTGACATGCCAGTGACTGGAGATCTTGAAAAACTATCAAAATACAAGGATCCTGAAGTGGAAATCAGAAAAATGTGGTCCATGAGGACATCAATAATTTCAGTTGTATTTGGAGCCGTCAGATTATTAGAAAAATACACGAAAGTCTCATTGAAGAGATTCCTGGTAGTCCATTCCTTAAGGAAATACAAAAAAATATACTCAAAAGTACAGCCCACAACTTACAAAGGAGTTTATATATGTAAAATGTGTGTGGCCTTAGGTTCCCTCTTTATTTCTTTACTTATACAATTGCTCTGCTCAATGAAAATGTCATGAAGCAATTTTTGACCTTAGGTCTCTGGTTGGGTCCCGGAAGGAAATAAGTATACAACAGAAATATAGGGAATAATAATAATAATAATAATAATAATAATAATAATAATAATAATAATTAGAAGAAGAAACTTTAGAAATAATATAGACAATAATAAACACATGAAAACATATTCCTATGCCTTTTTATTACATTGGTTATCATAAAAAATGGGAAGAATGTGATTTTGGGGTTGCAGGAAGCTATGTCGTTTGAAATTGGTGAGTTTTAAGGATAAGTCATCACGCTTTTTATCAATCCGCCTGTTTCAGTATTTTATCACTCTCTTTTTGCACCCAGACATTTAACGACCCCCTAAATAGTTCCATAAATCCCTAGAGATAGATACAGACAACTTTGGAGAATCTTATTTTAAATAAAAATATTTCTAAGAATTACCTGGTCACTAAAAGTTAAGTTTAGTATCAAATTAACTTTTTTTTTAACATAAAAAATCAAACTTTACGAAACTTCTACGAAGCGAGTTTTTCATGTTAAGAATGATTTGCATATATATTCAAAGCAAAAACACTGGCCAACAGTGGTACAAATGACAGACATTGACTTTTTTTTGCTTTTCTTTTTTATTTCCTTCAAATTTCTTTGAGCTAATTCTATTTCTATAAAGCAGAATTTCTTCTTTCAAAATGATGAATAGATTCGTTTTCCCCATCCTTTCTTCTCACTATCTTCTTCCTGCCGGCTCTTGATCGACCGACAAGACAGAAGATCTTTCGGATAAACTTTCTCTATGGCAGCCTTTTGCTTCGATTCTTGATCGAAAATTCTCTGAATCCTTAATCCGCATATCAGCTAAGCCTTTCCCCATTTTGCCACCAGGCTCCCAAAAGAAAGCCAACGAAACTACAATCTCTGCTAGTCATTTAGACTTCTATCTTTGAAATCTATCAGCCTGACCACCGACTTGGCTATCGATTGAGGTATGGAACGGTTGGTCATCACACAACAGGAAGAATCAAGTAACTCCACTTACTTCTAAGCGAATATAGCCGAAAGGAAATCATAGAATAAATCTGATGTTTTCATATCATCTGGGGAAGAGAAATTGTTTGACCTTTGGCTTTGAACTCTATGTGATGAGTTTGGTAATCGCAGTGGGATGAGTTGCGGAACCAATGCCTCTCATTAAACCGCTTTAGGGTCGAATCGGTAAAGTGCAGTCGGTGGAACGCCAGGTAGAATTAAATGAAAGGCGTTATAAATTTAGATTTGGAGATGTTTCCCCGCAGAATATGCTCATCAGGCGGGGGTTTTGAAGAACCGACACCTATTCCGGGAGTCCTGGGCAGATTTCCTAAAGACAAAACGGATAAGAAGAAAATGTAACACGATAGAAATAACTTTTTCGGAATTCATTAGAATGTACAGAATACCGAAATATTTTCCGAGAAAGAATATTTTTGAACATTGCTCTTTTTTTGTGTCTATTTTCTTCAAATATAAATCAACTATTTAGATATAAACGTTATTTTTTGAATTCTCTCCCTAAATATTCATTAATCTTTTTCCAAATTAATATATATTTAATTAATATTAAATTAATATTTTCATTTACACATATTTAGTAGTTATAAGCGTATTTTATTCCAATAACTCTCTGCCATTGTTATAAAATTTATAAATTTATTTGTAATTATTTGTTTGATTGATTCGTCTTTACGGTTTATCAACCCTATTAAGGTTATTTAAAGCCAGAAAAATGTGTTTAGACTGTAAGCACTTTGTTCTGGGGGATAATAGTCTAATTTCCCTTCTGACTTTCTGTTTTATTGCCACCTATACTCTTCAAATATTTAAATGCAATATCAATCGCCATGTTTTGCTTTCCAAAACCCTGTTCCGTAATTGTCATTTTCTTTAATTCTTCTCTTTAAATTCTTCTCATTCTGTTTCGTTTGCTGTTTCACGTCCTGTAACTCTCGTCATCTAAGTGGCATTAGCGCCTTGTCTTCGGGGAAAGGATTAAAAAATTGGTTTGATTTAACGTGTACACATTCGTTATGAATCAAGATATTCCCCACATCTATGGGTTAATTTTATGATTGGTATCACTCACTTATTATTATATCCAAAAATAAAATATTTAGATTTCAGCATCAAATAGCCCATATATAATAAATATATAAATCAATATATATATATATATATATATATATATATATATATATATATATATATATATATATATATATATATATATATGCAGATATGTAGATAAGGAAAGAACACGTAAGGTAAATAATCCGGAGTTCTTTAGTATTTTTATTTTTTAAAAACAGTGCTCCATACAGAAGTAGAGCTTAAATTATTCTTAAATTAAAATTCTCTTAACGACATATTATGGTGCCAAAAGTAATCTTTCGTTTTGACTGACCAGACGATGTACGAACATGAATGCCGCCATCAAAAACAGCCAAGCAAAAAAATGTGTTTATGTGTTTGTGCAACTATATTTTGTAAAATCAAAGGTAAACAGCTAACTCATGTCTTAACAAAATATATAAACATTAAAATTAAACATTTAAAAATAAAATCAGTAACATCATTATTTAAATTTCGCTTAAGAAACATGCCAAAAATGTACGCCATATTAGCGTCTTTCATAATTTTCCTTGCCTTAGCGCCAAGAGATTTTCGAATATTTCAGACCGCTCACTCGTTCAAATTTAAACGTAAAACGTTACTTTTCTCAGTGTTAGTTTTTCTATGTGCATAATTAAAAATAAAAATTTCCACATTTACCTTGATAAACTTTCTCAACGAACCAAACATTTTGGTATAAAAGGTTTTCCTATTTCTTCTATAAATACTATCTTTGAAAATACATTTATTTTAATCAGAATTTTAACCATAAATTTAGAATACTTTAACACTATATATATATATATATATATATATATTGTCATCCACAAACAGACTGTTCCGCTGTATGACAGCTCTTCAATGTGGCTAGATATCCGATTGCTTCAGCCGGGATCGAAACTCAACCGATTTGGCATCAGTCAAATCCTACCCATAACCTATCAGCGCACGCTAACGAGTAAGGGAAATTTAGCGTTTTATATACGAAAAACCCCATTGGCTAGGATAGCTCAATTCACAGTTGAAGAACAATATATATATATATTTTTACAAAATAGTGCACAATGTAAATTTACAGAGCATTAATATTATAAATTAACTGATTTAAAATATGTTTTTCGCTACACAGTAATAATCATATTCAAAAATGAAACCTAAAAGCTTCAAACATTTCATTCTCAAGCGAATTTTGGAGAAGAAGAAGAAGAAGAAGAAGAAGAAGAAGAAGAAGAAGAAGAAGAAGAAGAAGAAGAAGAAGAAATGAATCTCAATTTGATAGGACCGATTACGATATATATATTTTATATATCAAAATAATATTGGGGAAAATGTATGACAAAGTGGAACAAAATTCTGACGAGTTTCCTCATTTATGACTTCGTCGGACTAAATTTGTTATCTTGGTGCGACTACACATGCGCACGAACGAGAGATGCTGGAATTTTTTAAATTTTTAAACATAAATTTATTTTTTTCAAGCAAAAAAAAAAGGAATCTAAATGAAATTCGCTTGATTGAAAAAAAAATTAAAAATGAGAAAAATTAAAAATTTCGTGCTTCCTTGGCTCCTGTGCATGTATAGTCGCAGCAACAAAACAAATTTAGTCCGACGATGTGCTAAAGGACGCAACGCGTCGCACCAAAACATTTTACACTTTGTCATACATTTTCCTTATATATATATATATATATATATATATATATATATATATATATATATATATATATATATATATATATATATATTATCCTAAAATATATATATATATATATATATATATATATATATATATATATATATATATATATATACACACATATATATATATATATATATATATATATATATATATAGTCATTTCGTTTAACTTATATATATATATGATATTCATAAAATAGAGATACTATTATGTATATATATATGTTTTTATATATATATATGTTTATATATATATATGTTTATATATATATATATATGTTTATATATATATATATATATGTTATATATATATATATATATATATATATATATATATATATATACATATATATATGTATATGCTAACCATCAATCTCTCTGACGTTACAATTTTCAAGTTTATAACAGAATTATGAAAACTTTATTGAATTAAGCACAGACATTTCTCATATTTGGGCCAAGTATAATACTTTCCATAATTTTCAATTCTTTTCCCGTTTATCGTCAAAAATATTTTTAAAAAGATATAAAGGCCTGCATTCCGTCAAATTTGCCTTGAAAATATATTGTCAAAATTTATCTCAATAAAAAAAAAAACTTCTTTCGAATCACCTGAAATCTATGAGGATTTTCTTTAAAAATATTTTTTTCACGAGTAGAATTATCTTCCATTTTCTTCCTGTATCCCCAATCGGTATGTACATTTATTACTAACAATAAAATTCTAATATCATTGTAAAAATATCTTTAACCAAAACCACAAAATAACCCCTCTTGAAAATTGTTCTTTTTGACTGGCGTTTTGCGTTACTGCAGATGGAAGTATTCTAGAAGATACAATAAACAGTGCTATTCCGGTAGACAATCTTAACGACATCAGTCATGGACGTGGTACAGTGTTGATGGCAGACACAGAAAGAAAACTACAATCACTCCTACAGATGGTCGTGAATAAAAGTGAGAAGAAAGGATTAAATATAATGTTTCATGAAAACAGAATTCATAGTTTTTTTTTTTTTTTGCAAAATTTGAATTTTAAATATCACAAACAAAAATGTGTAACAAATTAAGTATATAGGATTTTTTTTTTTTTAGAGGATGCTAAGTGTGACACTGACACCCGAAGACGTATTAGAATATCGGAAAATGCCTTCGAAAAGCTAAGCAAATCATTATGAAACAGAAAAGAATTCTGAACTATTATGTAATATCTATTTTCCTATATGACAGTCAATACTGGACAATCTCCTTGCAAATGGAGAAGAGACGAAGCAACAGAAATGTGGTTCTACAGCGGGATGTTGAGAATCCCATAAACTGAACATGTGAGTAACGACGAGGTTTTTAGAGAAAATCGAAATAGAAAAGACACTTCAGGTAGAGAAAGTTGAAATTTCTAGGTTATATAATGTGGGGTTGGAAAATTTGATACTCACAAGACAGACTGAAGGCAAGAGAAAAACAGTCCTTAACCTACACCCTTGTGCAAATTAATTGAAACAAAACTAATAATTCCGTTATTATTTCCTTTTGTTTTGTATTGTTCTAATGAAACATGAAGCAGTCCACATATTATTACTTCGTATGTCCATTCCACGAAGTCATTCCTTTGCTGCCTGATGTTTATTTTCAGAGTCAGGACGGAAAGACCCTATTAATTATGAAAGGACGCAAAAATAATACTAATACATACTTCATTACTGGAAGATTTATAACTGATTTAAAATTTCCGAATCTACAGAGCTTTCATATTCCATATCACAAAATTTTCCCTATTGTTTTTTTTTTCTATGTCTGAAGCAGTTACTGTTAATCTATTCTCTAGATTTTTTAATGCACTTAAGCTGCTATCAACTCAACGCAGTCCACCAATGGCCTTTAGGAAACATATGTGCAAATATATGTGGTACCCTTTCAGATTTTCCGAATTTAATGCAGATTTATGCTTGAAGGTATCTACAAACTTGTGTAAATTAATTGAAATAATACGAATTCCGTTATTATTTACATTTTTTTTGTATTTTCCCAATGAAACATGACGCAATGCACATGTTAATATTTCGTATGTCCATTCAACGAAGTCTTTCCTTGCAGATTGAACCTAGATTCTAGATTACATTTAAATCAAGAGAGTTTCCAGGCCAGTCTATAGTACTTTGATTTGCTCACTGGTAAAGCTTGCCAGTGTGTTCGTGCAGAGTTAGAATTTTCGTACGATTCCCTGGAGTAACGTCCATTGCAGACAATGGGCGTAGGACAACTAATCGACAGTCGAGACAATAGTGTTTGGGCGTGATAAATATCTAGTGCAATCACGGATGACGCAATATTTTTCAAGGCTAAACAAATTTCATCATACACCCCGAAAATAGATTCATATTACTGCACACCACTACAAATGACCTAATCTGAGGAAAAAATAGAAATCGATTACACCCTGTCACTCCAGTGGGTCTTAAACTGGCTCTATGACAAAAGAAAGGAAACTAAAGCGGTTGTTTCAATTAATTTGAAGACTGTAAGTATTTATAAATAAGGCACAGGGAAGCAACTTTACGGTGATGGGAAAATAACTGAAGCAGGACCGCCAGAGCAGGACCAATAATATTGCTGATTCTTCAATGGATTTTATCAAGAATCTATAAACATACACTGGATCATATGAGGTAGTAATATTTTAGTAAGAGCAGAGTATTGAAATCGTTTATATATCTGGTTGATTGTATTTGCCTTTTATTGTTATTATTAATATTACTTCCTTTGATTTCTGGTGTGTATACATTTCTTTCCGTGTCCAGACCAGAGACCTATGGTCAGAAATGGCGTCATGACATTTTCCATTGACCAAATAAAAAAAAAAAAAAACACAGACACATATTTTACATAGTTAAAGCCCTTCGTAAGGCGTGGGCTATACTCGTGAGAACATTTTTTTGTATTTCTTTAAGGCATGGGCTTCCAGGAATCTCTTCAATGAGTCTACTAGAATTTTGAACCAATCCTAGGGCTCCAACTACAACAGTGATTGTTGATGTTCTCATGTGCCACATTTTTGGGATTTTGATTTCAAGGTCCTTGTATTTTGATAGCTTATTATTATTATTATTATTATTATTATTATTATTATTATTATTATTATTATTATTATCTTTTTAATTGTAGGGATATTGGCATTGGCTTATCGACAGAAAAACAGAAAGACTGAAGTCTATAATTATGCATTGCTAGTCGATCATAAAGATGATGATATCGCTATAATGATAAATTGATATTTTGATCCTGTACTTACAGATTACGTTCCGGCGCCAATAGCTGAGGATCAGCAAACAGATTAATTTTTGTTACAGAAGAAAGATGACTTTATATTCAATATCTGGAAAATAAATTGATTGCAAATAATGATTACTTACCTTTATTTACCTTATTTGCGTTAGGATTAATGGCCTCATCATTCGTTTTTCATAGTTACATTGTTATTACCTACATTCCTATGTCCCTACATGTCTAGACCTTCAAAGCTACACCCACCATGCTACCTCCACGGGGTCGAATCACGGTCATTCCTCCCGTATCCCATTGGTAAAAAAGAATTTCTAGTCAAACAGAACCTTTGTGGAACCTAATGCCTTGTAGATGCCTCCACGAACGCTACAATCATCAGAGACAAACGTTATTCTCATAATCTTCACTTACTCTGCCTTGAGTTTCTCTTGCGCCTTCTTTTTGTAAAACAAAATAAAGGAAAACGTTAGTAGCAATTGCAAAAAATCAGAGTCAGTCATTTTTATTGTACATAAGTGATAGATGGTGTATATTTCTCAGAACTGTGAGTGTTAAGACGATAAACTACATCTGACTGCAAGGGGGAGGTTTTGAGGAGCGTGAAACCTCTTCTTAATTGCTGGAATTCATAGATCCACCCTGATCCAAGTGGGTAGCACCTGCTAGGGCCCGAACTATGGGCTAATAGTTATCTCCCAAACGGTTTAAAACACTGTGAACGTGTAAAAATACATTTTAATACCACAAATAAATTTTTTAAGAAAACATTATTACCAGCAATGAACTATTACCAGAAATACATTTTTGAAGGAAATAGATATTACCAGCAATACATTTTTTAGGAAAAAGGTATTACCAGCAATACATTTTTGAAAAAATATTACCAGCAATAAAAATCTTCTCGGCATTAAATAATTCGTTGAGGTTGATATGCCGTAAAACCAACCAAACCAAACCAAACCAAACCAAACCAAAACTGTGATCTTGCTAAAAAGATGACCGCCGTAGATTATGCAGATACCATAGACATGTTTGTTTAAACCTCAGGATATACAACAGAACTGCTGTATAGTTTTGAGTATAAAACACAATATAGGATATCGATCTTTTATACAGATGCGAAAATGAGCGAATTTGTGAGATTTAAACAACAATAAAAAGTTTAAATGGAGAGAAAAGTTCTTTTGGACGCCAAGGAATCGTTGAATGAAGTTTTTCCATCTTCTTTGCAATGTGATTCTTTTGTCTGAAAAAAATCATCAAGATGCTTGAATATAGTAAACAGTGAGTGAGAAATCAAGGAGATGTGGTGATTGTGGCAAAATCACTTATCCGGAATTGGTAGGCTTATGTACGGTGATTATTCTGGCAACATGTATCCGATTATTATCATGACGCAGAATTGGATCTCGTTGATTAACCAAGGCCGGTCGTACATTTCATCCAGTTTCTGGCAGTAAACTCCGACGGTGATTGTCTGGTCAGATTCCAGAAAACTGTCATAGATAACGCCAATGGCGGACGGTCATCATTGTTAAACAATAGTTTCAGAATATTATTTTTTGGTGGCTCTGTATTTGGCTCAGACCTTTTGATGCTGACCTTAAGGTCAGATGGTAGACAAAATAGGGATGTCGATTTTGATTGGCTGACACGTGCGTGGGAATGTTAGAGAAATAGAAAGTGTTTTCAAGGAGTTATGTTGTAGACGTCGAAGAATGCAGACGTGCTATTTTCGTGTATGGAACTTGCTCCTCAGTAGGAGTGATAGAGCGACCCCACTGGTTAGTTAAAAATGTACACGTTGACGTTTTTAATAAAATAGATAAGTTTGAAAAACTCTTTTGTTGAAGATCTCATTTTATTTCCGAAAAAAAAAAAACCAACAACAACTAGCGATCCCACATCCGAGAAAAAAAAGAGAGGAAGGCAACTTTATTTCGCCTCAAGGCCGTCAACTAACAACCACTTCCAACATGGAAGAGTATACAACATTTTGCTTATTTGGTGCAGTAGCCAAGACCTCCCGAGAAGAGAGGGTTGATATACAACAACTATAATATTCTGTTGGTGCAATCTCGGTTTTAAAAGTGTTTGGGTCGTTCGTCAATATGAAGTCATTATACTGATGGTCTACAGTTGCCCTAAAGAATCCATTTCTCATCACCATTCGATCAAGAAATGGATCCTTCAAGTTATTCGCAGATGCAGTTTGGAATACATTTCAAAATTTAGAAGTCTTGGACTTTCACTGAGCTCAAGTGGGGCCCATTTATGGAGATTCTTCACTTTGTCAAATTCTCAGGAGATGGTCCGATAATGTTGAGATGCTGACATCCATTATCTGGGTTTTGTTTGACTAATATGTTGATTGCTAATTGCGGAGAGACGTCCTCTATTACCTTTGATCTTCAAGACTCGTATCCACACTGTAGAACCTTAGAAACAAGTACTATCCGATCACAAACAAATTCTTCAGCCCATGCTCCCTTAAAGTTGGCAGCAGATTGAGAAGCATTATGACCAACCTTGAACTCATTCAAAAAAGTTAACGTTCAAGATGTAGGATATACATTCTGAAAAAGAGTAATATAAATTTCACGAAGGGGACACTTTAATCATTAGGTATGGATCATATATTTTTGTGTAGCTATTGTAATAACATTGGTCAACACGTTTTTTGGTGACAAGAAACAAAAGACATTTTTGAGCTAATTTGATAGTGCTGATTCCGAGTTTTTTTTATGGTTAACTACCGTTTTTGCTGTACTGAAATTACTCATTTTTGAAAAAAAGATCAATTTACGATCTTGGCTGATCGCAAAATTTACTTAATAAAAGTCAGAGAAACCCATTCATTTTCAGGTAGGCCGAGCAATGTATATCAGCCACCTGAAATAAAGTATTTTTATGAGAATAAATTGTTTTTGAGTCCAAGATTTTAAAATAGAAGTACTGAAGTTTTCCAATTTATCGACAAAATTCAAATTAACTGATAAACTTTATCAGTAATACACTTTAATTAACCTGATAATTAAGGTGACATTAAAAATGAAACCCTAAAATCTTCTGTTTGACATTCATAAATTTATCCCATCATTTTTATCCCTACACTACGGAAGGAAACCAAACACACTGAAAGGATTTTGTTTCTACAGTTGGAAAGAAACTCCTACTAAAGACATCCCAATTGAAGGCACCTATTCCATTGTACATGATACTGCTGGAGTATCAAAAGGAACTTAAATAACATTGAACATGGCACAATTAAGAAAGAGAAAACTTTTTTACCATAGTTCTTATGTTGGTATTTATCAATTCACCGACGAGGATCGAATGTGGCACAAGGCCGGTTTAATGTGGGTATCTCCAAGCCCGTAGGCTCGGCCAAAAATATGACCTTTGAACCCGCCTAGACGGGTTCAGTTCCTGTCTACCTCCCCGAAGGAAACCTTGCCCTTCGGCAAAGCTTCCTCCGAGTTCCTCTCTGCATTAGAGAGTTCGACAGAAACCCGACTCGGAAGCTCACAAAGCGCAGATACTACACTTTGATCCTAGCAACCGAGCCGAGTTTTGATGAACCATAGTTCTTATGTTGGTATTTACCAACCCACCCACGAGGATCGAATGTGGCACAAGGCCGGTTTAATGTGGGTATCTCCAAGCCCGTAGGCTCGGCCAAAAATATGACCTTTGAACCCGCCTAGACGGGTTCAGGTCCTGTCTACCTCTCCGAAGGAAACCTTGCCCTTCGGCAAAGCTTCCGCCGAGTTCCTCTCTGCATTAGAGAGTTCGACAGAAACCGAGTTCTTATGATGACGAAGTTTTTATTTCTACTTTTAGTTTATTAAATGATTTGATGAAAATACTTGTTGGTCTCGGTATATTGAATCTTGTTATTTTTAAAAACTTAATATTTGATTGTTTTTGCGAAAATAGTATTTCTCAATAAGCAGACCAATATTTGTTGGTTTAAAAATGAATTGATAGGTTTCTACGAATTTATTTGGAGAAATATTGCCATCGGTCAATATCATATATACAGAAAACAAATGAAAAAAATGGCTTTTTTCCCCCAAAAAAATCAGTCATTTCTGTACAGCAAAAACAGTAGCTAAGAAAAAGTAAAGTCATTTTCAGATTAAGCGTTCCTCAAATTAGCTAAAAAAGATGTTTAGTGTCTCGACGCCATTTTATTTTGTTGACCAGTTTAATATATTAGAAGACAAAAGTTTTCTTCTAACATCGGACATTATTTTTCGCAGCAAAAAGCATTCGACAAGGAATCGGTGAACTATCAACTCTATCATAAATAATTTTTTAACTGTGGATGGATTTTCATGAACACTGCTGGCGTCCAAAACACTCTCACACAAGGGTTGGTTGATCAGTAGCAACACATATAGACATTATGCAAATGCGTTTGATGGATTACGTCAAAAAGAACTTTTTGGACTGCTAGGTAAGCTTGATTTATTTAGAAATGATATTAGAACAATTCACAATTAATACATGGAGAAAACAGCTTACGTACAGATGGCAAATTAAATAAATGCACAGAAATGGCTAGAAAGTGGCTTAAGATAAGGATATGTCTTCTCCCAGGAACGATTCAATCTATTCAGTGAGAGACTTAGAATTTCTACAAAGATTACCAGTAGAGTTAAAAAGCGAATAAACAGATGAAGACAACTTTATTATGATTGCATCAAGACCGTCAACTAACAAGGAAGGGTATACAACATTTTGTTTATTTGGCGCAATGTTCAAAGACCTCACCAGATGTGTGGTAGATATACAACAGCCATAACATTCTGTTGGTGCAATTTCGGTTTTGGAAAGTGTTGGGTGTAGTTTGTTAATATGAAGCCGATCGTCTATAATTGTCCTAAACAATCGAATTGTCATCAATAGTCGATCATAAAATGCATCCTTCAGGTATTTTGTAGGTTCTGTTTGTCAGGGAGTCACATAGCTACAATCAACAGGTAGCTTCTTTGTGTGGAGGTGGGGGCTAATCCTCTGCATATGGGCGTATTCTTGACACCAAAGAAAGGGCAAATATTGGAAGTAATTATCTGTTTTATTCAGAGCAGACATAGATGTAGATAGAAGTTTATCGTTATTCCTTCTCTTATTTCCGTATCACGTTGAAACACCGGTTCTCGAGCGATCACCGAAGTTAAGCAACGTCGTGTCTTGTCAGTACCTAGATGCGTGTCCACTTGGAAATAGCAGGTGCTGTAAGCTTCGATGTGCGTCTGGTGTAATTGATAATGGCTCGGAATTGAAAATCGGAGAGCCGGGTTCCAATTCAGGTTGGGTTCGTTGTATTCACTTATACGCAAATAGCCTTGGGAAGGGTATGAACCCACATCTTCTACCCACCAGGTATGAGTTAATTAGTAAGACTTGTATCAGCAAATCATTATTATCTCAAAAAATTCTTAGAATCTAATTTCTAATTTCTTCTAACTTTAAATCTTTTTATTATATAGAACGCTGTGATCTTTGCATCTTGTTTGTCAGAAGTCATATATAGAGAGTAGGGGAAAGAAAGATGTAAATTTATTATTGTGTAGGAAGTGGGGGGATGAAGCCGATTTTCTTACGAGAAAGTGTATAAAACACACGAAATCAGGCCCCAAACAGGATAGGGACGTCTGTCATCAAGGTCCACGCCACTCTCGCTTGTGAGCTTCACGACCTCAGGCTAAAAGCGACAGCGCTGACAAACTCCAAATAGACCAGACTATAGCAATACTGTCCACAAATTATTAGGTTGGTGCAAAAATAATGTCGTTTTCTCATATATGTTACTATGTGAGAAAACGACATTATTTTTGCACCAACCTAATATATCTCTTTTATCTTCTCTACTATGAACCACGCACACATCACAACATTTCATTGCTTCTCACATACGGACATAAGAATAATTTATATTTTATTTCAGAATTTTGTTAACCCAAACAAATTACTTTCCAATCTGTGACCAATTTCTTGTATTCTTGTCGTTATATTAAATTAATGTTCATTTGTTGAAATTACGTTGTCTTTTCTACTGAATTTTATTCTTTCAATGAAAGTCGTTTGATTATCCTAAACAGCCGAATTACGCACAGCCCCGCAACAATATTATATTATTGTATCGAATCCCAACACTACGGATTTTGATATTCCAAGTTCTTATTGTTCAACTTTCTTCGGACAATTTTTTAATGTTCAAAGCAACTTCAATAACTGCAAATAAATATATTTTTAAAAATATCTTTACTTTCACAAACTCTTCATGAAACTGTTGCCAATGTGAAATCTAAGTAATTCTTTTATTAAATAACACTCAATTCTTTGCCACGCACATTCGTATTCGTGTTCACCATTTCTGTAGCGGTATTGATGACGTAAATCAACCCGCACACTTTTTGCTTTACGAATGCGTAAGCAAACGAAAAGCAAACAAGAGAAAGAACACAATAAAATAACTTTCATAACAGGTACTTTGGTATTCTCAGCATCCTTCTGTAGAAGCATATTTCTGTCGCATCAGTTATCTTCTTAATCTGTGTGAAGATTGTCTAGTATTCACAGCCATATAGGAAGTCTGATCTTACATGACATCTCTGATAACTATTTCCTTCGATTGGTACCAGGTTGTATAATCTCCCCAGTTGCAATCAGCGGGTTACATTAGTGTCAAACTTTAATCTCTGTGCTGTATCTTGAATTATTTCGGTGTTTCTCAAGCATTAATTTATTATCCTTTCAGTTGCTGTTGTATAATCAGTTTTCGCTACACCTCCCGACGGCAGTAGATCGTACACTGAACCTGTTGATTCCTGTCGCTAACCGGATGGTTCCTCCACCGAGTGTCGCCTTTGTACACCATTGGACAACACATCCACCATATTGCTTCCTATATTTTTTGTACTCCTCTCAATACGCTGCTTTTTTTCGGAACCGGGGTACCTCAGTAAGTCTTTGGCTATTTAGCACGCCTACCTCTCTTAGAAGAAGAAAGACCAAAAGCTTGTCCATAGTCTTTACTAGCAATGTACAACGCTTGATTCCTCTGCCATCAATGGTTTGCATTTAGTTTCTATTGTGAAAACCTCGCGTCACATTCCCTTGCTTATATCTGTAAACTCATTCATTTAGAATTGCTAAGAGCGATCATTTGTAAGTCGCCCTCAAACAAACTGAAGTTATACTTAACATAAATGAATGCCGAATGTTACCACTTAATGAAACAGCTTTTTACTTCGATAATTAGAAATGAGGATAACATATACTCGGTTCGGTTCGGCATCTGTCCGTCTCGGGAGACGATGGAGTAGCGCTGCACTGGAGAGTCCTCTCCAGTGCGCTACGAGCCTGGGCGGGAAGTATGGAGAACTAGGGCTACCTAGACGTCTAGTTCCCCGTCTCGGCATTTGTAGCAGAGTCCAAAGGAGAGGATGAACCAATACAGTTTGGTACCAGTGCAGCTGCAGGATTTGCCGGAATGGGCACAGCCGGGTAGTCTGTAGTGGTAGTGCATGTCGCTGGAGGTGCTAGGCTATGGAGTTACATCGCCTCTGGTGACTCTGTAGTCGCACTCTCGAGCGGCAGTCTCCCAGGCACTATGGGCTTTTGACCGGTAACTGTCACTATCCGCGTTGTGCCGATGTCTTGCGACGTCGCTAGAGTGTCCTCTCCTGTGCGCTACGAGCCTGGGCGGGATGTATGGAAAACTAGGGCTGCCCGGACGTCTAGCGCCCCATCACGGCCTTAGTAGCAGAGTCCAAAGGAGAGGATGAACCAATACAGTTTGGTACCAGCGCGGCTGCAGGAGTTGCCGGAAAGTAGCACAAAGTGCCTTTCATCTGCCTTAGGGATCCCACTCCGGATTTGTGTAGGGTTTACTCCCTAGCCTTCGCATGTTCCTCCGTCCCCTGTAGTTTAGCCCGAGTCCACAAGGTGCTCGTTTGCCATGTGTCGTCACGACGAGGCACTACATAGGGCTTGCTGATGGAGAGTCTATATACTACACAATTTATTTACTTGCCGCCCAACTCTAGCAGGGTGTGACACAAGGTCAGTTTAGTGCGGGGTTGCACGAACGGGTGAA
This sequence comes from Acanthosepion lycidas, assembly GCA_963932145.1. Taxonomy (NCBI): domain Eukaryota; kingdom Metazoa; phylum Mollusca; class Cephalopoda; order Sepiida; family Sepiidae; genus Acanthosepion; species Acanthosepion lycidas. The sequence continues at coordinate 74,638,868 of OZ010605.1, forward strand.
GCTGGGTCAGGTACAAAAATAGCCTAGCTACCACAAACGACTGTCACACTGGCATGGGTATACCACCGATCCCCATTCTTTATTACAATGATGGAGCGACTGTTCCCCGATACCGGACACCCTTCAGTAGTATTTTCAGTTGCACTCTGTCCGGAGACATAGACACAGCTGATTTCGCTCTGTCTTCGGAAAGAACACAATTGAGAGATAAAATGCAATTGATCCGCCCGAGGGAAGATACTATACATTGATCCCATCATAATGGCCAGGGAATGACGAAAAGCGTAACTCAAGTAACAGTGGATCGTATATCAATTACTACCGAATATTTCCACGTATGGAAACAGCAGATATTAATGTTTCCATTAGCATTAAAATGGGTGGTTCCCGGTGAGAGTTTCGACTATCTAGCCATGCAGAGCATCATTTATAAGCCATATTCGTGTGATCGGTTTTGACAGTATCGAGCATCACCGACATACCTGGTACAGTATGCACAGAAATTCTTTGAAATAATAAGTACGTCTTATGACAGTGGAACGTCCTTTATCTCTCAAAAAAACAAAAAAAACAAACAAACAAAAACAACAAAAAACAAAACAACAACAATGAAACTACAGAAGCACGTGTGTGTCTCCATGGCATAATACTTGATTGCTGTATACTATTTCTTTGAATCTTATCTCCAGATACGTCCGTGTCTAAACCGCAGATAACAGACACTGCTCCGATGGCAGAAGCCTTTGAAGATTTTATCAGAATGTCTAACCCCCACCAAGATGCACACAATGCACCCAAGTCAAATTTGGTATCGTTCTTCCGGGTACAATTTAATTTTCTCTCAGTGAATATAAATTGAGTGATAACTATCTGTTTATCAACAGACAAAAAATCTATACGCACATACAAACACACCTAGACGCATAGATATAGCCAATACATTTTTCGTGTACGTAAGTAATTCTTTAGTTTGCCTTATAAATAGTGAATGATTTCTACTGATGTTATTCAACTCAAGATATAAGTTCATAGAAAAACATTTTATTAAAATATTATTTTTTTAAATAATTTCACTCTGAGCAAGGAGATAAAGCCTTTAAGGTATTGAGAGTGAAAGAGTGAGAGGACAATAAAAAAAAAACGGATAAAACATGTGGAACACTTTCTCAAATCAAAAATAGACTTACGTTCGTTGAAAACTTTTTCACATCAACTGCGGAATTTAACATAAAATATATTTTTTATAATGATGTTCATCCTGCATAAGGCCATGAGCCACTCGATCGTGCAATTTGGGATGCACCCTTTTGGGAGTTGTTTCCCCGGAGAAGCCATTCGTGTGAAGAAGCTTTTCTTAAGTCAAACTTGCATCAGTGGAATTGGAAGAAGATAAAAGGTGACTGGACTGGCCGTTATTGTAGACTGCGCGATAACTGACAACAAATCATTGCAATTAATGGTGACTATATTTTAATAATTTCCACCCCAAGCAAGGTGATAAAGCCACTAAGACGTAAAGGATGAATATCAGAAAGTGAAAGAGACTGAGAAAAATATTAAGGAGAAAGGGCTTGAAAGGAAATAGAGGATGACGAATGACATTGCATTTAACGTTAGAAAATTAAACTTGATTGGAATAACAAAAGTCGGAAGATAGTTCCACATCTTGCAATTTCAACTGTAAAGTGGTGAGGACTAGCCGCCGATTTACTCTTCTCTTACGTGACATGCCTAATCAGCATTTAGGCAATCATGGACATCCACATTTTCATCTCCGTTGTAGCTCTTAATGAATTTTATCTTTTTTGTTATTTTTCTCAAACTCTGTCCTGCCATCCATTTGCTCCGACTCATCAAGTAGATTAAGCGCTGCTTTACTCTGTCCCTCATGTGTCATGTGAGTATCAAATTTTCCAAGCCTTATCACGTGCCCCAAAAATTTCAACTGGCTCTTTCTGATGTTAAATATAAGTTTCCTTTTTGTTTCCATCCTCTCTAAAACCTCGACGTTGCTCACATGTTCGGTCCATGGTATCCTCAGCATCTTTCTGTAGAACCACATTTCTGTTGCTTCAAGTCTCTTCTTCATCTTTGAGAAGATTGTCCAGCATTCTCTACCATACATAAGGTCAGATATCACGTAACAGTTCAGTACTATTTTCTTCGTTTCTGTTACTTCAAGTCTCTTCTTCATCTTTGAGGAGATTGTCCAGCATTCTCTACCATACATGAGGTCAGATATCACGTAACAGTTCAGTACCGTTTGCTTTGTTTCTAATAAAATTTTTCTGTTGCTTCGAGTCTCTTCATCTTTGGGAAATTGTCCATCATTTGCTGCCATACAGGAGGACATAAATCACATAACAGTTCAGTACTCTTTTCTTTGTTTTTAATGATTTTTTTCTGTCTCTTAATACTCAGAAAATGATCTTTGACCATTCCAATGCGTCTTAGGATCCTCGTATCACACTTTTCGTCCCCCGTTAGAACTTTTCTCAGATAGTTAAATTTCCCTATCTGCTTGATTTTCGCATTCTCGTACCAAAGCTTAAATTCATGAAGTTGGGACACAAATGGGAAAATCTCATCAAGACAATTACCATGAAAATATTTTGAGTAAAAGCCCTGGAAATCTACGTTACAGCAGAGGGAAAGGGACTGAAGCCGACATGCCAGGACTAATAACATTGCAGATTCTTTGGATTGAATTGAATAAAATGTTAGTTCTTTTTTTTTTTGAAGAAAGTTGATGAAAATGGAGGAAACCATTTACAAATTATCTCAATATTTGTAAGCTAGCCATTATAAATCGAACAGTTTAATGTCGAATAATTTCGGTATTTGGTATGTCAGAAAGCTCTTCACCTAGATATAGATTATCCTTGATTTAATTCCTCGCCGTAGTGATAAATAAATATAGCTTACCAAATTTCCTACTCACTGCTATCGCATCATAGGACCTCACGTTTATATTGACCGAAAAGTTTTGATATGTTTATAAAAAAAATGGCTACCTTTTCTTTAAAAAAAAATGGATAGATTTTGTTGCGTTTGAGCAAAGAATCGAAGCTGAAAACGTAGTCCTTTTAGTTTTTCAGTTAAATCGTGAGACACTCAAACATTGTATCAATTCACGTACAGAAGTGTTTTTACAACGTTCATTTGAGATATGTGGAGTACCTCTGCGATGTCTAGTGTCGTTTTGCCTGGATCGTTTTTAATCACTGTTTCGATTTGATCATTATTAACCACTGATTGAAGGTTCTCGGCATTCCAGATTGAAGTTAAGTAACGTTGAGTCTGGTCAGTACATATATTGGTGACAACTTAGGATTATCAGATGTAAGCTTGAATGTGAAGGTGGTGTAATGGATAATGGCAATGGAATTATCAAACGAAGATCCGAGTTCCAATTCCTCTTTGGTTCGTTATATTCGCGCAGGTGCCCTTGGGAAAATTATGAATACATCTATTCTCCCCCTGATATGGGTTAATTAGGAAAGCCTTTATCGCTAAATCCTTATTATCTAAAAACGTTCTTACAATCTAAAAGTATTTTCTGGCTTTAAGCAACCTGCAAAAGGTTGATAAACCGTAGAAAATGAATGAAGCAGAATAAAAAATTAGCAGCTGGTCTAAAAATCGACCTACAATATTCTGTCGACTGAAACAAAAAAATAGCCTCCAAAACGAAACTACTCTCTTTTAATCTTCTTAGAGAACCTTTTTTTTCAAACTTCCACCATTATGGCTGATGCTAACCTACAGAAGAGTGTTTCATTAGGCTTTCCCTCTATTGTAATAGATAATTTTACTCGTCAGAATCTATGTTACACCTTTATAAGTATACTATTCGTCCATGTATCAAATATTACTGCTCTATCTGATATGGTGCTTTTGATATGTATTCAGAGATTCTTGATAAAATCCAAAGAAGAATCTGCAATGTTAACACTCCTGATCTGTCATGTAGGCTTCAGTCATCCTCTCACCACTGTAACGTAGTTACGATGTGCCTTTTCTAAAAAATATTTCCAAGGTAATTGTTCTGATAAGCTTTCATATTTGGTGGCTCGAATGTACGGATATAAGCGCAGTACTAGATTGACAGTTAGGTCACATCAATTTACAGTTTATTTCGATAGACGTAACCGTAGATTAAACTTTTTCTTCTATGGCACTTCTTGTCCGTGGAAAACACTTGCGGTTGTTTGATAACAAGTGAACTTTGACATTTAAAAATTGGAATGCAATGCCAACCGCCATCTGTCCCCTTAATTCAAGGTCTTTCATTGGCTTCTCTCCAGTGGCTTTATCACCATAGTCATAGTGTCGTTATCGCCTTGAATGATAAGATAAAAAGTTTAAGTAACCAAAGAATAAAAACGAGCATATGTGTTTTAGAATAGGAAAATTGTGATAACCAATTTACCAAATTTTATGCAAATATTTTTGTAATCGATGAACTTCGAAGAGCGAGGATTGATAACCTGTTTTAAGTTTCCCTAAGAAACTCATTCTTTGATGTACTCACGAGCTAAGCAACTGTTTCTTCATTATTCTCAGTCAGTAAACCACACATCTTTTGATGTGTAACATTGTTTCTTAGATTTTCTCAATGGAAATAAGGCAATAAGGCACTCATTCTTTGATGTGAACACCGGCTAAGCCAATTCTTCTTTGGCATACTCAGTGACTAGACCACTCATTCTTTGATAAGCCACATTGGCTAAGCCACTGTTTCTTCGTCAGTTCAATGCCTAAGACGCTCATTCTTTGATGTGATTACCGGCTAGAACAATTTTTACTTTGACACGGTCAGTGACTGAGCCACTTATTCGTTTATGTGATCACTGGCAAAGGGAATTCGTTTTTAATATACTCAGTGACTAAGCCATTCATTCTTAGATGTGCTCACTGGCTGAGCCATTGTTTCTTCGTCATGCTCATTGACAATGCCACTCATTTTTCTGATGCGCTCACTGGCTAATCCAGTTTCTTCGTCATGCTCAGTGAGTAAGCCACTCATTTTTTGATGTGCTCACTGGCTAATCGACTGTTTCTTCGTCATGCTCAGTGAGTAAGCCACTCATTTTTTGATGTGCTCACTGCCTAATCCACTGTTTCTTCGTCATGCTCAGTGAGTAAGCCACTCATTTTTTGATGTGCTCACTGGCTAATCCACTGTTTCTTCGTCATGCTCAGTGACTAAGCCACTAATTCTTTGATCTGCTCACTGACTTAGCCAATTTTTCTTTGACATACTCAGTTTCTTGGCCACTCATTCTTTGATATGCACCCTCGCTAAGTAGTCTTATGATCTCTCGCTATTGCACACATTATTTGATATGAAAATACACTAAGCCTGTCTTTGCATAGCATGTTTACTCGCCCAGCTATTCTTTCATGTCATTTTCTTCGCTAAGTTAATCTTCTTTGACATTATCTTTCGTTCAGCCACACACTCACTCACTGCAAACTCACTAAGCGTCACGTTCTTTAACATATTCACACTCTATTCCACTCTTTCGTCGACATCGAAACAGGCTAAAACACTCTTTCTTTGACATCCACATTCTCCAAGCCATTCTGTCTTTGACAATCTCGCTCGCAAAACCATTCTATAGTTGACATTCTCACTTGCTATACAAATTTCTCTTTGACATTCTCAATCTCTATACCACTCTCTCTTTGACATCCTCACTTTATATATCACTCTCTTTCTGACATTTCTACTCTCTATTTCACTCTCTCTTTGGCGTCAGCATTCACCAAGCCATTCTTTCTTTGACAGGCTCACTCGCTATACCACTCTCTCATTGACATTCTCACTCTCTTTTTGACATCCCTACTCTCTATTTCACTCTCTCTTTGGCGTCAGCATTCACCAAGCCATTCTTTCTTTGACAGGCTCACTCGTTATACCACTCTCTCATTGACATTCTCACTCTCTTTACTACTCTCTTTGACATTCTCACTTTCTATATCATTCTCTCTTTTTGACATTCCCACTCGCTAATCTAATCTATCTTCTTCAATCCTCTCACTCACTCTTTAACTCCCCGTTCACGCGCAACATTTTTTTTTAAAACAAGCACTTCATAAAACAATCTTTTTTTCAAAGCTCTAAAAAAACCCTCCTCCCTCTCTTTTTAACCCTTGCATTCTTTCTTTAAACCCCCCTCTTCGTAACTTGGTCTGTTTTTCTTTACGACTCCTCTCACTATTTCACTCTTCCTTTATCTCATTCACTCACTTTTCGATTCACAAAATTTTCGACAGATCAGAATATTTGAAGAGAACGTGGTTAATATAATATAATGCGGCTTCATGAATATTTAAAAAGACACAACGGAAGAGACATTTAAACTTCTCTTTCCGTCGTCACTATAATAGCCTAAATATAAAATTAGCAGGTTCCCCACTCACCGAAATCTTAACAAGAATTACAAGCCAGGTGAATTCTCAGATAAAAAAAAAAAAATGTTTCGATGCTTTTACATTTAATTGATCCCCAAGTATTATTGCTCATATGAGCTTCTATCCAACCAGTGTCAAGTCACGTTAAGTTTCCGCTGTCATTCTCGTATGATAAGGTCGCCGCCATCTTGTATTTCATGCCGGGAGAGATTCTCTTTGACGGATTTAGTTCGTTTTCTTTTTCCTAACACTCGCAGCAAAGCAAGTTCTTAGCGTTTTTACTTTTCTCGACAACTATGGTGCTGGTTGCAATTAGCGGTGTACTTGGCAATTTTCATCGCCTTAGGAGCTGAGAGTAAATATTCTAAGTATCGTCGAATGATATTTGAACGAGAGTTCGGAGATTCTCGAAGGATGTCGTATTAAGAACACTGGCAGGTTGAAACGTAGAACGGTTATGGGTTGCGTGACAATCGGCTGTGAATAGCAAGAGAAGAAAAATGATATTTTAGAACAAGGACGATAAAGGAATTAGTAAGTTAGAAACGAAAATATAAGAACAAAGAAAATAAAGAAGTCAATGTGTACATTTAAAGAAAAAGTGATGGCTGATGAGAAAATCAGCAAGAGTGATGATGAAAAAAGGTGAATTGGAAGAGAATAAGACAGAATTAAAATTGGTAAAAGAAGGAGAAAATATTAGAGACTAAAGAGAAGGAAAATAAAGTGAAAAAAGTAAATGAATAAATACACAAAGAAGAGGAAAACAATAAAAATAGATATAGATATACAACTGAAAGTGTTGTAAAATGGTAGAAAGAAAGAAAGATATGAAAAGAGAGAGAAAAAGAAAAAAGTGAAATAAGAGGTATAAGGTTAAAAGTCAAAAATAAGGACAAAGAAGCAAGGGAAAGATTGCGAAAGAGTAAAAACAAGAAATGGGGTGGGGAGGAGAAAATAAACACAGGCGAGAAAAAAGGAAAGAAAGAGAAAGTAAGAGGAGAGAGAAGAGGGAGGGAGAGTTATGAATTAAAAAGAAGAAAAGTAAAATGGAGAAGTGGGGAAAAGGAAAATAAAGTCACGCGAGAGGAGGAGAAAAATAATAAAAAAAAAAGCAAGAGAAGACGAAAAGTGAGAAGAACCGAGAGACGAAGAAAAAATGAAAAGAAGTGAAAGAACAAGAAAAAGAAAAGAAGCGAGAGAAGAGGAAAACTGAAAAGAAGCGAGAGAAGAGGAAAACTGAAAAGAAGCGAGAGAAGTAAAAAAAAGAGAAAAGAAGCGAGTGGAGGGGGAAAAGTTAAGAGAGGCGACAGAAGAAGAAAAGAGAAAATAAGCGAGAGTAGAAGAGAAAAGAAGCGAGAGTAGAAGAAAAAAGAAGAGAGAGTAGAAGAAAAGAAAAAAGAAGCGAGAGAAGATGAAGAAGTAAAAAGAAGCGAGAGAAGATGATAAGTAAAAAGAAGAGAATGCAGATGAAAAGTAAAAAGAAGCGAGAGAAGATTTATGTAAAAAAAAAGAAAAAGCGAGAGATGAAAAGTGAACAGAAGCGGAGTCCAAACGGAAATGAAGCGAAGATGAAAGAGAGCCAAACGCAAACAATTCTGTTTGGTCCTGTCAACGGCCAAATTTTAATGCCGATATATAAAGTCTTTGCAAATAATATTACAGAGAAACATTTTTAAAAAATACCAAAAAATCTTCATATACTTTTTGTATAATTAGCCAAGAAATTTAAATTGAAATACCTAAGAGATTTGAATTAAATGATTTTTAATTATATTCAGAGAAACATATCTATAATATTTAGGCACATATTGTTTCTAATTCACACTGTACTAACTGCACTTTATGCCGCTTCGCTTTCCTCAAATAACATACTAATGTTAAATCTGAAGTCAGTATATTAAAATAGTTCAACACTCTGTTTTTTCCCACTCTCTAAATGAGATAGTATTATCACTTGATTTTAACTTGGAGTATTTTTTCCATTTTCATCTGTGATTTGTTTGTTGGTCTTGAAGATTGAGAGCTGCTTTTTTAGAGCTCTCAAGGAATAAAAATTATTACCTATTCGATTTTAAGTGTTTGACATTCTGTAATTAACAACAAACACACACACATATATATGTGAAAAGTGTGTATATATAAATATAAATATATATATGTATAATTATTTATATATTATATGCGCGGTACTTATTAGAAAGCGCTCAATATCAGAGATAGAGCTAACATATTTGGTTGGATAGATGTGAGTTTGAGACCTTGGGTTTCACGCTTTTGCGATCGTCTGATCATCTGACGATCGCAAAAGCGTGAAATCCAAGGTCACAAACTCACATCTATCCAACCAAATTTATATATATATATATATATATATATATATATATATATATATATATATATATATATATATAGGATGTTTCATGCTGGACGCAATCGTCAGGCGGCCTGATGATTGCGCCCAGTATGAAACAGCCTGTCACCTCTGAGTGTTGACTTCAATGTTCACTTTTATATTTATATTTACATACGCTCTATTTCCGATATTGAGCACGTTATCCCATAAATATAGCACACCTTAAAACTAAAATAATCCAAATGTTTCGTTCGCTTGACGAACACCACCCCATTGATATTCAAATTCACTGATCAGTTATTTCTTTGTATTATCGGTCGGCATATTTTTGTCTTTAACGTTATTACACTTCTGGGCTTTCATACAAATATATTTTTAGGGTAGGTCAAAGTAGAACTTTTAGAAACTTAGGAAATTATTCTTCGATTTCATTGTATTAACATTTGCATTATTATCTTTTTGGGGTTCCAAAAATTTTAAAATGTAATTTAATACAGTGGCCGTATCAGATACATTCCTTTCTGAAACTCTGTTTTATTAGGATTTCTTCTCTTTAGTAATCGTTCTGCGGAGGTGGAGATCTTTCGTCGGGTAGGTTTAATGAGAGATTGCGAAGTTGTCCTTGATCCCGATTTAGATCATATAGTCGAAAGCGTGTGCTAAAACCCCGGTCTTTGATGCGGTTTCATGAAAACCTTATCAATATCTTTCGTAATTCGCTTCCCCTCGGGATGTAGAACGGATTCAGATTCGCTGTTGTGATCTAGTTACACCGAGACAATCTTAATTAGGTGACTTGATCTAGTGCTCTTAATTTGTCCAAGAATCAAAGCTTTATTCGGATCATAGGCTCGACTGAGTTCGGATAGCTGGTTTCTAGAAATTCAACATTCGATGAAGATTTTCTCGAACAGGTACTATTAGGCTGTTGCAAAAATAATGTCGTTTTCTCACATAGTAAGATATGTGAGAAAATGACATTATTTTTGCAACAACCTAATAATAACAATGCAACAGGAATTGACGGTGTTGTAGCTGGGAATAAGTGGTTGGTTACCTCAAATCTAGAATTCGGCCGTTTGTAGCTGACCATAGTCGGCAACTCAATCGAGATAGTTTATTAGTGCAAGCATAATGTAGACCTAGAGAATCGGGAGAAAGTGGGAAATTAGCCGTAGCTAAGACAGAGTTGGTCTCTTTGCTTAGCAAGAACGATAAAGTCCCGGATGTTAGTGAAAATGTTAAAAATAATAACTTTAGAGGCGACGAATGTAGCTGCTCATATCCTGCAAGAGGAAATGCAACTGATCGGCATCATAAGTGCATGTACGAACCATGAATAAAAATGCTGGCATATATGAGGTTTTTCGGAATTACTTTGTTAATTTTTTTTTTTTATAACAGGGTCATGGATCTGGGAAGTTTTTAAATTAATTGGCTAGTTGCGTAATAATACATTTCAGATGCATCAAAGGTTGTCTTTCAGTGATGTAATGTTCTTATCGCCGATTTTGGGTTTTGGATCATATCGGCTCAAACAGCAACCCCAACCTGACTCCGGACGGGTCGGCTCACCTCCTTGAAAGCGTCGTGCTACACACCTTAACATTGCATATATATATATATATATATATATATATATATATATATATATATATATATTCCGACATGGCTAGGAGTTCGACCATTCTTAATGACATACGTCAGTCAGAGTCAGCCAATGAAAAAATGGCTTTTCACGCTCCTCTCCGATATACTTGTGTCTTTTTAATACGGTTTGGATTCGAGCTACTTGCCTCTGATTCCTAACTCGATTTCCCAACTAGGATAGTTTACTTTAAGCACTGTACTTGCAGCAGTCGCTCGTCATTGCCCCTTTACTGGAACTGATTTTCAACGATTTAGACGATAAAGTTTTGTTTTCGTCAAGTTTGGCGTCTTTCTCGTCATGCTATGCTCTTTTCTAAGCGACCTCATGGAGGTACCTAAATTAACCTTACTTAAAAACCCAGCACATATTTATACTTATGAGGACCCCCTTAGTAGACTTAGCGTCGAAATAAATACGATATGGGAGCCGTTGATAAAGAAAGCCAAATGATAGTAGGTCTTCAACTATCATCAGCTGTAACGAAAGAGATGCTATAGTGAGTGCAGTTAAGCATAATAAACAGTAGAAATACCCATCAGTACGCAAATTAGGTTTAAGGTTCAGTGGAGATGTAGCGAATATTAACTGGACAGTACTAAATATAAGAACTAGACAAAATATTCCTTGCCATGGGCAGTGGAACGAGAACAATCTAGCCCTGTATATTAAATAAATGGATCAGTTCTTGTGGGTTACCCGAACCAAAATATACTTGATGAAGGCCGGAGGAAACAACAGTCGAAACGTTGTGATAACAATAACAATAACAAAGACGGCGGTTAAAAAAAAAGGAAATTCAATGTAAATCATTACTCACTGTATCCTTGATCCATCTTTTATTGTTCTCCTTCGATAACAATGTTTTTCTTTCATGGTTAGTAATCCTGTGCGTCTGAGGGGCTTTACTCTCTTGCTTGCTGTGAAATGATTTTAGAAACGTGTAAATAGTGTAAATAATCGGAACTCCTCGTGTCAAAAATTCAGACAGAAAAAAATTATAGTTATGAATTTAAATCTAGGAAAAGTACTCCATGAACAGGATAGAAATAGATTTTGCTTATATGAAAATAATTCTTCGTGGGTAATAGATGCAACCAACAGAAGTAGATGCACACGAGTGCACACACACACACATGCAGATGCAGATGCAGACTATAAAATGTTCATATATTAAATACGTAGTTATGAGATTCACATGCTCTCAGATATGTACACTTGGTCGTTTTTCTTTTCATTTAAGGGGCACCTATTTATGAGAAAATGGCGGCTTTATATGTTGTCACGATTCTTTTTAGGCGGGAATTCAAGTAAGGTTTCTTATATTTCCATGGCTTTTAGTAATGTCTTCGCAAAAAAAAAGAAGAAAATTTGACTGATAGCAAAAGAATATTATTCTTATGAAGATATTTTATTTCTCGATCAGCAAACTTAGGTCTCTATGTGAGTCCGCGAAAGAAATATGGAAGAAATTCATTCTAAATTCAAAATGGAGTTAACATTTATCAAATGTGGCAGGAGGAAATGTCATTTACAGACAGATATACATACATATATAGATATACAGCTATGTGTGTATTTTTGTGTACTTCGAGTGTGTGTGTTTTTGTGTGTGAAGGCGAGGGATATAAAGGTGGTATGTTGAACAGTTGTTTTTGTATTGATGACAGTAGAATAGTTGTAACTATCATACGTAGATGATTAATGTGGACAGAAAGAAATGTAGACGAAAATACCCCCATCTCTTTATATATATTGTCGACAGTCTGTTCGCATCAGCCTATGTTTTGAAGATGACCTGGAGATTATGTTCAACCACGTAAAAGCTTTAAAATTCAAATTAAATCTCGCTCTTTCTCTCTCTCTCTCCCTCTCTCTCCCTCTCTCTCTCTCTCTCTATATATATATATATATATACACATATATTTATATATATATATATACATGTACATACATATATATATATATATATATATACATGTACATACATATATATATATATATATATATATATATATATATACATATATATATATATATATATATATATATATATATATATATATATATATATATATATCTATATATATATACAGTTATGAGGGTAAGTGCGAGGAATAAAACAGGACAAGATGGCCTACAATCACACAAGCAACATACGGTCACCGCTCAGTGGTGACCACATTGTACACTATCTATCTATCTATCTATCTATCTATCTATCTATATATCTATATATATATATATATATATATATATATATATATATATCTTAAAATATACTGTAAAGGTATGCTATAATTATGGTTTAGAATGCCCTGTATCAGGGACAGGGTGATGGTTTTACCATTGCGTTTAAACATGAAACAGACTGTTGCCTCTGGGTGTTGGCTTTAATGTCATATATATCATGTCATCCCATAAGTTCTGTCCGAATTTTGAATAAATAAAACACGTGTCCAAATATTACATTTAATTACAGATTGAATCAACAATGTATTTTCCCTGATTATCTATGACTTCCTTCTATCTATTAACAAGCTTACTAATTCCATTAATGTAAAATACTTTTGGCTTTGATTCGAAGAACTCACAAATGTCAGTTTTAACCTCTTCCTGTCTTACAAAAGCTGTTTCTTCCAAATGATTCTGTAAGCTACGAAACAAATATTCCTCTGAAGGAGCACGATCGGGAGAATAAGGTGGATGAGGAATTTTCTCCCAACCAAGTTCTTCGATCTTTTGTGACGTGATTCTTGCTGTGTCGGGTGGCGCATTGTCCTGATGAAACATCACCTCTTTTCGATTCACTAAAGAAGTTTTTTTTTCCTCAAAGCTTGGTTCAAACGCTCTAATTGCAGACTGTATATTTGAGCATTAATTGTTGCATTAGGTGGTAAGAATTCAAAGTGGATTATTCCTTGGCGATCCCACCAGGTTGAAAGAAGAACCTTTTACTCATGAAGTTCCCTTCTCGGCTGTGGCTGGGGTCCTTCCCCTTTACCAAGCCACTCCTACGATACTTAACATTTCGATAAAAGATCCATTTTTCGTCCCCAGTCACAAGTCTATCCAAAAAAGGCGAAACAAGTTGGCGAGAATGGAGAGAAGAGCAGATGTCAACTCGGGATTTGAGGTTGTTTTCATACAATTCATGAGGCACCCATTTTCCAAGTTTAGGAAGTTTATGGTTTGAACTGAGAACCACTGCCAATTCCTCAACTGATAAAGCAGGATTTTCTTCAAGGGCTTCTTCAAGAAGCTTTTCATCAAACTCAACTGGACGTCCGGTTCGATCTTCATCTTCAAGAGTGAAATCTCCACCTTTGAATTTTGCAAACCATCTTCTGCAAGACCTTTCATTCACACATCCCTCTCCATAAACTGAATGAATGTTTCTAGCCGCTTCGGCTGCTGAGTTTCCTTTCTTGAACTCATAAAACATTATGTGCCTCAAATGATTCTTGGGTACTTCCGTGTTAGCAGGGTTTTAATCAAACAAAATTTAATTTTATTGTTCACTGAAATAAAATTTGATCAGTTTAAATGCATCTAAACATAAAAATAATGTTCAGCTCCATTAGACATTATAAAATACTCATTCGGTTAAAATTCGGACAGAACTTATGGGATGACCTGATATATATATATATATATATATATATATATATATATATATATATATATATATATATGTCTTGAAACGTTATTACAGTGAAAACTCGTGTTTGAAAGAGAACCCGCTTTTTATTATTATTTTATACAGTCTCTATCGCCCTACACCTGAGCATTCGAGAAATTCTAATAAAGAGAATGTGATCTCAGACACGGATCGAACTTGCGTTGCCTTTTGTAGGAGAAACCAGCATTTTAAGGAAAGCCCATTTTGTCATTCGCCCGGGAGCACATTGTCTTTTCAGAATGGGGTGACCGATTTACACTGTTTAGAAATAAAATTCAAAATCCGGCTGCTATTTCAAATACGCGTATCCGCTAATAATAGGCTTTGACGTAACAAAAATGACGGCTTAAAAATAAATAGTTCCATTAATTCTACAGAAATCTCTCTCTCTCTCTCTCTCTCTCTCTCTCTCTCTCTCTCTCTCTATATATATATATATATATATATATATATATATATATATATATATATATATATATATATATATATATATATATATATATATATATATATATATATATAAGGAGGTACGGTGGAGTAATGGATAGCGGCTCGGATTAAGGAATGGGAGAGCCCAATTCGAATTCCAGTCGAATCCGTTAAATTCACTTACGGGCTAATACCCTGGGGAAAGGTGTGAATCCTCTTCTTCTCCCTCTAGCTATAGGTAAATAGCAGAACAGACTGAGTTCTATGACCTTGGATGGCAACTAGTCTAGGAGAAAGACAACTCTGAATTCAAAACTTGCGGAGGGGCGTTTGGGGCCTTTGTGGGCCTTCATAAAGTGTGAATGGTTCTGCACAAAACCCTCACCACTATAATCAAATCTCATGTGCTGGAGTCAGTTTCCTAGGAACTGATCTGCTTGACCCTCATACGTCGAATTCGACGGGAGAGTCGAGTATACACACACACACACACACACACATATATATATATATATATATATATATATATATTGTTTATCAATCCGACAGATTTTTATGCCTTATTTTAATCAGTATATTTATTTTCGTCTATCCGCCTGAGTATTCGAAAAATCTTATTAAGGAGAATATGCGGCATAGTTTTCCTAAGAATGAATATATATATATATATATATATATATATATATATATATATATATATATATATATATATATATTCATACTGACGAATAACCTTCTTTGCATTGATGTTAAAGGATGAGAGAAATGTGCTATAGCTGTTTGCATTTCTTTTATTTTCATTTCTTTTATTTTTCATCTCCCTAGTCCTTTCGATTTTCTTCCAAGATCTTCAGAAAGCATAATAAAAAAAAATTAGGTAATGGATAACAACGCACAACTTTGTATGAATACTTGTTCTAATGCGCAGCATATCGGCTTGTACTACTTGCACCCCTGAAGATGATCTTAGAAGAAGATCGAAAATACTTTGGAAATGAAAATAAAAGTAATTAACAGAAATTAATATCAATACACGGAAGGTTGTTAGGAGTTTCATGCACATCGTAATCTTCAGGTGCGTAGTATAGGCTGGCCGTTACGTAATTCAAATTTTAAAAATTATATCTGGTAATCATGAAGTTGGCGTAGATATATATTATACTGGAATTACAGTTTTTTAATTTAAAAAAAATTATATTTGTAATCTAAAATAAACGGGATTTGTATATATGTGTAAGGAAAAAATTAATGCCTTTTTTATTTTAGAGTGGTGAATATTCTTTTTTTTTATTAAAGGGAGATTATTGTTACTTTTTTATACGAATATATATAAACATATATATATATATATATATATATATATATATATATATATATATATATATATATATATATTGGAATATTATTTGATATATTTTATAATATTTTGAACAATAAAAAATATTAAAGAATTAAAATCTTCAGACATACTGTGCTGTATATTAATATTCTTCGTTTCTATTATTATTTCATTTAGATTCCACGACTAGTTTCGGCCAACATGGCCATCATCAGGAGAAAAATAAATAAATTCTGCTTGCTGGTATCAGTGAACTACAGAAATTAATTTCTTGATGGAAAAAAAATGAGCTTACGTCTCTAGTTTTCATTTGTTTTGTTTTTTTTAATTTATGTAACATGAATTTTGGGCAGCCCTTGTGTTGGTCAAACGGTCTCTTTTAAATTATTATTTAAGATAAAAGCTGAGTGGATTCATGCTGCTCGGAATTCCCTTGGTCATTTTGACAGTTTTTATTGGTTCCTGGAAAGGGGATGTGTCTCTGTTAAGTGTGTCTGTGTTATTTGGTTCTTAAGGAGTGAGTGAGTATGATGTATGTAAGCGGGTATATTACTATGGGTGTGTTTTATCATTTGGCTCATTAGGGAGTGAGTGAGTATGATGTGTGTAAGTGTGTATATTTTTGTGGGTGTGTGTATAAGTGTGAGGCCTCGACACCTCCGTAAGCATGTCTGTTTTGTGTGGGTGAGGAATGTGGGTAAATGCTGATTTGTGTGGTTATATATTAATACTATCTATATTGTTAGATTTGTGATTAAACCCGTTTGGATAATGCGTTTTTAAACGTTGTATCAACTTATTTTCATGAAGCTCTAAAATTTTTCTTATGTTATCTGCTCTGAATGTTTCTATTCTCTCAATTACAGTGAATTTGGCATGGGTTTTAAAATCGTATTTTTCTAGGCGGTAACGTTATTCAACAGGTAATAATCTTTCACGGGGAGTCGACTTAATTCGAATGCGATAATTATTAATTCTGTAGTGAAAGGGCCATTCAGATTTTTCTGCATATTGATTATGGCATAGTGTGCATTCTAGGAGGTAAATTATGTTATGACTTCTACAGTTAGAGTCGTGGTAGATTTTGAAAATAGATTTAGTGACTGAGCTAGTGAATGAATTCGTGTGTCTAATATTTTGTATTTAGGCAGCAATCCTTCTTTCATGCAAGCTTCATTAAATATGACAGACAAGCTGCTTTGATTAATTTCTGTGAGGCCGCTGATTTGTTTCAACAAATGCGAAACACCCTGTATCGCAATTAGTCTTAGAGAAGGGATGGAAATTTATCCACAAAACTAGAGTAGAAGAGGAACCACACTCGCCTGACCTGAACACTCCCCGATTTCATCCTCTGCAGGTTCCTCAAAAACAACATCTACCACGGCAATCTTCGCACCATTGCTGCATTTCAGACAGACATTACTGAGAAAATCAAGCGATCACCCAGTAGGAACATGCACAGTTTATCAAAAACTTTGCTTTCAACAGTGCCTTCACCTGAACGTCGGACATCTGGAGCATGTACTCTAGGGCCCTGCTTGACATTTTCAGTTCATATTTGAGACTAAAAGGTTGCAGATCCTAAAAATGTTATCATTTTACATTTCAATAAATGTAATTTCTATTAATTTATCATTTGTGGTCCTTGATTTGTGTCTGATCATTTTGTTTCACATATCGTGAAACACCCAGTATATAAACCAAAAAAGAAAAATTCAAATTAATATAAGTATTGTGGGGCTCACCCCTTGCACACAAGATAGACTCGTCCAAAATATACTTATACTACAGAGAGATAGCGTGAGAAAGACGTCGAGACAGGGTGTTCACCCAGAGTTATACGAGAGTCCAGAAAGAGAGATAATTACAGCTTCACTTACAGACACTTGTACATATACTTTTCTACTAACCCGCATTCCTGGACTACTAATCTTCATTTCAAGTTTGTATTCTTTCGTTTAATACACATATTTTTCTTTTTCAATTACTGGCGTTGTTTATTTATTTGTGCAGGATTCCATCCCCGGAATCCACAACAATAAGGTATTTGCGCTTTCCTATAATACATTTATCTCTTTCTCTCTCTCTCTCTAAATTGTTCTCTATATACTTCTGTTTCAACTAACGAGAAGGCAACCCTCAAATAAAAAAGACGAAGAAGAGGAAAAGTCTGAACCAGGCCGCAACACGGAAGAAGTTTACGGAACAAGAATCTACTAATATTTGGCTGAAAACTACGAAAAATCAGTAGCTTCCGCCATATAGAAAAAATGAGAAAGAAAGGAACGCCAAAAAGCAAAATAAGTTTGGCCAATCAAAAATATTAACACAAAGAGACTTTTGATGCTAGCCGAAAACAAGGTTCGTGCCAGAGACTGGGCAAAAGGATATAAGCTCACAGACCTGAGGAGACGGTACAGCAAAAGAAATCACGGTTAGAGATTCCCAGATAAATTTGATTCGAAGAATTGGATTCCAGACAAACCATCGATGCGTACCTCGTTAAGAAATAAGCGGTCATCGAATGACACAGCATCTCGATTCCTAAATTGTTACCGAGCAGAAACAGACTTACTCTCGACTGTTACTGAGATCGGACATACAGGGCGTCCATAAAGATCGTTTGCACTTTAAAGTTATAAATTTTTAAATGCACACGAACTTTATGGACACCCTATATAACGAACTTTTGTTACCTTGAATGATAAAGGACTACTCCAATCGAAATCAAATAAATAATTATATATTATTTGCTTATACCTTTGATTTAGTATCTTTTATTTCTAATGTTCCCGGTAAAGTGTCTCTGACACCTTAAAACAAACTTATATGTTCAGGATATAATCCGCCATACTCAGCTAGTTTGGCATCTATAGATTTTCATTTCTTTCGATCACAGAATTTGCAAAATTTTTACATATTTCTTTAAACATAGAATCACAAGTTTATTTCCCATTCTGGCTGCTATCATTGAACTTACTTTTTTTTTTTAATCCTTTTTGGTAAAAAGAAATTACTTGCCTCAGAATCTTATATTTCCATCAGTTCAACTTTTAAATTTTATATTCTCTTCATTTGAATCAAATCTTTGCAAGAGTAGAACCGATATAAATGCTTTCAGGTGGATGTCATGCATAACACCACATTCGTTCAGAAATATCTAAACTGTCAGTTTTACGCAAGGGATTTCTCTGCTCAATGCTTAAAAAGGATTTCAGCAAGTGAAGAAATTAACGATGAAAAAACTTCTTCGAATCTTGTCTCCTGGCGCTACAGAATGAGATGTTCTAAGTAACAGAACCGATTTCACTTGTAAAATCTCTGACGATCGTACAAGACTCGCTATGTAATATAACTCCATCCGAATTAAGAGCTTCTGAAAGAGAATATTTAATATTACTATTGGTTTATATACCCGTTAGCTTTATTTCTTCGATATAGGTGTTCCAATAAAAAAAAATCTGTCTATTGTGTTATATCGTACATTCATTGAATATCTATATTCACTTTTCCTTTTTGCCGGTATTTTCAAGAATAATTGCATATTTATTGGAAATTTAAGTGGCCCGGGGGCAAACAGCAGTGACAGTTCTGTGTCCAACAGTTTAAGCCGCTTTGTCGTGCATCCAATTGCAACTGACCAATGAGAATGTTACTCGGGCCGATCACGATTGACGCAAGACGCTTACCTTAATATCCAACTTGACGATGCAATGGTGGAGTGCAGATGCAACTCGGGCGCATAAATTGAAAGATAATATTTCTATAGTAATAATTGCAAGCAACGGTATTCTAATCAGATACTAATAATCGCTGTCTGCAGTTGCAAAAGGCAGGTTAGTGTGATTTGCTGACAAGAATTTTTACCAACAGAACAGGGTAGCGGAAAAAGACATAGATTTGTTGACGATTTGCCGTCATCAGACAACCGGTCGCCATCGTTTTGAATGAGTGCTAACAAAATGCAGATGGTTTTCAATCGTATCTGCAAATAAAGATCGAGAATTTGGCCATGGTCATTTGTGATATGAGGATGTACGACTCTGAAGAAAAAAAGATATGTTATGAAAATAAATGTTATTATAAAGGGTTATTACAGTATTTACATTATTCGGACTATTTTCCTCATCTTTGTCGCCATATTTATCACAACGTTTCGGCCGTTGTACGCTCCGGCCTTCTTCAGGTGGTTGGAATTTCGAACTGAACCCTTTATTTCGCTCACTGGGGTAGACTGTTCTAGTTCCACGTGCCATGTCATTTATCAGTTATCTCCTGCTAATTTTCCCTCTGAAAGTTCTCTACTGCCTTAACCGGGTATTGAACTCACACTCTTTGGGTCTGTTACTGGATCTAACTAATCCCTTTATCCACTGTGCCTTGAGGTTTATTAGCTATATACGAAGATTTTGACACGACGCTGACAAGGATGACAATGCATGTTACAGTTTTTTGTTGTCAATAAATTTGAGAAAGGCTTTTATCATTCAAAAATATATCCGAAAATCTCATGTTGTTTCGACAACAAATCGGCTGTGGATTCTTCAGGTGTTCTTTTTGAATGGGTGTGATGATTGGAAGAATAATATGGAATGACTTATTTGTCCATTTATATGACTGAAATGGTATGGTGATAAATTGATGGCTACTCTTCTTGGGGAACATACCTAAATTATTGACATACATTCTGTTACAGGTCAATGCAGATTTAAATGCGTAGGACCAGGCATTCAAATTCAACTCCGTCCTGGGTATGGCGATGAACTGCATCCGCGTCCTGAGTAGGACGATAAACCACATGTGGGAGCAAAAGGGCAGATTATGTGCATATGCAGGATTGATCTTCAACTTAATGAGGTTTGTAGATTATAATAGATTGTAGGTATTCTAGAAGCATTCAATTTGGAGTCTGTTCCATAAAGAAGCAATTCTCCGGGAGAAGCTTCCTGGGTAGATATTCATTCTTACCAATAGAATACGGAGGGAATGGTGATGATTTGACTCTGTTTACGTGGCATGCAGTAAAGGACTGAACTATTGGTACAAATCAATGTAACTCATCTGAATATTTGTCATGGAAATAGAGATAGGCTTCGGACATTTCGTCTGCGGGAAAGTGGGTGTAGGGCTGAAAATAATTCATTACCCACAAATCCGCCTGGAGTCTTTTGAACTCTGTCAAGGCCGAAAAGTTAGCATTAGCCGACTCCAACTCAAATATTTGATGAGAACTGACTCCTAGCATCTCGAGGTCCTCGACAAAATCCAGAGACGGATATGCAATGTGATAGGTCATGATCTGGCATCTCGTCTACATACAGTTACTTTCTGTCAGACCTGATGGGACTTTCCTCTCTCTTTTCTACAAATATTTTCATGGCAACTGCTCTGTTGAGCTACTTACACTGGTAACCCAAATTGCATAAATTTAACCGTGCTACTAGGTTGTCATCTCGGTTACACCCTGTTACTGACGAAACGGTTAAATGTAGCCATTTCTTCTACTCCAACAGCATCTTATGTTGCGCTTCCCGACAGGGTAACTCTCTTCCTCTTACTATGTAATGTCAATCGACATCTTCTGATTCCTTGAATTTGATCCCCGTCCTTCTCTTTGCCCTTTCCTCAAACACCTCTCTTTACTCTTGCCCTCACTTTCTGTAACCCCTGCTAGTGACACTTCCGCTTTGCTTGGGGTGATATGATTAAAAAAACAACAAAAAAAACAAAAACAAAAAAAAAACAAAAACATGCCAGGAGGAATCTGGTACTTTCTGAAGTGGCACGGAGAACCGGGAATTTTTTCTGAGTCTTTAAAAATGAATCGTACATATAAATTTCTCTGGGCTAAACCTGAGTCTTGATGGACGTTCAAGACCGTCAAATGAATTGAATTTTGAAGACAATTTGAAAAATATTTAACCGTAAGACACCTACTCTGAACAGATTATCCGTCTTGCTAGCACTCATTCAAAGCGACGGAGAGATGTTATCTGGTAACAATGGATTGTCACTAAATCTGTGTCTTTTTCCTCCGTTCCTGTTTTGTTAAAAATTTTCTCGTCAGCAAAGCCTTTGCAACTGTAGACAGCTAGAATCCCGTTGCCTGCAATTCTTACTATAGAAATATGATCTTTCAATTTATGCGTCCGAGTTTAATCTGCGCTTGACAATTCCAATCGTCAGGTTGGATATTAAAATAATTGTCATGCGTCAATCGTGACCGGCTCGAGCAATATTCTAAACTCCCTACAAAACCAAACTCTACGGTTGTGAAGAATTAGCTGAAAAACTGAAGCCACTCAACGGTTAAACATCATCGATAACACATTGGAAATATGTTATCAATGATTTTGATCGAAGTCAACCTTCAATCAATATGTACAACATTTCGGGATAGCTTAGTTGTAATCGATATTTCAAGAATAAAAAGCATAAACAATGTTTTCGAGGGTGGAATCGGCTAAAGCAAAGCGAAAATAAATCTTTATTCATAGAGAATTATAGTTAGGTCATGGTAAAACTGGATTGGTGTGGGTCTATTTTTACAACCACTTTTACAAAGATTGATTGTCAGAATGAAATATGGCGAAGTTTTATTATCTAAAGAAAAGGACACATGGCCCAGTGGGTAAAAGCCGTTAGTTAGATCCAGTGACAGGACACAAAGAGTGTGAGTTCAATACCCGGTTAAGGCGGTGGAAAACTTGGTGAGGGGAATTAGCAGGAGATAACTAACATCCATTAGACATGGCACGTGGAACTAGAACAGTCTACCCCAGTGAGTGAAATAAACGGTTCAGTTCGACATTCCAACCACCTGAAGAAGGCTGGTGCGTACAACGGCCGAAACGTTGTAATAAATATGGAGAAAAAGCTGAAGAAAATAGTCCGAATAATGTAAAAGCCAAGATGTTGTGATAAATATGGCAACAACGGTGAGGACAATAGTCCGAATAATGTAAATAATGTACATAATACCTCATCTCGGAAATATAGACAGATATTGAAAGGGCAAAACGTAATAAATATGGCGACAAAGATGAGGACAATATTTCGAATAATGTAAATAATGTACATAATACCTCATCTCAGAAATATAGACAGATATTGAAAGGCCGAAACGTTGTAATAGATATGGCAACAAAGATGAGGACAATAGTTCGAATAATATAAATAATGTACATAATACCACATCTCAGAAATATAGACAGATAGTATAGTTTATTTAGTATAGTTTGTGTCTCGACAGTAAAGCTTGCGGCTGGGAAATTATTCCACACTTTTCTTACTCTGACGATTTCGCTCAACGTGATGACCAATCATTGCGGAAGTAGTTTATTGAAAATGACGAAATTTATGTTTATGTATAAATCCTAATTAAACAGGAAGATATGACATTTTTCCCGCCTCTAAATATCACCTATTGTCTGCTTTAGTTGTTGTTTTTTTGTTTTAGCAGCGTATCAAACCGTATGTGTTATTTAATGGCAAAATATTAACATGGTACTTCAAACTTTATAATTATTAAGAAAATGACATTATTTCAGGATTAAATTTAACTCATTTTTTGCCTAAATAATTTTTCAAAATAAAACTAGGAGTGAAAACTTGTTTCTGCTTATATGGAATGAGATTAACCATAGCACATTGATTTTTTAATATTTTTTTACGATGTAGGCCATGTTGTCAATTTCAGTATAAATTTATTGATTGTCATTTGTTAGTAAAATTGTATTGTTGGTCATTTTACTAGAAAAATGTATTGCTGGTCATTTTACTATAAAAATCTATTGTTGGTTATTTTTCCTATAAAATTGTATTGTTGGTCATTTTGCTATAAAATGTATTGTTGGTCATTTTAATATAAAGATTTATAATTAGTCATTTCACTACAAAATGTATTATTGGCAATTCTACTATAAAATTCATTGTTGGTCATTTTGTAATAAAAACTATTGCTGGTCATTTTGCTGTAAAATGTGTTGGTAATTTTTAATAAAAATTTATTGCTGGCATATTTACTATCAGTCAGTTATGTGCCATGCGTGATACTCGCTTAGGCGATCATGTATCTTTCGATACATTACTGACGAGGCAGATTTGTTTTCCCGCAGTAAGTTGCCATTTTTTTCTGCGGTAGACCAGTTGCCATCCAAGGCATTAGAACCCAGTCTGTTCTGCTATTTACCCATAGCACGAGAAGAAGCGGAGGATTAGCACGTAAATGAATGCAATGGATCTGACTGAAATTCGAAATCGGCTCTCCAATTTCTCAATTCGAGCCTCTATCTCACGTATTTAATATACAATATATATTTTTATACTTTCGTAGTTGGGGAGAGGGTTCATTATTTGCCCATAGCTGAGACACTAAAAGATGCTACCACGCTGGGTAAGGGTAGACCTGGGAACATCAGCAATTAAGAGGTGGTTTCATACTTCTAAAAACCTCTAATATCCTGATCAGAGGCCTTGCTGACAAGTGGAGTATATCGTCATACTTAGAACAGCTATCTTGTGGGATGTTCTTACATCTTGCTAACGTTGATGTTACATTTTCCATTCACTACAGTTTGAGGATTTGTACTGGTTGAAAAAGAGACACTTTCTTCCCACAAGGTTAATAAAATTGAAGTAGGCGGTATTGGTTTAAATATTCTGGGAATAAAAATATAGAGATGCAGAGGGCAATTATTCCCCTTTTCGTAACAGAAATTTACGTGTGTTATGTGACAGTGAAAGAGTATAGTCAGTGGGGATAAGGACATCTCGAGCGATGACAGATTAGTTGCTGCGTCGACCTCTAAGAAGGTAGACATGATAGCATGCGGCGTTAAGGACAAAGAATCAAGACTACATGTTCAAAACATGTAACATAAAAATAAATAATACAAGAAAAATTCTCTATATTTTCACAATTTAAAACTGATTTTTCTATTCACGTTCTATATTTTCGCAGTGCCGAACAAATAGTCACCTTTATATATCTTGGTATATGAATTCTTGTTTGATATATATCTGTATATAAATCATTTCCACCACAATGCATTTTTAGTATTCATTTCTTTAAGATATTCTGTTCCTTCTTTCCGCTGCGTTGAATAGTTACACAGATAAACTAATGATTAAGATGGCCATTGGAAACTGGGGATAACCAAGATTGTTTCTCTTTATCCCCAAGCAGATCGTTAAAAATAACACAGGGAATGAATTGAAATACTGAATATCTTCAAGAGAATTTAATTTTTAACAATCACCGGACGGTAATCTATTTATAGGAGAATGGGTGTCCAGTGCACATTATTTTTTCAACGAACGTCGTGGCATCTCAGTGACGAATAAGATAGACTGATTTCAGATTTTTTTTGTCTTGAAATAAGAACGCTGTAATCATTTGTCTGCACCCATTTTCTGTGTCAGCATCATTCTTACATTGTCTTGAATATATATATATATATATATATATATATATATATATATATATATATATATATATATATATATATATAGTTAAGTAAAGAAAAATTTGGTAATCCGCATGGGTAGTCCCAAGTAGGATGAAATCCTGAGAGCTCAATGTAAATTCAGAGCTAATAATTTAAAGAAAAAAACAGACCACTTTAAAGCTCCATTGTAATAGTTTATTTCACCAGAGACCTTTTAAAGTAATCTGGATCATCAGACATCTCTTTCAAAAGGTGAAACGAAAAATGAAAATTTACTCTTTAGACGCATAGTATTAAGCTTATGTAATTTAACAGAGAAGGTAGCGAGGAGTGGTGTGAGAGGGTTAATTTTTGTATTTCTTTATATCATACTTAATATTGAGGAAGGTGGCGGTAGGGATCAGACATTGACCTATTTAATTGGTCAACTCAACGGAAATGGTATGTTGAAAAGAGAGAAAAGAGAAAAAGAAAAAGAGAAAAAAGGGGAAGTAAAGAGAAAGGAGATGTATTTAGGGTTTTCGGAGGAAGAAGAGGGGTGATATAGTTTTAGCAATTTAGGTAAAAAACAGATTTTAACGTTTGATAGCAATTTAAATGCATATGACTATATGTATGAATGAATATGCGTATATATGAAGGAATATATGTATAAATGAATATATGTATATATGTATGCACATATGAATGTTGATTTGTCAGGAAGAAGACTTCTTGAAGTTATCGGTTTGGAGAGGGACGATCCTAGCATTCCGCACCTTTGGAAAGTGTCTGAAAACCATGACAGAAGCCTTGTTAGTGAAATTTGGTAGAGAGAACCCTTGGGTGCCATCGATAGCTGTGCTAGCATGAAGTCACAAGTCATCGTGACCGAGGGTTTGAGTGTGTTGGCCTTGTTCAAATTGTTTATCACACTAGAAAACACGCTTTCTCCCAGGAACTGTAACTAAGGTCTGCTCAGCTTAGTTGCAGTATAAACAACAGGTGGGCTCTATGGGTGTTAAACAAACGCAAATGTGCCTGAGCGAGCGTCTACAATAAAGATTGGATAACTGGCCTAATAGACGAGTATCCTTGAACACGAGTGTCCAGTTTTATATATATATATATATATATATACATATATGATGGACGTCAAGAAACCCTCTATTTAAAATTGTTAATGACTTTATTAATTACTAACTCCTGCGTAGGTCTTCATCACATTATGTAGGGAGAAGAAGATGCAATAAGCAACAATAAACTACATACGAACTCAAAATTGATCGCTGCATTTAAGTATTGCATTAATATATAAGCTTACCTTTTGAAAGTTCAACTATAATTCTTCTGCCGTCAATTAATTTAAAGAAAATTGGTTGTACCTAGGGTCTTTCTTTCCTTACAAACAATTGTTTTTATTTGATGGGTGACTTCCCTGGATTTCGTAATTAATATTCCCGATTCATACTCCTCCCGGTTTTTTGAACAGGTGTAGAAGTTTGATCTTTTTACTCTGTTTAGGATTGGGTTCCGTTTCCTTCTAAAGTTTTTTCAGTCGTTTACTCTGTCAGTAGCCACTTGCGTCTTAGTGGCGTTATCGCCTTGCTTGGGATGCATTGATTAAAAAGAGAAAAGTATTATTAGGCCTTATGTTAAGTACGGCACAAGAATATAGGCACATTTTGCCATCTCTATCTGATGAAAAATCATACCGTGAAATGCAAAATTAAACGAAAAACTTAATTTAATTAAATTAATAACAAATAACACGTATTTCATTTAATATGCTTTATATTCTTGAAAATAATGCATAAGCATTTTGAAATTCAAACAAGTTAAGAATTATTTTACTGGTCTCACGAATGCAGCAATTAGATTTGTAGCCGGAGGATCGTCATGAGTTGTGCAAATGGATACTTTTTTTCACTTATATAATTTTTCTCCGCAAAAAAAAAAAAAAAAAAAAAAAAAAATTACGTGATAGTAACAAGTATTTTGCGACCATGATTCCTGGAAACTTTTGCGTCTGGATAAAAGACTTCATTCACGAAGTTAGAAAGCCTTGAGACTCTATTACTTATATACGCATTTTGGTAAATTCCGTTTCCTCTGGATCTGCATACAGAAAGCATGTTCCATGTGACCCTGGCACGGATATCCGGAACTCGATAAGTGCAAAGAGAGCAACATAGCGAAAAAGTAGTCTTTATTTAACATTTACTTGCTTAACATATTTTTTTTTTTTGTTTTTGATAGTATCGAAGATAAGAAAGACTAGACGTTTCTGCCCAGTCTCAGTACAACACGTTTTTAGAGTTGGTTCTTTTCACTGGAGAGAGTTTAGAAGCTACAGTTCTTTGTCTGGAAGTTCTTTAGAAACCAGACCAAAAGTCTTCGTAGACTATAGTTTGTGCAAAGACAAAATTTTCATTTGACAATTGAACATTTCGCATCGGTAGACTCCGTTTATTCTATCTTTATTCTTCTCTAATGTTATTTACTTCAACATGTTTTCTGTAAAGAAGAATAAACGTTTATATTTTAACCACGCACGCATATAAGCGTGTGTACTGTGTATGCATTCTGTGTATATCTGAAGAGAAACTATAGAGAAATAATTTGAGTGTTAAGACAATATGGTTTCCTTAAAAACGGGAAAAAGGGCCCTGCTTATTGTTACGTGTTTTGGTGTGCCGGATGCTGAAGTATGCCGGATTAAAACAGTTATATAAGATCGATCTCTGCAGGGAGAACGCATCTTATTTACCAAGATTTCTTAAATTTTATGCAGGACAATAGACGTAACTCACACTGTTTAATATATAAAAATAAGGCTTATTGTTGCATTCATGAGACCAATAACATAATTCGTAACCTGTTTGAATTTCAAAATGCTTATGCATTATTTTCTAGAATATAAAACATTGATTGAAATAAGTGTTTTTCTTATTGATTTAATTAAATTGATTTTCATTTATTTTTGCATTTCACGGTATGATTTTTCATCAGATAGAGACGGCAAAATGAGTCTATATTCTTGTGCAATACTTACCATAAGGCATAATAATACTTTTCTCTTTGTAATTAATTCACTACAAGGAAGGCAATAACGCCACTAAGATTTCACATACGAACTATCCACTATAGTAACATATGAAGTAATCAAAATGTCGGATTGAAATTAAATCAACTGATTGGTAACATAACACATGGATATATATATATATATATATATATATATATATATATATATATATATATATATATATATATATATATAAAGGGGACATTAAGGTCAAAATCGAGCGGCGAGTGTCTGTTTCATTATTGATCGAAATTTTCAAGCCTTATTATCCTTTTTTTAAACCTGACAGTTTCCTTCATATATATATATATATATATATATATATATATATATATATATATATATATATATATATTTAAATGTCCAATTTTTAAAGCTCTTACACAGATACGTATATATATGTGTGTATATATGATATAATGATATATAATTTTGTATAATTTTATATATCATCAAACAGTTTGTAAAAAATAGTATGACAAATTGGAAAAAAATGTTTTTGTGACGCCTTACATCCTTTGGGATTTCATTGGACTGGGCTTTATTGATGTTGCTATGGAATGAATACTTTGGGTCAATAGCTTGGTCCACCGCTAAGAAAGTTGGCTCCCTATGCCGTGCCAGGAAATTTTTCTCGTTGGAGTCGATCCTTGAAATCTAGAAATCAACCTCTCGCCCTTGCATGGAGTATTGCTGCCATATATGGTCTGGAGCTCCTTCTAATTGTCTCAAGGTCCTTGATAAAATCCTTTGGGATTTCATTGGACTGGGCTTTGTGGATGTTGCTACATCTACACATCCGTACGAAACGAGATACGCTGATAGTTTCACAATTTTGGGAAGAATATTTTTTTGAAAAGAATTTGTTATACTGTCTCTGTCTGTCTGTATATATATATATATATATATATATATATATATATATATATATATAGGGTTTTTCAAAATAATTATATCATTCTCATCAGTCTAATAACGTAGATAATTGTCTCTCAAATGATCTCTTATTTTAACAAAATGCGTAAAAACTAAGTTGAATGTTTAATTTTTTTCTTTCTTTCAGGCTGAATAATGACGTCCATTAGACATGGAAAGGAACATTTTGTGGTAATATATTCCCGTACACTGTCAATCATGTGCGCCGCAGGCATTTTCAAGAAAATTAAAGTAAAATGCACTAAGTTTAAAGCAAATTTGTCTATGGCACAAATAATCCAGAGAGGAAGGCTTTCTGACCAGTACAAAGGGGTTTGGACGACCACAAGTATTGGAAGATATCACCAGTCAAGTTTGAGAAACATTTATACGAGACACCAGAAAGAAGAGAATCTATGCAAACCGAGATCCAGGAAAATGTTACGCAAGATATGCTACCGCATGTTTGACAGAAGCTAAACTACCGACTTGATGTATGCTGTGACCACAGGTGGTACGTATATTAAACATTTGTGAAGATTTTGGAAATCGGTTATAAAATCTACACCCTTTTGAATATATTGTTGGAATTTTAATAAATAAATCTTTTAATGTTCAATATGATGGCTATTTAATTTTGTTTGGCTGAGACACGTACTTAATCAGATATTCACATTTTAAATAATGTCAGTTTTGGGGTAGGGGGAAGTAACCTGTAAATATACTACATACGCACATATACAGGTAAGAGCTTCATATATATATATATATATATATATATATATATATATATATATATATATATATATATATCGGAGATCCGTTCCTACGGCGGGATGTAACCTGATTTTCGACGTAGGTCGGAACTCACCTACATAAGCAACTACGAGTCTACCTTACGCCTTGGAAGTCATAATGAAGTCCAAAAGCCAGCCCCACCACCAAAAAAAAAAAAAGGAAAAAAACGACACAAACCAGAGAAAGGGAATGTAGCACAATCCAATATGCCGTACATCGGAGGAAGAAACACCGCCGTCTTCCTCATACAGCGGCTCGTGACAGCGTATTATATGGGAGATGGCGCCGTAGCCACGAAGCGGCGTACGTCGGGCCCGATGTAGCACGAGGACCTTCTGTATATATAATTATTATTTATTTTAGGATATTAAATCATGTTAAAAATCGCTACACAATTACAATTATGTTTCGACACAATAAATGTGTCTCTACAGGCGATGTTAAAATACTGGTGAGTGGAAGATTAATTATCACCAGTGTGTGTGTGTGTGGGGGGGGGTTGTATTTAAGAGCTTAAAATGTACATTTTAAATGTTTTTATAAATATACAAAAACATATAATGGGAAGTTCAAGTAATAATAAAGGATATAGACAGAGCAGCAAGTGGCGGATCGAAATATTTAAAAGCAAAGTAGAAACAAGAAAAAAGAACTGGAATTTACAATATTTTCTCCTCCATTGCTACTGAAGCGCGGAGAGGAATAACCAGTTCTAACTTTTTTCTTTATTCTTTTTAGTTGTTATATTTTTTGAATCAACTATTTTACAATTAACAGTTTTTATTTTTCAGTGATTTGTCCTTTGTATTATATTTTGAATTTTGCCGTTCTAAGCTTCGTATAGTGGCTTTTGATTCGGAATCACATACATATATTACTAAGCTTCGTAGCGGAAGAGTAGTCACATTTCTATGTGACTACGAAACTCCGAAGTCAGCATGCCGGAGATACTACTCAGTTAAATAAAAAAAAAATCTTATCAATTCTATTTACGCTCTCTCTTATCTATCTATCTATCTATCTATCTATCTATCTATCTATCTATCTATCTATCTATCTATCTATCTCCTCTATACTGAGTACTTTACCAAACAGCCTTCTTGCCCTAAATGCCTTTCGACCAGCAAACCACTGAAGAATCACGAATTGTGACTTCAAAAACAATTTCCCAAACTAACACTATATATATATATATATATATATATATATATATATATATATATATATATATATATATATATATATATACAGGGTGTTTCAAAAAGAATACGCCCAAATCATTACGCTGTTTTATCAGGTCTATAGGATTGTAGTGGACTAAATCAGTGGTTATTTGATAGAGTAGTTATCAAAGTTTGATTGGGTGTCAGTTTCACCGCTGTCGTTAGTATAACTTCCGGTGCAGCTGAATTGTGGGAAGATCAATCAAAATCGCGACTTCTGAGCAGAAGGCATTTTGCGTGCTTGAGTTCGCGAAAACAAGCGCCATTGTCACGGTGCAAGCAGATTCGAATTACTTCATTTTTCAGCAAGATGGAGCACCACGCCATTGGCATCTCGGGGTTAGAGCTTATCTGAATGAGAAAACATGCCTCAGCGATGGATTAAGAGGAGAGGTGCTAAAGACCTTGCTCTCTGTGCTTAGCCTGCCAGATCCCCGGACCTCACTGTGTGTGACTTTTTCTTGTGGGGGTATGTTAAAGACCAAGTTTTTGTTCCAGCACTTCCAGCAAGTATCGATGACTTGAAAGATCGAATAACAGCTGCAATCAACATGGTGGACCATAACATGCTGAGGCGCGTTTGGGAGGAATTCTCATTTCGGCTTGATGTTGGCCGCGCTGACGGTGGTGGCTACATTGAGCACTTATAAAACCTGAAATGAAACTTGAATGTATATACAACACATGTGTTCATGCTAGAGGTTTGTAATTTTTTTCGTTATTGACACATCACGTGATGATTTTGGCGTATTCTTTTTGAAACACCCTGTATATATATATATATATATATATATATATATATATATATATATATATATATATATATGTGTGTATGTGTGTGTGTGTATTATCATTTTTTCATGTAGACAAAAACAACTTACTCACAACAAAGATGCAACTTCGTTTCGGTGCATTTAGTTGCACCTAGACTGGTGAGAACCAAAAACAAAAAACAAAAAACCAAAAAAACGAAACGAAGTTACATCTTTGTAGTGAGTAAATTGTTTTTGTCTATATGAAAAAATTATAAATAATTATTGCTCTATTCTCGGTATTGAGCCCTCCTTTGAATTAATTCTGTGAACGTTAGAATGTATATATTATTTTCGTTCTCATTACATCCCGATATATATATATATATATATATATATATATATATATATATAATTTGGCGTTAATTTTAATTCGACGTTATTTCTTATTACTATAAAAGTTGATATCCCTTTTTATATTTTCTTAAACAGTGAAAATAACACCAACGAGTCAAGATGGATAAGCTCTGCAGCAGAGAAATGTTCCGCTTGACAAGAATTGCTTTATGAAGATGATCACCCGCAGTCAAATTGCTAACGGCACACCTCGCCTATAGTAATGGTTTCTTGAATACAAAATTGGATACATGTACGATTAATTGCCAGAGGGAACAATTTCCGTTATTTATACTTTTCAGTCAAAGACAGTTGACATTAATTTCATTGTATCAGACAATACGATATACCAAAAAAATCTGTATCCCTAAAAATAAGGTTTATGGTAAAATATACAGGATGAAATGGAGTTTTAGATTATACTTTGTGAATAGGGTAAATGGGCTGAATACTGGTGACAGGACGCATCTAAATATAAACAGCATGGATATTGAATTGAAGGAGACGTATGAGTGTCTTTCAGTTTAGTTTTTATAATATGTTTATATTTCGTACAAGACAACAATCCTGCACGGGATTCGCAAACAAATCCATACGAAGGCCATACTGAAGGGTTGACCGTCATATTGGCTGATGTATTAGCCCAAGATTTAGAGTTAATTTTTAATTCTCTCAGATGGATGGGACGATTCGTTTCAAAGTCAGTTATACCTCGGTGGTAGGTGTTTCCTCTCTTTTGCTTGGTTTTCAACAGCAAGTCCGAACTTCTCTATAGGGATGTTTGCAGCATTTAAATTGTGTCTATATTTCTGAGATGAGGTATTATGTACAGTATTTACATTAGTCGGACTATTGTCCTCATCTTTGTCGCCATATTTGTCACAACGTTTCGGCCGTTGTACGCTCCGGCCTTCTTCAGGTGGTTGGAATTTCGAACTGAACCCTTTATTTCGATCACTGTGGTAGATTGTTCTAGTTACACGTGGCATGTTTGATGGATGTCAGTTATCAGTTATCTCCTGCTAATTTTCCCTCTGAAAGTTCTCACACTCTTTGGGTCTGTCACTGGATCTAACCAACGCCTTTATCCACTGTGCCATGTGTCCTTGAGGACATCTGGGTATGAATTTCTGGGTATTATAAACATAATGTTTTCAGCAACCATTTTTACCAGTCCTCATATTGCAATTTTGCTGTTATATATATATATATATATATATATATAATATAATATAATATAATATAATATAAAACGCTCAAACACTGATATTACAAAGTAATAAATTATAACCATAAATTATTAGTGTTTGAGCCTTTTATATTATATTATTACTCTGTATTGTACCTTGAGCTCTCCCTGTATTTTATACTCTTGGAAATATATTTATATATTGACCATTAATATTATCAATATATATATATATATATATATATATATATATATATATATATATATATATATATATATATATATAACCATAAGATTGACTTCATTGATAAACCTTTATTAGCAATGACCTGTGTAGAAAAGTTAACAATACTCCAGCAATATCCTCCAATATACGATGTTAGCACAGACTTTATTTGCTAGTTGTAATCTTGCAACAGCGAATGTCATATTTAAAGGATATAGAAGAGTTTTCACACCAGGATTCCTTGAACTAGTGCGCCACAGAAAACTCTTTGGCAAGCTACTCGAAAAACGCTGAGAAAAAGTCCATCGAATGGAAACTCGAAAGGTGATCAAGATGGCTTAAAAGCATCTGGAACATTTGTTAGCGAAATACCATTCATCATAGAAAACCCTTTTGTTGAAAAAAAGAAAAAAAAGAAAAGGCAAAGGCGTTCTCGAAGTGAACCATTACGAAAAAGATAATTATTTATAGAGGATGTGTGCGTACAGGCTATTGGTATTGGAATGGGGTTTTCTTCCAGAGTTTGAGGTTGTTGCGTTGTACATATACCCTTTGGTAAATATTTAATCCATCTCTTTTCTCCACATTCTCGTGGTTGACAACGACTGGCAGGGTTCTTTTGCTTTGGTTTGAAATCGGTAGAAGAGAGGAACAACTCTGAATCCAAAGCTGATTGGGATGTGGGGGGTTTAGACATCTATATATGTATAATAATGATTTTTATACAACTTTCTATTATCAAGGATGATTGTATTTTTAATACTTTTAATGTATGGATTATTTTATATATGTATCTAGAATTATAGGAATAACTTGTCTGCCTATTTTAATGAAACATATATATATATATATATATATATATATATATATATTATATATAGATTAATATATATATTAATATATATAGACATATATATACATATACTTATCTATATTATGCTTTTATATATATATTAATATGTATATATATGTTTTTATATATATATTAACGTGTATATATATTATATATAGATTTATATAAATATATTAATATAAATAGATTTATATATATACATATCTATATTATGTTTTTATATATATTAATGTGTATATATACATATGTTTATATATATATATTTATATATATATATTAATGTGTCTATATATATATATTAATATATATATATATATATATATATATTAATGTATGTATATATATATATATTAATATATATATATATTATATATATATATATATTATATATATATATATATATATATATATATATATATATATATATATATATATATATATAGTAGCGGCCATAATATAAGGAACAGAAACAACAAAGACATAAATATGTGTATTACTTAAAAAGTAATGCATGATTAGCAATGAAATTTTTACCAAATAAAGATTAGGGTGCAATACATAAATATTATACAAAGTTACAAAAATTTACATAATAGTTTTTTTTTTAAATAAAGATTAAATAGAACAAAGGAAATAAGTTACTGGACAAAAGTTAAGTAATGATCTTTTTAATAATTGATTGTGAACAAAATATCAACAAAATTTAATATTTGTTAAACATTCCCTTATTTTCAATGACTTCTCTGGATCGTCGACCATATGATCTAATTAATTTCTTGAAAAAATCAGCAGTAACTCCGTCCCATTCATCTTTCAATAACTCCCATATGTGATCCTGGTTTTTCAGGTTTCTTTTCTGAGCCCTTCAATAATCTTTCAAACATTTTCTATTGGATTCAGGTCGGGGCTCTGGGCTGGCCACTTCATTAGGACGATTCCTTCTTCTTCAAATAAAGCCATAACCTTCTGAGCCTTGTGGCAAGGTGCATTGTCCTGCATGAAAATGGGAGATTCATAAAGATTATGGTGTAATCTTGGTACCACGTGCTGCTGAAGAAGCCTTTTGTAAATCTCAGCATTGATATTGCCATGTACGCGGATGATAAGGCCAACTCCTGCAGATGAAATCATTCCCCACACCATCACACTGCCGCCACCAAACTTAACGGTTTTCTTGATACATTGAGAAGACAGTCTTTCACCTGTTCTACGGCGTGCGTAAGTTTTGCCCTCAGAACCAAATATAGTAAACTTGGACTCGTTACTGAAATGAACTGTATCCCATTGTGCATCAGTCCAAACAACATGTTCTCTCGCATACTCGAAGCATGCCCTTTGGTTTCGCTTTGAAATGAAAGGCTTCGAAGCTGGAATACGGGCATGCAATCCTGCATTTTTTAACCTGCGAGCAACCGTTTTCCTTGAGATCTTATTATCTGTCTCTTCATTAAATTTACGGGCAATTGATGTAGCAGTTTCAAAACGGTTTTTTGTAGATATTCTAACAATTCTTCGATCTTCTCTTTGCGATGTTTTTGGAGGTCTGCCAGTTTTTGGTTTTGCATCTAACGTTTTATCGATTTTATACCTGCTAATTACACGATGAACGACACTTTTAGACCTATGAACAATATCAGAAATTTCTGAAATTGACATTTTTTCTTGATAGTGATAATGACTTCTTTTTTCTTCAAAAGAGAGCGTTTTGCATGTAGAATTTGCAATATTGCTTAAAAATAAAGTCCTAATGATAAATGAACTTTTACTTATTGTTGAAAAGTTCCATCGAGTTTTTTAAGAATGTAAATTAAAAGTTTATGCAAATTATTAACACCATTCCTTAACTTTTGTCCAGTAGCTTATTTCCTTTGTTCCATTTAATCTTTATTTAAAAACAAAGAAACTATTATGTAAATTTTTGTAACTTTGTATAATATTTATGCATTACACCCTAATCTTTATTTGGTAAAAATCTCATTGCTAATCATGCATTACTTTTTAAGTAATACACATATTTATGTCTTTGTTGTTTCCGTTCCTTATATTATGGCCCCTACTGTATATATATATATATATATATATATATATATATATATATATATATATATACTGATAACATTGTTGAAACATTCTAGAATATTCCACTCAAATAATCTGGAGTATTAAAGCAATTCAAATGTTTTAAAATCTGAAATTTTCATTGTACGAATACCTTTTTCACATATTACAATGGATAAATGGGACTTATTTCTGTTAAATCAAAATTTTTGTTTTCTATGCATTTAGTTATCATGCATCTGTGTACAGTTAAATATACGAAAAGTATGTTTATTTATTAGTTGGAAATACAATAAATTAAAAGTTTGTATGTTTACATTCGCTGTATATATGGGTTTCGACTTCTTCAAATCGTCATGAAAGATAAAACTTTGTCTAAGAATTTTTGAAGATAGAAGTACAATAAATTAACTTATCTGATACATCCTACGCGCATATATATATATATATATATATATATATATATATATATATATATATATATACATACGCGCATATATATATATACGCGCATATATATATATACGCGCATATATATATATATCCTTTCCTGCCTCAAAAAAAAAAAAAAAATCTTGTGTTGCCTAGAAAACCAACCTGGCCGTTTGTTTTGAAAATGAACTCCAATCGGTTGTGGCCTGCAGCAGGAATTGGCTGGTTAACTTTAATGCGTAAAAAAAAAAAACTGCTTTCTATTACTCACCAGAATGAACCATCCCTGCCTCCCATTAGAATGTCTGACGCTCAGCTCTACGAGAGCACCTCTTTGAGACTGTTTGGTCTCACATTGTCGGCTGACCTGAGATGGAACGAATACACTGAGTCAATAGCTTCCTCCACTGCTAAGAAAGTTGGCTCCGTTTGACGCGCCGGGAAATTTTTCTCGCATGTGTCAATCTTTCAAATCTACAAATTAACCACTCGCCCTTGCATGGAGTATTGCTGCCATATTTTGTCTGGAACCCCTTCTAATTGTCACAAGGTCCTCGATAAAATCCAAAGACGAATATGGAATGCAATTGGCGCTGATTTGGCATCTCGTCTGCAGCCGCTCTCTCACAGACGTATCTGTCTTTTTTACAAATACTTTCATGGTAACTGCTTAGATGAGCTACTTTTGCTGGTTCCCAAACTTCATGAATTTACGCGTTCAACTAGGCTGGCATCCAGCTCTCACCCTTTCACTGTCGAAACTGTTAAATGTATCCGTCTCTTCTACTCCAATAGCTTCATGTCTCGCACTTCTCGCCTGTAGAACTCCCTCCCCATTTCTTGATTTCCTGATAGCTATAATCTTCAAATGTAATGTCAATCGACGTCTCCAGATGCCCTGATCTATCCCCTAACCTCCTCGTCATTCTTTCCTCTATCACTCCTATTGCTCCAGCTCCAACTCTCTGTAACCCCTTGCGTGCTAGTGGCTTCCAGCCTTGCTTGGGGTTGAATGCTTAATATATGTATATATATATATATATATATATATATGTATATATATATATATATAAATATATATATATAATGATTTATGGTATTTTCTTCACTTCAGTGTATACATGATCGCAGATAAACACATACATACACACTTTATATAAGGCATTTCGCCGTGGTGCATTGGTTAGCAAGTTTGTCTGGCTACTTCATTTACAACTGAATAGTTCGATTCTCACTAAGTGCTCGATGTTTCCCTCCCTGTGCCAAATCTAAGCTCTACGCTGATTCAGTCATTTGGGTAAGCTCGTCCCCCTAGATCAATTACAAATGCATATTGAATTCTATCCTCACTGGGTGCTCCACACCTTCGGCCTTTTGCCTCATCTAAAATCCTTATAAATATGATATATATATATATATATATATATATATATATATATATATATATATATATATATATATATAATAAATTAACTGATTTAAAATATTTTTCGCTACATAGTAATAACCATGTTTCAAAATCTGAAGCTAAAACTTCAAATTCAATTATACAATTTAATTAAAAGCATTAGTTCCGTTTCATCTTCAAGCGAATTTTGGAATAACTTATTTTTAAATTTATTAAGTTTTAAACGCACATATAAATTCATAATTTACTGTTTCCAAGGATACAGAGAAATCCAATTATTCAAACAGGGGCTGTAGCGTGTTCATTTTTATTAACTATTGTTGTATCAATTATGAGTTACGTTCGAAAAATAGGTTAAGTTTAGGGAGGGTAGGGGTGTAATTTTAATGGAATTCTGACATCCGTTAAATGCATGTCGTCTAGGTTTTTTTTTTTATTAACGGCCAAAAGTTTTTCGGCATTTTTTTCTTACAAGTATACTTAAAGTTTCTTTTTTTTACGTTTTGTTTTAGTACAATTTTATAGACTATATTTCCTTTTTAAAAAAAAGTAAATTTAATAGAATTACTTACATTATTTATTTCTTTATCAAATATAAGTATATACATTACCAGCTCCCATTTTTTAATTTTATTTTTAAATATATATATATATATATATATATATATATATATATATATATATATATATATATATATATATATATATATATATATTATAAATTAACTGATTGAAAATATGGATTTTTCGCTACACAGTAATAAACAGGTTTCAAAAGTGGAAGCTAAAATCTTTACATTTGATTATAAAATTAAATTAAAAGCATTAGTTCCGTTTCATCTTAAAGCGAATATTGGAATAACTTATTTTTAAATTTACTGAGTTTTAAACGCACATATAAATTCATAATTTACTGTTTCCAAGGATACCTATAAATCCAATCATTCAGACAGGGTCTGTAGCGTGTTCATTTTTATTAACTATTGTTGTATCAATTATGAGTTACGTTCGAAAAATAGGTTAAGTTTAGGGAGGGTAGGAGTGTATTTTTCAAGGAATTCATCCGTTAAAGCATGTCGTCTGATTTTTTTTTAATTATTATTAACGGCAAAAGGTTTTTTGGCATTTTTTCTTACTTGTATACTTAAAGATTCGTTCTAGTGGTGTTTGGGTTAGAATACGTTTTATTTGACTACAATTTTAAAATATTTTTACACTTAATTACTAATATACTATATTTCTTTTTAAAATAAGTAAATGTAATAGAATTACTTAAATTATTTTAAATTATTTTTTTCATATCAAATATAAGTATGTATATTACCAGATCCCATTTTTTAATTTTATTTTTTAAATATAATTTAAGGAAGATTTTTGACAATATCGGCAAAGAATAGCTATTTCATTTCTTTGATTCAGTAAATTTTTATTTTTTATAAACTTAGTAATATGTAGTTTCTCATGTATGCACAAACGGCATGCGTCATTTAATAAACTACATATTCTACCTTTTATTATTAATTTCCATTTTACTGTAGGTGTTTTATTGGATTCTTTTAAGTACCAGAAATAATATATATATATATATATATATATATATATATATATATAAGTGCCAGAAATTATATATATATATATATATATATATATATATATATATATATATATATATATGTGTGTGTGTGTGTGTGTTCTTGTGTAACTGTGCATAATAAATATTTATTGCTCTACTTTTGTATTGAGCCCTGTTTTAATTAATGTTTTGAACACCGAAATTTTATACTTCGTTCTTTCACATTTGGGTATATATATATATATATATATATATATATATATATGTGTGTGTGTGTGTGTGTGTGTGTGTGTGTATGTGTGTATGTTTGTATTTATTTGCAAAAACACGTTTATCTATCTAACTAGAGTAAAAAGTAGTTAATTTATGTATGTACTTTTGTTTATCTATATATGTATTTCTTTCTACACGAGGTGAGATAGTCAATAAGATCCTACAAAAAAGCGTGAACAGAATTGATATCAGTCCCTACTGAATGTTCCTGCTCAAGGATGTACGGATTGGAAATTCCTTTGTGTGCGTTTAACAGTATAGCAAAAGTTCCTTTTTATTTACACCTCGTTTTTATGTGTATCTTTTCGTGGATTTCACCAAGATTCTAAAGCATTTGCTTTTATTCAAAAGTTCGAAGAAAGGAGTGTAAGTCTATGAAAAGTCATGAAAATAAAATGGGAAATTACATTTAATTCTACGCTTAATTTGGAGAAATAATTTTTCATACAGCTGAGAAAATACACAAAATAAAAACTATATTTATACTTTCATAGTAGTGATTTTCCAAGCGTAGCTCAGATGTGGCACAAAGCCGAAAGTATGGGGCAACTCACTACTCAGTCTTAATAGTTTTAGCGAGACAAGCTTGGTAAACATTACACCGCCTCTATACATAGTATATTAGACGCCTTGCTGCCGGTTGTCGTTTATTATCATACCCAGGATATGTTCAAATTGTGGGATTAGCTGGAATTTGTTTTACCGTCCTATAAATGAACATGAAAAAAAAAAATTAATCATTTCACCCCAAGTAAGGCGGGAATGCCACTAGTACGCAGGAGTGTTAAAGAGAGTTAAAGTGAGAGGAATGGGAAGG
This sequence comes from Acanthosepion lycidas, assembly GCA_963932145.1. Taxonomy (NCBI): domain Eukaryota; kingdom Metazoa; phylum Mollusca; class Cephalopoda; order Sepiida; family Sepiidae; genus Acanthosepion; species Acanthosepion lycidas. The sequence continues at coordinate 74,680,174 of OZ010605.1, forward strand.
AACAAAAAATGAACGGGATTCAAGAAGACAGAAGATGGCAATTGAATGTTTGAAGATTGTATTTTTCAGAGAAGCAAGTAAACAGAAGTTAAGTTTGGTTTGTTTTGTTTTACGGTATATCAACCTCAATGGGTCATTTAATGCCGACAACTTTTTTTTCCTACGAATACTTTTGTTTTGTCAAAAATCCATTTCTGTTAATATTTTTTCATCAAAAATGTATAGCTGGTAATATTATTTTTTCAAAACGAATAGCTGACAATATTATTTTTTCATAAAAGTATAGCTGGTAATATTATTTTTTCAAAAACGTATAGCTAGCAACACTATTCTTTAAAAATAACGTATAGCTGGTAATATTATTTTTTCAAAAACGTACAGCTTACAACATTATTTTTTCAAAAACGTATTATCAGAGGCCTTGCTGTTGGACGTAGTTTATCGTCATACCCAGGACGAGCCGAGATCTGGGTTTGGGGGTTTACTATTTGCCCATAGCTTGGACCTTAACAGGAGCCACGATCCCAGGTCAGGGTGGACCTGGGAACACCAGCAATTAAGAGGTGGTTCTACGCTCGTCAAAACCTCCTGATCAGACGCCTTTATGTTGGACGTAGTTTATCGTCTTACTCAGGACGCGGATGTAGTTTAACGACATATTCAGGACGCGGATGTAGTTTATCGTCATACTCAGGACGCATAGAAGTTTATACATATATTAATATAAACACAATATAATATAATATACAAGTGTTATAAATGCATTAAGTGAATCCTATTTTATCGAACACTATAATGTCTGTCAAACACATTTTTAAAAAATTGATATCGCCCTAAGCAAAGGAGTAAAGTCACTGAGCCAGAAAGTGTTACTAAGAGTAGAACAGTTAGGAACAAAAATATTGCTAAGAAGCAAAAACAAGAGAAGTGTAATCAGGACAGCGAGTGACATTGCATTTAGCATTTTTCAGATCATAGTTGTCTGAAAAGCATGGAGCCGGAAGAGAATTCCTCAGGTGGGAAGCGCGAGAAAAGAAACTGCTAGCGTATCACGCGCAGCAAAACGAAAAAGGCAAGAGAACCTTTAAAAGCTTCAGGTCAAGACTTTAAATCCAAATAATTTCAATAACCATTAAATTATTTTTCTAAGAAACAAAAAAAATCCTTTGGCACATCGGAATAAGGAAATCAGGCATCCAAAAACTACAAAAAATTTAGACATGAGAAATATTTTTTAAGTATTTCGCCCCAAGGAAGGCGGGAGTGCCACAAGCACGCAGGAGGTTACAGAGAGTGAGAGCAAGAGTAAAGAGGGGTATTTGAGGAAATGATATAGAAAAAAGACGAAGATCGGGATCAAGGCATCAGAAGATGAACATTTGAAGGTTATAGCTATCAGGGAACCAAGTAAGAGGAAGGGAGTTCAGCTGTCAGGAAGTGCGAGAGAAGCTGCTTTTGGAGTAGAAGAGGCGGTTACGTTTAACTGTTTCCACAGTGAAAGGGTGGGACCGAGGTGCCAACCTAGTAGGACGCTTAAATTCATGCAGTTGGGGTACTAGTAAATATAGCTCGTCAGAGCAGTCTGCATAAAAATATTTTTAGAAAAGACAGAGAGAAGCCACATTATGTCAGTGAGAATGTCTACGTTAGAAAAAAAGAAAAGCATCGTGATCTGCTATGTCATATCTATCGCCTTGTAAAACAGTCAATACTGGATAGTTTCATTACAGATGAAGAAGAGACTAAAAGTTAAATAAGGCTGTAAAGAATACCATAGACAGAACACGTGAGCAATAAGGAAGTTTTAAAATGCATGGGGACTATTAATAGAAAGTCACTCATGATTAAAATCATAATGAGACAGTTGAAGTTTCGTTACACATTGTGAGGAAGGACGGTTTAGAAAACTTAACGCTAATAGGCACCTGTTGCGTTCCTTTGAATCAAGGTCAAGCTAGGATAATATCGGTTTAAATATTGCTACCAGGAAGTTGTGGAGAGCTATCGTCGTTGCGAAAGTGAATGTTGGTTGAGCGGCATACCGACCTCTATGGATTATTTAATACTGAAATCGAAATATTTTGAAGACAATTTTTATGGCTTCATCTAAATACATGTTGAACGCAATTGTATGCCGTTTTTGTATACAATTGTATTATATGTAATTCCACACTCCTTAAAACCCTCCAATCTCCTGATCAGAGGCCTTGCTGACGGATGCAGTTTATCGTCATATCCAGGACAAGCGAAAGTGAATGTAAAAAACATTGGGAATTATATTGTATATACTTCTTTTTTTAACGAGTGCCTGAAAGTTTGATTATTTGATTTTCAAAGGGTGTATAGGAACCGATATGAATTTGAATCATTGAAACTTTTTCAAAATGTGAGGAATAATCGTTAGTCAAAATGTGAAGTGGTGTTTTTCCTTGAATATACTTTCTGTTCAGCTTAAAATTCTTGGGTGTGTAAAAAAAAAGCTCTGAGTTAATGGCAAGAATTCCAGTATTATACAATAAGTATCCCTCCTGCAACGAATACAACTCATCGTCGGGTCTTTGGCGACAGTACCCGGAAACTAATGCGAGCCATACGCAATATGTTCGAGAAATTGGAAAATAATACGAACTACCAGTGTTTCGAGGGTGCTATCCTAGATGATGAACACGATCAATTTTGAATCATTCGCAATGTACTCGAAAACTAATGCGCACTCAGAAGCAAGTTGTCTGTTAAACGCAATATAATACGATCGAATCGTGCGTTTTTTATATCAGATAACGAAGTCGGCGACCTGTTGGGTCTTTTGTGATGTACTCAGGACAACTTAACGATGACTCTTTGAGGAATTATCACAAAATGAATTATTACTACATTAAGTGTAACCCAAAGCTAAAGCGTCATGCGTAAGGCGATAAAATACATCCGGCAGCAAGGCCTCTGATCAGAAGTTTTTGAGTAGCGTGAAACCACCTCTTAATTGCTGGTATTCCCAGGTCCACCCTGACCCGGGTTGGTAGCACCTGTTAGGTGTCCAAGCTACGGCCAAATAGTTAACCCTAGAACTGGGGTCAAATGACTATGACTATTACCAGCAATACATTTTTGAAAAAGTATTGCTGGCAATATATTTTTGAAGAAAATAAATATTGCCACCAATCCATTTTTGAAAAAAAAAAAAAAAAGAGCAGCAACACATAAATATTACCAGCAATAAAAACATTGTCACCAAAAAATAACCTATTCAGGTTGATATACCGTAAAATAAACCAAAACCAAAGCGAGAATGACAATTTGGAGATTTATGTGCAGTCAGTCTGGGTATAACGAGTTGTGTCTGAAACTTAAGATTCGAAATATTTTGAACTAACTTCTTAATAAAGACAGATTAGTGCGTTATTATTGTAACTATTAAAGAGTTGTTCCATACACGTCAGCTCTTTGTACAAGTTTTTTTTTTTTTATTAAGCGTTTCACTCCAAGCAAGGCAGGAAGCCACTATCACGCAAGGGGTTACAAAGAGTTGGAGCGAGAGTAAATAGGAGTGATAGAGGAACGGATGAAGAGAAGGATAGGGGATAGATCAAAGCATCTGGAGACGTCGATTGACATTACATTTGAATAGTTGGAGATCCTAGGTATCAGGGAAACAGGAAAAGTGGAGGGAGATCCACAGGCGAGAAGTGCGAGACATGAAGCCATTGGAGTAGAAGAGACGGCTGCATTTAACAGTTTCAACAGCGAAAGGGAGAGAGCGATATGCCAGCCTAGTAGAACACTTAAATTCGTGAAGTGTTCTACATAATATAATATAATATTATGTAATACAATATAATGAACAAAAGTTATACATAATATGATATAATATATAATATAATGTGCAAGTGTTATAGATTCATTAAGTGAATCCTGTTTTATCGAACACTGTCAAACATTTTTTTTTAAATTGATTTCGCGCCAAGCAAAGAAGTAAAGTCACTGGGCTATGGCATAATGGGTTAATAGAGATGGAACAGTTAGAACAGAAACATGGCTAAGAAGCAACAACAACAGAAAAGTAGGCAGGAGGACAGTTGATATCAAGTGACATTGCATTTAACATTCTGAAGACTGAAGTCGTCTAGAAAGCATTGAGCCGGATGGGAGTTCCACAAGTGAGAAGAGCGAAAAAAAAAAAATTCTTTACATTATTCGGACTATTGTCCTCATCTTCGTCGCCATATTTATTATAACTTTTCGGCCGTTTTACACTCCGGCCTTCTTCAGGTGGTTGGAATGTCGAATTGAATCCTTTATTTCGCTCACTGTTCTAGTTCCATGTTTAACGGATGTCAGTTATCAGTTATCTCTTGCTAATTTCCCTCTGAAAGTTCTCCACTGCCTTAGCCGGGTATCGAACTTACATTCTTTTGGGTCTTGTCACTGGATCTAAGTAACGCTTTTATCCACTGTGTCATGTGTTCTTTCTTTCTTTCTTTCTTTCTTTCTTTCTTTCTTTCTTTCCACGTGCCGTAAGTTATTTTCTTCAGAACGTGGGCTCTCATGACACTCCACAACATCCCCCTCTTTTGTCGCACATAGTAAAATTGGCCTTTATTGCTGCATATCCTAATCCTCGTTATAACATCCATTTACACATGCTCGTTAGGCAGGGGTTACGTGTTGCTTTCCTCTGTCCCTCGTGCCTTCATTATGTCCTGTGAGTATCAAATTCTCCAAGCCCTCTTTCCTCATTAAGTGCCTTAGAAATTTCAACTGTCTCTTTCTGGTCCTAAGTATAAATGTCCTTTTTTATTCCATTTTTGTCTAAAACTTCGTCGTTGTTCACATGTTCGTTCCATGGTATTCTCTGTATCAGTCTGTAGAAACATATTTCTGTAGCCACTCGTCCCTTCCTCGTCTGTGAGAAGATTGTCCAGCATTCAATGTTATAGAGAAGGACCGATATTACATAAGAGTTCACTTCTCCCTTCGTTGTTTCTACCGAAACTTATCGAGATTTTCCTGTTTCTTAATACTTTGCTTAGAGTTTGGAAGGTATCTTTCGCTATGCGAGTGCGTGTTCGGATTTCGGTGTATAAGACGCAGTTTTTACATTTAAATTTAAAGTCCAAATCTGCTTGCGTCCTATACACCAAAGGCTGAAACTTCCTGAAGAGAGAATTAAACAATTACGAAAGAAAGTTAATCTACAAAAGTTTAGCGGAGGATGAAGTTGAATATAATATTAATCCGCTAAATAACAAATTACATTTATTTGTATTAAGACTCTCTCTCTCTCTCTCTCTCTCTATATATATATATATATATATATATATATATATATATATATATGTGTGTGTGTGTGTGTGTGTGTGTGTAAGTGATATGCAAAGCCATTATATATATTTACAATATGAAAGCTTTAGTTCACTTGAATGTTACTCATAACAATAGTATGGATTTCAAATTTGAAATACACATCATCACTCAGTTAACTCAGTTATATTGCAAGTAATAATTTTTTTCAAAAAAGTATTGCTGTTAATAGTTAATTATTTGCCCATAGCTGGGACCCTAACAAGTGTTACCACCCCTGGTAAGAGGTGGTTCCACGCCCCTCATAACCTCCTGATCCGATGCCTTGCTGCTGGATTTAGTTTATCTTCTTACCCAGGACGCGGATGTAGTTTAACGTCTTACCCAGGATGCAGAGAATTCAGAACTGAACCCTTTATTTAATCTTGGGTGTGTGTGTGGTGGTGGGGGTTAAATTGTTCTTGTTCCACGTCTCAAGTTATTCTCTGCTCTTCTGCTGCTGCTGCTTGTCACAACTGACTGCACTCTTCTGATAGACATGCTGCTGTTGAAAACTTGCCGACATATGTCATTCTTTCTTTATTACCGGCTCCCATATGGTATTTATTTCTATGCTAGGCCTACTAAGGAAATCCTCATTGCCTAGCACATCTCCAATAAAAGACATCACTTGATTATCTCCGTCCGTTATAGATTAACATAAGAAATGCGTTACTGTAGGTAACCTAAAAAAATTATATAAGCTTTCTTGGTCTGATAGATCACACTATATAACCGAAATTAATTTATAAAACACACCCGAGGGACCCCGGAGTTTTCAAAATTGAGTTTAGGTTAATCTTATACAAAGCCACATTTTTATAATATCTATTGTATTAGCTTGGTGCAAAAATAATGACGTAATAATGTCGTTTTTTGACGTATTTTTTATCGTCAAAAACGACATTATTACGTCATTATTTTTGCACCAACCTAATAGATCAAAATCATTATGCATGCAAATGGTTTATCATATGAAACTTGCTCGTGTTATATGGACACAAATTAACTGGGGAAGACTCAGAAATTAGTCCAGTTTTCACATAATTAATTTTGTTTACTTTTAATTAAAATTCCATTAATTAAAATTCCATTAATTAAAATTCCATTAATTAAAATTCCATTAATTAAAATTCCATTGAGTCGAAATTATGGTTAGAATTTAAAATTTCATTAATTATATTTATTAATTATTTATTATTTATTTATTTAGAATTATTTTTATTTTATTTATATTATTATATTATATTATTTTATATATTATATTATGTTATTTTGATATTATTTTTATATTTTATATATATTTTATATTTTTATATTATTTATTTATTATTTATTTATTATTATTATTATTATTATTATCTATTTATTATATTTATTAATTATAATTATGGTTAGAATGTAAAATTCCATAAATTAAAATTCCATTAATTAAAATTCCATTAATTAAAATTCTATTAATTAAAATTCCATTAATTATATTTATTAATTATTTATTATTTACTTATTATTACTTTTATATTATTTATATTATTATATTATATTATTTTATATATTATATCATAATATTTTTATATTAGTTTATATTTTTACATTATTTTATATTTTATATGTATTTTATATTATTTTTTTTATTTATTGTTTAGTTATTAATTATTTATTATTATTATTTATTTATTATATTTATTAATTATAATTATGGTTAGAATTTAAAATTCCATTAATTAAAATTCCATTAAGTCGAAATTATGTTTAGAATTTTTACTATGAGCAACTAATGTGTTGAGCATGTTGTCTTGTAAAAGATCACTTTTATGTCTTTTAGACACTTATTTAAATATCTAGTAGAATGGTGTTCTCGTTTATACACTATACCACTTATCTTCAGATCACGTTATATGTCAGACATCAGTTGAATTTTTTATGATTATTTCAGAGTGCTTTTATAGAATTGCCTAAAGTGATTTCTAATGTTAGAAACATAATGATAAATTTATAGCAAATCGATTCAGAAATTTAGTCATGAAAATTTTTATGACACAGTTTTTTTTAATATCATATATCGTCTTTTAAAATGCCGAAAAAAGATATATTTAATTCCATCACTTGGTAGCTTACGTAGAATATTTTTAAAGGAAGTGCATTGCTTTTCTTTTTTTAAAAAAAAAAAGCAGGTCTCAATCCAGTATTTTATGTTAGCATTAAATGAACTTTTATTTTTTTCTTTCCAGAAAATCACTATTTTTTTCAGCATAATTTGAGTAAGCAGCCTTTTGAGCGAGAAATAATGAGTAAAAAATAAAAGAAGAAAGAATGTAACTTGCAAACTGTTGTTCGCGGTGTCGCTGTCAAAAGTAATAAAAATGCTTGGCTAATCTAATTTGGGCGAAAATCTTAGGCAAATGGATAACATTATGGTGGAATGGACGCCGTTTTTCCATCCTTGTTTTATCTTATCAAAATTGGTGCGTTTTTTTTTTATTGTGATTACGATTATATTCGGTTGTATATTTTCTGATGTTTAATCTGACACAAGGGCTGCAGTGCATTAGGATGAAATAAAATATTTTCTTCAGATTTCTAAAGACCCTATTAGTAAAGTGTAGTCAAATGTCATGATATCATGGCTCAGTTACCAACAGTTCAGTAGGAGTTGGTCAGTTGGTATTTGATCGTCATGCCTCTGGTGGTTCCAAGCCAGATCATTTATGGCATTTTCAGTGCAAATTTGGGGCAGTATATTTCGTTCTCAAAGACGACATCTAAAGAAGATTCGTGTAGAGTAATTGGCCATGGTTCAATGCAGTTGGCAGAAAACCCCAACAAACAGATTTGACAAGGTCTCCAATAAACAATGGGAAATGAAAGAAAAGAACAAAAATAATATTTAAACAAACGATATACACAAGGCAAAATTAGTAATGAGTCAAACAGTTCACAATGTAAGAATGATGTTAGCACACTAAAGGGATACAGTCAAATGATTATAGCGTTCTGACGTGATGGCAAGTAAGAACAAAAATATGTATGATGAGACCATGAAATGGTCTATCTTATTGGTGAGTATGCATCTCAACGATTTGTCTATAAATTTTGGGAGGGGTATTTTTGAAGTCATTTCTAAATTCACAAAACGCGTGACAAGAAAATATTTTCCAATTTGTTGTATATATATATATATATATATATATATATATATATATATATATATATATATATAGTGATTTCCAAGCGTAGCTCAGAAGATCGAACTCACTAATCAATCGTGATTGTTCTATCAAGAAAAGCTTCCTAATCATTACACGACCTCGAGATGCCCTATATGTATATATATATATATATATATATATATATATATATTTAATTAGTTTGAAATGAATTATTTGGCAATCCGTATGGATAATTCCAAGGAGGATGTAATCCATAGAGCTGAATGTAAAAACACAGCAAATATTAATTATATTAAAAAACAGACCTGGTCCTAATTCATCAGATCCCCATTTACATATAAAAATTAAGTTTTTAAGCCTGGAAAAATTAGCCACCAGTATGAAAATGGAGATGTGATGAATTAGGACGAAAATCCCGGTCCTAAGGAAATAAATTATAATCCCATGAATCCTTAAAGTTGTCTTTTTTTTTTAAATATAATTAGTATATATATATATATATATATATATGAATGAAGACCAAAGAAAAAATTATTTTAGCCTTAGCTAAGATAAGTTTTCCTTTTGTCTTTATTCATATTGTCCTTCTACAGATATACTCTATCTTAATTGTTTACATCCACACCCGCACACTTACACACTCACACATTCACTCACACACACATACTCATATATATATATATATATATATATATATATATATATATATGTGTGTGTGTGTGTGTGTGTGTATAAGACAAAAACTATTATAATGGATAGTTTTGAATTTTTGTTTTGTAAATGGGCTCTGTTGATTCAGAAATTAACTTTATAATGGAAGGTAACTTAATTTATATTTGTAAATTTTTTTAAAGAATTGCAATTTTAAACTATGAGATTCAAGTTCTATTGCCCAACATTTAAAGGGACATTTCTGACCACGTTCTTGATTATAGAAATATTAATTGGTAATATGCGTATGCTCCACAATGAAAATAAAAACTAAAACCTGAAATTCTTTTCAATTACATAAGAAAATTACAACCGACACTGAATAAGATTAATTGAGTATAGCAACAGTGCTTTAAAATTTCTACAACAGAAATGTTTTAAAATACTTAAATTGTAATCATTTAAAAAATAATGTACAAATATAAATTAGTTTACCTCCCTTTATAACGTTAATTTTTGAATCAACAGAGCTCAAAAATAAAAATCGTAATTTTACATTAGTTTTTGTCTAAAGATTTCACCGCTGAAGATGATCTTGTATGAGATGGAATGTAGTTGGGAAAATAAAAGGAACGAAAAAAAAAAACAAACTATGGCACCTTTCTTAATAAGTTTAATGTCAACATTAAGGAATTGATCCGTGAATTTGAAAGGATCAAATTAAAAATAAATATATATATGTCTAAAATATTCAACCTAACATTCTTGAATTGAAGATAAGCTGCCTATATATATATATATATATATATATATATATATATATATATATATATATATATAGATAGATAGATAGATAGATAGATAATATTAGTTGTAGCCCTTTCAGTAAATTCCCTTCAGTTTTAGTTTCCTCCGCCCCATCTCTCTCCCCCAACCCTTTTTCTTTTCTTTTCCACTCCCTCTCTCTTCTTCTGATCTTTAAGATTAGATCGTCTATATTGTGTGTGTATGTCACCACAAAATGTATCCTTTCCGGTTACATCTTTAATGTATTAGACATCCGACAACATTCATATTTCTCTCACTTACACCGTCTTCAACTCACCTCTCTAAAACTTCTCTCTGTTAAGTTTTAATCTCCCACATTCTCTCGTCTGTTACCCCTATCTATAGCTCTAACATTCGTCCCACACTCACATACTTACCTCTAAATTTTATTTTTTTATTTCCGGAGTTGTTTTTTCTGTTTTCTTTTTGAATTTGTAGGTCTGATGAATTGGATCGCATTTACGATTCCAATGGAATAAATTATGACCATGGAATATTAGTGTTTAAGCCTTTATATATATATATATATATATATATAAGAAAAACAGACTACTTTAAGGTACCATTATAATAATTTATTTCACCAGAGTCCTTTTAAAAGGACACTGGTGAAATAATTTTTTATTTTTATTATATATATATATATATATATATATATATATATATATATATATATCAGCTCTGGATTTACATTAGCTCTGGATTTACATTGAGCTCTCAGGATTTCATCCTCCTTGGGATTACCCATACGGATTACCAAGCTCTTCATAACTTATATATATATATATATATATATATATATATATATATATATATATATATATATATATATATATATATGACGACAGAGACAGACAGACAGAGTAGAGTAGGAAGAAATCCTTATTTGAATTGCAATATGAATATAAACTTAGTGCTCACCTGCTTCAGCTAAATTCTACATAAACATGTCTCTTAAATAATTTGGTGATTTTTAATTGTCACTGAGAATTTTAAGATTCTAAAAACCTAAATGTTGCCAGATGTTTCAATATTTTCCCAGGTGTGTATTTATCGCTTTATATGCTTTTCTGTTTTCCAAACAAATAACGAAAACTTTGCAATCTTCATCAAGTTGAGAAGTTTTGTCAGAAAAATATATTTTGTTTGTGTAACATATAACAGGTTGGATTTATTAAATGTTTTAAAATCAATGCATTTATTTGTTGTTTTTAAATCTAGGCGTTCCAGTATTTATTAGGTTGGTGCAAAAATAATGTCGTTTTCTCACATAGTAACATATGTGAGAAAACGACATTATTTTTGTACCAACCTAATATGTTGCGAACTTCCTCCCTTGTCTCGTTGCATCTCAGAATATCCGACATTTTCATGAGGAGTTAACACTTATTTATCCATACATATCATTCCAAGATTCCTTTCATACCAGTGGTTTACGGCCATATCACACAAAACACTGGTTAAGCAACGTCGAAACAGTTCAGTACATACATAGGTGACTATTAGGGAATATCAGCTGCTATAAGCTTGGATGCAAGGGTGAATGATAAAATCTGGGAATGCAAAATCAGAGAGCTGAGTTCGAGTTCCAGTTGGGTTCGTTATATTCACTTACATACTAATACCCTTGGGAAAGGTTTGAATCTACTTTGTCTCCTCCCAAGCAAGGCGGGAGTGCCACTAGCACGCAAGGAATTACAAAGAGTGAAAATAAGAATAAAGATGAGTGTTTGAGGAATAGGATAAAAAGAAGGACGGAGATAAAGATCAAAGCATCAAATGATGTCGATTGACATTATATTTAATTTTTTGAAGATTCTAGTTATCAGGGAAGTAAGTGAGAGGAAAGGAGTTCCATAGACCGGTAGTGCGAGAGAAGAAGCCGTTGGTGTAGAAGAGCCAGTTGCATTTAACTGTTTCAACAGTAAAAGGGTGAAACCTAGATACCAACCTAGTAGCATGTTTAAATTCATACAGTTTAGGTACCAGTGAAAATAGCTCGTCAGAGCAGTTGCCATGAATATATTTGTAGAAAAGACAGAGGGAAGTCACATCACATCTGTCAGAAAGTGACTAGAATCGAGATGCCAGACCTATCACATTCTATATCCGTCTTTGGATGTTGTCGAGATCCTGGAGGTGAACAACAGGGGAACCAGACCATATATGGCAATAGTATTCAATGGAAGGACGAATGGTAGATTTATAGATTTGAAGGTTTAACTCAGGCGAGAAAAAATTCTGGCGCAACACGGGGAACCAACTTTCTTTGCGGTAGGTGAAGCTATGGATTCAATATAGTTTTTCCATCTCAAGTCAGTGGAAAACCTGAGACCAAGCAGGCGCAGAGAGACGTTCTCGTGAAGTTGAGCATTCAGTCATACTGATAGGAGGCAAAGAGGTTTCTCTATGGTGCATAAATTAGAGTAGTTTTGTTTTGGAGGTATTGAAGTTTACAAGCTATTTCTTGCCCCAGTCAACCACAGATTGGAGGATCGTTTTGAGACCAAGAGCCAGGTTAACTTTCTTAGTAATGCCAGATTTACTATCGAGACAAGAGTAAATGGTAGTGTCAAAGGGTCGAATAGTATGAATTTTATCAGAAAATCATTAATGTCTCAAAAAATTCGTATAATGCAAAAATGTTTCGGCCTTAAATAACATCAAAATGGTTGATAAGCCGTAACAAATAAATTAATCAATATATATATATATATATATATATATATATATATATATATATATATATATGGTTGGATAGATGTGAGCTTGTGACCCTGGGTTTCACGCTTTAGCTCTATCTCTGATATTGAGCACTTTCTAATAAGTACCGCGCATATAATATATAAATAATTATACATATATATATATATATATTTATTTATATTTATATACACACACTTTTCACATATGTATATATATATATATATATATATATATATATATATATATATACATATATATATATATATATATATATATCAGTAAACCAGTGATTTTCCATTAAAATCTGGGGATTTTGCTCACCATTCCAGTTAGACATAATTATCTGAAATTTTAATTTATTATTAGGTTGGTGCAAAAATAATGTCGTTTTCTCATATAGTAACATATGTGAGAAAACGACATTGCTTTTGCACGAACCTAATATATTTTGAACGTAGTCTCATGTCGGAACTAATTTTCATCCTGTTTTAAAAGTGAATATAAATGACAATATTTAGATAGTTGTAGATAGATTCATACAGCAGCATATAGGCCATTACCTTTGGACATCTTTGATGCATTTTTATCGTAGTCTCATATGTCGGGACTAACTTTCATCCTGTTTTAAAAGTGAATTTCAATGACAATATTTAGATTTATTCAACAGCGTATATATAAGCCATCATTCATGCAGCTTCATTATTCCATCCTACTATAACTTGGCATTTTTGATGTCTGACGAGGAATTTGTAAAGCGCGAAATAAGTAATCTAAAAAGTTCAAGGGCACGTGAATACGACGTCTGATATCCCAACCAAGCTGTATCAATTTATACCGGGTTCAATCGGTCCTATTTGTGACAGTATATTGTTCGAAATGTAATCCTAATTTCGCGGAAGGAGCTCGTAATACACGATGCCTTTCCAATCCTACCAAATACACATTCAAGGCATCTTTTGAAGTATTTAACCCTGAGTCATTTCACTTTTCGTAGGAGATTATTAGCTCATGAATGTTGTAGACCATCCATTTTATCATCACTTGGGAGTTTTCTTTTTTTTAATCAATTCACCCTAAGCAAGGTGATAATACCCCTAAGACGCAAGTAACTACTGGGAGTGAAAGTGAATGAAAAGACTTTGAAAGGAACCGGAAACTCAAACCTAAACAAGAAAACAAGAGATTGCTGACATTGTTTCGAGGAAGAAGTTCATAATACACAAAACCTTTCCAATCCAACCAGATATACAGCATTACCATCTTCAAATGCAAACCGGCTTTTCGATCGTTGTCCCCAGGATCTTATTCGCTCATAACTGTTGTAAACAATTCATTTTATCATTACTTTGGAGATTTCTATATTTTAAACATCACTTCACCACGAGCAACGCTATAATTGGTACTAATGTGCCGAGGTTTTCCTGGGAGTGAAAGGGAATGAGAGGTCTGTAGAAAGTGTTTGAGGTTGCATTTAAATTTTTGAAGATTAACATTGACTAGTTTGACTTGTTTTGTGTTATTTAATGCCGACAAGATTTTTGGTTTGGTTTGGTTTAATTTGTTTTTACGGTATATCAACCTCAATTTGTTATTTAATGCCGACAACATTTTTATTGCAGGTAATATTTTTTTTCCTCCAAAATGTATTGCTGGTAATAATATTTCCTCAAATTTTATTAAAAACAGTTTTTGGAATTTCATAGTGTTTTGATCCCAGTTTGGGGGTTAACTATTTTCCCATAGTTGCTAACAGGTGCTACCACCCCAGGTCAAGGCGGACCTGGGAACACCAGCAATTAAGAGGTGGTTCCACGCCTCTTCAAAACCTCCTGATAAGAGGCCTTGCTGTTGGATGTAGTTTATCATCTTATCCAGGGACGAAAAGTTAGCTGGAAAGCACGTATCCGGAAAAGAGTTTTACAATCGATAAATCCGAGGAAAGAAATTGTTAGCAAAGATTATATCTAGCAAAATCAATTGTATATTGGTAAGCCCTCGATGTCAGTCTTGTACTACGCCCAACTTCATAAAGTCGAATTACCCTGGCGGAGAGCTCATCCGAATAGTCGTCATTAAAGTATTTATAGAAAAGACACACGGAGGAAAATTTATGGCGGTGAGAAAATAACTGAAGCCGAGACGCCAGATCAAGGCCAATAATATTGCTGATTATTCTTTAGATTTCATCAAGGATCTCTAAATATATGATTTATTTTCTTTGTATATATATATATACCGGGTGTAATAGCAAGATTGTTCAAATCGTGTTTCAGCATAATTGTCTATCCCAGAAAATGTTTAAAATGTAAAAAAAAACACTAAACTAAATGTTTTTTTTTTGTCCAGGTTTTCAGATAAAACGTTTAGCCATCTTGACAACATTTTTCATAAGAATCGCTGAATAACCCCTGGAGAAAGAGAACAGATTAAAATTTCTCTTCCCTATTGGACAATGTTAAAAGGAAAAAGGTCATTGAGGCCTTCAGTAATGTTAAGAACATTCATACTCTGACTTCCCTCTTCAAAATCCATTCAAGAACCATCAAGAGAACGGTAAAAAAAGTTTAAAAAAAGGGGAGCAGTAGAGAGGAAAACTGGACTAGGAGGTCACAACAGGAAGAGGGATCATCATTTCAACTTAAAGTTAAATACATTCTTATTGTTTAAAGTAGAGTCCAATAGTGTTATAAAAACCTCGGAGAATTCCACTATTTTTACTCATTTCTAAGATACCACGGTACAAAACTTAATCTGAAAATTGGACTCGACTGAAAAACTTAGATTAGACTGAAAATGGCATATTGCTGCCATATCTGGATTGAAGCTGTTCAATCCCAACCTTACATACTTGTCATATATCAAAAGCTCTTACATGGCATTGTAGGTGATGAATTATTTTCCATTCGTCAACCCTTTCCCACAGATGAAATGTTACTAGCCTATCTCTTCTCTATCGCTATTTCCGTGTCAAATGTTCAGACGAGCTTCATTATTCACTTCCATCAAACCCGTACAGAAATACTCACCATGCGATCGACACAGTGTCATCATTCATCATTTTGTATTTCATTAGTAGAGAGGAAGTTCCAATCAGACAGCATATTGCCAAAAACCTCTACAAGCAAGGACATGCTTCCCAAACACTGCATTCTTAACAATTTCTCGTCTTCTCGTTAACTGTTATATACTTTCAACTATCTCATTCGCTAGCTCTCAACCTTGAGGCGCTCGTCGGCCTTGTGTTGTGTGAATAACAGATAATAATAAAAAAAAGAACATTGTTTTCTTCACTTAAAAAATTCTTTTTTTGCTCGTTTTTATTCCTTGGATATTTACTACTTTTCTTTCTTCTTTCGTTTCTGTTCTTTGACTACGTTTTCTTAATTGTATCAACTTTTCTTCAATAAATTGTTTCTCAAACTCGCGATATCGAATTCTAGCCCTTATTCGATTTAGAAATTTTATGATAGGTTCAAAAGGCTCATATCCTACTAACATAATGTCAGTTTTATCAGCATTAACGTTTCTTTTTTGGCCTCATGTTTTTTTTAATGATTTCATGTATTTCTTCAAAAGATAAATCACCTTTGATTTTCTTGCGTATATCATTAAACAGACATTCATTAGCTCCTCATCCCCAAATGTAGACATGAATAAACTCATAATACCATTGTAAATACCAACTTTATTCTTTAGTTCTGACAGTAAGAGCGTAGTAATCGTCCAGATTTCGGAAAATCAAGATTAACCAGCAATGACTGGCTTTCTTATGGCAAAGTAAAGTCGAATAGTAAGTAATCTTGAATATGAACGACCTGTCCTTGTCTAGGAACACTATTTATGGTCTCGGCTTTATATCTACAACGCCTGCAAAGCCGGATATTACATCTATAGCATTGTGTCCAATGCCCTGGGGACCATCGAGGGTCTGCTCGGGTCTGCTCGGGTCGGATATTTTGTTCAATAAGGACCTTCCTCCGCATGATCGCTCAGCGTCGTGTTCGTTGGCCCAGATACGTTCGGAGACGACATTATGACACCCACCTGCAGACTGGAGGCGGCCATGCAGCTGTCTACGCAGATGCCCGGACCTCCATTAGATCAATATGCCACTGGAGGATGTTTCGAGGCTCTGCCAAGACCGTGAGGGCTGAAGGGATGAGGTGGATCTTGTAGACTTAACGGCTTTATTACATGATGTTTAGCAGCAGCGGTCATTTACATATTTCAATTAAAACAACTCTACAAGGTTATTTAACAAGGTTTTTTTTTTCAGACATTGAGCGCATTTTTTATTCTTCAAATGTTTTTTCTTAATTTTCTCTAATAGCACTCATTTTTGTTCTTTGCTTCGTGGCTCTCTTTTTCTTAAATTTATTATGTTTTTATTTCCTTCGCGGTGATTTATTTTAAATGCCGAAGAGTGTTTTCATTGTTTAACAACTTATAGCTTAAAATCGGTCAAACAGAAATGCCCATTCTTCTTTGAGGACATCAGATTTAATGACCATACCAAGCATACTAGGTATTGTATCTGTCTCCCCTGAGTTGCGAAACAAGGTCTGTTTTTTTTAAGATGGGGACCCGAACGCGTACACCCGTGCCAGGAACAAAACAAACAAAAAAAAATCCCTCAGCTCCAGCAACCGTCAGTTGCACTGGTCTCGATGCGTCACCGACCCTCTATCTACCGCAGGTAGCTGTTCGTAAGGGCGCAACTCTCAGTATAATCTTCGTCAGTTGTGACTCTGCCCTAAAACAGAAACGCACACCAAGCATACTAGAATGAGTGCAAATGTATCGCAAATCATAGACCGTCATCGAATTATTAGCCATCATTCTCAATCGTGGTATTCCGTCTTTGAGTAAGGTTATGTCTATATACTTCGTAGAAATTTCTTGAGAAATATCCAAATTCCGACTATGGGAGTGATCACTTAGTCATATAATAATGATTACATTCAAAGAAATTAAGAAGACCAGAACAATTCCTAAATTGCGCATACGATGACTCCTGGATGGCC
This sequence comes from Acanthosepion lycidas, assembly GCA_963932145.1. Taxonomy (NCBI): domain Eukaryota; kingdom Metazoa; phylum Mollusca; class Cephalopoda; order Sepiida; family Sepiidae; genus Acanthosepion; species Acanthosepion lycidas. Next base: position 74,697,890 of record OZ010605.1, read on the forward strand.
TAAGTTGCAAGGCGATGTATATAGACAGATCGTTACACTCATTGAAAGCGCTCGAACGAACTTCATTCCTTGCTTCCACTAGTTATAACCTTCAGGGCTAGGGACCCACCACACTACATAGTATCAACAACCCGCATTCTCTCCGTATTCCATCGACGAGAAGTACGTTCCACTCGAACAGCTTTTTCCCTCGAACCATTGCTCTTTGGAATCGACTCCCTGATCGCTAGTATCTTAACTTGATCAAGTCTAGGGTTAACCATTATCTTCCCCTCCTATCCGTATAAACTGCCCCAATATAACTTTCTGGGTCGAGTGTCCCCTGGGCTTTGTGCAGCGCGAACCTTACTGAAAAAGAATAAGTTTTTTATAACTTGAATGACAGTACCCATTCAAAGTTGGACACAAAGTAGAAAAGGAATAAAAAAATACTAAAGGCTACAAGAGATAGGAAGTTATGGAGAGCCATGACATCTCACATCCTGAAAGAACACGGCACGTACTAGAAAAAGATTAAGAATTTTAAAATGTTAAGTCTGATTTTGGGCGTTACTTTCTTCTAAAAACTTTCACTTCTTTTTTCTCCATTGATTTAAACTTCTTAGTTCTTCATATCGTTTAATCTAAGTTGTTAGCCATGGTTTATCTTGGGATAGATTGTTGCCTTCTTCACGGTGGTTTATAGAGACACCATGTCTAGTTAGATGGCCGTTTACTCAGAGAGTTCCTCTTTGTTAGGTCTTGTTTTTCGTCCCACTGGCTTGCTAACGAGCCGCCTCACTCGTAACTTGGAGTGGGATAGTCGGTTTAGTAGCCGATATTTTGCCTGGAATACTTACCGAAAAAAGGTGGGGAGAGAATACGCCACAAAGATCTGATGGAACTGCACAGCAACCTTGATATATTCGGGGTGGGGATATCAGAATAATCAAGAACCTATACTGGCAGCAAACAGTATGCATGCGCATAGGAACGAGTTCAGCAAATATGCAAAAATAGAAAGAGGCGTATGGCAAAGATTGCGTCTTCTTACCCGATCTGTTCAACCTATACAGCAAGGCAATTCCGAGACAATTGGAAAACCTACCGGGATTTAGTATTGGCGGCCACAATCTTAACAACATAAGATACGCAGACGACACAGTAATGAGAGCAGACAGGGAAAAGAAATTACAAAATCTCCTACAGAAGGTAGCGACGGAGGATGAGAAGAAGGGACTAAGTATAAATTACAAGAAGACAGAATGCATGGTCACCAGTAAGAGGAAGAGCCCGAAAGGTGATTTACAGGTCGGGAACACTAGAATCAAGCAAACGCAGAAGTTTAACTATCTGGGAAGAGTCTTCTTGACAGAGAAGAGTAAGTGCGACTCTGAGATCCGTAGAAGTACGCAAGGACGCATTTCAAAGGCTGAGCAGAGTATTACGAGACAGAAGGATTTCTTTGGTAACAAAGAAAACAATACTGACATGTTACATGAAATCTGTTCTTCTTAACGGCAGCAAATGTTGAACGATTTCCTTAAAAATGAAGAAGATACTCGAGGCGACGGATATGTGGTTCTACAGAAGGATGCTAAGGATATCATGGATAGAGCATGTGAGCAAGGATGAGGTTTGGAGAGGTGATAAACAAGGAGAAGGCTTATAATTAACATCAGATAGAGGCAGCTGAAATTTCTGGGGCACATAATGAAGAAGAAGGGCCTGGAGAATCTGATACTCACGGCCATGATCGCCTACGTCCTAAAAGGACATGGCACATAAAAAGAAAAAAAAAGGAATTTCATATGCCCCTTTTCACTTCTCTTTATTTTCCCCTCGTTTTTTTTTCTCCCACTCCATTCTTCCATGTCTACTTCTCTCCATCTAAAAGGGTGCAATTACTCGTATCCTTTAGAAGCCTGTCTGCTAGGGCGGTTAGCTAATCCCCGTTGCAGTCGCCTGATCAGACAACATTTGTATTTGTTCAACATCCACAGAGCCCACCTATTATTTATACTGCAACTACGCTCAAAACCTCGGTCACGATGACTTGTGACTTCGTGCTAGCATAACCATCGCGGGATCCCAAGGGTTCCGTCTACCCAATTTCACTCACAAGGCTACGACCAACACGTGGTGTGGTTTTCAGGTACTTTAAATGTGACGCAAACTGGTCGATAACATTAAGAAGTCATCTTCTTGATAAATCGACGATGATGAGATTCGAACCCGGGTTTCATACACAGAAAAAGAACGTTCTAACCAATTTTCCACGTGCCCATAAAAAAAGCAACATTTTCCCTTCTTCTTCTTGTGCTTACCTTGTTGTTGCTGTCGTTGTCGCGGTTGTCGTCGTCGTTGTTGTTGTTCTTCTTCTTCTTCTTCTTCTTATTATTATTATTATTGTTTGCTTTCCTTCTTCTCCCCCCCCATCTTCTTACCTTGATTTTGTTCTTCTGTGGCACCATTTAACAAGGCAGAAAGAAAAGGAGAGGCTAAGGACCGAATCGTGAGTGATAAGCAAGAACACACACACGGCTAAGAGACAATGGATAAAAGGATATTTTGATAAGTAACAAAAGGAGAAAGAGTGTCATTACAATGACAGGGAAAACCTGAGTAAAAAGAAAGGGAAAGAAGGAAAGAATCAGATATGTTTTGGCATCGGCTGTGTTATCTAAGGATATGAAAACAAACTATTGGTACGAGAAGACATCTTATTATCAACTACAGACCGGCTGGCCAAAGAAAAAAAAAATTCAAATGAAAATGTTATTTCGATAAGTGACGAAAATCAGGCAACTAAAGGGATTTTGGACAGATATAAAATTATGTTAGAAATATGTACCGAAGGAAAATGAATGGGAACCTAGAAGTGTTTTTTTTTCTTTCTTCGAGGCGACAGACTGACTGGGACTTTGGAGATGTTTCTTTTTGAGACCGTGTTAGGAAGACCACACATTCTGATAATTAGCGATAAAATACCTGACGTAAACCACGTGTAGAACAAGAGTTATGACCGCCATTGTCATATTGTCCCGTTCGCGACCAGAGAAATGATACGGCGATTAAGAGGAAGAAAAGGGAAAGAGAAGAGATATTTTTTTTAGTTAAGCAAGATATTTTTTTTCTCCCTGAAACAAAGCCGCGGATTCGTCCACGCCCGACTAAGACATCATTGGTCGAGTGGTGATCACGTGACGCACGAGGGAGGCTGTTGCAGCCCATCTGGAGGATGAGTAAGAGAGGTTGCTACGAAGATGTGGAGAGGGCACTTCACGCTCCTCTGAAGTATGATGAGAAGGTGGGAGTGAGGAAAGGTTCCCAAAAATGGAAAAAGGTGGAAATTCCTAACCAGAGAGGTGGATATGTATTTAGAATTATCGAGGAACCCCCCGGCGCCGACAAACTCACCCCGGTTTTGGTCGGCGCCCATATAAACGAAGCCACAACGAGCAGAGTTGAGTTGAGTTCCAGCAGTTCCCAGAGTCAGTCTCCAGTTGGAGCAAGCCTTGCAGATAGCTGACCAAGATTCACGCACATTCCGGACCCACTTCAACCCAAGAACAATTATTTTGAAGAGCGACTTAGATCCAGATCACCGAAATAAGTTTTTCTTTTGACTTTCGTCCAAAGACCCACCGAAACACCAATTTCTTAGAGAGCAGACAACTTGAAGTGTTAAAACTTGCCTAGCGGAAAACGATGTGTCACAATCCATAGAACGGGTCGGGAGATAGATGCAGTCCTATGTATCGAACAACTAGACATAAAGTTTGTTACCTTTTTCTTTGATACTTTGAACTTTTGAGTTTTCATTTTATTGTCTTTTATGCATACTTGTGTGGTATCACCCCCGTTGAACTCGGTTTGCAGTACGGCCCCAACCACTGTTTGATCTCGTCTGCCTAAGATCAATTCACAACGTGGGTAGGCGGACTGGGGGATCAGTTTAGTTACCTTGGTAACTAGGCGTTGGAAGCGAGTTGGGAACGACGAGGCTGATATCAAATCTAACCAGATTCCCACCCGAATCACCAAAAGGTTAGAACGTCACATTTGGAGCAGCGACACCCGAACGGAGCAGCGAGGAGCGAACGGCTGGCGCCGCGGCGAGGACGTCACAGTTGGTGCCGTGGTAGACTAGGATAGAACGTCACGGTTGGCGCTGCGACCAGGGGACGACGTCACACTTCTCCTCCTTCCTATCGTTTGCCTTTCTTCTTCTACTTCTGATTATTATAATTGCGTTTGCCTTTTTTCTTTTTCTTCACATTTTTATCGTGTATGACTTTTGGTTCTTCTTCTTCTTCCCCTTCTTATTGTTTGCCTTTCATCTTATTTATATTGTGTTTGCTCTTTTTGTCTCCTTCTTCTTCTTCTTCTTGTTTGCCTTTCATCTTATATTGTGTTTGCCCTTTTCGTCTCCTTCTTCTTCTTTTTCTTCTTCTTATTGTGCCTGCATTTGTTGTTGTTGTTCTTCTTTTTCTTCTTCTTATTATTATTTGCTTTCCTTCGTCTTCTTCTTCTTCATATTATTATAATAGTGTTTGCCTTTTCCTTCTTTTTAGTGTTTGCCTTTTTCATCTTATTTATATTGTGTTTGCCCTTTTCGTCTCCTTTTTCTTCTTATTTTCCTTATTCTCGTTATTACTGTGTTCTTGTTTTTCTTCTCAATTTTATCTTTTTCTTTCTTTCTCAATTCTTCTCCTTTTCTTTAATTCCTTCTACTTTTTTCCCTTCACCCTTTTCTTTCTTTTTCTTTTTCAATGATTTTTCCTTCAATTTTTTTTTTATCTCTATTTCGTGTTTACCCACTTACTCCTCTTCATCTCTTCTCTTTTTTTCACAATTCTTTCTGAATTATCTTCCCTGTTATTTTTCTCCCTTCGATTTCTTCATTTTTCCTTCTTTCTTCTTTTAGGCCTGCCCCCTCCTCCTCCTCCTCCCCCTCCCCACATACCCTCCTCCCCCATCCCCAGACCCTCCTCCCCTCCCCCAGCTCCTCCTCCCCTCCTCCCCCAGCTCCTCCTCCTCATTCGCTCTTCTTTATTTTTCCTTTTTCCGATGTCTTTCTTTGCAACCATGCCCATCCACTGTCGACTTTCTGATTTCCATCTTTTTTCTCCTTCGTTTCTCTCTCTCATTAATAATTTTTTTTATCGATCTACAATACCATGAGCGGCCAATTGCATTAAAGCGTGTCGTAAATTGCGTGATCTTTGAATAATACCTGAACGCCGTCGACAGATGGTTGCCATCGTCTGTGAACCTTTAAACCATCATGGAATTGGAAAAAACGAAGGCTAACCTTGAAAGATATATTTTTTTTCGTATTTTCAATTCACTGTGACTCTTGAATAGCATAGAGAAGAGGCTAATCAATTGACAGAAACACTGAAATAAAAACTAAAAAAAAAACAAACTCTAATCCGATAAAAATAATTGAATGATAAAATACATCTCAGAACACAAAAATCCCAATGTTATTTTTTTTTTTAACTATAATTTAAATTAAAAAATAAAATGAATGCTGGTTTCCTAAGCATCGGAAATAAATTTGATTTACCTGAAGAGGAATTTAATAGCACTATACCACTTATTATTTGAACTCTTGGTTGGGTTAGTTTATCTTCCTTTTCCCCGGACGATCAAGTGTCCCTTAAAGGCCAGTCAGTCACGCCCACACTGTACAGAGATGTTTTTACAGAAGACGCCATTAAGAAAAGGTGCTTCAAACACACATCGGAAGAAAAAAACAACCATCATGCAACATGACATGCTAGATTTGTCAATATGAAAATATGTAATACTCCCTAGCTTTCATTTTCAGGGTCGGAGAGAAGGCATATAACACCGTTCTGTATTTTATTAGCAAGTTCATTTTCTATGAAATAATACAATAATTTATGTTTAATCAGCATTATCCCAGTCTCCTTGTTTTTAACGTTTCTTTAAATATCTGCACCTACTGCAGGAATTATTAGGGACGAATATATATATATATATATATATATATATATATATATATATATATATATATATATATTATATAGATAGATAGATACACCTAGTGAGCCAGACAAACCTACCTAGGTTTCACCTAAATGGATCGTCAGGGAAACGAGTCTAGTTATCTATATTTATATGTATATATATATATATATATATATATATATATATATATATATATATATATGGTAAACCGAAAGTTTTCATTCATGAACGGGTTCGATTTATTTTTTCAACATTTAAGCGGAGTTCAAAGTGGGTATTTTCCCGTAAAACAGGACAGACAAGCAAAAGCGAAGATCGGCTGCAGTAATCCCTATATTGCAGTACAGATTAAACCCGACTCCTAGAAGATATCCAGGTATAGTTTAGCCTAGTCCAAAATAAAACCGCGGATATAATTAGGGTTAGCCTACTTAATCCCTCAGAGTACAACATCGCCTGCTCTAAACTATATTCCATCCATCCAGTTTATACCAGTTTTTTTTTATTATTCAATAGTAGTTAATAATTCTTTATTAAATTAATTAATACATATTTGGTATTAAATTAGACATTTTGTAATTTGTCAATTCGTCATAATGCAAGGCGATAAGGTACTATGACTCAAAGTGCTATTAGGCGTGATTGAGAATGAAAATACTTTAGAAGGAACCGGCAATACAATCCTAAATATTGACCAAGGGATAAACTTTTATGGCTGTTCAAAAGACCGGGGAGGAGTGTGAACAGGACGTTAATAATTTAATAATGTAATAATTTAATAATTACTATTGTAAATTATAAATAGTATCATTTAATAGAATTCATTAGTTCATTTAATATAATATATAATCAGTTAATATTAGATTGGACATTTAATAATTTGATAATATAGTTATAATAGTTTCAAATTTAACATAATTTCATAATTAAATTAATTAATACTAAGTTAATATAAGGTACAGCATTTACATTATGCGGACTATTGTCCTCATCTTTGTCGCCGTATTTGTCACAACGTTTCGGCCGTTGTACGCTCCGGCCTTCTTCAGGTTGTTGGAATTTCGAACTGAACCCTTTATTTCGATCCCTGGGGTAGACTGTTCTAGTTCCACGTGCCATGTTTTAATGGATGTCAGTTATCAGTTATCTCCTGTTAATTTTCCCTCTGAAAGTTCTCACACTCTTTGGGTCTGTCACTGGATCTAATCCACTGTGCCATGTGTCCTTGAGGACACATGGCCCAGTGGATAAAGGCGTTGGTTAGATCCAGTGACAGACCCAAAGAGTGTGAGTTCAATACCCGGTTAAGGCAGTGGAGAACTTTCAGAGGGAAAATTAGCAGGAGATAACTGATAACTGACATCCATCAAACATGGCACTTGGAACTAGAACAGTCTACCCCAGGGATCGAAATAAAGGGTTCGAAATTCCAACCACCTGAAGAAGGCCGGAGCGTATAACGGCCGAAACGTTGTGACAAATATGGCGACAAAGATGAGGACAATAGTCGGCATAATGTAAATACTGTACATAATACCTCATCTCAGAAATATAGACAGACTCTTAATATAAGTTAATATTAGCAAATAATTTTCTTTAGCAGAATGACATGTAATTCAGCCATAATATATTGGCTGGTATGAACCACATTCAATAATAATCCGATATTAAATCCTGTTAAATAAAAAACGTGATTTGTAGTGTGCCCAGGGTGCTCTAGAATATAAAAATTTGCATTTCTTGAACTTTGATTTGCTGTGTTTTCATATCTTTGTCAGGGAAGGCAGCAGAAAAAAAATAGTTTCCGAGGGTAAATCATACGGGGGCGGTTGTTATCGTAATTAATTAAAGTACGCAGAGTGAAGTCGCTTGGCACAGATTTACCTTGAACAGTGTCACGCATGCCCACTAATTTATAACGCTCTCGCTCAATTCAGTACTAGGAAGGAAAGTGTGTAGTGTGTGGTCGGCTCACTACAGAAGTTTCCATCAGTGACCATGTTTTGTGCAGCAGTTTATGGCCAAGTAAAAACATCCCCAGGTTCGAAAACCACGATATTCCACAGATCACGATCCTTTTCCTTGTAAAAATCAACGCACACTTGATAGAAACAAGAATTCAAGAAAATCCAAGAGAATGTGCCAAGACAGCGACTCACTGTCTAAAAAAAGGATTTAAAGGAATGCTTCAATCAATGAAAAAAGTGCTGGATAAAGTGTGCGGCTTCAGAAGGGAACAAAGTCGAAGGAAATTAAATGCCTAATTGATATACGTTGGAGTTTTTTTTTTCTTTATAAAGAAAGTCCTGATACTTTTTGATCAGACATTTTTTTACACATTAATAAGAGGAGGCACGGTTATGGATAGCGGTTTCGATTGAGGAATCGGAGAGCCGAGTTCGAATTCCAGTCCAATCCATTACATTCACTTACGTGCTAATACCCTTGGGAAAGGTGTATATCCTCCTCTCCTCCCTCCAGCTATGGGTAAATAGCAGGACAGACTGGGTTCTATAGCCTTGGATGGCAACTGGTCTAGGAGAAGGAAAAATCTGAATTCAAAACCTCCGGAGTGTCGTTTGGAGACCTTTTGGCACGTAGTGCACCAGGTCTCTGTAATCGGCCCTTTAAAAAGTGTGGATGATCCTGCACGAAACCTTCACCACTATAATCAAATCTCATGTGCTATACATGCGGGTTTGGGGACCGCTTGTGAATTCCAAATTCCCATGAAACTCCAATATTGGAGCCGGCCAGGTGAATGCCGTTGCAGGTACAGGCAGGAGGATATGGTAAATATGGAATATATTATATCCCTGCCCAATATATATCCGGGTGTATAAACTAGCCCAGTCGTTCTTATACGTAGCCTAGAATAACCTAGTTTATACGAAGGTGAGTGAAGTGTTAGTAGGCTGAAAATGGGGGAGGAATACTAAGAACGATACTAGATCTGTAAAATATAACATGCATTAATTTCAACTCTTCTGAAAACTGCATTATTTTCAGGTAAATTGACTGTTCAAATAAGACTTCAAATGTAACTAGTAGGAACTTCTCTGGTAAAATGGACAAAATTTGTCATCAAGTCAGTTATGCCATGCATGATACACGCTTAGGCGATCATCTATCATGACTGACAAGACAGATTTCTTCCCGCAGTAGGTTGCCATTTCTCTTTGCAGTAGACCAATTGCCATCCAGGACTATAGAACCTGCAACTTACCCATAGCTTGGGTGGGGAGAAGAAGAGGATTCATACCTTTCCCAAGAGTATTAGTAAATGAATATAATGGATTCTAAAAGTTCTCTACTGCCTTTATCCACTGTGTCATGTGCCCTCAAGTTGATACAGGCGTTAGTTAGATCCAGTGACAGGGCCCAAAGAGTGTGAGTTCAATACCCGGTTAAGGCAGTGGAGAACTTTCAGAGGGGAATTAACAGGAGATAACTGATAACTGACATCCATTAAACATGGCACGTGGAACTAGAACAGTCTACCACAGTGAGCGAAATAAAGGGTTCAGTTTGACATTCCAATCACCTGAAGAAGGCTGGAGCGTACAACGGTCGAAACGTTGTAATAAATATGGCGACAAAGATGAGGACAATAGTCCGAATAATGTAAAAAGGTAGCCTATGTTGGCAAAGAAACCGCATTTGGTCACATTCCATATGCGTATCTTGGTCAGCATACTCTAAACTTGAACTATACTCTGGGCTGTTACAACAGGAAACGAAAGAAAGATTCTAGGCAGATATGAAGTCGTCTCTAATGTCACAGATATCCGTCTTCTGTTGTTCTCAGACGAGAAATAAGATTATCCTCAAAGTAAAAGTTATTTCTCTCGCGGCAGACGATATGTTAAACGAACGTAAATTATTTTTTGACATTTATTATAGAGAAATTTATATACTGAAAAAAAAAGTTTGAACAGAGGGACTATAAACAATTTTTTTCCTATCTTCTGCCAGCCGCAATGATAGAGAAAGCATTACCTCGAACCATCGCCAGTGAGACACGCTGCAAGAGCCACTCCGTTTCGCGAGGCTCATCCCTTAATCGAGACGCAATCGCGCCAATCCTCCGAAGGAACGCCATCGAACGAGGGCCAATAACCCCAGAAGTCTCCACTGCCACAGGAGTAAAACAAAAATCTATCAGCAAGAGAAGAATATTTAACTATTTTTTTCATCTCTGCGTCCCGGGTGACAGACCCCGGCTGACCTGATCAAATTACCGGCCGAAAATGCATCCGTACAGATCACATCCCAAATCAACGACTTCCCCATTTTAAAAGGGAAAATGGTAATACCATCCGGCCGATTTCCATAACCACGATCGAAGACTACGGGTTCGATTTGAGAAGGGAACTCAGCTGCATCCAAACCTCCTCCTCTGAGGTAGTTTATTGCTGCATGCCGTGGAAAGCGGCCTCCACTACGACAGGTAAGAGGATGCAAACCAAACTCATCGATGGAAGCTCCACATCTGCATCTGTGACGCTCACATAATTTGAGTTCAAGACGGATCGCGACTCCGACCCGAGTGCACTCATTATCTAGAATGTACCGGTAGATGAAGAGGGGACTGTGTTGAGCCAGGCGCCACTACTCGGTTGTGAAGCAGATACTAGACAGGCGAGGCGATGCTGATCCAGAGAGAGCCTCAAATTAGTAAAATTGGCCTCGCATTTTATTTTATCCCAGCTTTTTTGTTTTTATGTGTCTAGTGGGATAGAAAGTAATTCTTGGGCCCAGAAGCTGCAAGTTTGTTCGAAAGAACTACCCGAGAAACATTGAGACGATACACCGAGTATCTCATCAATTAATTCGTGACTGGACGAAAGTGAAGAAAGATACGCTGGAAGGGCCAAATACCACTGATCGAAGGCCCAGACCTCCGAAACTCAAAGGGAGTTTTGCCTGCCTCCAGCCTGTGTCGTCGAAATTAACGTTGCAAATTAACTCATCTTTTAATTGTGATTTCTATTTCTAGTATTATTATTTTTATTTTCAAGTGCACAATTAATATTCATATTATAATAGTATATGGCTATAGAGAGGTATCTTGGAAGGAGAATATTTCGACAAGTAATTGTAAAGCAGAGAGTCAGTGACAAGTTGAATATTACTTTAAAAAATAATCCTTAATTTAATGTTCCATAGGAAAAAAAACAATGTAAGTCCTCTATTCTATGCCTCTGAATTTAGAAATCAGGTCTCTATACAGGGTGTTTCAAAAAGAAGACGCCAAAATCATCACGTGATGTGTCAATAACGAAAAAATATTACAAACCTCTAGCATGAACACATGTGTTGTATATACATTCAAGTTTCATTTCAGGTTTTATAAGTGGCCACTACCGGCAGCGCAGACATCAAGCCGATATGAGAATTCCTCCCAAACACACCTCAGCATGTCACGGTCCACCGTGTTGATTGCAGCTGTTATTCGATCTTTCAAGTCATCGATACTTGCTGGAAGTGATGGAACATATACTTGGTCTTTAACATACCCCCACAAGAAAAAGTCACACACAGTGAGGTCGGGGGATCTAGCAGGCCAAGCACAGAGAGCAAGGTCTTTAGCACCTGTCCTCCGAATCCATTGCTGAGGCACGTTTTCATTCAGATGAGCTCTAACCCTGAGATGCCAATGGGGTGGTGCTCCATGTTGCTGAAAAATGAAGTCATTCGAATCTGCCTGCATTGTGACAATGGCATTTGTTTTCACGAACTCAAGCACTGTTTTTGCGTGCTTGAGTTCGCGAAAACAAATGCCATTGTCGCAAAAACAAATGCCATTGTCACAAAAACAAATGCCTTCTGTTGAGGAGTTGCCATTTTGATTGATCTTCCCATAATTCAGCTGTACCGGAAGTTATACTAACGACAGCGGTGAAACTGACACCCAATCAAACTTTGATAACTACTCTATCAAATAACCACTGATTGAGTCCACTAAAATGCTATAGACCTGAAAAAATAGCGTAATGATTTTGGCGTATTCTTTTTGAAACACCCTATATAATTCTTCTTCTTCCCTTACTCAGACGCGTCTTGTCTCACACTCTTAAATATCTCCTCTTAATATAATACGAGAGATTTTATTAATGGTGCTTGAAATGCTTATAACTCAGAATATCATAAGGCAGTTTATCGCGACGAATATTTCGCATTTAAATCAGATTTAAGTGATTTACCTCATGCTTATAATGAGACTCGTATGTGAAGCGAACATTTTCAAGCCCTGATGATGTTGCGTCGTAATAATGAAAATGTATATTTCTATATTTCTGTCGCAACTCACTGCTGACCTCGGTGGCGACGTTTATAATTACATACGCTCCACCTCAGATATGGAACACGTTAATATAAAATGCCATAAAACTATTATATTTATCACATTATGTATAAATTACATAAGAATGAAAATGCAACACAATTGTACTCCGTATATATGGCCATTTAGCTTCTCAAGCGATGTCTCGCTTAGAGAAATTCACAGGAGGTTGTCACTTACCCACGGATTTTTACTTATATATATATATATATATATATATATATATATTAAAGACATTTTTATGTTTAACGTTCTTTTTATAGATACAAGTATTTAAGTAAATGCTCTGTTTATAATAAACAGTATTAAATAACATTTACCGGCCTGAATGTCCGAGAAATTTTCATAGAAAATATTCGTCCTCTGACAGGATTCGAACCTGCATCCTATACGGAACCGTCATTTACGCTGACGTGCCTTACCGTTAGGCTACAAAAATTCCTTCGCTAGGCAAGGTCGAAATTACTGCTTATAAACTCAATCTTCCATGAATCTCGAATATCCATAACTGCTCATGGCGTATCAAATGTAAACAAATGACGTCATATATTACGAAATGGACAAAGTCCGACAATTTATTTATTAAAGACATTTTTATGTTTAACGTTATAGATACAAGTATTTAAGTAAATGCTCTGTTTATAATAAACAGTATTAAATAACATTTACCGGCCTGAATGTCCGAGAAATTTTCATAGAAAATATTCGTCCTTTGACAGGATTCTACCGAACGCTCCTTTGTGGCCGAGTCGGTTAAGGCACGTCAGCGTAAATGACGGTTCCGTATAGGATGCAGGTTCGAATCAATCAATGAAATACTGATTAGCTACACGGGTATATATATGTATAGAAATTACCGTAGTCACACAGCGAGGGGATATTATATATATTCATTGTAATATAGAATTATTTCTGACCTTATACAGTGTAACCCGGATATAAGAGAAACCCGGATATAAGAGATATTTTATCTGGCCCCAAATTAGAGCCATACTTACCTAAACAAAATAGACCAAACCCGGATATAAGAGAAACCAGGATATAAGATACTTCTTCTCCGACGACTCTCTTATATCCGGTTTACACTGTATCTACATAATGATTTCTTGTTTATTTAATCAAATTCTAATTACGTTTGAATCCACCAGATCTCCTACCATCTCTAGGTTAATTAGTAAAACATGTGTCACTAAAATCATTATAATTATTATTTAACAATGTAAAACTATTTTCTGGTTTTAAATAACCTTAAAAGGTTTGAGTCATCAAAGTAAATCAGCCAATAAATTATGGAATCCTTAGCATGGAAATTTATAACGTCAGTCCTGTGTATTTACAACCGTCGAGAATAGTGAAATTCCCGACATTTTTTAAAAGTTTGGGAAATTGAATGGATTTTTTTTTCTTTCGAAAGCAATTCCCAACATGTCTTCGCTTCGTTTTATTGCATTTTCTTCCACCAAGGAAATTAAACAAAGAATTTTCAACATTTTGTATATACCACATTTCCAACAAAAGGACTATAAGATTAGAAAAAAAAAAGATATCACTTTAAATGGCTCCAGTATAATTCGAAAGACTGAAAAGTCTGGTCTATTAGATCACGTGACGAAATAGAAGGCGCCTCAAATTATTCACTTTCCGATAAAGAAAGTTTCAGGTATCATGTATTTCGTCTTCTACATTTTATTCCTTCAGGATGTGAGAGATTGTGGCTTTCAGTAGATATCCTTCGAAGGCTTAAGCAATGGTTGTCCCTTCACGATTTCTTCACGTCCATGTTCTGCCATACATTTACACCTGCACGCTAAGTAGGGTACGCATATTATCCCTCAGCCATCTTATCTTAAACGTATCCTGTGAGTTTCAAATTCTCCAAGCATTCTTTCGTTATTATGTGTCCCAGTATTTCAAGAACACACCAGTGTTTCAGAGATGTAAAAGTTCGAAGATCTACAAGAAAGCATTTAAAGATCATCTTTGTAAATAATATCAAAGTAGATTTGGTTAGAAACAAATTTGTTTGGTTTGTTTTACGGTATATCAAACTCAATGCGTTATTTAATGCCGACAAGATTTTTTATTGCTGGTAATGTTTTTTTTCAAAAATGTGTTATTGGTAATATTTTAAGCAAGAAATGTTTTTCGTCATCCTTCACAAGTCACTGGACATTTACTGTTGAAATCTCAGACGGACATCGAATCATTGATGTTTCTGAAAACTCTTATGGTTTCTCTCTTCCGAACTTAGAAGTTTTCTATTGGACACTTTTCACAAGATTGAATCGGCCACTGAATTAATTCTGCAATGACATAAAGTAACCATTCTAGGTAACTTCAGAAGGATGCAACGTAACCTGTAAAAAGAAACAACTCAATTCTGCAGGTTGCCCGAGATTTACTCCCCCCACGAAATTGGGTGTGACACAAGGTCGGTTTTAAACGTGGGAACCGGAGTGTTTCCATTCGTGCCGCTGGTCTAAGCTGGTCGTAGCTTGACTAAGCTAGTCATAGTCGATCATACCACCGCTAAGTAAATAGATGTCACGCAACGGTTGGGGTGGGAGCAAGAGAGGAGAGAAGGACTCCTGCACGGAACAGATACAGCATCTGCATTATCCATCCTGACGGAGGAAAAAAAAACAACACTACTACTACTCTGGCAGAAAAATCTGGTATTCCGCCTCTTCTGCAAGTTGTCCATAAATTATCTGTACAACTACCGTAGATTATTGCATAAGACAAGCAATAACGATTGCGTTTAAATTTTTGAAGATCAAAGTTGACTAGGAAGGAAGAAGTTCCACAGGAGAGAAGTGCTACAGAAGAAACTGTTCACATGGGAATTACGATTACATCTATCCGTTTAAACTGTAAAATGATGAGATCTTACGACCAATCTAATAATGTGCTTAAATTCAAAATAAAAAACTCGGTACCATAGAGGAAAGTTTCTCAAAACAATTACCATGAAAGTAATTTATAGAAAAGTCACTCGGAAGCTATATTATGGCGGTGGGAGAATGATGAAGCTGAGATGTTTGGTCAGGACCGATAACATTGCAGATTCTTATTTATCACGTATCTCTAAATACATAGCAGGAGCTCAAGCCATATGTGACCGCTATATTCAAAGCCAGGATGAATAGTAGACTTATAAATATGTAAGATAAATTCTGGTGAGAAAAATTATCTAGCCCGACACAGGGAATCAATTTTTTAGCAGCCGAACAATGTCACCGGAAATGTTAGTCCATGCAGGCACAACGAGTCGTTATCCTGATGTTGATGGAAAGTAAAAAGGATTCTCTCAGGTGATTAATAAAATGAAGTTTCGTTTCGGAGCTGATAAACTTAACAATGGTTCAGAACTGACAATAAACCACTTTGTATTATGAAAAAAATATATTATATATATATATAATTTTAGTTTGTGCCTTTCTAATTCACATAAATTTTTCTTTTCAGGCAGATTTTAAAATGTGATAATTATTAATTCCTGAGTTTAATAGCAACACAGCAAAAGAAAGTTCAATCAAACACTCAGATTCAAGCGCAATTATAGCACATAGTATTAAAAAAAAGCAAAAAAACAGCAAGTTGTCTCAGCATCTATGCCTGGAAAAATACATTTATGGGAAAAGGAAACTGAATTTGTACATCGTCTAGATGTGATGCGCGCAATTAATGTATAACTATCCTGACTCGTTTAAATAAAACATTATTTGTCTATATTTCTGAGATGAGATATTGTAATCATTTACACTATTTACATTGTTTTGACTGTTATGATCATCTTTGTTGACATATTCACAGCGTTTCTGCTGTTGTATTCTCTGGCCTTCTTCAGATGATTGGAATTTTCAACTGAACGATTTATTTGAGGATAGATTCCAAGTGCCATGCTTCTTCCTTTAGCTCAAGTCTCCAAGTTTTTGTTCACCACAGCAGTAGCCAGGTATTGAACTCACAACTCTTTGGGTCAAGTTTATCCACTGGTACATGTATCCTTGAGAACATCAGTTTATGAATTTTTAGGACTTATAAACTTAATGTCTCAGTAATCATTTTTTTTACCAGAGCTCATATTGTAATTTTTGTTGTTATTATTGCTTTTCCCTAGCACCCCGTAGAGATAGTTAAAAGGAAATAACCGTGAATTCGAAGTCAGAACATTATCATTAATAATTCTCTCCTCCAATTTGCAAACCTAATATTCTTAATACTTGATATAATGCAAACACATCAAAATGATAAAATCTTTCAATAATTATTTATAACTATAATGGGATTCATATATGCAATTGAAATTAATCCATAGTAATATCTGTCTATATATCTGTCATGATATATTGTAAGTATTTACATTACTTATATTTTTCAGACTGTTGTCCTCATCGTTGTTGCTATATCCACGATGTTTTGGTCGTTGAACATCATGGTGATTGGAATTTCGAACTGAACCCTTTATTTCGCCCACGATTGTAACGTTCCACGTGCCATGCCTCTCCCGTATTTCCTCCTTATCACTCAACGCTCCAAGTTTTTGTTCCCCACTTTAGTAGCCAGGTAGTGAAAATAAGACAACTTAAGGAATTAGCACATATGCTAGGCCACAAAAATTCCCTAAGCCTTGGCCGGTATAGAAACGAATACAACATGGGAAGCACTAATACAGAGTGTTAGGGAAAAGCAATCATAACAACAACAAAAAAATAAAAAAACAAAATTGCAATATATATGTTTATAAGTCCCCCAAATTCGCACGCTGATGTCTTCAAGGACACGTCACCCAGTGGATAAAAGCATTGGTTGGATCCAGTGATTGACCCAAATAGTCGTGAGTTCAATATCTGTCTACTGCGGTGGTTAACATAAAACTTGGAGAGTTGATTTAAAGGGAGATAACTGATGAATTAGGAACTAGAAACATCTACCATAGTTTGAAATTCCAATCACCAAGGCAAATATGGCAACAAAGATGAGGACAACAGACCGAACAATCTAAACAGTGTAAAACATTATTTTAGTGTAAAATATTATTATGTTTTTCTCCTTTTCATTTTGAAAGAATTTTCTAAAATTGTGTTGATATTTATCTGGATATATCCAACTAATGTACTTTTGAAACATTCCGTGATATTTTGGGCGAGGAGACGATTATCAATGTTTTAGATATCCTTATTGATTCAATTGGTCTGTTTTTACCCTGAGAGAAAGAAATTCTGCACCAGTAAAAACCTAAAATTGGCATTCCGAGTATTTTATTTTCCTTCGCTACAAAGCTATCGTCAATAATGATAGATTATTAAAAATCAATGTCAAATAATATATTGATCATCTAATATACTCTAAAAATGTTACCAGAATGTTTTGTTTAAATCAAATTTAAAAATGACTTTTGTCAGAAAAAAAAAAACAAAAAAAAACTAGTATAGGGAAAATACTCACGTATGAATTTTATACTTGTGTGACAGGGCACTGGCCCCGTTTAAATGCATGAAAATACAGGATGGTAATTTGGAGGGACTTGTAATTGGATAATAATTATTCAAATTTTCAGGACACTGGTTGAGGAGAAAATGAAAACGAAACGCGTTAAATTTATGATTTAAAATAATAAAATGAAATTAAGAACAGTTCCGAGGAGAATGAAACAAAGATTTTACGAGACAAGATTCAGTAAAACCGAACAAAATCAAGAAACCTAACCCTATCCATTTTCTACAGTTAAAAAAAAACCCATAGTTTATTGTGTTGTCCGAATTTCTTGGGTGCTCAGAAACTAGAATTTGAACGTTTGTTTACACTCCGCTCTCCGTAGAAAATCTGGGTGGTCAGAGAAAATAATCATCTAAATTATCTTAGAACAAGAAAAAAAAAACGGTTTGGTATTTGTTTACGTTTATCGCCCCAAAACTCAATTATCTTGACACAAAGATATATAGGGAGACTTTAACCATAAAAGAAAATACCATATAGTTAATTAGCAAGAACGTCTGAGTTTAAGGTAATCAGCTGGAGGAATTATATGCATCAATGTCATATTTATTGGAGAGTTTAATATAAAAGCACGGGGTCCCCGGACACAGGTCAGACGGGAAAATAGCTTGACCAAAAGTCAACAAACACGAGAAACACATCCATATTTCGATGGCCGGAGCAAACACAGACACACGCATGACAGAAGAATTGACGACGGGTTGATCAGCTGGCTATTAATTTAGCGGTCGCGACTACCGTTCCTAAATCATCACCCTGCAGTATAGAACGTGATTTTGTGGTAGATAATGGAGGCACTTTATTCAACCAGATTTTCTTTATATTCAATAAACCTGTTAGATTTATCAACAGTGTTGTATCTTTTATTGAAGGAGTTCTTATAGCCTGAATTCCGAAGTACGCTCTGGTGAACAGAGGCAAGAGTTTATCACGGTCACAGACAGGGATTGCAGAATCTTGTCTGTGATACACAACGTATATAAGAGGATTCACACTAAACTTCGCCTTCAATCAATCGTAGGATTTTGCGAAACTCGAATCAACCATGTCGAGACGACACGCCAGCCCCAACAGAGGAGGCAAAATAAAGCCGGTGTACGCGTAAAGTGGGTATTATTGAAGAATAACAGTGACTCGTGACAGAGAGGAAACAAAGAAGAGGCAGAGCTCGGTGGCAGCAGAGTGTGGTGTGTGAGCTGAGAAGGGATAGGTGTGTTGTTAGATGTGTCAACAATAAAGAGTTTTCAATGGCGGTGATTCGCACTGGAGATAGTTATCGCTTTTATCAAGAATAGTATTTTCTTTGGATACTAGGTTAGCTACTATTATTGTATAGCTTATTACTAACAGTTCTTTGCTTTTCTGCTATTGGAGCAAATAAACTTGGATGTCCTTTAGAGATACGGCTGGAGAAACTGATTATTCGTAACATTTTTTACTATGATTAGGGGATTTGTAGTGGCGCCTAAATTCATTTTCTTAACCCTAACCCTGTCAATTGTATCAATCGGAACATTTAAATATTTATTGCACATGAGTACAAATAGGCCACAATTCCAATAATTGCGAAAGGAAAAGGCTGGTCGTCGTCAGTCTTATACTAAAACTTAGCTAGTCACAATCACTGACTCTTGCACCAAAATGTCGCATTTTTACTTACAGTTCTTACAACAATCACCATAATACATCAGAGACTCAATAAAGTCCTAACTAGTCCTCATATGCACAATTTAGTCTGTCGAGGGTGGGGAATACAAAAACAACTTTTAAGATTTAAAGCCCAATGTATATTTACAATGGTAAACAAAATTTATTTACAAGAAACAAAACAAAACAGTATTAGTAATAAACCCCCAACAATCACTAAATGTAGCAGAAACATCAGCAAACCGGAAGCTACGGGTCAAATTACTTTTTGAATTACTCAACAAACGATGAATCTTAGAGGAGGAATTTACTGTATCACCTGTAATAAATTTTTACGAGAATTATGGGGTGGGGGTCTTTTAAGGAATTTAAATATATGGACAGCAAGAGGAATATTTTACAAAACAATACAATTATCGTAATGTGTCGGGCCATAATTTCGATTTAAAAAATGCGACTTTAATTTAAATAGAAATCAGTTTAGGATGACGAAAGTTTATAGAAGGCGCTTTAATCTTCAGAGCATCCATAGTAAATCTGCTTCCAGTTTCTTAAAAAAAACTTACCTCTATTGCCAGTGCTATTATCCCAATGTGGAATATTCAATTATAAAAGAGAGAAAAAATATATAAACAAAATAAAAAGTAACTAATTGAAAGGCTACATACCAAAACATATATTTTGAAAATTTAAAATGTCAGTCTCCCCTCTTCTTCATGCGTATATGTAATCGCGTCAACGTAAACACCACTTCAGTCGGAAGGAAACACTTCACAGGAACTTTTTTTCCATTTTGTCACAAATTATCCTAACCTCCCAACACACACACACAAACACACACACATATATATATATTAGGTTGGTGCAAAAATAATGACGTAATAATGTCGTTTTTTGACGTTAAAAAATACGTCAAAAACGATATTATTACGTCATTATTTTTGCACCAACCTAATATATATATATATATATATATATATATATATATATATATATATATATATATATTTACAGATAGATAGATATATTAGTTTGTGAGTTTGACCTAATCTAATTGAAGTTAGTCGGTTTGTTTGCATTCGCCTTTCGCCTCGTCTGTTATAAGCGTTAGGCTGTCAATGCCACTCCACGCTGAAAGGTAAATGTGAATTATCGGTAGAATTCGCCCCAAATTAATTTTATTTCGAGCTTAGATGTCTCTTTTTCCTTTCAAGTATTGAGCGAAGTTTTTAAACACTTTTGCATATTTTAAGTTTCGAATTTATTTTTGCATACCTGTTGGTATATAAATATATTCTATATCAACATCTTGAAATATTGCATGCTTAAATTACAACTCTACTATGCTCTTCCATGTTCCGGCATACAAGTCATTGGTTATATATATATATATATATATATATATATATATATATATATATATATATATGTATATATATATATATATTAAGTGGATGTGAAGACGGTTAAAAAAAAAACTAAATTGAAAACTGCACTGTTACACTTTAGACATGCTAGCTTCCCCATCCTCCATAGCAATTTAATTTCATATTTGCTTTTGATCTTCGCTGTATACATTTACAATACACTTGCACTCCCGTTCTTTTCCATTCTTTCCTTCACCGTCCTTTTCCCCTTCCCTTCCCATTGCACCCAATGCCCTCTCTTTGAATCATCATACGCCTCTTATTCTTTTTTTTTTCTAAAGATAATTATGTAGCGGTCTTGTGGTTTTTTGAAATATAGCGTTAAAGTGTTCATTTTAAACGTATCGTCTAAAGAGACCGGCAGGTCAAAACCAGGGTGGCGTACTTTCATTGGCCTCCTCATTTTTAAACATATATATATATATATATATATATATATATATATGTGTGTGTGTGTGTGTGTGTGTGTGTGTGTGTGTTTGTGTGTGCACGCGCGCGTGTATTTAGGCAGAAAATTCTCTTTTACATATATCTGATTAAATAAATTACAGACATTATGCATGCTTATTTTTATCATAATGATTTCATATTCACGAATATTTTTCCGTATATTAAAATTAAATAAGGCTAGAAATGTACTGTAACAGTGAGAATCATTTATATATATATATATATATATATATATATATATATATATATATATATATATATATTTGAAAGCAAACCCTTGGGAAAGATAACAGGGAATCAATCCACTAACATTAATAGCAATTTCCGGATGCTGTGGAGGGCTATGATTTCTATATTCTGAATAAACATGGCTTATATAAGTTTTAACAATTATATATATATATATATATATATATATATATATATATATATATATGAGAATTTGTATTTGTGTATGTGTGTGTATGTGAATTTGATGGTTGGCAGTATACTTGTTTTTTTCTGATGAATTATTAATTTTTTTGTCAAAATAATTATCTGTGAGTATATTATAAGGAAACATAAATATCATAAGTATATGAAATAAATAGATTGTCAAAATGCGCCTCCCACACAACACATAACAAAAAACAAAGCAACAACTATAAAACAAAGCGTTACAAAGCTGACGAACCGTAGATTGTTTTTGTTTCTAGTCGAACCCAATTGACAAGAAATTCCAATTGATATCTTCATTTTTATTACATTATTTCTTATTAGTTTACCCATGACAATTTTTCAGTTTTTGATGTTTTAATAGGAAAACATTATTAGAAAATTGCCATCCATTCATTTCTATGGCGCTTTATTTATCAAGTTAAATATAACAGAAAAATGTTTCTGTTGAAACATCCCAAAAGTTCAATATGTACAGTTGACCCAGTTCTATGATGTGAACATTTTTGGTGATACTGAAAATTGTTAAAAAAATTATTTAAACCATCTCCTTTCAGAATATAGACAATCATAGCCCTCCACAGCATTCTATTCTTTCATATCTATATAAACTACAATGACTGCCTCTTCTCTTCAGTTAGGGTGTGGTTTCAGATTGATATATATGTATATATAAACGCAATTTTCATTCTATTTCCGTGTCGTGACTGAAGCGTTCATATGTAAGGGATGTTCTCTCAACATGTAACAGATGTAGGTGTTCTTTCCGCTTTTCAGATCGGCCGTCTCCGCCGTCAGACAAACTTACACTTCCTCACGCACATATACACTCATGTAGACACTCACATACACTCCCAATAATCTGGGTTTTCAACCATCACTTTGGGAAAATTGGGTCCTGTTTGTGGACATGGTAATGATGTTTGTATTTTGAACGCTTACTGCTTGTTTATTATTGATGATTTGAAGTTATATATATATATATATATATATATATATATATATATATATATATATATATAATATCGCACATTGAGTGCTGTTGTCATAAAATAGTGCTCGATGCAATATAACAGAGCTATAAACTATATATTAATAAATATACGTTTATTTTCATCAGCAGTTAGACAGGATAAGAGATAAGAGTATAAGCCATATACCTGATGTGTTTCTATGAAGGTATAGCTGATACGTGGTGGAAGGTTTCCCAAAGGGAAAAACTTTAGTAAGAGCAAAATAGGATAAGAGATTGTGGTAAACCATGAGCAGCGATGACACGTAGAAGAAGGAATTGGAGAATAAACAAGCATGTTGGGATTCCAATGATGATCATCAGCAGTTAGACTCGGAGTTTCAAGCACACACCCTATTTGCCCTATTTTTTCTTTGTTTTTCTAACTTCATATAATTGATAAACTTTCCAAAGTCATTTTTTTAAAAAACTTTTTTGTATCCGAGTTCTTTCCAGTATTCCTAGTATTGTCAAGAATTGCGTTTTTGTTTCATAAAGAAATCAAACAACAACGGACGAGATCAAATATCCGGAAATGGAAAGAAATAAAATTGACGTCGAACTGAAATCTTGTACTTATGAAAACTATGAGGGGAAAAAAATAGAAGGCCTTTTCTGTACATTGTAATAGATGCACATAATACCATTTTAACTGCCGACACTTTTAAAATAACTTGAAATTGTTTCCAGGGAACCAGAGAATGTTGGAATTACCCAACACTGTTTCATAAACATACATAAACTCCGAGTAACTTTTCCTTATCAAAAATTGCGTTTTTGTTTCTGTATATTAAAACACTTGTATTTAAGCTTGCCTAAATTTATTTTAGTCTTTGTTGTTATATTACATTTACTTAGTTTATTTTAATAATTACACCCCATGTGAAGTAGAAATGTCAGTAGTAGGCCGGGGTGGGTAGCAGGGAATGGAATTGAAAGGAAAGACCGAGGAAAGGACAGAAGATGAAACAAGATTTAAGAAGACATGATATTTTTCTATATTATCGTTGTTGGCAAAATACATTTTGTGTACTTAGTTTTCTATCTTTTCTAAATCCCACATTTACATCTATGTATATTTTTCGTCGTCGTCTGTTGTCTTACATTTGTATGATGTATTTTATTGCTTTGCAAGCATTTACCATAATTTACTAATAAGCACGGAGAATGAAACAATTTAGTGGAAGGCGTTCACGTATATGAGAGAGGTTTACCTAAAATTTTAAATGCATTAGCCCTGAGATTTGTTAGACAGGTAGATTAGTCAAAAAGAGGTTTAGTATTCTGGAAACTTTATACAGTAATGGATTAATTTATTATTATTATTATTATTATTATTATTATTATTATTATTATTATTATTAATATAATTATATGACAAAACCCTTGAGAAACAAAATGTACATTGCCTGAAGTATGCTAGTAAATTAGTTTCTAAAAAGACCCACAAACTTCAATTTTGGGGCGATTCTGGAAATTCTGGGTAGACCAAAAATTTTGGCTTATATATATATATATATATATATATATATATATATAGGAAAGTAATTTGTCAGAGTTGAATTAGACTAGGAAACAGTAGTATAAAAAAGTTTTCAATGCACGTATAAATGATAAAAAAATTAACATTCATACCTTCTGAATTTGAAATAATTCGGAGACCAGCCGATCACGCTTCCTTGATTTCAACATTTCAGTATCTTCAGGCAATCTGGGCTATAAAAAAGAAAAATATATATATATATATATATATATATATATATATATATATATATATATATATATATATATATATATATATATATATATATATATATATTCTTTTTTATATATATAAATTATGCATTGGAGAAAGTCCAACAATTATTTTAAGACATTTTTATGTTTATACGTTCTTTTTATAGATACATTTACTTAAATATTTGTGTGTAAAAAGAACGTATAAACATAAAAATGTCTTTATATATATATATATATATATATATATATATATATATATATATATATATATATATATATGAATAGTGCTTTGATAACACATAATAAATAGACAGATTTGAACAAACACGATTTTATGCACATTTTTTTTCAGCAATAGGGCAACACCTTTTGAAAAATGAGATATGCTCGTCGCGTTTTACAACGGACTCATTTTCTATTCTGCATACTGGCAGAGAGTTAGACAGCAGCTAAGAGCTGAGTAACACATCCCAGCTAGTATATTTAGCTACTCTCCGCCACGAGGGCTGCATGTGGCACAAGGACGGTTTAACGTGGGTTGTCCGAGCCCGTAGGCTCGGCCAAAAATATTCCCTATTTGAACCCATATAAACAGTTACATGGGCAGTCTACCTCCCCGAACGAGACTCTGCCCTTTGGCGGAGCCTCGTCCTGGTTCCTCTCTGCTCAGAGGTAGAGAGTTCGATGTTTAGCTGGAACAGATCCCAGCTAGCCTCCGTAGTCCGTTGACTTGCAGATACTTATAGGCAGTTACTACCTATAATGGAGTCACTCTTGGAGGTGACAGGTTATACCATTACGTCAGCAAGTAAACTGGCTTTGAAAATGGTACACAATCTTAGAGGATTCTTCGAAATCCAGCGCATGGCACCAAACATTTGACCTATACTGCAATCAGGCAATTTCTTTACAGCGAAATGTCATATGCAGATAAAGCACATATTGTTAGCCAGCATTAAAGCCGAATGAAGCAATGTCAAAAGCCTTCAAATAAGGAATTCCCCTTTCGAGGCTGACACGAGTAATTGTCCAATTTGCTAATAAGATAAAGTCACATGTCCATCTGGGTATCAGAAACGTGGCTTCCTGCGATGCGATGAGGAAATTAAAAATTACTTTCGTCGCAAGGTTGAAGATGCGGTAAATTGTGTCAGAATCAATCTCGAACGTTAATAGCATGAGGCTAGCCAGAATGAACACATTTCGTTACAATATACGTGGCATGTTTGATCTTATCTGTGAATGATAAAAATGGTGGAAATAAGGAATGTATTCCGGGTGAACAATTTACATGGAAACAGCGCTAGAGTTGCGAGTGACTTGAAAGGTTTTGGAAAATAGTTTTAAGTTGGAAAACAATTCATCACCCACAAGGCAGCGTAGACGCTTATGGACACTACCGAATCTGGAATTTCAAGTTTCCGCCCTTGTATGACAGCAATAATTCATTTTCGACTTGCGTATATTAAATGACTCTTCTGACCATTCTTGGTAGATTAACAGATTTAAAGCAGATTTAAAATGCTATTTAAAAGAGTAAATATTTAAATCTTCTTAAGCCTAAAACCGCGGGGGTCCACAATTGATGTTTCATTGGCGGGTAACGGATGCCATCAATTATCGATTTAAACATCATTCAATCCCATTTCGATTCGAAGTGATTAACTGGCAACTCGAGGATCCATGAACATTCCCTTTAATAGAATTCATTAAGATACTTTATTTCTTACACTATTTGCTTGCTAATAAAGTTGGACGCGTAAGATGTAGAGGTTCAAAAAGCGATTGTTTCACTTTGGTGGAGATAAGTCACAGGCATCACGTGACAGGCAACGTCTCTCCATAAAAGCGGGAAAGTTATCTTTTTTTTTTTTTTACAGCTACCAAAGTGAAAACTTTCTTTAGATGGCCTGGGCAGAGGCTAAATCAGTCCCATCAATAAAAAGTTCATGGTGCCGTTTTACTTTGGGAAAATATATAGGGCTCCTCGTGGCGGTGTAATGGTTAGTAATTGCGACTGAGTAGTAAGTTCGATCCTCACTGGGTGCTCCCTACTTACGGCCTTGTGCCACATCTAAGCTACGCTTGGATAATCACGATATTTCCTAGATATAGACTGAAACTCCAGTTCTAAGCCCTCTGTTTGGGAAATCCCAACACTCGCTGTTTTCCGTTTGTGGAATATATCCTCGCTTGGGACATAGATGAATCCTGCCCGTTTGAAATCCTAAACATGGCTTTTCCAGACACAGAAGTATCTCCACATTATATGTAAGCCCGCTCCTTTTTTTTCTCCTTATACTCTGCTTTGCTGTGTAGATATATGTGATATATTATTATTCATGTGAGACACGCGTGTATACATGTATATATAGTTTTGTGCACATCTTAGTATATCAAAGTCTCTCTGAGAAGAAATCATGTTTGTCATTCATTTTCTTTTCCGTCATTCTGTCTCGTTCATGAAGTACGGTGTTATTATTTCATGAATATAATAATGCACATAATGGGGGAAATACATATGGGAGGACAAATCTTTTATCCATAGCTCTCTACCATTACATGGTGACCACGATGCTATTTTATTTACTCGACAAGTGATTTTATCACCCTGTTGAAAGTTATGCATTATTATTATGCCTCCATTAAAGGCAAACGTAATATTATGCCTGCGTTCTTATTTCTAGAAGTGAAAGGAGGGGGCAATAGTGTGAATATTCGGACCGATAATCCGAGCTGATTGCTGGAAATTGCACTCTGCTAAAAGGCACTACCTGCTTTTATTTATAGCTAGTAGAGGCCATGTGTGTATGGGTAAATTACCATAACTTTAATGAAACTGTTTTGCGGTACAAATTTTTGAAGTATTTTCTTGTCGTTTTAAAGATTTAATTTGCGTTGGAATAGAGGTTTTCCTTCTAAAATGCAACAGACTAGTAACCTTTGTATATAATGCAATTTCGTTTTAAAAATTGAGGCGAGTAACATTGGAAAAGATGTATTAAAATTCCATTTGTATCATGTACAAGAGTTGCTGCAAACATTTCAACCTAATAAACAAACCCTTTTAAAAAACGAAAAGTAAAAACTTGCTTATCTGGTCATATTTTAGGAAGTACTTGGGTTTGAGAACTTTTCAGCTTTACTGAAAACCTCGAGTTGAATAACCGAACACTAAGATATCTTCCGGAATTGTCCATCGAATTATCTTAAGAACTTATTTTGGAGAAAGGAATTTCATTTCACTGTTTTTTTAGCGTTCTAATCGGTAACTTTTAAACCGTTGGAAACCCTTCTATAGATACCTTATCAACTTTGTTTTTTTTTCTTATTTTATTTGTTAAACGTTTCTTTTACCGACCTGTCTATCTTCGTTTTTATATTCTGTTCCAGAGATCTTGAATAGAGGGAATAAGAGAAGAATTTGAAGCGAATTATCAACCAATCTCGGCGTCTTTGCTTCTTAAAAGATTTCCTTCAGCGACTGAAGACAGTTGTACTGATAAAAGGCCTCGTTCTCTCTTCACCTTTGTTGCAATGCTTTGTTTTTTTTCTGTTTTTCGTCTGAAACCAAGGAACGATCCAAATGGATTTTGAAGCTTATCTTGAATTAAGCGATAATATTTATGAGGATGGTAAAAAAAAAAGAGAAAAAGATGGAGAATAATGAACGTCCAAACACGAGAAAGCAATGCTGCTTTGTTTGAACACTATTTACAGACCAATATTGATTTCTTCGATGATTTATCAGTATTTAAAAAAAAAAAAATCTGTTTTCATTCCCAACAATAAAACTAGGTAGATATGATTGGTGATATAGCCTTGTACTTAAATTCAGCAATATTGCTTTGTTTAGATTTTTTGTTTTGAAAAAAAGAAAACCTTTGAACTCGTCTTGAGACCCGTATAATTACTTGTTTCTACTAGTGTTGCCCCAGGAAAGCGAAAATTCGCATTGATTGAGTCTTCGTATTTTATTTCCATTTAGACGTGGAGAGAAACTCGTTGGTCTTAATGACACATACTCTACATATGGCATAGAGATTAATACCGAAAAACAAACTCACGAAGATCAATGAAAAAAGGCTTTAAAGCAAGAGAAAATTCAATGGTTAAGAATCTTATTAAAGTACAGAACAAACAATGCTTTTATAAAAAATTAAATCCCCCCCCATACAACGCAGTAAAGCCACTCAGACATGAGGGGGGTTACTGAGCATGAAAAATAAGAAAAAAGACAAACATTAAGTAGTGATAACAATAGAATAGTAATAATTAAGACAGTAGATCACGATTGACATTGCATTGAAATTTCAGAAGATCAAAGTCGTCTGGAAACCATGGAACCAGAAGAAAGATCCGAACAAGAACAGACGCTTACTGTTAACCATGTTCACCATAGTCTATGAATATAGAATACAGCGCAGTACGTAATCTGTTCAATGAAACAACGTTAAAGATTAACACACACGAGTCAGACACTCTACTTAATCTGACTATATCGCCAATACCACCGGCAGCTGTTCCGTAATTCTTCAGTCTTCGATATCAAAGGCTGGCAGTGCATATTCAGGAAAAAAACATGGCCGCCTTTATACACGTCGCATTGAATATTTTGAGCCTTCTGATTGGTTAACCCTTCTATTGGTGAACCTAAAAATGAGTCAGCTCATTTTGGCTGGCTCACTAGTACACCAGTGTACCCAAAAATTCTAACAGTTACATCTAGCCAATTCACCTGTAAATAGTTGAGACCTATGAGCCAATCTAGTACTGTGCTTACATTTTATAAAATCTAGGTGTCATAGTGAAGAGGTGATCAACTATCATGGATCTATTTATAGAAAAGGCACAGGGAAGCTTAATAGAGGCGGTGATTAAACCCAAGATGCCAGGTCGGGAAAAAGAATATTGCTGATTCTTCATAAAATGTAAACCCAATGAGAAACGCTATAGAACCACCCAAGGAGCTTGCTGCGCATAACAACTATCAGAGTGAGAAAGACCTTCAGACCAGAATAGGATCCGTTAGAAGAACTCATACCAGCCGTTAAGAAGAGAAAATATAAACGACATGAACACATTAGAAGGACAAAACCCCCCTTTGTTCATAAAATCTAGGTACCATTGCGAAGAATTCATCTGAACAATTACCATGAAACTATTTATAGAAATGTTGTGTACATCTATTTGTGAGAGAAGTAATTTTGTTAAGAAAGGTGAAATGGCGAAAAAAATTATTCTCTCTCTCTCTCTCTCTCTCTCTCTCTATATATATATATATATATATGTATATATATATATATATATATATATATATATATATATATATAGGTAGATATATTGATGTAGATATATGTAGTAAAGGTAATTAATCCGTTGGTATATAATGCAAATGGATCTTAGTAATATAAAATGTTAAAACTGACCCACAAAAAGCGCAATGCATCTCTTATACAAAGCAAAGAAATAGTATTAAACCAAAAAATCCAAAATTACCTCATATGAGTATGGACTTATTTGAACAGACGCGACTTCGTCAGTCTTATTCAACCCCGTTTGGATTTTTTTGTTTTACTACTATATATATATATATATATATATATATATATATATATATATATATATTAGGTTGGTGCAAAAATAATGTCGGTTTTTGACGTTATATATATATATATAATTATTTCAAATCCT